>CM075211.1:2527374-3127374 GCA_037577465.1 Liposcelis bostrychophila
GTCGAGCTGAACGCACGGATTATTTTATTTTTTTATTTTATTTTAAGATTATAATTTAGATTCTTCGTTTCGGTCATTTGTTCATGGCTATAGTACGGATTGTGCGGTTCAATCATTAAAATATTTTTTTAATTTTTCGTTTTCTTTTTTTCCAGTGTCTGAATTTTTTTTTTTTTTTAAATCAGAAATGTCTTTAGCTTATACACTTGTAGTTATATAACTATTAACATTAGGGCGTGCAACAGAAAAATAGCTAAATATTGCTTATTTTTAAAAATTATTTAAAAATCCCAAGGCGAGAGGAAAGACATTTCCTCTCGTAATAATAATAATCACCATGTATTCGTCACCATCTGTAAGAACTACAACATGGCTGTTTCCATCGAAAAAACGAAAAGCCTTGTTATATCCAAAGAGCCTATCCGTTGCAAGCTGGAAATCGAAGGGGAAATGATAGAACAAGTGACGAGTTTCAAGTATTTAGGTATAAATTATATCCAGCGATCGGAATAATATCAGCGAAGTTCGTCAACAAATCATCCAGGGAACTCGAATAGCCGGCTCTCTTAGGCATACCGTCTGGGAAAATAAACACCTGTCAACGGAAAGCAAGGTCGGAATTTACAAGTCTGTTGTTAGACCCACACTAACTTATGCAGCTGAAACAAGAGCAGACACCGTAGACACGAAAAAAATGTTGACGACGGCAGAAATGAGCGTTCTATGTACTATCGCGGGAAGAACGATATTAAATAGAGTTCGGAATACCGACATTCCAAGGGAATGCAATATCACCGGCATTACTAAATTTGTAAAAGCGAGAAGGAAAGCGTGGAACGAGCATGTTGACAGAGCCGATGACCGCCTCATTAAGAAAGTAAGGTATGAGGAACAGATCGCGAAGCAACCCCAAGGACGACCTCCAAAGCAATGGGCAGATAGTTGGGCTTCGTACGTCATCCATGGATACGCCATGAAGATCAGAGTACGAGACTATAGAGAGAGATAACTGGTCTTTCATGGAAGTTTTACAGTCTTTTTCGGCGTATTCGGGTTTGTGAGGGCTTGTCGAGGGTGGTATGAGAAAAAGAGACGATTATCTTTTTTCAGCTTGAATAATTCTAGCAACAGCAAATTTTTTTCTTTTAATCAATTCGTTTTTATTAAAATTCTTTGTACAGACCGTAATTATCTTTCAGTTAAATAATTCCAAATAATTTTGGAAGATGGCGCAGAGGTAGCTGATGCGCACGACCAATGCACATATCAGTTCGTCTTTGACATTCGAGCTGTTCGTTTCGGTTATTTGACATATATTTTTTAAACATAATATTTGCATTCTTCGCTTAGGTATCATTGTGGCCAAGTCCTTATTACCCAATTTTAACTTTCGTTTTTAAAAAAAATTGTTATCGGCTTAGAATAATCCATTTTTTTTGGGCAGGGGTTGGGGGCTAGAGGCCAGGATTGCTGTTAGGAAGACGGGATTCCTTTCG
Source organism: Liposcelis bostrychophila (assembly GCA_037577465.1). Classification (NCBI taxonomy): domain Eukaryota; kingdom Metazoa; phylum Arthropoda; class Insecta; order Psocodea; family Liposcelididae; genus Liposcelis; species Liposcelis bostrychophila. The sequence continues at coordinate 2,528,871 of CM075211.1, forward strand.
TTAAAAAGTCTAAAACGCATTTTGTGACATAAAAATGAAAGAAAAAATATAAGCGGTGGCTGATGTTTTTAGAATTATTGGTGAACAGATGGCGTGCCTAACGAATCGCGCATGCGAAAATGTCGACATCAGCGCTTTGAAAATATTAAATATGGCGGTTCGCTCTTGTCAGCCGTGGTGTGAGATTCACTTTTTTTTTAGGATCGCCTAAAATTTTGTTTACTGATATTCATTTCGGTCTTGCATATTTTTTAAAAATTTTTTGAAAATCTATTTAAGCTACTATTATTTAAATTACTTAGCCTTGTGTTCGTTCGTGATTTTTCCGTTATTTTTAGATTTCAGTTTGTATTTCAGTTGTTGAAAAAAAAAATTATAAGACGAAGTTCGCTTTTCATAATCGAGTTATCCATAAATTGTTTTCGTATCGGTTATTCGACATATATTTTTCAAATTAACATTTTCATTCTTCGCTTAGGTATCAGTGCGGCCAAGTCCTTATAATCCATTATACTTTCGTTTTTAAAAAAATTGTTATCGGCTTAGAATAATCCATTTTTTTTGGGCAGGGGTTGGGGGCTAGAGGCCAGGATTGCTGTTAGGAAGACGGGATTCCTTTCGTTAAAAAGTCTAAAACGCAATTTTGTGACATAAAAATGAAAGAAAAAATATAAGCGGTGGCTGATGTTTTTAGAATTATTGGTGAACAGATGGCGTGCCTAACGAATCGCGCATGCGAAAATGTCGACATCAGCGCTTTGAAAATATTAAATATGGCGGTTCGCTCTTGTCAGCCGTGGTGTGAGATTCACTTTTTTTTTAGGATCGCCTAAAATTTTGTTTACTGATATTCATTTCGGTCTTGCATATTTTTTAAAAATTTTTTGAAAATCTATTTAAGCTACTATTATTTAAATTACTTAGCCCTTGTGTTCGTTCGTGATTTTTCCGTTATTTTTAGATTTCAGTTTGTATTTCAGTTGTTGAAAAAAAAAAATTATAAGACGAAGTTCGCTTTTCATAATCGAGTTATCCATAAATTGTTTTCGTATCGGTTATTCGACATATATTTTTCAAATTAACATTTTCATTCTTCGCTTAGGTATCAGTGCGGCCAAGTCCTTATAATCCAATTATACTTTCGTTTTTAAAAAAATTGTTACCGGCTTAGAATAATCCATTTTTTTGGGCGGGGGTTTGGGGGCTAGGGGGCTAGGATTGCACTTAGGAAAACAGTATTCCTTTTTTTGAAAAAAGTCTGAAACGCCATTCCATTAGATAACAAAGAAAGAAAGTAACAAATGGTGGCTGATGCTGTTTTTAAAACTAATGGTGAACAGATAGCGTGCTTAACAAATCGCGCATGAACAAGTGTCGACATCACACACACACATACACACACACATCAGGCTTTATTCCTTATTATCCACACCAGGCATTATAGACCTTTTTCCAATCAGGCCTCTCCTGGCAGGCAGTGTCGACATCAGCGATTTGAAAATATTAAATATGGCAGTCCGCTCTTGTCAGCCGTGGTGTGAGGTCTTTTTTTTTTTTTTATGATCGCCTAATTTTTTTGTTTACTGATATTCATTTCGGTATTTCACATTTTTTTTTTTATTTTTTGAAAGTCGATTTAAGCTACTATTATTTTAATTACTTAGCCCTTGTGGTTCATTCGTGTTTTTTTAAAAACATCAGTTTTACTTCGACTTCTTAACGGTACGGGTCGATTCTTAAAATATTATTTACTGACTCTGTTTTAATAATTGGACGTCGTGCTTTATTTTATCAGCATTAAGAAGTGCAACAGATAGGTCCTAGAGTATTCTTTTATGACTAGTGAAGATCCCAAGATGGGGGGAAAGATTTAATCAAAAGCTGTTGCACGTTTTTAATGCTTTGCAGATTTTTCGACAAAGATCAGTGTAGAAGAAAGGAAAGGAAAAAAAAAAAAAAAAAAATGAAATCGATTGTAAGAACTAAAATTTTTAAAGTTTTTATTCCACTGGTTTTTGCTGAAAGAGGTGCAGTCTTTTTCGTCTCGTTAACGTCTTTCGGAATTCTGGGTTCTGAATAGACCGGCATGACACAGAGTTTTCACCATGATGAAAACCTGCATTTGTCTTGTGGGGATCTCCGAGCCTGGAAATTCTAATGCGGAACAAGACGAAAAGGAAAATTCTCCATTTATTCGGGATCGGGATTCGGATCGTGTAAGCATTTGGGCGTGCAACGGAAACATAGATCGCAAGGCGGAAGAAAAGATAGAGTCTAAGACTTATTTTAAATCCGTTGCACGCTTTTAATGTTTCCGCAGATTTTTTGAGGAAGATCAGTTTTTTTTAGCTGAACTGGTCTTTCTTGAAATCTTTGCAATCTATTTCCTCTTGTTATGTTCGTTCGGAATTCTGGGTTCTGAATAGACCGGCGGGACACAGAGTTTTCACCATGATGAAAACCTGAATTTGTCACGTGGGGATCTCCGAGCCTGGAAAATCTAACGTCGAACAAGAGGAAAAAGAAATCACTCTTGAGTTTAAGATTGAGTGAAAAAGTCCTGCGAGGTAGCGAAGCGGAAGGTACAATGTTCATGATTATGGTCACAATGGTCATGGCATTTTAACTTCTGCCGAACTGAACTTGTAGGTTTTTTCACTTGATGTTAAACTTAGGAGAACTTAGTATTAAGGGTAGAGTTAGTGTTTTGTTAGCATCAGGGCGTGCAACAGCAACATCCATTTTTACGGAAAGACCGGCGTGCGGTCTCCACTAATTTTTCGTTTTTTTAACGGTTCGGATCAATTTTTAAAATATTTACGGGATTTTTTTTAACTTTCGAATTTTAAATGCCCCTTCTCCTGGGGGGACCACGGTTTATTAATGCATTGATTTACATGTCCCAGCTTGAGCGGGGGAACTCTCTGCCTCGGGAAGGACCACTTCGAAACGGGTGGTCGTAACCGGGCCAGGAGGGAAAATCGAATTTTCTAATTTTATTTTATTTTATTTTTTTTTTTTAAACCTTCGTCAGTTTAACTTAGACTTTTAACGGTACGGGTCGAATTTTAAAATAATAATTACGGATTTCGTTTTCATATTCGAACGTCGTGCGGGAAAGACTTAATCAAATATTTCGTTAAAGGGGTGGTCGTAACCGGGGCAGGAGGAAAAATCATTTTTTTTTTTTTTTATTTTTTTTTTTTAAATTTTATTTTTCTTTTATTCGGGAGATAAAATTATAGAGTTCCTACGGGCGTTTTTTTATTTTTTTTTTTACCTTCGTCAGTTTTACTTAGACTTTTAACGGTACGAGTCGATTTTAAAATAATATTTACAGATTTAGTTTCCATATTCGGACGTCGTGCGGGAAAGACTTAATCAAATATTTCGTTAAAGCTGTTGCACGTTCTTATTGCTGTGCAGATTGTTTAAGGAAGATCAGTGAAGAAGTAAGATAGAAAAAAAGAAAAGTTGTAGATATGAAATATTTGAAGTATTTGTTTCGCTGGTCCTTCTTAAGAATTTGCAATCACTCTTGTGCTTAGCATCGAGTGAACAAGTCCTACGAGGTAACGAAGCGGAACGTACATTGTTCATGATTATGGTCACCATGATCATGGCAGTATACCTTCTGCTGGACTGAACTTGTAGGTTTTTTCACTTGGTGTTAAACTCAGGAGAAAACTTGGTCTAGGCCCCTTTTCTCCTGGGGGGACCACTGGCTTATAGTCTTAGAACTATAGGGCAGATCCCAGGGTGAGGGGGGCTACTCTCCTTCCTCGGGGGGGGCCACTTAGGAGTGGTTTCAACCGAGGCGGGAGGGGGCGCTCTCCCCCCCCCCCCCCGAGCTTCCCTCGGGGGGAGGGGAACCCGGGGGGGGGGGGCGCTGCCGCCTCCTCCCCGGGAAAAAGAGGGGGGACCGCACGTCGGTCTCCCCTTGAATAAGACATGGGGGGGGGGGCGTTGCGTCGCTATTTTCAGTATGGGGTTATCGTATTTTACGGGGGACCGATATACAGGTTCCCCCTTTTTAGAGGGGTGACCGACGTGCGGTCCGCCCCTCTTTTTCCCGGGGAGGAGGCGGCAGCGCCCCCCCCCCCCCCCGGGTTCCCTCCCCCCGAGGGAAGCTCGGGGGGGGGGGAGAGCGCCCCCTCCCGCCTCGGTTGAAACCACTCCTAAGTGGCCCCCCCCGAGGAAGGAGAGTAGCCCCCCTCACCCTGGGATCTGCCCTATAGTTCTAAGACTATAAGCCAGTGGTCCCCCCAGGAGAAAAGGGGCCTAGACCAAGTTTTCTCCTGAGTTTAACACCAAGTGAAAAAACCTACAAGTTCAGTCCAGCAGAAGGTATACTGCCATGATCATGGTGACCATAATCATGAACAATGTACGTTCCGCTTCGTTACCTCGTAGGACTTGTTCACTCGATGCTAAGCACAAGAGTGATTGCAAATTCTTTAAGAAGGACCAGCGAAACAAATACTTCAAATATTTCATATCTTACAACTTTTCTTTTTTTTCTATCTTACTTCTTCACTGATCTTCCTTAAACAATCTGCACAGCAATAAGAACGTGCAACAGCATTAACGAAATATTTGATTAAGTCTTTCCCGCACGACGTCCGAATATGGAAACTAAATCTGTAAATATTATTTTAAAATCGACTCGTACCGTTAAAAGTCTAAGTAAAACTGACGAAGGTAAAAAAAAAAATAAAAAAACGCCCGTAGGAACTCTATAATTTTATCTCCCGAATAAAAGAAAAATAAAATTAAAAAAAAAAATAAAAAAAAAAAAAAATGATTTTTCCTCCTGCCCCGGTTACGACCACCCCTTTAACGAAATATTTGATTAAGTCTTTCCCGCACGACGTTCGAATATGAAAACGAAATCCGTAATTATTATTTTAAAATTCGACCCGTACCGTTAAAAGTCTAAGTTAAACTGACGAAGGTTTAAAAAAAAATAAAATAAAATAAAATTAGAAAATTCGATTTTCCCTCCTGGCCCGGTTACGACCACCCGTTTCGAAGTGGTCCTTCCCGAGGCAGAGAGTTCCCCCGCTCAAGCTGGGACATGTAAATCAATGCATTAATAAACCGTGGTCCCCCCAGGAGAAGGGGCATTTAAAATTCGAAAGTTAAAAAAAATCCCGTAAATATTTTAAAAATTGATCCGAACCGTTAAAAAGGCGAAAAATTAGTGGAGACCGCACGCCGGTCTTTCCGTAAAAATGGATGTTGCTGTTGCACGCCCTGATGCTAACAAAACACTAACTCTACCCTTAATACTAAGTTCTCCTAAGTTTAACATCAAGTGAAAAAACCTACAAGTTCAGTTCGGCAGAAGTTAAAATGCCATGACCATTGTGACCATAATCATGAACATTGTACCTTCCGCTTCGCTACCTCGCAGGACTTTTCACTCAATCTTAACTCAGAGTGATTTCTTTTTCCTCTTGTTCGACGTTAGATTTTCCAGGCTCGGAGATCCCCACGTGACAAATTCAGGTTTTCATCATGGTGAAAACTCTGTGTCCCGCCGGTCTATTCAGAACCCAGAATTCCGAACGAACATAACAAGAGGAAATAGATTGCAAAGATTTCAAGAAAGACCAGTTCAGCTAAAAAAAACTGATCTTCCTCAAAAAATCTGCGGAAACATTAAAAGCGTGCAACGGGTTTAAAATAAGTCTTAGACTCTATCTTTTCTTCCGCCTTGCGATCTATGTTTCCGTTGCACGCCCAAATGCTTACACGATCCGAATCCCGATTCCGAATAAATGGAGAATTTTCCTTTTCGTCTTGTTCCGCATTAGAATTTCCAGGCTCGGAGATCCCCACAAGACAAATGCAGGTTTTCATCATGGTGAAAACTCTGTGTCATGCCGGTCTATTCAGAACCCAGAATTCCGAAAGACGTTAACGAGACGAAAAAGACTGCACCTCTTTCAGCAAAAACCAGTGGAATAAAAACTTTAAAAATTTTAGTTCTTACAATCGATTTCATTTTTTTTTTTTTTTTCCTTTCCTTTCTTCTACACTGATCTTTGTCGAAAAATCTGCAAAGCATTAAAAACGTGCAACAGATTTAATTAAACATTTGATTAAATATTTCCTCCCATCTTGGGATCTTTACCGATAATTAAAGAATACTCTACGATTTATCTGTTGCAAGTCCTAATGCTGGTAAAATAAAAACAGAGCATCCGAATATTAAAACAAAGGCCGTAATATAATATTTTAAAAATCGATCCGTACCATTAAGAAGTCGAAACTAAACTGATAAAGTTTACAAAAAAGAAACGGACCTCGTCCTTTGTTTATTCAGTGCCTCGATAGGCAGGTACATTTCTTTTGTTTGCCAACAATTAAGCAGCTGCTGCTATTGTTATTTTATTCCTGGTTCTTTTTTTTTTTTTATTGTGTTTCGTATTAAAATGAGACTCATCTTTTTCATTTGCATTTTTTCTTTAATTTTCCATTTTTTCGGACGATTTTACAGGATAGCTTTTTAAAAAGGATATGATGTTTTTTAAAGGTCGATCCGTTGCGTTAAGAAGCGAAAACCAAACTGATAGTTCAAAAAATTTTTTTCGGATCGTCAAAAAGTCCAAGTGAAACAATCGAAAAAGTCCGAACCGTTAAAGAATCGAAGCCAAACTGATTAATTTTGCTAAAAATCTGCAAAGCATTAAAAACATGCAACCGCTTAAAAGAAATATTTTATTACATCTTTCTTCCCTTCTTGGGAACTTTTGTGAAAATAAAAGGACATTCCACGATCTATTTGCTGCACGCCCTAATGCTCACAAAAGAAAACCAAATCCGTAAATAACATTTTGAAGATCGATCAGTACCGTTAAAAAGTCGTAGAGAAAGTGATAAAGCTTAAAATAAAACACGCCTAGGAACTCTATAGCACTATCCCCCGAATAAATAATAAGAATAATAAAAAAAATACCGACATTGAAAAAAAAGACAATCAAAATAAAAAATTAAAAAATGATTTTAAAGGATTGAACCGTACTTCTCAGCGGTTGAAGCCGAACTGGCAAAATTAGAAGACTAGTAAAGAATGTTAATAAATAAATGTTGCACGCCCTATGAGTAACAACAGCTTACAGCGGCCAGCTATTGACAGATGTAAATTCGAATGTAAAATTAAAATAAAAACTTGGCTTATATTATTTAAAAAAAAAAAAAAAGTAGGCCTAACCGTACACCAAGAAAAAAAAATTGAAATCAAACACTAATTTTTAAAAAATTGGATAAACAATATTGTTTTAAACGAAACTCAAAAATTTTTTCACTAATACTCATAGCCATGAATAAACTACCGAAACGAAGAATCAAAATTACATTTAAAAAAAATAAAATAAAATAAACCGAGCGTTCAGCTCGACTTTAAAAAATAAACTGCCATGTCTATTCATCTACCCTTTGCCAACTCATGCGCAGGCTCGTACACATCTGTCATCTTTCGGAATTATTGGAAACTTAGACATAGCAACGGTCTACAATTTTCATTCTTATACGTTTGAAAGCGACGAGATTAAAAAAAAAAAAAAAAAAAAAAAAAGCTGATTGATAATGAAAAAAAATTTTTTAAATATTAAAAACCAACGCTATGTGCAACTTTGCTATCAAAACCGAACTATTTTTAATTTATGTCACTTTAAATTATAAATTATCAAAAGAACGTTTAACACCTGTTTGATGAAAGTGAATTAAAAGGTTTCAAAAATTAAAGGACTTAAAAGCTATAATAAAATTTTTGAAAATAACCGATGCACTGCCAAATTGTTACTACCATAAGCTAACACCTAACGCGCTGCTGTTGGCGCATGCGCTTGTCCCGATCTTAAAACTTGTCACCTATGAGAATTATTCCAAAAACTCCTCTGCCTGCTACGCCTTTCTTTTCTTTTCTTTTTTTTTTTTTTTTTAGAAATAAAAATAAAAGCAAACAATTACAGACTATCGAAAGAAAAAATAATTTTTTGATTAAAATTTTAAAAAATGTTTAAAAAATAAATAAATAAACGAATTAACGATACGAACAACCCTACTGTTAAGTACGAACTGCCACATTCATGAAAGCACCTTCGTCATTAAATGCAACTGCGTAGATTATAATACCTTTATTTTGGAAATTACAGAGCGAGCAGAGGCTCTTGAAAAGTTCTTGATATTGCTCAAGATTTCTTTGATGTTAAAAAAAAAAAAGTCGCTCATCTGATTTAGAGACTTTTGAGTTAAACAAAAAGCGTGACCAAAAATTATCCACACTCCTACGCTGCTAAAATCTTACTTCCACAAGTTTGCGAATAATTGAAAAAAAAAAATTTTGAATTAACGATATGAACGACTCGACTGCCAGTTACGAACTGCCATATTTAGTTTCTGCAAATATTTTAAGAAAAACCAGTGCAAAAAGAAACCGTAAAATATAGATTCTTACAATAGATTCCATTTTTTTTTCTTCTTTTCAACGAAAATGCTAATACTCAGGGCCATACCAACTGTATTGATCGGCAAATTAACGAAACGAATAATCGAAAATATATTTTTAAAAAAATAAAATAAATTGTTCGTTCAGCTCGAGTGTCCAAAATAAACTGCCATGTCTGTCTATCCATCTAACTTTGCCAACTCATGCGCAGGCGCCACTCGTACACATCTGCCATCTTTCGGAATTATTGGAAAGTTAGACATAGCAACGGTCTACAATTTTCATTTTTATACTTTTAAAAGCGATGAGATTTTTTTAAAAAAAAAAGCTTACGAAAAGAAAGTGGGTTGAGAGAGAAGAATTTTTTTTTTTTTTTAAATTTTTAAAAATATTAAAAATCAAGGCTGCGCACAACTTTGCTATTAAAACCTAAATGTTTTTAATTTATGTCACATTAAATCACCAAATATCGAAAAAGCGTTGAACACCTGTTTGATGAAAATGAAAATGAATTAAAATGTTTAGAAAATTAAAAGAACTTTAAAAAAAAATCGAGTTAGCGGTACGACTGTCCAGTACGAACTGCCATCTTCAGTTAAGCGAACCCTAGGCAAAGTCTCAATAATTATCATTTGAACTACTAATGAAAAAGCACTGATCTTACCACCAAAGTACTGACAATCAACAATTCTCTAATTTAGGTTTAGTGGTAATTCGGACATATCACTGATTATCAATAAAGGACTTTGACTGGGGATGTCGTCATCGCATGCGCAGATTAAGTCCGTTACTTTTCAGCATTATTTTGAAGATTACAGAACGAACGAAATCACCTAAAAACATTCCCTTTTATTTCATTGTCCAAAAAAAAAAACAAAAAAAAAAATCTAGTATAATCAAATGACCGATGCACTGCCGAAATCTTATAACCATAAACTACCGACTAACGCGCTGTTGGTTGGGGCCTAATATTATCCCGATCTTAAAACTTTTTATCTATGAAAATTAGTATTCCAATTTAAACCAGTAGCCCTCCTAGCTTTTTTTAAATTTTTGTTTTTGATCCTTCTAAGAATTTTTTTTTCTTTTTAGAAATAAAAGCAATTATACAACAATATCGAAAGAACGCTAAAACAATTTTTTTCTAAAAATTAAATAATAAAATGTTTAAAAAATTAGTAGAATTTGAAAAAAATAAATAAATGAAATTAACGATACGAATAACTCGACTCTTAAGTACGAACTGCCACATTTTGGTTAATGAAAAAAAAGCGCGCGCCGCGGTCATCGAATGCGACTCCGGAGATTATTTTCTTTATTTTGGAAATTATAGAACGGACGGAACCTCTTGAAAAGTTCTTTTTTATTGCCCAAGATTTCTCTGGTGTTAAAAAAAAAGGTCTCTCATCTCTCTCAGGTCTCTCATAAAAAAAAAAAAAATGATTGACCGAAAATGATCCGCACTCCTACGCTTCTAAAATCGTACTTCCAAACGTTCCCGATTCTGTTCTCGGGGCTTGCGCTTGGCCCAACCTTCAAACTTGGCATCCATCGGGAAGTTATTTCAAAAACTCGTAGCCCTCCCAACTTTTACTTATTTATTTTCATCCTCCTATGTCTCTCTTGAAAAACAGCCGAGTTTAAAAAAAATGTATAAACGCCTATCTAAAAACTACTTTTTCGGCTGGACAATATTTTGATTCTCATGATAAAAAAAAATATGGATAGTAAACAAACACTTTAAACTGCTCTCCATTGAGTAAGTATTAAATGAACATTAAAACGCCCTAAAAATGTTGATTAGATTTCTAAGTATCGCAATTCAAGAGTACCCGAAAATCTAATCATTATCTTTAAGGCGATATTTTTTTATGTTTCAAAGAGATGTCACTGGCTTGCTGCCATGAGCCTTTTTGAAAGAACAGATTTAAGCACAAAACCCATAAGAAAAAAATAAATCATTAATTGTATGAACTATTTCAGTGATAACCACTACCGATAATAATTATTAAAAAAAAAAAAAAAAAAAAAATGGAATTCAAAATATGAACAACTCAAGTCTGTCAAGTACGAACTGCAATATTTAGTTAACGTAAATGAAACTCTGTCGTCTTGTCATGCGCAGGGCTGCGATTCCGATTCCGAAAGGTGGAAAAAAATTTCAGATTTTCAGGAATTACTTGAAAATTACAAAAGGAACCAAATTAACATTTTTCATAAGTAATTTCGGAAACTTAGATGTAGTAACGGTCTATAATTTTCATTTTTATACCTTTAAAAGCGAGCTTATTTTTTTAAAAAAAACTTGCGAGAGAAAGCAGGTTTAGAAAGAAGAAAAAAGAATTAAAAACTAAGATTACGCACTACTCTGCTGTGAAAACGAACTGTTTTTTAATTTTTCTCACTTTAAATCATCGAATATGGAAGCAGCGTTAAAGCAACCGTTTGATCCAAATGCATTAAAATGTTCAGAAAATTAAAAGAGCTTTTTTAAAAAAATCGCATCAACGATACAAACAACAGTATACGAACTATCAAATTCTGTTAACATCCATGAAGCTCTGTTTACGTTTGTTATTTTTCAAGATCATTTTAAACTGTGGCGCCGCATTCAAAGGATTGTTCCATTTGGTGACCTACGATAATGGCAGTTTACATATACAAGAGATAAGTAGCAAAGATGGTAAATTGGAAAAGATTGGAATGTACAGACTAGATACTCACAAGCTCACAAACCTAGCTAAAGCTGGCACCATTTTCGGGGGTCAAAACTTTCTAAAGTTTTTCTTAATAAAATTTACTGTATAGTAAAACTAAGAGATATTCTAATTTCATCCAATTTAATTTTGAAATTAAAACCTGTATGACTCAAGTTGCACAATCCAAATCCACTAAATCATAAAGATTAAAGCACACCTCATATTATTAAAGAAATTTAATTAAAATGCAAAAAAAGTTGCTCCAGAGTTGTTGAGCTAATAGAATAAGATTCCAAAAACGAATATTTCGATTTCATCCTATCCAATTCTAAAAACAATTTTTTCCAATTTGTTAATTCCACGGGAATTTGGTATTGCATAATGCTCTAAAAAGAGGAGAAAATATCGCAATTAGCCCCAGATGCTTAATATTCGAAAAGCGCATTTTTGGATGCCTCTAATAAATTTCTTGAGTTGAAATATTATGTTGAAAATCAACTATTGGAACCAATTTGGTCTTTAGAAACCTCAACTTTCAGTAAGGAGTCATGATTTTTCATGAAAAATATACACTTAATTAAGCATTAAATTGAACACGGCCAACGAGTGGCGTCCCTTTGCTTTCTAGCATGAAACAGTCCAGAGCAAAAGGGCGGGTCAGCTTTTCATGACAAGATTTGACTTCCTCCTCTAATCTTACTGACTGACTTACTTTTCCTTCTTTTTATGTTGCGAAAAATAACTTAAAGGCAACGCGATTACACTATTTTGTATAGGAAGGCACATCGAATGTCAACGGGCTTGAAATGGTACCTAATAATCCAATTACAGCTAAATAATTACCAAATGTTTGTCTGTTAACTGACATCCTGATCCGAAAGCGTCCGCCATGGCTTTTTTCAATCTCTCTCTATCTTCATCCGTTGCTGATTGGTGTGTCTTCAGTAGAATCGAATAAATCTGACCGAATAAACTTTTTAACGTTGTTACTTCCCCGACCCAACGTAATTGCCCATCGGTCATAATACCCAAACGTGAGCAGAGGGCTTCGCATTCGTTCACACTAAAAAATTAGAACTCGTTAATAGTGCAACGCATGAAGAAATACTTGTGACTGTGCACAGTAAAAGGAATCTTAACGGGGAAAAAAAATTCAACATAAATTTTTTGATGGATTTTCGTTCTAAAATTGGACCGGTAGAAATTCATCAAAAAATGGATTTGAAATTTTCTTCACCCTAAGACCTCTTTTCCTGTGGACAATCACATTTTTAAAAAAAAACCACCAATAAATTACCTGTGAGATGTAAAGAGAACTGTATGGCCATCTTCTCTGTAATTGTTTATAAGATCCCAAATCGACTGACGAGCAGCAGGATCTATACCCGTAGTTGGGTCATCTAACAGGATGACCTTTGGTTCTCCTATTATAGCCAATATTACTGCTAATTGTCGTAAAGTTCCGCCGCTGTAAGTACTGCACTGCTTCTTCTCATATTCCTAAAATATATCGATTCTATTTTACACGCATCGAAGTTGTCTTTTTTTTTTCTCTAAAAGTCTTTTTTTTTTATAAAAATTGTCTAAAAGCCTTTTTTTCCCATTCCCTTGCTTTTATGTTTCTTTTAATTTTGAGAAATTTCAAGAAGCCCCTTCGATTCATTACACCCCTTGCCAGTTTACCCGCCATCTATTATTCTCTGGTAGAGTAAATTATACCTGCGGCAAATGATGTCATTATTCTAAGCAAAATTTGAAGAAATGTTGCCTCTGGTAGGGCACTGAACTCTTTCTCTGTGTTGACCTTTTTTTTTTTTTATTATTTTTTAAAGGTACGTGCGGGTTCTATTTTCAAGTATAGTTCAACTGCAGGTATAATTTTTCACAAAAGGAAGGTGAAATAGATGAAGTCAATGAATTTTAGAATAATATTTCTTATAAAATTTATTTTTTTAAGTCCCTGAAAGTCTCTATAAATAGTCACTAATTTTCTGATTTTTGTCTCTAAAATCTCTTAAAAGGAGGATGCTTACACCTTTTTTTTGTTTTTATTTTGATTGTTTATTTCGAATGTTATTTATAGGCGCAACATTTGTTTATTTTGCGAAAACTTTTCGAATCAGTAAAATTTTTAAAAAATGGTTTTATACAGCGAAAATCACTATGGTCCACCTAAACTATATTTTCTATCGACTGACAGGAAGGAAAGTTAGGTTGTATCGTGGAATAATGAACATTTTTTAAATAAAGCTCAAGATCTCATGTTTTTGTTTACTGAATCGGTTGATTAATTTAAAAAATGTTCATTATTCCACGATATATCCTAACTTTCCTTCCTGTCAGTCGATAGAAAATGTAGTTTAGGTAGACCATAGTGATTTTCGCTGTATAAAACCATTTTTTAAAAATTTTACTGATTCGAAAAGTTTTCGCAAAATAAACAAATGTTGCGCCTATAAATAACATTCGAAATAAACAATCAAAATAAAAACAAAAAAAAGGTTTAATTTTTAGAGGGTAAATATGGGTTCGATGCCTGTATTTATCACGAATTTTTCTTCTTAAAAACAATGTACTTACTTGTAAAAGTGTTCGCTTAACAAGTCCATCAACTTCCATTTTTAAATGAGATCCTCTCATTCCTCTTAGTCGGCCAAATAATTCAATCATTTCTCTTCCTGTAAATTCGGGAGGAAGAGTGTAGATTGCGGGCAGTACCCCAGCTTGAAAAACGTCTTAAATAAACAAACAAAAAAAAAGGTCAGAGCATTCAAACCATAGAAAAATAACATGATGACTTTCAAATTTCACCTTTCGGTGAATACGGATCTTAACGCAACTTAAATTAAGCAGATTAAAAGCAATGAGAAAACTTACTAGGCGCCTCAGACAAAAATGTAAGACTGAATTCTCTCCTATGTAAGCGTCACCAGAGCTTGGTATTACAATCCCAGTCAGAATTTTGAGAATAGTAGATTTTCCAGCTCCATTGACACCCAGCAAAGCAAAACATTCTTGTTCCTCCACCGTAAACGAAACTCCATGAATGACATTCTTTAGGCAATTACAGGAACATTGGCATCTTTCACACGAACAATACCACCTTTTTACATTATTGACGGTTAAAGCTTTATCTGATAATTTTTGATGTGCTTTCAATCGTCTTATTTCTGCTTCTTCGCATTCAACGGAGATGTCTTTTAAATACTGAAAAAATTAAAATAATCTAAATTAGAAAGCTGTAGGTTGGGTTGAAATAATAGAATAAGTTTGATGTTACCTTCGGTTGAAAACGAATGCAAAATATCCAGGTCATTATTTTATGGAACAAGTACAACGGAATTCCACTGTCAAGAAACATCGGCAAAAGAAGAACTACTAGTGAGTAATATATCATAGTAGTTTTGAGTCTTTTAATATGTGCTAAAATACAACAAATTGCTTTGGTCAGAGGATATCAAATTTTAAAAGTAAATTGTTAGATCAACGTACAACAATATGCAAGCCAGTCATGCTGGGAATATTTGATTTGTGAGCATCGATAGTTTCTCGTATCAGTATCTAAATAATCATGCAGAAGGGCAGTGGGAAATAAGGATCTCATTCCATTGTAGCATGCAAACGGTAGGTGGGATGTAAAAATAACTGGAAAAATAAACCAATGTAGTTAAGAACGCAAACTTACCTCTCGCCATTTACAAAGCAAGAGGCCGTCTAATTGATTTCTCAATTCTTTTTTAAATGCTTGTAAGATAGCGACTTTTATCATCCTCTCTCAAGGCCATATAAAAATCAAAATTAACATCAGAGTTTTTAGCAACCTCCCTTCGCCCCATCTCCTCAAAATAAACAATGACCAAATCAACAGACAGCCTCGGAGATGATTGGTAGAGTTCGAGAATTTGAAAACAAACTGCCAACTAAGAGAAACATCACTGGGCAAAGCACGACTGATATGATTCTTCTGAAAGTCATCGCTGCAAGATAGCTAATCATCATCATACAAAAAAGGTGGAAGAGTATGCCAACTGCAAAATGTCCTGTATAAAAAAAAAAGAACAATAATTACTTCAATAATTTTAATGAGGTTGCAAAACTATTTTGCTCGAGAGCTTAACGATAACCAATCAAAACATTTTTCTACCAATTTTCTTTTATTATCACAAAACATGCACCAGGACTTAAATACTTATAGCGCAAATTAAGCAGGAAAGAATTCTGACTGGTTATTGTTAAAACCCTCTAGGGGTCATTCAAGTATTACGTAAGCACTTTGGAGAAGAGATGTCTGAAAAACTTTTATTTTTGCTTTCAAGGTAAGGATTGAAAATTGCGAAAATCATGCTTACGGAATACTTCCGCCTCCCAGCGCAACAGTAATGCCTCTATCTTACGTAATGTCTTCATTCCATTTCTCTTCATACAAATAAACACTAACCGAGGTTGTCCATCATGTAATGTTTTTTCAATCCGTTACTAGAGCCTAGTGCGATGTAAGACAAAACGGCATGGACTACTAAAAGAGGAAAATCGAACAAGATATGAGATAGCCAATAAAAGATAGGAGATACCAGCATCAACTGAAACGGTTTTGAATTTGATTCTCGCTCTTGCATGATTCCAAATGAAAAATATATGATGAAGAACATGTGGAAACGTAAAACGTATACTAATTTGCCGAGTATATCTTCCGTCGTTGGACGTTTTTTTGTCTGAAAATATAAAGAAAAGCGAATTTTTACATATTTTCTTTACCAAATAGTTTCCAAAATACTGAGAAGGCATTTTTGACATACTAAATTTTCCTCATCAATTTTCTCCAAGGAGTTTGTAAAAGAGAAGTTAGTAGTCGATACATTTTTGTGTCTTTCTCGTGAGCGTCCATCTGGGTCAAACATTTCCAACCGAGCTGGCCTTTCCCTACTTTGTTTGCTGACCGCAAAATCAAAAATAACATCTAATGCTAAAGGGATGACCTGAAAAAAAAAATCGAATTCTAGTTATCAATAATGTCATAGAACCCGCAGGTAATAATTGCTAGAATTCAAAAATTCAATGGGAACTAGGGTAGAACTGATTCACCTAGATATCTCGAACGAAAGTCGAATGTCTTTATAAAGACTTACTTAGTTCATATGAGTTAATATCAATGAAACGAATCATTTAAGTAGAGAAAAATGCAGTTGGAAGCGTACGATTGGAATGGCCGAGCGGTTAAGGCGTTCTCCCACGGATAGGGGTTCAAGGATGTGTGAGTCCTCATTGGTTCGAATCCAGCTTCCAATCAATTTTTTCTCTACTTAGTTTTTGAAAATTTAGGGTAGAACTCGATCGGGTTATAACAAAACATTTTCTCATAAGAAGCTTGATAGCATAGTCGGTCAAGCTCTACTCTTGACGTTCATACGGAATTAATTTTTAATCTACAATACAACAATAAGAAAAAGAATCTTACGGCTAGAAAAATAAAAACAATAATATTTCTTTTCATAAAAATCCACTTTTTAAAAAATAGTGCTCCCAGTTGATTAAAAATAAGTAGAATCCCCTTTGAATTATGTCTTTTCGGATATTCTTCCGCAAGTGAACACATTGTCAGCTATTCTTGACGTGTTACTTTTTAAACTGCACTTCTTTCTTTCAATATTTTACCGACACTAAAATAATTAGAGTGAAAAAAAAATGGACTTAAATGAGACTAGACTAGCTACACTGTAACAGAATCATATTATACTCAGACTTGGTGTAGAAAAAATTTGATTTTCTGAGATTGTTCTTTATTATATCTGATCCCGAAAAACGTCTTTATAAAATTGATCAGGGCACATTTGTAAACAAAAAGGCTTTGTATTTATACACATTTGGGGGAAAAGTATTGCCAATCTAAAAAAAAATAAAATTAGAAGTTTAAAAGACTTATTCGTGTCCCCTCCCTGCTGCAAAACTAAACCGTTGCGAAAACACAACTGCAAAACTAAATTGGCTTTATAGATAATTTTGATTTCCTAGGGTTCGAAGCGGCAAGCGTAAATTATGCCATAATTCAATTTCCGGGGAAAAGAACTACTTGCCTATATATATTGGCCTAAATATCTTAAAAAACTTCTAGATAGAAATAAATTAGGATCATTTGTAAACAAATAGGACATATATTCATAAACATAAGGGAAAAGTATTGCCAATGGAGAAAAATAAACTTGAAATCTATGGAAAATATCTGCTCATATCCTTGCAGTAAAACTAAATCATTGTGGTAGGGGCAACCAAAATTGAGGATCTTGCATCCCTATAATTTCTATCAAGGCAAAAGAGAATTTCATATTATTACAGAAGCTGGCTGAGAAAAATTTAAAAAAGCTTGCTCCAGGGTTGTCGAGCCAGCAGAAAAAGATTCTAGAAACGAATATTTTGATTTCATTGCATTTAATTCTGAAAACAATTTCTTCCAGTTCGTCTTTTCTGTGGGAATTTGATACTGCATACCGCTCTGAAAAAATAAAATTAATAAAAGAAATTAATCCCCAAAACCGTCATAAATTAAGTTAGTTAAGTTTGAACCAAGGAAACCATTCAATTTCCTGCGCATTTTTGCAAAGCAAAGCAAAGGAAAAGGTCAAATTCCGATAGAATGGAAATGGTGACCAAGGGTTTGTCGAGATTCCAGAAAAGAAAACAAGAGGAGCAATTCTTTTGTATACTCTAAAAGTTTTGTCAAATGAAATATTTTATTTGAGAAGTTTTGGGAACTTTTAAATCTTTAGATGAATCTACAAGCCTACATCATTGTAACATCTTATTGTTCTTCCAACTGAAATTACAAATATTTTTGAAAGCAGTAGTAACGTCAACTAGGAAAGTCCAAAGAATTAATAGGAAAAAGAAAATCCAGTAATGTTGAAGCCGTTATTCCAGAGCTAATAACATGGAGAATAGGTAAATGTATGAACAAAAACGTTTGAAATACGACTCTAATGACTAATGGGTAATAATAAATCGCTCATTTTGCCTGAAGCACACGGTCGCTTTCATGAGGGTTGATGTCTCTGAAACTAGTTAGATTTTTTAGGAAAATCTTAATACGATCATTTATTTGACAGATTTTTCCAGTCTTTCAGCAATTTCAGACCTTTCACAATTCGATAATTGGTTCCCACTTTCATTTTAACTTTAGCATTTGGTTACGCCCCTGCAAAACCTACATTTCCTTCCAGTTAATACTCACCAAAAGTTCATCTTTTAACTGACATCCTGATCCAAAAGCGTCCGTCATGGCTTTTTTTAACCTCCCTCGATCTTCTACCGTTGCTGTAAGGTGTGTCTTTAATAGAACCGAATAAAACTGGCCGAATAAATTCTTTAAAGTTGTTGTTTCTCTGATACAAAGTAACAGTCCTTTTTCCATAATACCCAAACGAGAGCAGAGGGCTTCGCATTCATCCATACTAAAAAAAAATAAAAGTAATAAATCCTTAAAAAATCATAAAATTGTTTTGAATCGTTGCAAAAAAAATACCTTTGTGATGCAAGAAGAACTGAATGGCCACTTTCTCGGTATTTGGTTATCAGGTTCCAAATCAATCGACGGGAAGCAGGATCTATGCCCGTAGTTGGCTCGTCTAACAAGAGGACCATTGGTTCCCCTATCATAGCCAGTATTACTACTAATTTCCGTAAAGCTCCGCTGCTGTAGGTACTGCACTGCCTTCCCTCATAATCCTTCAATAATTACATTCGGTTTACCGGGATTTTTTTTTTAAATTTCACGCTACTTACTTGTAGAGCTGCTTCTTTAACAAGTCTATCAACTTCAGTTTTTAGATGGGATCCTCTCATCCCTCGTAATCGGCCAAATAATTCAATCATTTCTCGTCCTGTGAATTTCGGAATGTAGCCGCCAGATTGAGGGCAACAGCCCAGCTTAGATAACGTCTTAAACAAAAAAAATGATGAAAAATATTACGTATGAATCTCAAATTAGGCTCTATTTTGTGGGCCCAGGCTACTTTAAAGGTCAAATCGAGACGTGAGAATCATAACCGTTCAAAACGACCAAAGTCAAACTTTACAGGAGAGCAATTTTATAGTTTTACTTATATTTACAGAATGATTGAAATGGATTTTTCCGTTTTCGTTACTCTAAACATATTAACAAATTCATGGACTAACTGTTAAAAAAAAAACACCGAAAAAAAATGAAAGTTACGTGAGATATATCTAAAATTTCAAAAAAAGATCCAAATCTAGGAAATTTTTTTAAATAAGAACCATAAACGATTAAAGGAACGATAAGTTAAACATTGCGAGCCTTTCAGAACCATAAGCGTGTGAGCGTTTCTCCGAATCAAAAACATGTTTGTCTATTGAATCAAAAACATGCTGGTGTTTGTCTATTGTAAATTACGGATAACCGCTTATGGTTCCGATTTTTCAAACTTTTGTAGGCATTTGAACGCTTTTGGCTTTCAAAATCTCGGGAATGAGCCAGAATTTTAAAATTTCGAAAACGGGAGATGAAAGAGCATAAGAAAAGAAATATTTTTCTGGAAAAATCTCATTTTCGGTAATCGACCCGATTTGAACGGTTATGGTTCTCACGTCTCGAAATAGAAGTCTGAAAACCTTACACATTAAGGTAAAAATTTGAGGCTTACTTTTTGTGTCAGACAAAAATTTAACACGGATGTCGATCTTACGTAAGCATTGCCAGAGGTCGGTAGTTTCATCCCGGTCAAAATTTTGAAGATAGTAGTTTTCTCTGCTCTATCGACACCGACCAAACCAAAACATTCCTTTTCCTTTATCGTAAACGAAATACCCTCGACCGCATTCTTTAGCCAACATGACCAATACTTCACGTTATCGACGGTTAAAACTTTACTTGATAATTGTTTCTGTAACTTCAACTGCTTTATGTTTTCTTCCTCTTGTTCGACGGAAGCATCTTTTGAATTCTAATGAAAAAAAAAAAAAAGGTTGGAATTGTAAAATTCTATTACATTAATAGGAGTAAAATGAATCTTACATTAGGTTCAAACTTATGGCGGCAAATGTAGGTCATTAACTTATGCCACACGAACGGCAGGACTCCGATATCAATAAGTAATGGCAAAAAAAGTACTACAATGAAGTAACTGATCATTATGACTTCAAGTTGGTCCTGAACTCCTAATGAAAAAAATTGATTAGTAAAATTAATTAAATTTAGCAGGCACATTAAAACCCAATCAAAAAAGCTTTTGGATGAAAACTCGTGAAATATACGTGGATTTTAAGACTTTTTCCACCAATTTTCCATCAGATTTCCATTAGCTCGAGGATAATTGGTGGAAAACTGGTGGAAATAGTCTTAAAATCCACGTGTGTTCCACTTGAATTTTTTGTCTGGGAATCAAGTCACAAAGTATGTACTTACTACAATAATGATACCAGTCAGAGTCAGGGTCAAGATCAGAGTCAGGGTCAAGGTCAGGGTCAGGGTCAGGGTATTCACCCCTTCTTTTGCATTCCAATTCTCTTCTATCAGGATTTAAGAGATCGAACAGATGGACAGTTGGAAATATTTCTCTCCAAATAAAAAAAAATGCCGAAACCACATTATATGAAAATAAAACTAAAAAAATTAATTATTGTTAAATATTTAAAAAAAAGAAACGATCTGTGTATTTGTTTGAAAATCTAAAGAACTAACAGGCAATCAAGAAAACCAACACAGGGGTAATTATGATTGCAATAAGTCTTCTGTAAGCCATCGCTGCCAAGTAGGTGATCATTAGCATACAGAAATGGTGGTAGAGCAAGCCTACAGCGATACGTCCTATTTAAAAGAAAAGCTTGTAACTATAAAAATTCTGTTTTTTCTTTCCAAAATACTAACCCAAGTTGTTCAGAATAAATTTTTTCGCAATTTCGTTACTAGCTGCTAGAATGATGTAAGACAAAATGGCGTGAGCCACAAAGAGAGGAAAATCAAACAGGATATGTGTCAGCCAATAGAGGATAGGGGATACTAGCATTAGTTGAAAAGTTTTCAGCTTTGCTTGTCGTTCTTGCCAGATTTCAAGTGCGAAATATATGATGAAGAAAAAATGAAAACGCAAAATTAGTAACCTTAAATAATCTTCCCGCTTCTCAATATAATAAGGGACAATCTGAAATCATGAAAAGGAATCTAAGTTCATTTGCTCTCCTCTATAACCTGTCTCCACGCATAATGGCTGCTGCTACGGTGGGTCAAAATTTAAAGTTTTTTATTTCTGACCCCCTAAATGCTTTGCTAATTAAGTCATTGTTTTGCTTATTGATTTAGTGTTGTTTTCATGGTTAAGAAAGCTCTGGGTGATTGTATGATACACTAGTGCCAGGATGTAGTAGCTGTCTAGATAAATTATACCTCGGGCTCGAAGTATGTAATATCAATTTCATTGACGAAAATATCAAAAACAGCATCAAGTGCTAAAAGGGTGCCCTGAAAAAAAAAAGCTCAATTAGAACTGTTAAGGGGAAAAAATTGTAGTTCACCGGATGAGCGTGATCAAGGTAAACTAAAGGTTCAAAAGCCAGTCCATAATTATTAGAAGGTAAACAAATCTTACGGCAAGAAAAAATATAAGAGTAATATTCCTGTAGAAAAAAATCCACTTTTTAATCAATAATGCTCCAAGTTGATTAAAAGAAGTGGGATCCCTTTTAAAATGCGTCTTTTTGGAAAATCTTCGGAAATTGAATAGACATTCAATCCTGTTTGATCTATTCCTTTTTTCGCTGTTTCTTCCTCCTTAATTACCTCATTGATCCTACATAAATTAAGATTGAAAAATAGAGGTAGGTTAAAATATGTCACTAAACTGGGTATAGTTTAAGACGATTGGGAGAAGTTGGAATCTTTAAAAATTAGAGATAGCGAAAAGGCGAAGTTTACTAGAATCAGTAGACTCCAGACTCTTGAACATATCGAATAGAAATGAAAAATTTGTAACAAATTAGAGGTCTTAGGCAATTATAGAAGCACTTAGGGAGTCCGCTGATGAGAAGGAGAAGAAAAATTATCAGTCTTTTGACAGAAAATTCGTTGGACGCTTCTAGAGCTGCCAAACCAGACAAGCGTTACTAGCATTTGCTGGAAATATTCCAGTTAAATTACATTCTTCATTTTCTTTCAATAATTAGAATTGATTTTATCCGAAGAATTTTACAATCGTGGGGTAACTCTACAAATAACTGTTCCTTCAGCTTTGCTAAAGATGCATGCTAACACGCAGATAATCCTACGTTAGAAAATTCCAGAAGAACCTAACTAATTATCAGTCGAAAAGATATTGGGCACGGACTGACAATTTCTAGAACACTGAAAAATTCTAGGAATTAGCCAGGCATCTCTACAACTTCTTTAAAGCGAGAATTCTCTGTAGCATTTATTAAGACTGAAAAATCCAAAAAAAACAAAAATGTTTCTCCCAATCACTTTTTCAAAGAGAATAATTACTTTAAGAACACATCCTCCATAGTTGACACGGCAACCTTATAGGAGACTACTTCAGTATCTTTTATTTTGTTGTCCAAAGCATTGAATAAATCCGGAAAAAGAGACATCTCTTTCTCAGAAAGCTGATACGTCAACGTCAACACATTTTGCCGCATTAAAATTGCTCCTCTGACTTTACTTTTAACTAAGTTTGTAACGGAATTAGCTTTTTCTGAGAAAAAAAAAAGGTTGGTTACCTCAGCAATATCGGTTATAGGACACTTTATAACAGGTTTTTTTTACTACGTTTTTCTACTTCGTTATGGTATCACATATGGTATCATATATGGTATCACAATGCTGACAGCATTGTAATATCCCCCTTCCCCAGAAGCGCTAACTATTTACTACTTAGATGATCCTTCAACCTTTGTCCTGAATAACAACCGATAGAATATATCCCGTTCCAAATTTCGATTTCAGGAACATCGGGATGCCATGACATTTGATTTCTCCCTTCCACATAACAGCAATTCGATCGCAAAGAGCATCAGCTTCTTCCATAAAATGAGTACTTAATATTACAGTTCTTTTCCCACGTAAATCTAACAATAATTCCCCGATTTCACGCCGAACGACTATATCTATTCCGGTTGAAGGTTCATCCAATATGATAACCTTAAAAAAACATTTAGAAGCAGTCGAGGGAATTTATCACTAAAAATAAATAATTACCGGAGGCTCCCCAATCAAAGCGATGCCCAATGACAGTTTTTTCCTCTGTCCACCAGATAAATTACTGGCTCGTACCTTTTTGCAATCTTGTAGTTTCAGTTTCAGCATTAAACTTTCGGCTTCCAGGGCGGTCTTACGTCGACTCAAATTTTTAGCCTAAAAGAAAAAAAATTTAATTAATTAATCTCGGTCAAAAATTAAGCAAAAAAGTATTTAAGTACCATTCCGAAAAAAATTAGATTTTTATAAACGCTAAGACCATCCAAAAGAATTTCAAACTGTGGGCAATATCCGATGTTTCCTTTCTTGCAATCACGGGACTTAGTAATATCGATTCCCTTCATAATTACATTTCCAGATGTTGGGGTCATCATCCCTAGAAATCAACGATCAGGGTACAATTTCAGATTTTCGTCAGCTTATCGAACTTGATGATCTAAGCCGAATAAAAACTCAATCTACCGCATAATATAGAAAAAAAAGTAGTTTTGCCTGCACCGTTGTGGCCTAAAATTCCTGTAATTTCGTTTTCATAGAATTCGAAATTAATGTTATTTAAAGCCAAAACTTCTTTCTTTGTCTTCGATGAATACGTCTTGTTCAAATTGCACACCGAAATTCCTACGGGTAAATTCTGAGGTCTTTGTTCAAAAAAGTTCGTATTTTGTCTTTCTCTTTCACCAGGAACCAGTTCGGTAGCTGCTACAGTTTTTACAGTTTCTTGAGACCAAAAGGTCCGCTAAGAATAAAAATAACAACCGTAATTTTTTTTTTTTTTTTCATATTAAAAGTTTACCGCCAAAGCGGTGGGATCTAGGACTGTTGTCAATACATCACTTTAAAGTAATAAAAAGTAAAAAATCGTTAATATTATATCTTGCATTCAAAAGAAGGATATAGTCAAACGAAACTAGGTGATGATGCAAATATGTGGTGTAGCACTGGTTTAGCTCAAAGGCTACAATTCTTCTATTTTTAATAGTTTCAACTTATAACTTGCCTTAAAAATGTAATGCAAAGGAAGGGATCGTCCATATTTTCCAGGAAGGACATTTTCCAAATAAGCTCCAACGACAATATACAAAACTGTTCCGAATATTCCAATTAAGAAATAATCCCGAACTCTCAAATAATTTTGGCCAGGTGATTTATTTTCGTACAACTCAACATTAAGTCCTGAGAAAAAAAAACGCCATAATATACCGTCTACAATAAAACAGTCAGAACATCACATAACACACCTTCCTGTTGGAATTTTGAGAGTAAGGCAAAACCCTCCAGACACCAAAACTGAGGAATAAGGGATACGGGGATTAATAAATATGTCGAAACATGACCATTATATTCAATACTACCAAAGAAAACTAACGACGAAATCCAAAGCACGAAATCTAGCAGAGTTCCTAAATGACCTAGAGAAATGATCGAAAAAATGCTTAATACTTATTTCAGCCCTAAATTTTTAAGTTTGTGGGGGTTCATAATTTATACTGTCAGTATACACCCTGTTATTGCGGTGTATTTCATTTAAAGCAAATTATAAACAACTCACCATTTCGGAAAAAGAAACTTTTCATGTAGTTGAAAGCCGAAATGTACAAAGTACATATGAAAAAATAACAGAACATTGTACCAGGTCCAATGTAAAAATATACTACAGAGTACTTTGCTATTTTGACGTGTAGAAAAAACAAAGAAATAAAGACAGCTAAGAGATGCGTTGCAATGGTAATGAAAAATTCTGAGAATCTCATCTGCCACAGCTTCAATCCCATAAGTTTAAAAATTCCTGAAAAAAAAAAGTGATGCAATGTTTTGATGGAAAAGAAGTTTCTTAAAAAAAGGCATTCGACCCTCAAAAATTAAGAAATCCACTAGAGAAATAATTTAAATTATAAATTAGAGTAGGTAATTTCAATAAATAATTTAGTTACAGCACTGGGAGACATTAACGTCTATTTGTATCAATATTAAATATTTACTTTCACTTCTCAAGGCCTTATATTGTATAAACAGAGACAAATATCTTGGGACTTTATAGCGACGTGTTGGTTTCCCAAGATCTATTAATTATTTCTTCTTACCTGAATTCCAGCATTTCTTTCCTCTACAATACACCAAAAGAATCGATTACTTTCCAAAAAAAACATTAAAAATGGCAAAAGAACTTTATAGATTGCACGATAAGATCCACTTATACAATTCAAGTCTTGGAGAGGCTGGGGTGCATCTGAGAGCTGCAAAAAAAAAAAAAAAAAAAAAAAAAAAAATATCAGAATAGAAACAACAATATTTTAAATTCGTGTAAAAACGATGATTTGAATAGAAAAGAGAGTACAGGTCACATTTTTTGTTGAGATCATGTTACATATCATCCTTTGACCCAGATGAGATTACATAAGCATTATGTCATGGCCGTTTAACCCATTTCTTTTAGGAAAATGAAATTTTTCTGGTTCTGTAGGGATGTCAATTGAAAATGAACATTAAGAGTCATACACATTTTAGGTAAGCACTGGAGAAATAAACGGAAGTATCAAAATCTTATGCAATGTTAAATCTCTAAGACATGTTGCATACTTAGTAGGGGGGAAAGAAGAGGTCAAAAAATGCAAAACATTTTGCTTATGTAACATGCACGTAATGCCCCTTTTTTCTTAAGAGCCATGTCATCTTTTTTCATAATAGCGAAAAAATTATGGCTTAAACGCACTCTGAACATATCTGACTTAAATCTAATATTATTTCTTTACCTCATGCAATGAAATATTTTTCATTCGCTGAAACCCTATGTCAATGGCCATTTTTATTTTTTCAATGGAAGAAGCTTTGTTTTCTTCATGTTTGATTAAATTCGGCCGGGATTTGGGATTATGGTCACTATCAGATGTATGATATAAGACATAATCTAATGATTTCGGAGCATCAATCTGATTTGGGGCTATCCCTTGAAATCTCACACCAAAATCGAATTTGGAATCTAAGCCTTGCCTTACATCTGAAATCGAAATGGATACTCTCGATTCACACCGAAAAACGTTTGAGTTCTTTCATACTTGTGTTGTCAAGTCCTAATAAACAAGCCGCGTTCTCCATTAATTTCTTTAAGAAAAGGTTTGAAGGTTCGTACGCTAATATCTTAGAATCTAAACCATCCATGGGATCCGAAGCACATTTCAATTTTGGTCCGAAAAGTTGCATCGAACTTATATGACCTATACGGCAATATGATAACCATGTTAAGACCTCCAAGTTTGCAAAAAAACCGCAAACGATTAAGAAAACTAAAGAAATCACAGTTGATACTTTAAATCTGTATGATATATCTTTCCATATCAAAGCTTTTATTTTCTGAGACATCAAAGTGTTTTGCAAAAGATTTTTTTGTAAAAGTAAACAGCAATTATTTGTAAACAAGTATGTCACTCTTTTATAGGCATGCGTGAAACCTCTATGATTTTATTGTGGTTTTATTTTGTTTGGGTTGGAACTTAGATAATAGAATCCATAGATCGGACATTCCTATTCTATTTACATTGTTTGTTTTGGTCCAAAAAAATTGAGCCAACCTCGTGTTTAGCTTATGGATGCCCATATGAACATTTTCTGAAGCTATTGTCCTATCTATGGATTCTGTTATCTTGGGATGGAAGGAATATACCCCAAATAACAAATAGAAAGTATACTATACCCATTCTTCTGGAAAAGAGGTCGGTGGCTACGGGTCAGAAATGCGACAAACTTTCAAACACTGATAGTTTGAAATTGCAGCGAAATATTTAGCAGATGGTCGCCTCCTAGTGGACATGGGACATTCCACGGTCTTACAGGTCAGGCAACTCCTATATTAAAAAATGGTTGTCATGTCCCCCGAATTTGAAGCAGAAGAATAGCTTAAACTTTGCTCGAAAGATGGCTGGAGCTGTAGTTAGGAATCACATGATATTAGAGATCCTACATGATATGCCTTCCATTCGATCAACACTTTCAAAACACTTTTTTTTATGATGGCTGCCCTGCCCCTGTACGCGATTTTAACGTAAGTCCATTTTTGTAAACAATGGGTGTCGTTTATTTTTAACTTATGTAAACAGTGGTTCTATTCCATTGTTTTTAAAAATGGACTTACGTTGAAATCGCGTACAGGGGCAGTGCCAGTACATGTGATTCCCTAACTACAGCTCCAGCCATCTATCGAACAATATGAGAATTATTCTTCTACTTCAATTTCGGGGGACATTTTTGTCCATATGAGGATCCCCTCATATGGACAAAAATGTCCAAAATTGCCTGACCTGTATGTAAGATCGTGGAAAGGAAATATACCCCATGTGGCAAATAGAAAATACACCCCCTCTTTTGGAAAAGAGTCCTCCAGTTTTTTCGAGGTCGGTGGCTACGGGCCAGAAATGCGACAAACTTTCAAACACTGATAGTTTGAAACTGCAGCGAAATATTTAGCAGATGTTCGCCTTCTAGTGGACATTCCGATTCAAAAGTGTTCTGTACGTAGTTTACGGCGGGGAGGGGGGTTAATAAAAAAATTTTATGTACGCACTTTTGAAGCTCAGGTATTTTCATATTACAAGAAAAGCTCAATTCGATCCACCCTATTGCTTAGTTGGTAAGGTCAATATCCTGGTTAATTGCTAAAATTCTTATCTACTGTATCCTGTAAAACGGCCTTTCTAGACACTCCTCCTTATCACCGTAACCACCGTAAGGAAAGTTCTTGAAAACTGAGAGCAACTTGTCTACTCGTAAGTTTAGCAAGAAAACCGAAAATAATGATTTCACATGTTGCTAAATATCTCGAAAAACTCGTAAAAATAAGCAGGGATTATTTGTAAATAAATTCGACATATATTTATAAACTTTCTGGAAAAGTCTTGCCAATTTATAAAAATAAACTACAGAAGTCTATGGAAAGTTATCTTCTCATATCCTTGCAAAAAAACTGAGAACTTTATTAGAGCTATGGGTAGGGGCCGACCGGGTTAAGAATCTTGTACCCATGTAATGTCTATCAAGGAGAGAGCTTCAGGTTTTTTCAGAGGCGGGTTGAGAAAAGTTCAAGAGAGCTTGCTACAGAGTTGTCGAGCTAGCAGAAAAAGATTCTAAAAACGGATATTTTGATTTGATTGAATTTAATTCTGAAAACAATTTTTTCCAGTTCGTTGATTCTATGGGGATTTGGTACTGCATAAAGGCCTGAAAGAAAGAGAAAAAAAAGAGTTCAATCGACAAAACCGTCATGAAAGGTTTTCCGCTGGCGAGGAGTACTTCCCTTCAGCGAAGCTTAAACCAATGAAACCATCCAATTACCTACTTATGTTTACCTAATGCAATGGTCAAATTCAAACAGAATGGAAATACTACCGTAGTCGCATTCGAGAAGATTGAAAAAACCATCTTAAACTGTCAGTGGCCAGCATTTCCATTCTGTTTGAGTCTGAACACTTTAGTTATTTTGCATAAGGCACGTATGCACAGAGTAAATAAATTGACGGTTTCTTCGGGTTCAGATAGAAGGGAATTTCCGGAAAAAAACCGTTTGAGACGGTTTTTCCGAGATTTCGTAATGATCATGGGTTTTCGTTTCATTATCTCTTCGGGGTTCTTCCACTGAAGCTTCAATAACAGCGTCATTTTTCATATAAACGGAAAGACTAAGCTAGAAAGCCGGCGGAAAATATGGGGGAAAAAATTACGTCTCAAATGGGACTTGAATCGACGAAGGCCTTGGACAAGCCTTAAAGCCATCTACGTCATAAGAGGAAAACGCTCTAGGGAGGGAAGGTATGAGAAAAGATAGATTTTTGTCTCACGTAATTCTTGATCAGGCCCATAGCTTTTAAACTTGACCACTCCTTTGTAAAACTTATATTTTCTTTCTGTTCATACTCACCAAATTTTCGTCTATCAACTGACATTCTGATCCAAAAGCATCCGTCGCGGCCATTTTTAGGCTCGTCCTATCTTCATCCGTTGCTGTAAGGTGTGTCACCAATACCACTGAATAAAACTTGCCAAACAAATTTTTTGAAGTTGTTACTTCTCTGATACAAAGTAACCGTCCTTTTTCCATAACAGCCAAACGTGAGCAGAGGGCTTCGCATTCATCCATACTAAAAAATAAAAGAATTAAATCCTTAAAAAATTAAGAAATCGTTTTGAATCGTCGCAAAAATATACCTTTTTGATGCAAGAAGAACTGAATGGCCACTTTCCAGGTATTTGGTTATAAGGTTCCAAATCAATCGACGGGAAGCTGGATCTATACTCGTAGTTGGCTCGTCTAACAGGAGGACCATTGGTTCCCCTATCATGGCCAATATTAATCTTAATTTTCGTAAAAGTTCGAAGGTATAAGTATTGCACTGCTTCCTCTCATACTCCTAATAATATTATATACCATTCATTAACAGTTTTCCTTTTTTAAAAGAAATAATATACCTACTCACCTGTAAAAGTGTTTGCCTAACAAGTCTATCAACTTCCGTTTTTAGATGGAATCCTCTCAGCCCTCGTAATCGGCCAAATAATTCAATCATTTCTCGCCCAGTGAATTTCGGAATGTACCTGGCAGACTGAGGGCAATAGCCCAGCTTAGATAACGTCTTAAACAAAAAAATGATGAAAAATTAATAGTGCACGGAAAAAAAAGTTTGGTTCCTGTTATTCAATGTTAAGTTGGGTATTGCTAATTTATTAATTATTACTAATCGTTATTAATCATTACGAACGAGAAGTAACAATTACTAAATTTTCAGTATTATAAACTCAAATGTTTAGCCGTCACAGGACCCAACTCAACATTGAGTAATAGGAACCGGACTTTTTTCTCCGTGTATGTTTGATGTTCATTAGGTTCTCTTTTACAGGGCAAGGTGCTTTACAGATCAATCAGAAGTCTGAAAACCTTTCTCATGACGACTTACTTTTTGTCGGAGACAAAAATTTAAAACCGATGTCGATCTTATGTAAGCATTGCCTGAGGTTGGCGGTCTCATCCCACACAAAATTTTGAAGACAGTTGATTTCCCTGTTCCAATGTCACCGACCAAACCAAAACATTCCCTTTCCTTTACGGTGAAAGAAACCCCCTGAACCGCTTTCTCTGTGCATTTTTTTCCACAACACAAACAATACCAACATTTCACATCGTCAACAGTTAAAACTTTACTTGACAATTGTTTCTGTAACTTTAACTGCCCTATGTTTTCTTCCTCGTGTTCGACGGAAGCATCTTTTGAATTCTAATTAAAATAGAAAAAGGTTGGATTAATAAAATTCTATTCCAAGAATAGGAAAAAACTGGTCTTACATTAGGTTCAAATTGAGGACAGCATAAATAGGACGTTAATTTATGGACCACAAAAGGCAGGATTCCGCTATCAATAAGTAATGGCAAAAGAAGCAGTACGATGAAGAAACTGATCATTATGAAATGAAGACTCTTTTGTATTCCTGATGAAAACGATTGCATTAGGGAAGGAGGTGAAACTTGGCCCGGACAGTAAAACCACGTCAAAGAGTATATACTTACTACAATAATAATACCAGTCTTCTGCCCAGCCAGGATACCAGTTTGGGTAATTATTATATTTACCCATTTTGCATCGAAAATCTCTCAAATCAGTATCTATGAAATCGAGTAGATGGACCGTCGGAAATATTTCTCTCACAATAAAAATAGGTGGTACAGGGATATAGAATGAAAAAATAACTGGAAAAATAAATTATTGTTAACAATGTTACAAAAAAAAAAAAAAAAAAAAAAAAAAAAATCGGTATTTTTTTGACAATTTGAAGGACTAACACGAAACCAAGTAAAACAACACAATAGTAATCCCGACCACAAGGAAATGTCTGTAAATCATGGCGGCAAGGTAGGTGATCATCAGCATACAAAAATGGTGGTAGAGCAAGCCAACTGCCAAGCGTCCTATTGAAAATAAAGCTTGGAATTACCTGATATACCTAACATTTTACTTCCCAAAATACTAACCCAATTTGTTCATCATGAATTTTTTCGCCTTTTCGTTACTAGCTGCTAGAATGATGTAAGACAAAATGGCGTGAGCTACAAAGAGAGGAAAATCAAACAAGAAATGCGTCAGCCAATAGAGAATAGGAGATACCAGCATCAGTTGAAATGATTTATACGTTGATCGTCTTTCTTGCCAGACATCATGTGGAAAATATGTGATGAAGAAGAAATGAAAACGCAAAATCAGCAATCTTAAATTTACTTCTCTTTTCGGTTTTTCCTGAAACGATGAAAATGTACTTCCATTCATACGGAATAAGTATAAATATTGGGATTTATAGTATATGTAATATTTATAATATATGTGTTACCGGCAAAACCCGTTTTTAGGCAAAACTAGTCTTGCCTAGTCAAAACTAGTTTTGCCGAAGCCTTTTTCCCTGTTTTAGGCAGTACTAATTTTGCCTAGGCAAGACTAGTTTTGCCGAGCATAAAAACCAGGCAAAACTAGTTTTGCCGGAGCCTTTTTTTTAAAAACCTACTTTTGCCTAAGGAGAAATTATCTGTTAGGCGAAACTAGTTTTGCCTAGGTTTAGCTTAGGCGAAGAAACTAGTTCTGCCTAGGTTTAGCTTAGGCAAAAGTAATCCTAGGGAGAAAAAAACCAATATTAAACTGAAAATAAAAAAGTATACTGATTAATATTATTAACTCATGAAATATAAGATAAAAACCTATATTAATTTTAAATAGGGAAAAATGTAACGAAATGCTGCTAATTGGAATTTGTAAAAGGACTTGACTTTGGCTTTGTAATTTAAAAGACTGTTATTTTTAGACGGGCATCTTCCGCTTTTTTGCCGTGGTTTTTTTTTTCCTCTTTCCTTGGACGGGGCCGGTGCTTGGTTTTCCTTATTTTCCGCCTTGTCTTCTTTATTGGAACAAGTTCGGTTTGGATGGCATTTCGAAGTGCACATTTTGCTCAAGGTCAAGGG
Organism: Liposcelis bostrychophila; assembly: GCA_037577465.1. Lineage (NCBI taxonomy): Eukaryota > Metazoa > Arthropoda > Insecta > Psocodea > Liposcelididae > Liposcelis > Liposcelis bostrychophila. The sequence goes on from CM075211.1 coordinate 2,561,207, forward strand.
TATCAGAGGTGCAATTGTCAAACCAAATGCCTTACAGCAAAATGTTCGTGTAGGAAGAAAAGCAAAATGTGCACTTTGAAATGCCGTCCAAACCGAACTTGTTTTAAATAAAGAAGACAAGGCGGTAAATAACGAAAACCAAGCACCGGCCCCGCCAGGAAAGAGGAAAAAAAGCGGAAGATGCCCGTCTAAAAATAACAAAGTCTTTCAAATTACAAAGCCAAAGTCAAGTCCTTTTACAAATTCCAATTAGCAGCATTTCGTTACATTTTTCCCTATTTAAAATTAATATAGGTTTTTATCTTATATTTCATGAGTTAATAATATTAATCAGTATACTTTTTTATTTTCAGTTTAATATTGGTTTTTTTCTCCCTAGGATTACTTTTGCCTAAGCTAAACCTAGGCAGAACTAGTTTCTTCGCCTAAGCTAAACCTAGGCAAAACTAGTTTCGCCTAACAGATAATTTCTCCTTAGGCAAAAGTAGGTTTTTAAAAAAAAGGCTCCGGCAAAACTAGTTTTGCCTGGTTTTTATGCTCGGCAAAACTAGTCTTGCCTAGGCAAAATTAGTACTGCCTAAAACAGGGAAAAAGGCTTCGGCAAAACTAGTTTTGACTAGGCAAGACTAGTTTTGCCAAAAAACGGGTTTTTCCGGTAACATATGTATACATTTTCTTAATTCATCAGCATCAAAGGCTGCCGTTAGGGTAAGTCGAAAATCATACATTATTTTATTACAAAGCTGTAGTTGTTTTGATAAGCTGCATGATGACCTCATACAAACTTTTTTTTTTGGCCAAATGTTTTTCGAGGTTACCTTCTCCTTTCCCCCAGCTTGAAAATCATAAAAAGAAATTAAGATCCAAACCAATAAATAGCTACTCAGAAAACAAAGTGATTATTCTAAAATTTGAAGTCCTTTTTAAATCCATTTTTAAAATAAGGTATTTGACGCCTTTTTGTAAAAGACGACAAATGACTTCAAACTATCTTAAAAGTGGACTTATAAAAAAAGCTTCATCCAAAAACGTCTTAAGGAAAAAGGCGTCATTAAATTGTTGATTTGTTTTCTGCTATAAAAGAGCTCATTTCCAACCGGAAATCTAATATATATTTTTGAAAAAAATAGTGAGTTTTACAGTAATTGTAGCCATATTTTAATTATGGGTCAAAAAATGTCTTAAACATTTTTAAAAAAAAACCGCTTTTAATTAGTGAAAAATCCACTTCCATTTTGAAATTTAGGGAAAATTTCCGCGAGGAAATGATTCTTTTATACAAAAATACAGCTCTAATTTCGCTTCGTTGACAAACTGCAGGCCACTCAGAAAAGAAGATGACTTAAAAAAATTATTTAAAAAAAACTTATGAAAGTTGAATAGGCCTTTGCAGCAATTCTAAACTACAATATTACAGCTTTAAGATTATAAGTTTTTTATTTTCGACGCCCTGTCCGGTCCGGTAATTGAGTTATTTATTATATTATTAGCTTTGTTTCTTGATTTAGTCTGTTTTATTTACTACGTAAGTTCAGTGCAACAGTTTGATCTACCAAAGACGGAGCCAAGATACATTACCGGTTCCTGATCCTGGAAAGGGCCCATACCCCCGTTAGGGTCATTAATCCCGTTAAAGTCATTACTCCCGTTAAAGTCATTACTCCCGTTAGGGTCAATATTCTCGTTCATGTATCCCATGGGCATGTAAACGTTTGGATTGACCAAAAAATCAAAAATAACTTCCAATGCTAAAAGAATGCCCTGAAAAAAAAAAAGAAAAAAGTCAAAACATTTTTTTTTCTATATGAATAAGCTTATAAATGTCAAATGAGTTTGTTATTTTATAAGAAAGCTCAACAGCATTTTGCAATTTATGGCCAGGGTTAAAAAAAAGTTATAAAATTTTATAACGCACTTTTTCTTCGGCAGTCCCTATTTATTAGAAAGTAAAAAATCTTACGGCAAAAGAGAATATATAAATAATATTCCTCTGGAAAAAAATCCACTTTTTAATGAATAGTCCTTCCAGTTGATTGAAAAGAAGTGAGAATCCTTTTAAACTGCGTCTTTTTGGAAAATCTTTGGAAATTAAATAGACATTCGACACTGTTTCATCTGTTCCTTTTTTAGCTGCTTCTTCTTCCTTAATTATCTCATCAATACTAAATAAATTAGAGTTAAGAATAAAAGTAGACTAAAATGTCACTACACTGGGAATAATTAAAGGGAATTGGAAGAACTGGTCAACCTGAGGTATCAAGCTGAAAGACAAACTGAAGTTAATCATAGCCTTCAAATGAGTCTCTACCTCAAACTACCCAAGTTCTTTCAACAACCGCATCTTTCTGTTTAGACACCGACTTTACCAAATAAAGTCGCATTTCATAAGTTTTACATTGTTCAAAAAATTTTGAAATTACCAAAACCCTTATTAAAGTTGAAAATTAAATCGGTTTTTGGATCAAAGAGGGAAACAGGGAAATCATTCAGTAAAAGAATACACCAGAGGTACCCGAAGAGAGGACTCGATCGTTCGAAAAATAGGCAACTTTTAGCTGCGTCTTCTGTTCGAATATTTTTCAAGAAAACAGAATAAAACGAAGCCAAAGTCACAAAACGCGACTCCCTTTTGTAAAGTTAGATTTTAAATAAAAAGACACCGTTGTCAAATGGCCTTGGTGTAGTTCTACTCTACAGTACAGAAATAATATCTTCAAAATAAAGAATTGAAAATTTTTGCGGTTCTCAGGCAATTATGGAAGCGCTCAGACAACTTCTTTTACAGTTAGGAGTATAAAAAAAATTATCAGTCAATTGACTAAAATTCGTTAGGTACTTCCAGAACTGTCAAACCAAAGGGCGTTTCTAGCGTTTCGTGGAAATAATCAACTTGAAGAGTCTTCCTTTCTTGTTAATTATGAGGACTACAAACAGCTGTTCTCCCAATTCCCGTTTAAATTGGTATGCAAAAAGAAAAATTACCTTAAGAACACATCCTCCATAGTTGACACGGCAACCTTATAAGAGACTACTTCATTATCTTTTATTTTGTTGTCCAAAGCAATGAATAAATCCGGAAAAAAAGACATCTCTTTTTCAAAAAGCTGATACGTTAATGTCAACACATTTTGGCGCTTTAAAATTGCTCCTTTGACTTTGCTTTTAACCAAGTTTGTCACGGAATTAACTTTTTCTGAGATGATAAAAAAAAAAAAAAAAAAAAAAAAACGGTTGGTTACGGTTGGTTGGTTACAATGCCATATTTGACCACCACTAAAGTATTGTGCCTAATCAGGTTTTTTACTATTTTTTCTACTTCGTTATGAGGATACGTCTTCTCCTTTATGAAGATTTCACATTGCTGACAGCATTGTTATCTCCCGTTTCCCAGAAGTGCTAACTTAACGAAGCGCTAATTTACTACTTAAATGATCCCTCACCTTTGTCCTGAATAACAACCGATAGAGTGTATCCCGTTCCAAATTTCGATTTCAGGAACATTGGGGTGCCGTGACATTTGATTTGTCCCTTCCACATAACTCCAATTCGATCGCAAAGAGCATCAGCTTCTTCCATAAAATGAGTACTTAATATTACAGTTCTTTTCCCACGTAGATCTAACAATAATTCCCAGATTTCACGCCGAAGGACTATATCTATTCCGGTTGAAGGTTCATCCAATATAATAACCTTTAAAAGACATTTAGAAGCAGTCGAGGAAAAATCTATCACTAAAAATAAATAGTTACCGGAGGCTCCCCAATCAAAGCGATGCCCAATGACAGCTTTTTCCTCTGTCCACCAGATAAATTACTAGCTTGTACCTTTTTGCAATCTAGAAGTTTTAGTTTCAGTATTAAACTTTTGGATTCCTGGGCGGCCTTACTTCGACTCAAATTCTTCGCCTAAAAAAAAAAAAAAAAAATCATTAGTAAATGATGATCAAAAATTGAACAACAAAGCATTTAAATACCATTCCGAAAAAAATTAGATTTTTGTAAACGCTAAGACCATCCAAAAGAACTTCAAACTGAGGGCAATATCCGATATTTTCATTCTTGTAATTACGAGACTTAGTAATATCGATTCCCTTCATAATTACATTTCCAGATGTTGGGATCATCATCCCTAGAAATCAATGATCAAGGTAAAATAAAATTTCAGATTTTCGTCAGCTTATCGAAGTTAATGATCTAAGCCGAATAAAAACTCAATCTACCGCATAATATAGAAAAAAGGGTAGTTTTGCCTGCACCGTTGTGGCCTAAAATTCCCGTAATTTCGTTTTCATAGAATTCGAAATTAATATTATTTAAAGCCAGAACTCCTTTCTTTGTTTTCGATGAATACGTCTTGTTCAAATTGCGCACCGAAATTCCTACAAGTACATTCTGAGGTCTTTGTTCAAAAAATTTCGTGTTTTGTCTTTCATCAGCAACCCGTTCTGGAACTGCTACAGTTTTTACAGTTTCTTGAGACCAAAAAGTCCTCTAAGAATAGAAATAAAAACCGTATTTTATTTTTTTTTTTTTTCATATTAAAAATTCGGCGCCAAAGCGGTGGAAAAGCGGATTGTTGTCACTGCATCACTTTGAAGCAGTAAGAACTATAAAAAATCGTGTAATATTATATCTTGCATTCCAAAGAAGGATATAGTCAAACGAAAGCAGGTGATAATGGAAATCTGTGGTGCAGCACTAATTTAGCTCAAAGCTACAATTCTTTTCTTTTTAATAGTTTGACTAATAACTTGCCTTAAAAATGTAATGCAAAGGAAGGGATCGTCCATATTTTCCAGGAAGGACGTTTTCCAAATAAGTTCCAATGACAATGTACAAAACTGTTCCGAATATTCCAATTAAGAAATAATCCCGAATTCTCAAATAACTTTGATTAGGTGATGTATTTTCGTAAAACTCAACACTATCACCTGAGAGAGAGAGAGAAAAAAAAAAGCCATAAAATATAATATACAATAAAATATCACATATCACACACCTTCCTGTTGGAATTTTGAGAGTAAGGCAAAACCCTCCAGACACCAAAACTGAGGAATAAGGGACACGGGGATTAATAAATATGTCGAAACATGAACATTATATTCAATACTACCAAAGAAAACTAATGACGAAATCCAAAGGACAAAATCTAGCAGAGTTCCTAAATGACCTAGAGAAAATATGAAATAATGCTTAATACTTATTGCCCTGCTAAAGTTTGTGGGGGTCTATAATTCTTACTGTATATAACGTCTCACCAATTTAATGGGGTGGATTTAATTTTGAAAAAATTATGAGAAACTCACCATTTCGGAAAAAGAAACTCTTCATGTAGTTAAAAGCCGAAATGTACAAAGTACACATGAAAAAGTAACAAAACATTGTACCCGGTCCAATGTAAAAATATACTACAGAATACTTTGCTATTTTGACGTGTAGAAAAAACAAAGAAACAAAGACAGCCAAGAGATGCGTTGATATAGAAATGAAAAATGCTGAGAATCTGATCTGCCATAGCTTTAATCCCATAAGTTTCACAAATTCCTAAAAAAAAAAAAAGAAAAAAATTAATTCAGTGTTTTAAAGCAAAAGAGTCTTTTAAAAAAAGGTATACGACCCTCATAAACTTAAGAAATCCACTAGAGAAATAATGTACATTTTAAATTAAATTAATTTAATTTTTAATAAATCATTTAGTTGCAGCACTGGGAGACATTAAAATCCGTTCGATCCCATGGACCTAACTTTTAGTGTATGGTGTAAGAATGAGCATTAACAAATGTATATTCGTATTAATATTAAATGCTTATTTTTACTTCCAATGCCTTACATTGCATAAAAAGAGATAAATATCTTGAATTTTATAGCGATGTGCCGGTTTCTCAAGATCTATTAATTATTTCTTCTTACCTGAATTCCAGCATTTCTTTCCTCTACAATACACCAAAAAAATCGATTACTTTCCAAAAAAAACATTAAAAATGGCAAAAGAAGTTTATAGATTGCACGATACGATCCACTTATACAATTCAAGTCCAGGAGAGGCTGGGATGCGTCTGAGAGCTGTAAAAAAGAAATATCAGGATTAGAAACAGCAATGTTTTAAATTAGCGTACCAACGATAATTTGATGCAAATTGAAATCAAACATAAAGAGTCATACGCATATTAGGTAAGCATTGGGAAAATAACCGGAAGTGCCGGTATCAAAATCATATGCAATGTTAAATCCTTAAGACCTACTGTATGCTTGCTAGGGGGAATAGGGGGTCAAAAAACACAAAACATTTTGCTTACGTAACATGTAAATATGCTCCTTTTTCTCAAGAGACATGGTATCTTTTTTCATTAACACGAAAATATTATGGCTTAAAAGCACTCGGAACACATCTGCCTTGAATCTAATATTATTTCTTTACCTCATGCAATGAAACATTTTTCATTCGCTGAAACCCTTTGTCAATGGCCATTTTTATCTTTTCGATGGAAGAAGCTTTGTTTTCTTCATGTTTGAATAAATTCAGCCGGGATTTAGGACTAAGGTCATTATCAGTTGTATGATATAAAACATAATCTAATGATTTCGGAGCATCAATCTGATTTGGGGTTATCCCTTGAAATCTCACACCGAAATCGAATTTTGAATCTAAGCCTTCTCTTACACCTGAAATCAAAATGGATAGTCTCGAATCACACCGAAAAAGGTTCGAGTTATTCTCATACTTGTGTCGTCCAGTCCTAATAAACAAGCTGCGTTCTCCATTAATTTCTTTAAGAAAGGACTTGAAGGTTCGTATGCTAATATCTTAAAATCTAGAAAATCAGAGGGATCCGACGCACATTTCAATTTTGGTCCAAAAAGTTGCATCGAATTTATATGACCTATACGGCAATATGATAACCACGTTAAGACCTCCAAGTTTGCAAAAAAACCGCAAACGATTAATAGAACTAAAGAAATCACAGTTAATACATCAAATCTGTATGATATATCTTTCCATAACAAAGCTTTTATTTTCTGAGACATCAAGTTATTTGTTTTGCAAATTTTTTTTTTTTTTTTTTTAATATGTAAACAGGAATTATTTGTAAACAAGTATGTTACACTTTTACAGGCATGCGTGAAACCGCTATGATTTTATTGGTTTTTTATTTTGTTTGGGATGGAAGGCAATATATCCCATTTGCCAAATAGGAAATATACCCTTTCTTTTGGAAAAGAGTCCTCCAGTTTTTTCCAGGTGGCTACGGGCCTGAAATGCTACAAACTTTCAAACAGTGATACTTTGAAATTGCAGAAAAATATTTAGCAGATATTCACCTACTAGCGGACATTCTGATTCAAAAATATTCTGTACGTAGTTTAAAGCGGAAAGGGGGGTTTAAAAAAAAATTTATGTAAGCATTTTTGAAGCTCAGGTATTTTTATATTAAAAGAAAAACTCAATTAGATCCCTCTTATTGCATAGTGATAAGATCCAAATCCTGGTAAATTGGTAAAATTCTTGTCTATCCTGTAAAACGGCCTTCAAGACACTCCTTCTTAATCACTATAACCACCGTGTAAGGAAAGTCCTTGAAAACTGAAAGCAACTGGTCTACTCTTAAGTTAGAAAAAAAAACCGAAAATATTTAATAAAATAAAAGAAACATAGGTTGATCCTTTAAATCCATATGTAATTTCTTTAGGCTTACATTTCCGAGACTTGCTGCTAAATATCTCCTCGAAAAACTCCGTCATAAAAATAAGCTAGGACTATTTGTAAATAAACTCGTCATATATTTATAAACTTTCGAGAAAATTATTGCCAATCTAGAAAAATAAATTAGAAGTCTTTGGAAAGATATCTGCTCGTATCCTTGTAGCAAAACTGAAATCATTCGCGGTATGGGTAGGGGCCGACCGAGTTAAGGATCTTGTACGCATGTAATGTCTATTAAGGAGAGATCTTCATTTTTTTTCAGAGGCGGATTAAGAAAAGCTCAAAAAGGCTTGCTACAGAGTTGTCGAGCTAGCAGAAAAAGACTAAAAAAAAAAAAAAAAAATCTTATCCAATTTTCTACAGTACTTGGTGGATTGGAGCACCGTAGAAAGTCACAGCTGAATATTTTCACTTCATAATTTTTAAAATAAAAGCGCAATTTTATACCACAATTTTTTTCGCAGCCGATAGAAAAAACTTGCTTACAAGATCGGAGTTACAAGACTTTATCCTGAAGTCAGCCTTCAACAATTTTAATGGTGTATCTCCATTCTGTTAATTAATTATAATAGCACAATTAATTACAGTACATAATTAAAAGGTTTTTGAAGGAGCTAAATCCTTTTTTTCGAACATGTTGGTTAGATCCACATTATGGAAAAGGATATCGAGCTCCCTAGATTTGAAAAAAAAATTAACACCTTTGTAAACCATTTAATTACATTCTATAATTAATTGCATCTTGTCATTAATTCACCAATGGAGCCGCAGCATAAGTTTAAAAAAAAAAAATACTCAATCTCAGTTGGAATATTTCAGACCTCTACCTTTTCCCAAAAAGAAGTTGCGGGAAAATCTCAAATATCAACTCTTATTGACAATCGCAGTAAACAATCTATGCGATTTGGAGCTTAAATTCATCCAAAAAGAGTCCAAAAAAGACTTCAGTTTTTTTCTTTTTTTTTTGGATAAAAACCAAGTGGATACACAGGTACAGTACGACACATTGCTGTAATGGATGTGGCCAATGAGAAACTAACAGATTTTTATATCGAAAAACCGCTTTAAAAAAAGTGCAGTATTCCCAGGCAAGGCACGACAACTCATTCCAACTCATTCCAGGCACTCCCTAAATATCAAAGCAATGAACATAGGGAACTTTTGGGTTACTATAATTTCCGAGCATTTTCGCTATGTACGCTTGCCAGTTGCCACAATGTAAACTCCAGGGCTTGACGTAAACATTTAATTTTTTCCGGAAAGAAAAATAAAAAATAAAACAAACTCACCCTAAAACACAAGTTGCCATCCAGAAACGCATCCTTTGAAGAGGTAATAAAGCCACCTGCAATAAAGAAAATGCAAATAAATAAATAAATAAATAAATAAATAAATAAACGCTCTCCGAAATCGGAGAGTATGAGGATTTATTCCTCAGGCGGACCAAAGCTAGCCACAACAGAACAGCATGTGAATCTGGAAGACCTAGCGGGTTTTTTTTAATTTTGCAGGGAAAAGGCATGGAAAAAGGCTAAAAAAGACTGTTTGGTGCTTGTGGACATCACAGCATGATGTAAAGTTTTATGTACTGGAATGAGTTTGGGAAAAATTTAGCATGAATTTTTACTTCAGGTTTGGTCTTGCATGAATCGTTCAGCCTTTATATGTTTAAAACTATTCGTTTAATTATTTATTTCTACTTAACAAAAATTATGGCCCGGTACGGTATTTTACAACATAAAAGGAAGAAAAAAAATTAAAAAAGTAAACGCGTGATTTTAATAAAAAGTACTTGGAGTGTCTCTTAAGATCCAAGATTTAACTCCCTGGCAGGATTAAGTCAAGGCCAACTGTTGTTAAGAAATAAAAAAACAGCCTTGCCATCTTATATCCGCGGGTCCTCAAGGATGTGCGGCCCTAGTTAGTTGCCTATTTTGCCTACTGAAAAAATCGGCTCTGACTTTTTCAAATTTTTTGGAACATAACTACCGCGAATAACAAGAAAAACCTGTATTTTTTTTTTTTTTTTTTTTTTTTTTTTTTTTTTTTTCAATTAAATAAAAAAGTAAACCGCATGAACTAATGATCCGACAATAAATTAGACTATAAACCTTTAAAGAATTAAAAGAACTTACTCAGCATTGCGATTCCTGATGAGAATACTAGCATATCAGTAAATGCTGGCCGGCTTTGGGTACTCCAATTGAGAACTTCCTGCCACTGCTAAATAAGAGACTCCTGGAGACATAAGGGGGTCGCATTATTTCCGAACACTCCCGGACGAATACTTAAGACTACTTAAGGAAAAGTACTTATGTAAAATTACTTCGTATAAGCGAAAAGTATTTAATGTCCCTAGCCTAACCAACCGAACCGAGGCTAACTCGCGACAGGTCGCCTGTCGAACGATATTATACGAACGAACGCGAGAGAAGCGACCCCAAAAGAAGTTCAAAAAGCAGCTTTTGAAACACCTGAAAATGGGGGAAAAAAAACCGAATTAACAATCAATAAGGAAAGCCAAGGGTAATTTGTCTGTCATTGGCAGGAATCTTGAGCACAACAAGGCGTTTGAAAGAAGCAATTCTGGTCCATAGGTGATTGAATTATTAATACAGCGGTAAATGTATCCACTGCTGTTTTCACTGGGTCTCTCCCCACAACCCAGAACTTAATATTTATATCTATCATCTAAAAAAATAAAGAATTACAATATTTATTAAAAATAAGATTAGCAAGTAGTTTATTTTATTAATGAATTTTTCAAAAAAGATGTGAAATATTTTACAATGACAGGCCCGTAGCCAGCGAGGGAGTAAGTCCGGCTCATTCCCCTCCCATAAATTTTCTTGACTAATGTAGTTTACTTTCTTCAATGTTAAAAAGAGCCATTTGAAAAAAAACTTGAACTGTTTCAGTGGCGTCGGAATCGTACATGCAATGATGTATTTGCACCTCTGGTGCTGAATTTTGTGGTTTTTTTCCACGGGAAAAAAAGTTTGGTTCCTGTTACTCAATGTTGAGCTGTTTACCGTGATTACTCAGTATTAGTAACCATTACTACGGTCACAAAACCAACTCAACATTAAGTAACAATAACCGAACTTATTTTCCGTGTACTAAGGAAAAGTTGACTAAAAAATTAAAAATTTAGAAGAAGAAAAAATATCTTTCATTCAGATCAGCATAAAATCAGCATAAAATGGAAATACACTTACTGGGCATGCTGTATTTCTACAACGTGCATGCTTCGTGAATGTTATTTAAATAACAAAATGTGAAATCTAATTTTTGCTACATATTCTGAAAAAAAAAAGCTCAATCTTTTTGGCTCTTTTAAGCCCATAAAATTGCTTAAATGACAAAGAAAACAAAATTCCACAACGAGGATTTGTCTACAAACTGCAAGTTCACTTTGTGTAGAAAAATTAGGAATATGATAAAAGCTTGGATAAAATCAAAGTGTAAGTAAGCAGAGAAATTCTATCCAAATAAAATACTAAGGAGCCCAGAATTTTTACGACTTTAAGTAAACTTGTCTTTCTTATTCTACACAGTTAAATAATTTTTTATTTGATAATTCGTTATGTTTTTCAAAAACATCTGGAACCACTAATTTTAGAAAAGCACTCTAAAATGATGACAAGTTTTCAAGGCTTTTCTACACTCAAGATTTAATATTTTAAAATTTTTAGATAATTTAAATTGTATAGAGGCTCATATTTTTCCCCCCTTTTTTTCGAAGTTTTGAAAAATTTTACAATTATTATTAATTATTGTTAATCATAGTTCAAATTCATTTATTAGAACTAAGAGCTGGTTTTACCAACCAAGGTTAAAAATTAATAGTTTATTGTATTTTTTAAAAAAGGCTAACTCCTAGCAAACAATAGAATAAACACGATTAACTTTGAACCGTGGTTGGTGAAATCGGCTCTAAGTAATAAAGTATTCTGTATCTTCATATCGCTAAAAATGTTCTGGATGCTCCTTTTTTTTTTCTTAGAATCTCCATTGAAGACAAGCCATCCTAGTAGGTAACTCTGGGCGTTTTCAAGCCTTCGTAGAAGATCTAGCTCCAATGTTTTCAATAAATATTGACGCTAAAACAATACAGAATCTTTAAATTAAAAGGATAGGCTCCAAAACAACAAAAGATGCTTTTTGGCTTTATTATTCATATGTTAATACAATGATTCTTAAAATACAATTCAAAATACTTTTAACTAACTGGTTTAAAAACCAATTAACAAAAATAAAAAAAGAATTAATTCAAAACTTCGAAATTAATAGTACCTAATCAGAAACAAAAAAAAAAGACAAGAAAAAAATTTCAAAAAGGCAAAACAAGTAAAAATTTAAAACTGGAGACGATTGGTACGCAACAGCTTTTGTTCAAAAAAGACTTTTTGTACATGCTGAAACGTTTTCAGTTTAACTAGGCCTAGGTAAAAAAAAGCCGAAGGTGCCAAAAATCACAATCAGAATTAAATTCATTAAAAAAATGGAAAAAGAATTGAAATCAATTGAAAAACTGGATGGAGAAAAGCGTTTTGGTCTAACATCGACCCAGTCTTGTAGGCGTCAGATTTCAGTCAATTTAGTCAAAATTGAACCAAACTTGACCCAAATTAATACTTCCACCAGGGGAGTAAAAGATTCAAAGGATCAAATTAAAACCTATAAGAGACAGTTCGAATTCACCATTTCTAAAAAATACCCTGAATATTTTTTTTGGAAATATTTTTGCTTTTTCTAAATAAGTTTCCAAATATGCATTTGAACGCATAAAAGGAACCTTAACTGGGCCTTCCTCCCTTATAATTCTAGATTTTTAATTCTTATATTATAGTCACCATGTGCATAGTTAATTACCCTCGAGGTTCAAATTAATGTACAGCACTTAACAAATTTTTAGCATTTTTTTCTGAAATTCTCATCATTTCGACAAATATGATTTAGGCAATACAATAACCAAATTCTACATCTTCATCGCTAAAGGTATTCTGGTTGTGCCATTTACTGAATACTGTTACGATCCCAAAAGAATATAAGCCATCTCAGAAGGTAACGTTGGGATTGCCAAGTCGTAGTTGAAGATCTGTAGCCAATTTTTCAATTCAAATGTTAATTTTATTTTATAAACTGGACGCTACAACAAAAAAAAAAAAGCTTCACATTAAGAGGATAGGTTTTAAAGAGCTGATCTTAGCCTTTAATATTGCTTATATTATATTTATGAAGTAATTATTAAAATAAAATGTAATTCTAAATATTACTGAACGATTTAAAAATCAAGTTTACAAAACATATTAAAAATCAGTACTGTCCATTAATTTGAAACTCTGAAAATATCGGCGAATTGTAATTAAGAAAAATAATTTGAATAATGAAAAAAAGCTAACAATTTTAAATTGGGGAAATTTATAAAAACAACTTTTTTTTGCTAAAAAAATCATCCAAGGGTAAAAATCGTCCCAAGTCAGCAATTTTTAAAGTTAGAAAATAAATATTTCCTTACATTTTAATATCAGTTGTCTGCAAAAATGATCGCCAAGTCAGTGCTCATTAATCTTTAGAGAAATAACGAGAACTTTTCCCAAATATTTTTCTTCCCGTTTTTCTGAACTCCCTTATCAAAATTTGAAAAATTTTCGGAAGAAATGAAAAGAGAACAGAACAGTAAAAATAAAATGAAAGGAAGGTTTGAAGTTAATATAAGAATCCTGAAAACTTAAAAAGTTTTAGGGGAGAGGGGATGAATTTTATGAAAAAATTTTGCACGGCAGTTTGAGACTCTTCCGACGCCACTAAATCGTTCAGATGCGAAGTCCAATTACTTGAACTAATATTATAAAATTATTAGCTGTTATAGTTGTTTGTTTTATACTTAGCTATTATATTTGTATTTTGAGAAATTTTACGTAAATACCTTCTATAAAGCACCTTATATGTAAGTATTGACTGTTCAAACTTTTATATTTTTTCAAAGGTCTGAATAAACTTAAACTTCTCTTTACTTCAGACCTCTTTACTTGATTCTTTACTATTAAAAAATCAAAAAAAATTGATTGCCCATGACTCTACAATATAAAATTATACTTTCCCGTATCAGAATCAAACAATGTTTATTTAACAGGACCTGTTTAAATAACAAAATAAAGATAAACTGGCAGACACATGATTTTCCCATATTACAAGTTAGTTGAGAAATCCTTCAAACAAAAGTAACTGGAACAGACTTACCAATTACGCAGTTTTTTTTTTCTACCACCAACATCAAAATCCTCATCAAGCGGATTTATCTACCAACCTCAATCCAAAACAGCAATATGGTTTAACGCTGAACAATGATCACCTGCAAAAAAATAAATACACAGTATTAATTAATGAATCAGCTTTTTCTGATTTTTTCAATCATTTACCAAATTGTAAATGTAAATCAAGAAATATCAAGCAAAAAAATATTCTGAACTCAGGTCGTTAGTAATGCTGCTTCTCCATTATGGCTTTACAAAATTAATTTTATAAAATTATTGGGAATAATGCTTTTATTTTACTAATCGAACATGAGGATGACTTAAAAAAGAATAAGAAATCTGTAAAAAATAAATATGTTATGAAAAAAGAAAGAAAAAGCGCATAATTTCCAATAATTTTATAAAATTAATCCCGTACTAAAAAATTACGTCTCTATTTCATATAGAACTGATATAAACTTCCTAAAAACTCGAATTTTACATCCGCGATTCATATAACATTCATCTTCTTTCATATAAAAAAAACCCAACTTCGATGTATATCAAAAACGTAGGAATTAGAGATGTAATATACACATATAATTTTGCAATATTTTTCCTATTTTATTCATCTTCATTTTTTATTCATATAATTCACATTCAATCAAGCTATAATTTTTTTGATAAATGAGAGTAGTAATATGATAGGAATTCTATATGAATAAGTAAAACCTCATTCAGGTATAAGATTCATCCATTATTGCTGTACATCTTTTATTCCTTCGAGTTACATCTATTTTAAATATATATTTTGAAGAAAGGAATGTTATAGGAACAAAAGTTGAATTCTATAGGAACGGGTAAAGCCTAAGTTAGGTATAATATTCTTCCACAATTGATCTACATCGCTTTTTCCTTCGAGTTTCATCTATTTTAAATATACATTTTTAAGAGTGGAATGTGATAGGAATAATAGTTGAATTCTATATGGATGGAAAAACTTAAGTTAGGTATAATATTCATCCACAATTGGTCTACATCTCTTTTTCCTTCGTATTACATCTATTTTAAATATATATATATATTGAAGAGAGAAATATTAGGAATAAAAGTTGTATTTGGGATCAAATCAAAACGTTTAAAATTCCATGGAGGTATAAGATTCCAATACAACACATATATCATTCTTTCTAGTGGCTTCTATTAGAACTCTTTATTTCAAAAAGAAATTTTGGAGGAGTGGAAAAGCTATTTTCTAGCCGAAGGGAATGTGCAAAATGTTTGATCTAATTTTCATGCCGAACTTGAAAAAGGGGTTTGCTATTCATATGAAGTTGATAAAAATCACGTGTAATAGGTCTTTTTAGGCATTTTTTTTCCTACAAAATGGCCTAAAAATTTCATTTCGTTTTCGAAACTTTTCTGAAAGTTTTTTGCTCAGTTCAAATCTGTTTCCGACGCCGGTCCCGAATCTAATGTGACCGGCAAACATTTATTAGTAATTAAATTATGCCAAATAAATCGACTAGCTGTAATAGACGAGACATTTCGCATCTTATTCTGAGTTTATAAAATGTAGTATGATCCTGTGCTGTATTTAGCTTATGACTTGTCGCAATAAGTTAAATCTCGCTTATTAATTCGTTTTTGAAAAAAATCTCAACTTGATGATCTTTGTTTTGGTTTTTACAAAAGTATCATGTAATAATTTTACCGTAAAAATTAAAAGCCTATTTTTAAAACAAGATTTAAAACAAAATTTCATATTTCGCGGTGAGTTTGCTTTTCAATCTTGCACTATATATACAAAAAATTTTCTTCTTGTTGTCATTATGTGATGGTTCAAAATTGTGTATTAGTTGTATTACTGTGTATTTATAATAGTGTAATTTGTAAAGTTTAGCTTATGTAATGTTAACTTATCTAAGATAGGATTTTTCTGTACCTGATGTTCTTTGCTAAGGTTCTTTGTATACCCTCTGTTGATAATTTATTCAATTTAACCTTTCTTTTTTTTTTTTTTTACTGCGTTTCACCCTGGTTTGCTATAATCGTATAGCAATCGTGGAATTCAAATGACGTTGACAATACATATACAATTCCTATATTATTCGTCCGCATTATGGTAAATTGAGAAGCACCAATATTCCTATAAAATTGGAACGGTTTTGAAACATTTCATATGAAACGCAGAGCAATAATAGATGAAAAATTATAGGTATTCTGGGTGAATTTCATTTGTAAAATAATTGAAAATTGTATGAAAAATATACGTGATTTTTTAGTACGGGATTTTGTAAAATTAATTTAGGACCATAATGGAGAAGCGGCATAAGAGCAAGAGGGTAAGGGATTCCAATGCTTTCTAAAGGTAGCTCCTAACTCCCTCCTGACTCCTTATACATGTAATATGAAAACAAGGAAAAATTTATAAGCCAAAAGAATTTTTAAAAGGCTCAAATTTTTTCAAAAAGAGATTCAGCATTACTCTGTCTCCTGTTATTTATAAACCTTTCCAAACTGAGCCAAAATATTTTACCGAGTATTAAACAAATCACTATTTGATGCTACTTTGAACATAGATCAGCAAAGCCCATACAAGCCCTTAAATGCAGCCGATCAATCAAACTGACAAAATTATTTTTAAGTAATCGATGTTTATACATCCACCATTCAATCCATGCTCCTAAAATTTTTATGAGATAAAAATGTAACCAAATATTTACTACCCGTACTTAACATGTAACCTCTTTCATGTTTAGGAAATCATTCTTGAAATCTACTAGTTTTTTACTTATGAATCCCCATAAGCTCTAAAAATTCCTATAATAAAAATGAGATACCGTACAAACGTTCCCCAAAATAAATTAAAATGTAAAAACCTAATCTCAAATTTACTAAACATATTGAAATCATTCTAACAAATATTTACCTCTATTTAGACACAATATGCTAGAAAAACTGGTTGCTTTCCCCTGTCCCCTGTCAAACATTTCCAAAATGGACGCTTCAATTAGCGTAACCAAAGACACCCGTTCACATTGTAAAATATGTGAAGCTTCTTTCACAAATAAATAATAGTGACAAGCACCATTATGCATACTGCATTTAAGAAACAGCATAATTATTTAAAAACGTTTACCATAGAAATACACAACATGAAATACAAAAAAAAAAAAATTCGAAAAAAATCCAGTTACCGTTAACCTGAACACAAGCCAACTGGAATTACGGTTACGGTTTTAAAAATGGACGCTGTAATTGAAAGAAATGTCAGAGTCACGGGCAGCCGTTTCTGCAATATTTCGGAAAGTTTCTTCCATAAAACTTAAGTTTTCCTTAATGCTTCCAACCAATATAATTTGAGTTAGCACTTATAAAACAATGTTTGGCTTTCAGAGAAACATAAAACCTATTTCTATTGCATTAAAAAAGAAAAAAAATATTCGAAATCCCCATCCCGTTAATTTGTACAGTTGCTATTTTCGTGATAAAGACAGAGTTCTATTCAGATTTTACGTTTGGTCGTGAAAAAAAAAAATGTTAAATGCTTGGATGGGCTTCTTCCTTTCATTTTTTAAGACTACTGAACTTCATATAAACAATTCAGAAAAAAATTTGACCCAAAAAAGGTATTTATTTACCTCCTTATTTTAAAAAAAATTTCACCTCCTGACATCTGACAAATAAGATCGTCGATACGCTGGAACCATAAGCAAATGGAAGCAAAGAATAACCGAAAATTGATACCTGACCGCAACGCCATCTTTCGGGTTCATGGTGAACTATATTGCTCTTCTCGTTGGGACACTCTTTTTAATATCTCTATCTTTTTTACTTCCGTTATTTGTTTAACAAAAGACTGAAATCTAACTGCCTTTGGAAACATGCTATGAAAGACCCTCCCCTTCCACCCTGGGTCAAAAAAAAAAAAAAATACATCTTGAAAATATTTTACCCTGAAGCAGTTTATACTGCAAGTAGAATGGCATCATTTGTAACATTATTCCAGTTCCAACTACTAACTTTATGAAAAGCATCAGGGAACGGATGGAGTTTTTAAAAATGTTATAGTTTACAGCACTATAAAGTCATAGGTAATAAGAAATATAATAGGAAAGTCATAGGCAAAGAAAGATTAATAGTTTCAAAGATTTTTTGAAAACTTTCTTTCTCCCAAAGACAATAAATCAAAATTCATTGATATACTGTATGTATACATTAACACTCAGCTTTGTATGACTGAAAATATTAAGAAATGGGTACAAAATACAAAACACTTAACGGTTTACATCTGTAAATGTCAGGCCTGGTTTTGATGCTCCGCTAATAATGCATAATGGTTTTGATTTGTATTCTCAAGAAAAGCAAACACTGATAAAACAAAAAAGCAAAAAAATTTAGTGTATTGCCACTAAACGGTACTAAAGAAGGAAAAAGAACTTTTTCATTAAACCTCTAACGCTCATCTGCAAGTCGAAGGTTTATCTTCATAACACACAGCAATGAGCAATTTAATGCAAAAACTATGAATGAATATAGATAGTTTCCGTTCTAGGTTTATCTTTATTGTTTTTTAATCAAAAAATGAAAGATCCACATTTCAACAGAGGTTTTACCAGCTGCTAGTAAGCACTAATTAGCTCCTTCTATTTCTTGCATATATCCAGTATTAAAATTCACTGCTGATCAATAGCATAATGGATGCAGTAAGTACAGTACATGCTCACTCATCCGATTATTAAGAATCTAAAACAAGTATCTTGTCCTGGGCTAACATAATACTGGCTATAAACGAAGCTGGAACCAAAGTATTTAAATGCATTTAACTCGTGCTATCAATTTTACACAATTAAAAAGTTTCATGATTTATGTGACATGAAAAAGGGGCTTTGGCTGTAATTTTAAAAATTGTTAGTTGGGTCTATGTACACACAATGGGATTAAAAAAAGCAATATCATGCAATCCTTTTCTTTAATGTGACATTTTCTACTAACCTCATTACATACAGAAATCATTCCATACATAGTCTTCCAAAATCCCTTTCATTAATATTATATGAATAATAAATGTTGTGCAGTGCACCTTTGAACGGTCGCCAATACTTGATTACAAGGAAACTACATTGAATTTATTAGAAATCTGGGATTCGTCACTTTCACAGAACTCAGTTATCCTTTGAAAATGTATTCACTTTGAGACATTAAATCTCGGAGGTTACGTTACCTACTTTTAAAATAATGGAATAATTTCCACCCAAATAAACAATCTAACCTGTTAACTCGGAACCGTTATAAGGTTAGCGTTGCCAACCCTTGAGAAAAGAAATTCCCCTGGCGGCAGAATTGATCTGCCATCTTGCGGATAATGAACGAAAGACTCCAAAATCTTTGATTTTCGATTATTTCTTTAAAATTAACTAACGTAACGTAAAATCTAATGGAAGAAGAATTAACATAAAAAATAAATAATTAAATAAGTTTACTTTATTTCGGATTAAGGAAAACAGCCATGTATCAACGCTGCTTTTCCTTATTCGGTATTTGCAGCCTGGAATATTTTTTAAATATAATTTAAATGTGTACTATCCTAGAATTTCACTGAGTCAGGCAATAATAAACAAAAATTTTTGTAGTGTAAGCGACTACATAACAAAAACAAATTTAACAAAAAAAAAACTCAATAAAAAAGAAAATATATATTTCGAGGAAAAATTCTGACAATTTTCGATTATATTTTTTAAAAAAATTCAGCAAAATATTGCTTTTATAACCATTTCATTTTGAACTAATCCGTCTGTACTATGTACATCATAATGGCAAGTATCAAACTGTTCTCCATTGTAAAAAATATCACAATATAAATATTTTTCCTTTTCAAAATTGAATTGCTAAACAACTTTTATTAATCTATCGTCTACATTATTTTCCCTAAATTCGTCACTATTTTCGTTATTAATTTCCTGATTTTTATTTTCTAATAAACTATACATCCTAGCTTTTTCCCTTCTAGTCTTTATTAATATCCCGTGCCCTGGACAATCCTGGTTATCTTGATAACATTTTAATCTACAGCAGGTTTTGCACAGCCTAAAATCACATTTGAGACCCTGAAAATGAAAAAGAAAAATATATTAGTAACGAAGCTATTCTAAAACAGCACTAAATTAATTTTGAGAGGTTTATTTCAAGAACTGGAGTGTGCAAAGCTATATCAGAAATTGGAAATTTAAAATTGGAAATTTAATAATGTAAAAATTGGAAATTTAAATTTTATTCTTTAAATGTTTTCCAAGTGCTCTACTAAAGAGAAAAACTACTCTTTTGCTGTGAAACATAAAAATAAACATTCATTAATAATCAAAAATTATTGTGTAAACCCATTTTTACCGACAAAAATAGTTAAATGAAAAATTTCCTTTGAGTCACCTTTAGGTACCGCAATCGTCAGCATTAGGAGCAGCTCAATTTCAGGCAGTCAGGATTAGGAAACTTTTTTATTTTGTCTTAAGCGGGAAAAAAAATTATTTCTTATTTATTTGTTTAAGGTAGGACTACTACATCTTATTATCATAAATATCATAAATCCCTAAATAGTTTGCCATTTTTTCAAAAGAAATTAAGTAAATTATTCCCATATAAGTAAGTATTTCTATAGAAAAATCACCTTATAGAGTCAGGATTCGGTGCCTTTACCTTAAGATGTCAGCAAACGAAACGCATTAATATTTCCTAAAACGCATTTTTTAAACCATGATTTGGGGTATTTTTTTAAAGGATTATAAGAAGTTCTTTTTTGGGAATTCCTTAATTATGCTTTCCTAGATCCTAATATTTGGTACTGTAAATTTCATTAACATTCTCTGGGAATCTCACAAGAATACTTTGCCTAAAAAGATCTGGGAAAAAAAAAAATTCAGAACTTGTAAAATATTCTGGAATATTCAGAGGTTTTTTAATTTTCAGAACCTTGACCAAATCAGTATTTCAAAAATATTACTATAAATTCTGACATATTGCTGGGCAATATAACCAATTTTGTTGTAGTCTAAATATTTAACGACATTGTTTTGCTGTTACACCAGTAGCTAAGAGAGCTAAAAATAATGAACTTTTTGTACCTCCTGAAACTTTTTTTGGCCTATATTCTTCTTGTTCTTTAAGTTGTAGAAAACATTTTATACATTTTCAATCCCATTTACTAAGTTTTAAACTTCTGCAATTTTATCTTATTTGGCTAGTTGAAATATTTTTGGAAAAAATTATCTTACAAATTATCCTGAATGCTTAAAATATTTAAACCATTTTTAACATCGCAAGATTTTCAATTTTTAAAGTTACTAAAATAAGTTAAGGATGTGCTATTCAGAATCAATTAATCAAAAATCGATGCATCAGTAAGACCTGGTGCACTCTTGATTCGGTTTCTATAGCCTTCATGCTTGTAGGCGTCCATACTAGCGCTTCTTTATTTTTATGCTTGAAAAATGTAATGGCTCCAATTCTTTGAAATTTGTAAAAGGATGGAAATAATCCTGGGCCGTTAGCTAAAAGAGAATTTTCAGGCTTTCATGTATTTAAAATGCATCAGTAAATTAATTACAAAAAGCAACCACAATGCTTATAGTCCCGTTGAATCGATTATATAACCATAACGGTTCAAATCGATTCCTGGAAAATTTGGAAAATACTTCTCCAAATATTTATTGTAGATTAATTTCGAGCAAAAACTAATATATTGCGCCTACCGATTTTGAGGATAGGCGACCCGCATAACATGCATGTAATACAAAATGCGGCATGATTTTTGTTTTTTCCGTACAAAACAACGTTTTGGAATTTCATTTTTTTCAAACTTCTGACTTCAATTTCGGACTGCAAAACATATCATTAGGTCAAGTTTCAGGGTATTGCAGTCAATAATAACAAAGTTATGATCCTTCTAATCGATTCGAATGTTAAGAATCGCACATCCCTTTAAGGGTCACGCTAAACATCTAATACCACAAACTTCTTTCAAGGTTATATTTTACAATTTCTGCAGAACGACTTTCTTACCATCGGATTAGGGCATTCTTCCCTTGAAGAACATATGACTACCGTCCTCCTAATCGAATTTAATTTAACCGGATTCCGGCTTAATTTTTTTAGTTTATTTTTCGACAACCCTTGACTGGATTCCGCTTCGCTTTCTCCTTTAAGCCTTTTCGCGGGAGTCCCATCTAAATTTTCCTTTTTATTTTGCAACTGGCTCATTTTCTTCAAATGCTCTTCGGGCGGAGGTCTAATGTACGGTTTACACAGCCACGGAGGAAGCGTCAAATCGTAATTACTTCCGTATCCTTCCGCCCAGACTACCCGTCCTTCGTGAAAAGGTTCAAATCTATCCTTTATCGTTTGGACGACTTTTTTAAAATCCTCCAAGGTTCCTTTCGAAGCCAAATCAGATCTAACGTCTTTATTCACGGGAAGGCACAAAACGTGGTGAAAAATTTTGAACAAATGCCCCCGAATGTAGGAAAAAGGGCACGGGTACTTTTCCGCCAGGGCTAAATATTCCGAGGCCATTTCCCAAGACGGGGGGTACCGACTTTCGAAGATGGCAGGATTGTAGAGGTTCCCTTCCGCGGACATGACTCCATCGCAATTCGTCATTTCCATGCACCTGTCCACGTCCTGTAGGCACTGAATGTTCCCGTTTGCCAAAACGGGAACGGAAACATTTTCCTTGACTGCTTTTATGTGATCCCAACTGGCGAGCCCGGTCAAAGGTCCTTTCTGCTCTTTCGTCCGCCCGTGAACCGTCAGCATTTGAGCGCCGGCAGCTTCCAGCATTTTGGCGTATTCCACGGTTTTCCCGACGTCTTCGAAAACTCGGATCTTACAGGTCACAGGAACGGCCAACGAATTCTTCAAGGTCGAAACTGAAAATTAGAAAAAAGGAAAAATTATTAATTGAAAAACTTGAAAACCGCATGAACAAATTGTTAAACGCGTCGCTTTCGCGGCAGCCGGTAAAAAAGACGATTTAGGAGAAATGAATGAACCGAATAATGATATTGGATCAAGTTCATTTTCCATCAAAAAGAGAACATTGTTCATTTACCCTTTGCATACAGAGTTTTTCTTGAGAAAAAAAAACGGGTCGTAAAGCGTGTCTGGGGTACAATTTTTCTATTTTCAACTTTCATAAAATTGAGCCCTAGAACAACATGTTTACATGTAACTAATGACCTTTAGAGCAATTAAAAGGGAATATTTATTTTCTCTTTATTTTTATTTTCAACACTGACCATTCGCTCCTGCTGTTTCTGATTAGTGGAAAAACGCTACCACAAAATCTATTTAGTAAAAGCATTTTTTTTTAAAAAGATTAAAGACTCAAATGGCAAAACTTAAGTACATAAATAACTTCCTTTATGGCACGATCTCCGTGATTTTTCTTGTCGATATATGCGTTTTTATTCCATTATTACACGTACATATCGAATTACAGATTCTTATCTCACGTCGTTAATATTTCAAGGATATTTTCACCAAAAAATCCCTCTCTTTTTCCAGTTTTTTTTTTATTCCCTTTTAGGTACATGGTTTTGCAATTTTCTTAATTTAGTTTTTGATGTCAGGATAAATATTTAATTTAACAGAGAGTCGTCGATGGAGATACACCCTTATCTCATTAAACCAAACTGCTTTGGGAGTCAAGCTATAGTCTAGCTGGTGTCAGGCCCGTAGCTAGCTATCTTAAGAGCAAAAGAAGGGAACTAAATATTCAACAATGACATGTTTGGAAATAACTAAGACATTCTGTTGCAACTTTTTGAAAAAATTCTACAAGGACTACCCAACGAGGGCAGGACTGCGGTCCCGTTTAAATTTTATACGGAATCAAATTCATGATCGAAATTGGAATCGAAAAAGCGGAGTTAATAAAAATTGATAAAGCTTTTTAAGTTGAATTTATTCCTAAAAACTGAATATTAGACTCTTTCCCCAGGTAGAAATCCGCAGTCCTGCGCCATGGTTCGTAAAGCCGATGCCAACGTCGGCCGCAGCCACGTAAATTTTCAAGTATTACGAAACCGATTCTTAACAGGGATGGCATGCTGAGTGAATGAATGAATATTATATTGCCTTTAAAAACAAAGTTTTTTCCGATTCTGATTCTAAACTACAGGAAAAATTTTTGCGATACCGATACCGATGCCGATTCCGATTCCAATAAGTTTCTTACCATTCGAATCTTATTCCGATGCTGATTCCGATTAGTTTTCATAGATCGATTCTGATTCCGATTAAAATCTATTCGGCATACCATCCCTGATTATTTTGTTTTTAAAAATATCTAATTTTTTTACAAATTTTTAACAAAAAACTTGAATTTGTAAAACAACTCATTGCATCTGGGAGAAATTTGACCCTGATACTGATTCCGATTCCGATTCCGACTCCGATTCTGATTCCAGTAATGCTCGATGGTTTTTCAAACGCGATTCCGATTCCAAACTACGGGAACAATTTTCGCGATTCCGATGCTGATTCCGATTAGTTTCCATCGATCAAATCTGGTTCCGATTCCGATTTCGATTAAAATCTATTCGGCATCCCATCCCTGATTCTGAATCTAAATGATTTTTTAGAACTGGCTTGTGCCTATGCCAATTAGTAAGAAAAAGTTATGTACCGGTAATAAAAAATTATGTTAGTATATAATATTTTATATACCTACAATATATACCAATAGTATTTACATAATATAAAATAATATGGTACAATATTTTATATAATATAAAATATTGTATACCAAATAAAAAGTTAAAATTTGTTGCGGCGAGGTTGCAGTTCATTCAATGCCCTTTCTCCATTGGCCAATTAATCGAAGTGTACAGTTAATTGTATCACCAGAAATGCTGTACATTTAGACTTTTTTCTTCTGCTATACAGCTTTTTTTGTTTTGATTATTTTTTCGTACACAAAAAATAATGAAAAGGAAAAAAAAGTGGTAGCACAAGAAAAAAGGCCAAAAATTTACGGCATTTCAGGTGGAGCAATTAATTGTGCCCTCCAATGAATTCTTCAATAGAGACAGAGCAAAAGCATAAAAAAAAAAAAGCTAAGAGATTTTTTTAATTTTTGACGCCAATGCCGATTTTTATGCCGCTGTCGAATTTCGTTTCGGTATGCAGAAGCCGATTCCACTAAAAAATTTCGATCGATTTCGATTTTAATTTTGACATCGATTCCGATGTTATACTATAATACTGCCGAGGTTTAGAATATTTTTAATTCCGACACCGAAACGCCGATTCCATCGGTTTTTGCAACCCTGCTCACATAAGAGTAAAGCAAACAACGGAACTTCCGAGGAGATAATTAAATATCCCGTAATTAATTATCCAATAAAGAGAAACACCTGCAAGCAGACAACCGAAATGAATGAAAAGATCAAAATTGTCAGATTATAATTTTTAAAAACGTTGCGAATTGTGGCAGTTTCCAATTCATAAAGATCGAAATCAGTAATAATTAAAAAATCCGCCTTCCTCTCTCTCTAAATAAAACGCAAAATCCGCTTTTGATTAAATTATTGTATCGAACCGCTTTAAAGTTTCCTCCAGAGAATTTCCTCGATTCGGGGAGAGAGAGAGAAAAAAAAAAAGTTTGTTCGGATAAATTGAAATCTCAACGCGGTACACATCAATAATAATTCCCTTACCGATTTTCGTGAGCAACGGCCAATCATCCTGCAAAAAAGCTCCGTAATGTCCTCTCTTCGCAATCGCCTGAGGGCATCCTAAATTAATATCTATCGCATCACAGTAAGGGGCTGCGAGTTCAGCGGCTTGTAATAACGAATCCGTGTCGTTCCCGCAAAATTGAACGATGAGAGGTCGGTCCTCCTCCGAAGAGGCCAAAGCGTCGCTCCTATACCTTCCGTTTTGGACGAAAATGCAACTGTGAAGCATGGGGGTGTAGCACAATTGAGCACCGTGCCTCCTGCTCAGGATCCTCCAAGCCAATTCGCTGGCATCCACCATGGGAGCGACGACGTACCGAGGTTTCCCCAGGGTTTTCTCCCAAAAATCCTTGCTCATCTGCAAAAGAAAAATAACAAAATAAAATTACTGTTTATTTATTTAGCCTTTCGTGACCTTGGATCGTGGGAGGAACTAGGTTTTCCGGTCATCACGGCGTAAATCAATTGAATGCACACGGAATCAAAAACACAATCATCCAAAACTTTGAAAACTAGGTAAAATCAATCGGAAAAGCTTTTAACCTGGATTTCGTGTTTAGGAAAACTATACAAAAGATTGGAGGGGATTGGAGGAGGAGGGAGTAAATTATTCCATTTTCATTTTCTTTAGGTCATCGCCCGATCAATTACACGGGCGTTGTCTATTTCGGAAAAATAGTGCGCCTATATTATATACATGCTGAATAACATGATTAACGATCTTTATCTGAAAAAATAAATAACAGAGATTAGCGGTTTGCTTCCTCGCGAAAAACCAAAGTTAGAAGCTAAATTATTTATGGAGTTTGGTAAAAGGCGAGAAAAAAAGGAAAACGATAGGAAAATAGGAATGTCACAACATGCCGAAGCATAACTAGATTTTCTAAAAAAAAGGCATTTACCAGAGCAGATTATGATTATTAAATGGACAATCCATGTTAATATTTGGTTCAACTTAAGTTAACTTCTGAACGACGAGATTCCAGAAAATTTTCCCCCAAAATTTAATTTCCTTGCTATAACTTCAATTGTAAAGTTAGTCTACAACCCATTGTAAACCCATGCTACGCTCTTAAACTTGCAAAATCAGCCTACTTTCTTGAGTAGGTTACTTACATTACACGCGTTTAACGCAAAATATCACATAAAATTTATTTTCTCAACGAAAAAGTGATTTATGGGTTTTCGACTTCACATGTTTTAAAATTGATGTCAGAGTGACGGAATTTTAATGAGGAAATCCAATATTGCGTCAACAAACAAATTATAAATATTTTAAAGTGGCTCCGCCATGTTGGACTTAAATCTAATAAAAAGTCTGATGTCATTATTTTGAAACCAGAAACCCCTATAGGCTCCGAGCGACTTTTTTTAAAATAAATATACACTTAAATATACCTGTTTACCTTATAGAAGCGTATATATTTCCATCGCGCAATCAGTTCGCGGAAAATATTGCTTTTTTATAAGCTAAACATGATTTTAATGGTGGCGCTGCAGTCAAAGTCGCTCGGAGCCTATAAGAAACATTTTAGACCATTCAGACCAAAAATAAATAGATATACTAACTTATAAGTCAATGCACACTAAATATATGCCATCAAGAGGATGAAGGTTACCTTGATTTAGAAATGATGTATAATTAATTAATTTTAATTACAATGTAACACTTAGATATTTTACTCAGTTACTTTTCATCTAAAAAAGTTCACAGTAAAAATTTTTTAGTCGCCATATTGTATAACGTAGAGCATGTTCGACTCACGACGTCAGCGCATGAGTTATTGTCTTCGTTTAGGTCGATCCTGGACTGAGTAGTATGATCAAAACTTTTATGTAAGAGAAAGAGAATGGTTTTTCAAAAGTAAAATTCGGAAAGTTCCAAAAAGCTCAAAATCATAGGTTCTCAAAAATTGAGATTTTCATGACACTTCTTAACTCCCAGACTCCTTTCATCCGAATCTATAAAAAATTGAACAACGCCCTACTACGTTAGATGACCTAAAAATGTATAGAGAAAAAAAAAATGTAAGCATTTTCTTTTCCTTCTTTCAACCTCAAAAATGTTTTCTACAAGAGTTCAAACTCTAAACTTTTAAACTAATCTACATTTAAGTGTTGTAACAACCGAGCAGAAGCAAGAAATGTCAACGAATTTGACATCAAAAATAATCATATCGCTTTAACTTTTTATTTTTTGTTTCGAAGAAAAAAAAAAATATCACGCAAAATCAGAATTACGGCTTTCAAAAAGTATAAATGAAAAAAGAAAAATAAAGGTGAAAAAAAAAAATTAGATTAAATGGCAATGCAGTAAAATAGTTCTGGTATTGATCATGGAACTTAATGGCACGTGACTTAATTAAAAAAAAAAAAAAAATTGAAGGATCCTCGTTGTCTGAATAATTAGGCCGGTGGTTAATACTTGCTCGGAATAAAAATAAAAATCAGAAAACAAAAACATGCGAAACAAATGAACCGGTAATCGATCAAACTGATCGAACATGCATTATTTATATGACAGTGCTTTTCGAGAGAAACTCGAGTGAAAAGGGAATCCTATTTCGAATTTTTCAATTTATTCCTTTTATTTTGTATGCATTATCAAGTAAGCACTCAAGGGCATTTCCTTATTGTGTTCTTTCGACAATTAAAAATTATCTTCAATTCATCAAAAAAAAATAACGGAGCCAAGAGATCCCTGGAATGAGTTTTACGATTCCAAGAAATTATCAGATTTTCTAAAATTCATGCGTTTCTTCTGTCGCAAAATTATTAAAATTATAAAATTCTGTACCGGAGAAAAGAACTAAAATAGTAGGACGGAAATATTCCCCAGGATTTTCGGGAATTTTTAAACGTTTGTAAATTTTGATGGTTTTCAATACAATTCCCCAAAACTCCCAACATGAGGAATATTTTCGGGAATGTTCCCGAGAATATTTAAATACTTCCCTTGTACATTTTTAAATATACCCTAAGGAATATTATTAAAATTTTAAACGCTAAACTAACTCTAAAAAGTCCGTAAAAATTTCTTTGTAAAAATATTGTTTTCACTGTATGTTTTTTATGCATAAAACATTCTTCTTACAATAAAAAATTTACAAACTTTGTCGAGATTTTCCTTTTTTTTAAATTTTAGGCCTAGAGTGCTAAAGGTTTAGAAAATAAAAAACTGCATAATTTTATAGTACAAACTGGTTTAAGAAAGCGGTATATTATAATCATTTCGATTCATTTTTTCTCTTTTACAACAATATTTAACAATCTCTAAAACACAGTAATCGTAAATAAATAATCGTTATACTTAAATTAAAAAATTAAAATTTTGATTTTATTTCATAATAATAGTTGGACATTTAAAATATTGACGGACGTTATTGCAGTAACATTGCATTTTCCAAAAAAATTCATTTACAGTTTCATGATGGGAGTCATTCTAAGTGGAAAAAAAAATCAGGACTTGACAACTCGAAATTGTTTTAAGCGGCTCTCAAAATTTTAAAATGAAAAATCTTTGTACTTTGTTTTACAACGAGAAAATCGGACAATAGTGATCAAAATCGGTCGCATTGCCGAAATGATGTTTTATCCCTGTATTTTAATCGTTTGATTTTAATTTGCGATTCAGCTACTTCGAGCAATCGCAGGCAATATTGCCTCAAAATCGGCAATAAGAAATAATATTGCCTAGGAGAATAAATTCCAATATCTGTCTCCGTTTTAACATTTAATATTTCAGTAAGAAGGGTTTAATCGAGAGTACGCAGTATAGCATCACTGGCAGGCAATATAGCGCAATACCAATTTTCGAAAACTATAAACCATTTATTTGAAACAATACTAAGCAATACTTTGAAAAGTTCAAAAACTTCAATTAATCCGTTCTTAAAAATCCTGGAAAAATTCTTTAGAACCTATAACAAGTACCGTATTTCATAATATTAAATATCATTTCAGTAATAGTCGGCAATAATGTGTCCCGTTTCAACAATGTGGGATTAAAATCGATCACATTCGGCAATACGTTAGTGATAATAAACAATAATTCGGCAATAGTTAGCAATAATGCACAATACTTCGGCAATACTCGACAATATTTTTCAAAGTCGATTCATATTTACCAATAAATCGATATCATTGCGCAATATTGCCTATTATAGGTGAATTCAATAAAAATCTTCTGACCTTTTTTCAATAATATTTATCAATCCTGTTGCTGAATTATACTTTCAAAATTTTTACAAAAGTCCGTGGAAAAACAACTTAAACACGTTTTTTTTACCACCTTTTCATCTGCACTTAAAAAAAATGAACCCTTACAGAGAATTTAAAATAACGGAAGACACCTAAATATAATTTTTTTTAAAAATGAAAATAGGCCGGAAAACAATTTTTTATTTTAAATTTATAATAACCGAACGAAAAAATAATCATTTCGGCGACCGAACTCAATATTAACATCAATTATTGTATCAGGTTCATAAGAAATAACCAAATTGAAACCCAAGGCCTTCACCCATTTTTTTGATTTTCGGGAAATCGAATCCTCCCATCGGTCTTATGAAAATCCCTCAATTTTTAAAACTACTGTTCCAAAGTTATCGACCTCGAAAAATTAGGGTGGGGTGTTCACCCTCTTTTTAAAAATCACTATAACTATGCGCAGCGTTGACATAGAAAATCGAACAAGGTCTCGTTTTGATCGCCTTTAGGGGGGCTTTCGTTTGCTGCACTACAACATCAATTTTGTTCTAAAACTTTTTATGTAAATTTGAAAATTTGGGGTTTTCATAAGACCGATAGGTAGATTCGATTTCCCGAAAATCAGAAAAATCGGTGAAGGTAGTGGATTTCGATTTGGTTATTTCACATGGACTGACTCATCAACCTCCTAATTACTATCAAAGACGGAATCAATCAAAAAAAAAAAAAAAAAAAAAAAAAAATTCCATTAAAAACGGATTATTATTATAAATATATTTTCTTCTTCCAATATTTTTTTTCATTAAAATTGACGGTTTGAAATGGATGGAACTTTCGTAATAAAACGACGAAATTCTCTCATTTTTTTTTTTTTTTTGTCAATAATATCAACATGAAGACAATATTACATTTAAAGCAATTATTTACATCGGCGGAGAAAAATATCCTTTCGTTGTACTCTATATGTGAAATCAGATAAGGAAAATCATAAAAATTTA
The DNA here is from genome assembly GCA_037577465.1 of Liposcelis bostrychophila. Lineage (NCBI taxonomy): Eukaryota > Metazoa > Arthropoda > Insecta > Psocodea > Liposcelididae > Liposcelis > Liposcelis bostrychophila. The sequence continues at coordinate 2,592,092 of CM075211.1, forward strand.
ATAATGAAACACTCGAAAAAAAAAAATTGATGTCGTACGTTGTTTTAAAAAAAGAAATGGAGAAAAAAAAAGAAAAAAGAACACGATTTTCAAATTATAAGCGAACAATTTTCCTTAATTCAATCGAATCTCAAGTAAGTTTTCCAAAATGAAAGAAATACAATTGAAAATTATATTAGTAAGCAACATGCGGAGTTAACAAAACACGTCATGAACACCTACTCATGATCAATTACTCAAGAAGTAACCACAAAAAACCCATTATGGATTTTGACTTTCGTTATCAAAACAAATTTTGCTTAACTTGTTTTCTTTTTGAAAATTTAAAAGGGAAAAAACAGCGGGAAAATTACCTCATATTTTAATGTAAGAGCAGTGTTCATTTCTTAATGCTCAAACGTCCCCGAAAAGTCGGCCCGAGCAAGTTTTCGAAGGAAAGCTTTCGCCGCCTCCCAAATAGAATTTTTTTACCACTGTTTTTTTTTGTGTGGATATTGTAAAAAAATATGTCTGATCTATCTGTGGATATGGTACCGTACCAGGGGGTTACTTTTTACACTTTTTCACGCTTTTTCCAAAAAAGTAGTTTTTTAAAATATAGAACAAAGTTCATATCTGTTTATACCAACATTAAAAGGCGTTCGCGTTCTTAAGCATTAATTTGATAACCTGTTAGAATATCTGTACTTGTTCTAACACGAATAAAAGCTCGATTTTCCAAAAGGTGTCGTTCTAACAAAAATGGGTTTACTTTTTACAATCATGTTTATACCTGAATATCTCTAATAATTGAAGAGGATGTGACAAATAATTGGCTTCTGTAAACGGAAAGTGTCTTAATAAAACGATCGGTACCTCTTTAGATGTTCTATTAATGACTATCGCTATTTATTTAAAAAAATTAGTGAACGTAGTAAAAACGTTATCAAAACCTTGGGAACGTTGTTTATTCGATGTGGATTTAGCATCCATGGGACACCGCCATTGAAATATCAGTACAAAGTAACTCCATTGATCGTAATTTTTTTTTAAAACTTTTTTGGGCTTCTAATAATTTAATTTTGAGTGAAATTAGGATGATTGTTTTAGGGACTATATAGGGCAAGCGCGAAAAGCAATTTAATTTCAATTTCACCGGTGGATGCAGCAGAATACATCTCAGTATTTTAGATTGTGTAATTTTAATTTTTTTTTTTTTTTTTTTTTTTTGTATTAAAAACTTAATATTAAACTAGCAATAACAATTGAAAGACCATTAAGAAAGTTAATTTTTTGGAGGGAAAAAACTTGAGAAATAAAACCCGAAAAAATCCCGGAGAGTCAAATCGCGAACAAATCATGCATTACGCCATGACAATTATTTGACAACGGTTATAAAATATCGAGAAAAAATCATACCTCAAGTGGGACTCGAACATACGTTCGAGAACTTGAAAAACTTGAAAAACTCAAGTTTTTTCCCTCCAAAAAATTAACTTTCTTAATGGTCTTTCATTGTTATTGTTAGTTTAATATACAATACGGCCATTGTCCCCTCTTAATTATCTTTAAAAACTTAATATTTTTATTATAAAACAAGTTCAGGCAACTAGGCTTGAACACAACACTCGAAAATAATCAAAGAATAAATTTAATTTACCAAGTATTTATATTCAAACATATATTTAATATATATTTGTATATATATTTAATATATCAAGTAAGTTATTTTCAAGTATTTTTAAAAAATAAAAGTGTCAAAAGTAACCCCCTGTTACGGTATCAGAAACAACAATGCCGGTGTTATATCCTCCACATTTTTTTCCCCATTCCAAGAATTGAATATATAAAAAACGTTTTCAAAATTATCCCAAGTCCAAGATTCCAGTCCGAACATTCCTTTAATACTTTCCTAAACAAAGCTTTCCCGCCGTTCTACAAACTTAGTAACACCTACTCGTTCCCCTGCAAGAAATTCACAAGCGACACCTACTCAGCATTCCCGACATACTTTTTCTACGCGGACAAAACCAAAAACTAAAAACGGAAACCTTGACTTTTCCCCGACATTTTCCCATCTTGCTTAACCTTATATCTCTTTAAATTATCAAAAACTTCCTCCTCGAGTATTACTCATCCCTGGATAATACTAGGACCGGTAAACGCACGGTTTGACAGGATGACGAACGACGCAGCATAACAAGATAAGAATCGCCGTACAAGTATAGATACGGGAAAATAAACCAACAACCGATTTTAACACCCACGCCGTCAATAACAATCACTTTTCGGAAATAAACATATATTTATTGATTGGCGGTCAAACGGGGCTTAATGGGTTTTCCACTTTCGGAAAATCAAACCTCGTTTTGTCCATTTTGCATTTTCCACAAAATGCATGTTCACATAGGAGTTTAATTGCTTTCGCGTGACTCCAAATGACTCCCGACAAAGTTTCTTTATTTCGAGTCATTTCAAGTCTGGAAGAAGAGAAAAAAAAAAGTCTTCGTCGTCGTCGTCGTCGACATCGTTAAATTGGAAAAGATAGGAGAAAAAAAAAAGAAAACAACGGAGGCAAAACTTATCGGGGTTTATTTCCCGAATCCGCGGGTTGAAAGCCTCGTTTTCCGAAAACACGTGTTTGCACTTTTATATCGAAGGGAAAAAAAACCTTTGGGAAAGGGAAGAAGAAAATTTTTAAAGAGACGATATATGTTTTTTTAAAGTTGGGGAAATTGTTTTTCTCTCTTTTTTTTAAAAGCCAATTTCGGTTCCCGAATTTTCATCGCGTGACAGATGTAATTACAGCACACAAGGAAGCAGACATTGTCAACGAATTTAACGGGCTCACGACCCAGTTTTCTTCCTTTAAAAGCTCCGAAAATCAAAAAGAATGAAAGGCAAACTATTATCGTGTCGGATAATACAAACCAATCAATTTGTCGTATTGCAATGCGGACACTAATACGGGGAAAAATCCACGTGGAAAATTCCTAATATTAGAAAAAAAGTTCTTTAATAAAAATAAAAAACCGTCAAGGAACATTTGCAAAACTAATATTTAAAAAAAAAAGAGAGACAGGGAAAGCAAAAAAAAAACGGACGAAGTAAATTGAAAACAAACAGAAAGAATTCAATTTCCTACTAGATAACTTTCTCAATTAATGATGACGTCACTAACGAAATGCCTTGTTGAGTAAATAGGAACGGGAAAATGTTACCAATTTTCATTTTCGTTTTTCACGCCTATAGGCGTCAGAGCTCCTCACATATGACTAGATGGGCCTAATGCGAAAATTCCGTCATAGGTTTTGTTAAACTTAAGCTGTACTCAAAAACTGTTTGGTCTAGCAGAAGTAGTTCCAGCAACCAGACTTCGTAAAACAGAATTTGGGAAAAATTCGGAGGGACTTTTCATTGGAAAATACTGTAGTAGTTCCTTTAAATGTTGAAAAAACAAGGACGGGTGTCTCGGAGAGACCAGGTAGCACAAGAATTCTTACTCATATGGCAGTTCTGTAAGAACAGTTCCGTAACAACGTCTGTTTTTTATGATTTCTAATGAAGTTCTTTAGGACCTTAAAAGAGAGAGTGGAAACTCCTGATGAGTTAATGGGGGTGATGACTTTCAAAATGGCTAAAAAATTGAATGGCAAAAAAGATAAAAATTTTATCTTAAAAAACTTCCTTTTTTGGGACCTGTGGCCAGTAACTGATTACGATGCAAGCCTGTTTTAGCCGCCGTCACTTGGAGTGACTTGCTTCATTTTTCTTTTAAAGTAAGTGAGTTTATTTAAAACTTTATTTTTTACCCACATACCTAAATTCTGCACTTCATTCTTAAAAAATTTTAAATTAAGTTTTACATAAATAGTTTGTTTCAAGTCACTCCAATGTTGAAATAAATACAGCAACTGAACAGAAGTGTAACCTAAATATTACTACTCAACAGGCCGCGGAAAAAAGACCTTATTATCATTTTTCCATTCGGCTATTTTTTCCATAGTTTCAACACCATTAGAGTTGCCCTTATTTTACGAAGTTTTGAATTTCGACGAATGCAGTTCCGAATTAATTTATAGTAAAGAAAGTTGATTGCCTGAATATTTTTCGGACGTCGTTTAGCTGCATCCCCGAGGACCTAAAAATTTCTTAATTCCGATAAAGACCGAAAAATCAAAAATTTTATTTTTATGTAAAAATGGTTGTTTTCTATATACGGATTTTATGCAGATTACATAAACATACATATTTTTTATGCAGAACATGAAAACATTACATATTTTTTATGCAGATTACAAAAATAAAGTTAGAATTGACAGATTACAAAAATAAAGTTAGAATGACAAACGATTACTGTGCTAGGAGCCAAAATATGATGTGGCAAAAAATTGTGGCTGTAGAAGATTTTGCTATTTTTTTTATTTATTTTGGCCACTATCATCAAAACCGTACTGAGATATATAACTTTTAACTACATTTTATAAAAATCCAAATGGGAAACAACAATTTTTACATTCACTGTAAAAAATTATCTGTAAAATTAAAATTGACATTTTTTTCCTGTCAAAAACGGTGCACATAGTTGATATGTCAAATTTAACATAATTCTGTGGTTTCTAACATTTATTTTCTGTCAAATTAACAGATCAATATGTCAAATTTAACAAAATATCGTTAACATACAAAACTGGTAGACCGTTTTTAACATATTAACAGATCATTTTTTTACCGTGTAAAAATAAAATTTATGATTTTTCGGTACCCGTGGACACGGCTAAACGACGCCCAAAAAATCTGAAAAAATCCAGGCATACTTCTTTTCGTTGACATAAAATAATTCGGGGCTGCGTTCACAGAAATTCAAAAATTCGTAAAATAAGGGCCACCCTAGCCACCAAATCCTAAAAGCTGCCACTTCTACAGATGCCTATTTCACAAGTAGATGCACATAAGCCTCATCTTACGTGATCCCTTCGGAGGGTGGGTCCTTTAATCACTAATCTGCCCCAGTCACGCGATCTTTGACCTTGGTCAAAATCCGCGTAACGCAATTCGCTCTTTCCCTTCCAGATAACAAAAACAACTTCCACTTTACCTAAGGCGCCAAATACACGATTCCAAGAAACTAATGAATGATACCAATACTCAGACCAATACTCAGACCTCCCGAGAAAAGGTTTTAGCCCCCTCAAGCTCAAGTTTAAAATTGCTGTATCAAATATTATTTTTAAAAATGCTGCTGATTATACTTTCGTACCTAACAAAACTGCTACCTACGCTTTTTGTATAATCTAATACATTTCATTTCACAAATTTCTAAGAATAACCACAACAGAAATAATCCCGATTTAAACCAAAACCAAAAAATTTAAAAGAAACAATAAAAAAAACGTTAACAAATTTGAGTTTGAATTAGAGTTGCAAGACGGGAATCAAACATGCGTTCCCGGAAAAATTTCAGGAAATGTTCTCTTGAGTGTAAAAAAACTTTATATCCTGAAATTGGGATTTAAATTGTTTTTAACATAAAAAATTCAACACGGACTGATTTTGTTTAAGATTTTTTCTGGAAAATATACTGTGGAAAAAATGCCCAATTTTTTGAATTTCATGGGAAAATGACTCGAAAAAATTTAGTTAGAGAATTTACGTTGTTGGGCATTGTTTCAAACGTAAAATTATTTAACTGAATCTATTTTTACAGTCTATTTCCGTTTTCAGGAGGTTCTAGGAATGACTAGGCAATTCCCAGAAATGCCGAGGTGTTTCACTTTCATTGATTGTCTGAATGGATTTTAAATTAGTTTGGCACTTTTAGAATTGCCTGAGAGAGAATCGACTGTACCACCTCTATTTTTTTAGAAAAATTTAGAACTTTTTACCCAAAATTTTGCCATTTTTTAATACTGTAAAAAAAAATTCCCCAAAATTCCCGAGAGTATTCCTCAAGAAATAAATTTCCGATAATTTTCCAACTCTAAAATCAAACTCTCTATTCAAACTCTCTATTCAAACTCTAAAATCAAACTTTATAAAGTTGGCATTTCGCAGTCCTGGAATCCAGAGCTTTGATTCCGAAAACCAGGAAAACTCTTCGTGACCTTTCTTCCACAGGTAAAATCACGTTTTGTCATTGCACATAAACCTAACAACAGCCTAGAAATCCAGGAAGATATAGACGTTTTTCCAAAAATACACAGTTGAAAAGAAAGAATTTTGGAAGAAATTTCAGCTGATAAAATTTCTTCTTATAGGCACTCGAATCTTACAGGCAAACGAATCGTAGGACGGACCAAAATCCTGCTAAATCCTCTCTTCAAAAAACAAACTATTAATAGATTTCAATATTTCCCGGATTAACCCAAAGAGGTAATAATCAAGATTAACACCGATTTCGAGGAAGTGATTTAAGTGTGAAGTGTTCCTGTGTGTACTTAAGTACTGAGAGTTCGGTTTTATGTGGGATTCGAAACAAACATCTAAGTTAATTAAATCTTGAATAAGTTTCCTATATTCCGGTACTTTGCATTCGAAAAAAAAAAACAAAGACGGATATCCGGAAAAATCGTCTATGATTCCTGGATTTCCCTTAGGCAAAAACATTTTTTGGGTTTAGAAGGAAAATCGATGGTCTTAAAACTAAAAATCACATCCCGTCCCTAATTTCGATATCTATCCACTTTGTCGGATTGAATTTCGGCGGTTTCACAACAAAAATTTGTTCGTCCTTAACGGCGTAGGTCTTTCGAGGTAGCTGCGGAGTTTCTAAAACGTCCCCCGTTCTCGAAAATTTTGGCGTGAGGGGAGTAGGCGGGGAAACCGCATCTTCGTCGGAAGAGCAAGGAGAATTTGGATTGGACAAAAATATCGTCGACATTTCCGGGGTGGAGGGCCTCCTGAAAATCGGCGATTGATTTATTAAATCTACTCGGGGCGAACCGGGATTCGAAAGTCCGGACTCCCGTATCGGCGACAGCGAAGGGGACCGCGGACGTCTTATTAAATTCTTTTTCCGGTTTCTCCGGTACGTCCTTATGGAATGTTGGTACGCGAACTTGGGTTGTTCCGCGAGATCTAAAACCGTGCTTAACTCCTTTAACTCGGACGTGTTTTTTAACTTTCGAACGGGCGCGTTCAGCTCCGGTAACTTGTTCCCTTTCGAAATGTTCACGGAATTCGTTTTGAGGTTTAAAGTCTCCAGGGGTTTCTCCTTGTTGAAAGACGCGATTTTCTCCAAAGCGCGATTGATTTCCTCTTCGGTCGTCGGCCGGATTTGATTGCATTTGATTTTGGCCATTTCGGAGCTCCTCCTGGACACGTTCCGACTCACGCTCTTCGGGCACAACCTCCACAATTTCCCGAAATTAAACCTCCGAGTGTTGTTGTCACCGGTCCGTTTCAATTTCAACATCACTTTTTGGGGTTCTTTTTTGTTCACCTCGACCGCTTGATTAATTTGACACTCCTCGTTTCGTTTAAAGCAAAAGCAACATTTATTTTTAGGCATGGAATGTACGCACGACTCCGATTTCCTTTCCTCGTTCAATGTGATCACGAAAGGCTTCTTCACGATTCGATCTATGAATTCCGGATCCGTATTTTGGCGTTCCAGGGTCCTCGGTTTCCCTCTCCCGTTTTCCATTTCCCTCGCCGTGGAGCATCGCGAACTCGTACAACAAGGGCAACAACCTTTCCTTTCGGAATCCGCGCAACAACTCGAACCGTCTCTCTCGCTTTGGATTTGTCCGGCGGAATTCGCATTATTGGACATGACCTCCGATTTTTTGCAGTTGTGAGTGAAAATCGGCGAGACCCCCTGACGGTAATTCCGTATGTATTCGTACGTGGTTATACCGAGTATGGATATATAACAATGAAAAAGGCACAGATGAAGCAAAAGACCCGCGGTTGTGGCCGCCAACAAGCCCAAGACGCCCACGACACCGAGGAAGACGGATTCCGGCATGTAAGCCTCGGAGGAATTGGTACCGTTCGTCCGATCCGGAAATATGGACAAACAAGCCGGATCTATGTGGTAGTATACGATCTCCATTATGGACACCGCCACCACCACCAAGGACGCGGCGACGGCAGAGATGACGCAAATTAAAAACGCAATGTAATTCCTCCCTCCGACGCAGTGATTCAGCCATTTGCAGTGGTGATCGAAGTGATCCACGCATTTGTTGCACACGCTGCAATGCTTCGTTTTCGGCCCCGATGTTTTAATGTTACATAAATGGCAGCGGCCGTTTTCGATGACGTGAGCGTGTTTCGTCCTGTCGAACTCCGGCACGGCGATTTTCACCTTGAGCGCTCGCAACTCCGGATCCGCCGGATCCAGAAGCAACGCCGCGAGATGGGAAAATATGTGCAAGCAGAACAAAGTCGCCAGGACGATGAGAAGACATTCCCGGAAGGAAGTGCTCAAAGCTGGTATCAGGACCAAGAAGGTGGCAGCCCCGACAGCCAACAACACGATCCATCCCATCACTTGCTGGGGATGAAGCGGAAGCTGTAATCCGTGGACCCGACGCCATTTTCTATATTCCGGAGGCCCTAATCGGCTTTGAAAAGAACAAAAGGAATTGATGACTTTTTCTTCCCTTTTCTTTGTTGCCTCTGATTCGCTTTCATCCATTTAAAATATTTTCGATGCATTAATTTTTTTTTTTTTCTTTTTTGGTGTCACTCAGTTTATTGTCAATTTGAAAACTCCGAAAAGAACATCATCATCACAACAACATTTTTAAAAAAATTATGTAACGAAAAAAAAAAAATAAACTACGATTTTATTTTAAAAATTACTTATAAAAGGCACTCTATAAAACGATTTTCTTTACTACAGCATGGGAAAAAAAATTGCGAATACAAAAGAAACACAAGTGAAAAACGCAGACGCCGGAGTGAAGCGTAAAGCGCCGTCGCTCCAAAGGACTTTATCGATCCACGGGAAAAACTTTGGGGGGAGATTTATTAAGAAGAGGAAAAAACTCGTAAACTCGAGATCACCTATAGGAAGTGGTCACGTCAACATCGTGAGATAATGACATTTTCAAAAAAGGGAGTTGAAGCACCCCTTTGTTTTAGCACGTACAATATTAAGGGAAAAGTTTGAATATAATTTCCATTTTAAACAAAAACTTATTATCTGGGTAATTTCTAGAAAAAAAAATAAAATAAAATAAAATAAAAAAACTTTTCTTATAAATTTTAGATGTAAGAATCTGAGGTTAATGCCCTCGAGTATTCTTTCAAAACATTTACTCATTAATTCTCATTACTTACAGCTCGTTATTAATACTGATTAATAATACTCATTTACATTCTTTCCTTCATTTATTCATAATTCTTGCTAGTATTCAATACTTCTACAGCACTCTCCAGCTCAGTCTCCATAAGCTAATCACTAACAGTGACAAACTTCTTAGAATGCCTATATAATGCAAACATTTTTCATTACTTTCACTCGGGCATGTCAGTATTTCAGAAATTCACATTAATTATATGATCAAAAAATTCTGAATTCATCTTCCCTTAAGCTCAGCTCATTGTAAATAACTTTTCAGCTGCTCTGATAGAAGCTAGAAGCTGATTAACAAGAAAATCTATTCACAAATTAATCTTGATTGATGTTACAACAACAAAACAGTCGATATGTTTCGGATGATAATTACATCTGAAGTATTCTTTATGTATTTCAGCCCACAAATAACAATAATATCACATAAACCCAAAGCAACCAAGCCAGAGAAAAAAAAAAAAAAAAAAAAAAAAAAAAAAAAAAAAAAAAACCAATGCTGGATTATTTCCATACATTAACATAGAAAACGTTAACTTAAAAGAACAATTATAGCAATTTCAAATTCCGTCTTATGCATTCTGCTTTCTTCTACAAATTTAACTTGATTAACCTTCAATTAACCATCCTTACAAATATCATAATTGATTTTTAATCAATCATCGACCAATTTTTTTTTTTTTTTTTTTTCTCTTCTCATCTCCATTCTTTTCCCAAAAACTTCCCTTTCATGCTTCGCTTGGCAATACTTTTTGCACCAGGACATATTCTGCATTTTAATCACCTTTCTTATCTCTTAATATCACCATTATTCATTACTCCAACACAATCCTCAATCATAACCTACAACAACAAACAAAACAAACAAAAAAAAAAAAAACATTAAACGGTCCTAACCAGTTGAGGTTAGGAACTCACTCTACCATATTTTCCGGATTTAAAATCCTCAAATCCTCCATTCCTGGCATCAATCCTCTCACTCTCTTCCTTTTTTACGTTTTAAAATCAAACTTCTTCCGATTTCATTAAAAAAAGTAGCGACATCAGCAGCTTTCCAAACACCGAAAGTGTGGGAATAAATATTTTCTCGATCTTGCATTCGCAATTAATACGGATTATTTCTTCGAGATCATATCCGTTTTTTTGTTATAATTCAGCGTCACATATTCAGCATACATACCTTTTATGGTTTTGCTTGATGCTTAATCCAAAAGGTACAAAAAAAAAAAACAGAAAAACGATTTTATGAATGAACTCAACACGTCAAGGCGATCGCCATGTTGGGTGATGCTCCTATAAAACAAACGCGCAGGTCACGATGTGCTGGAATGCAACGCAAGTTGCATTCAACCAACATTGTAGGGGTCGTTAGTAAACAGCGTTCGCAAATCGCAACTATTTAACGAATTGCATAAACGAATTATTGTAGGGGGTTTTCCGTAAAAGGAATATTTAAAATGCTATTAAAAATTACAAAATCATGAAACATTAAAATAGGATGTCGGATAATCAAATTCGGGCATTAATTACGGAAATTAAGAGAAACAAAAAAAGATCTCATGAAATCCTTAGGAAAACGTTTTGGAAAGTTTATGGGAAAAATTTAAGGAATTTTAATCGTAAGGCTCTTATTACTGGAATATAATTCTGACACTTTAAAATTATATTAGCGTAGCTAAGGGCGCGAGTCGGTAATTAATAAGAAACTAAAATAGCCGAAAGCTTGCGTGTGCTAAAGATTTCGGGATGAAATTATTTCGTCCCCCGGAATGTTTCCGAGGAAAACTTTTTATATCTAAGTTTCGGGGATTATAGTCTTAAATGCTTTTTCTTCCCCAGTTAAAGATGTTAAAACGGATTCGTTTTCAAAACTATTTTAACTACAGTATAAAACTAAACTTTCAATTTCATATCTCGGGTTTTATCCGGCGGAGCTTTTTGTCAAAATTCCCCATTTTCAATTTAGTCAGGGGACGGAAAGAGGAATTGGGTCAGGTTGTTGACCTCCAAACAATAATATTTAAAAAGAGGGAATTTAATCAAAACGACAAGAATAAGATAGAATCGTGATTTTATTTTGCTGCGCTCATTGCTATTTTCGGAGTTTTCGAGCTTCCAAGATGTGTATAGGTTGCGGGCAATATTAGGAATTTGGTAACTGGGAAAAAAGATTTAGGAATTCAGGTCAGTTAAAAAGGAAAGAATCAGACTTAGACAGGCCTGCAGCCAGTTTTTCTACAAAACAATAAGGTGTCTGGGCAAGGTTGGAGATGGTCTTTGTGGAGAATTCTGTTAGACATTGTTCTTATGGGGAAAAAATCGGTAAATTAAAAATTTGGTCTAAAAGGAGGAAGGTCGTTTCAGAGAGAAGATCTTGGACAGACGCTTAAGGGAAAAAAAACCGCGCTTTTTACAGCAAAACTTTCAAGGAGGTAATCTCCCGAGAGTGGTCGTCTTTCCGTAAATAATAAGACAAATCTTCACTTTTTTAAAAAGCGGCAACTAATTCTAGATTTTATTTTCGAAAAGGAGAGCAAACTGACTTAATTCGTTCTGGGAACATCTTTTTTTTTTCCGAAAAAAATGTAAAGCAAAGGAAAAAGAAAATATAATATTTATTACTTCATTGTTCAGTGACGTAAAACACATTTTTGTTTAACTTTAGCAAATAAGCTTAACGACTTTGACGCTTATTACATCTCAGATGTCTCTGGTTTGAAAAAAATGACTTTCGCTTTCCAAGACATTTTTACTACATTATTAGTTATTTTTTTTATTTTATTTTATTTTTTTAATAATATAAGAGAAAAAGGTTGGAAAATTTTATTTAAAGCCTTTTTCAACCCATTCCCGACCGACTTGGGTATTTCTCGCCGGACAAAGTTTTCTTTCAGTGAAAAATTGTAAAAGACATGTTTCTAGGGGTAATTTGAACCGCTGATTCCGAATCTGAAGTCAAAATTCTGAAAAAACTAAAATCCAAAATGATGGAGCAGTTTTATTTTTAATAACTTTAATAATTATTTTATTTTATTTTGATATATTTATTTTATTTTATATTTATTTATTTATTTATTTATTTATTCAATTACCTAGTTTTTTGCGTGATATCGGATTTTCCGAGTAAAAATTTGATCATTCTGACGTCAGATTTGAAATCAGCGACGCCGAAAACATAGAAAGTCATTTACGGAAACAAATTTTGTGTGACATTTTGTATTGCATGTATGTGTTGCGGGTTGCATATACTGGAAATTGGTAGGCGTCAAAAATGGGTTTTAACGCTCAGTGCGAGTCTCTAATGTGTTGTAGATTAACTTTAAATGCAAAATCATTAGAAAACAAAATTAGGAAATTTTCTTTGATTTTCGGGAAAATTTTCCAAATTTGGGCCGTTAAAGAATTCATCGCAAGCAGGTTTTTTTTACTTACACGTTAAATCTTTTCGAACGAATTTTGGATCTTACTGCGCCAAGCATGTAGGCAGAAAATATATGTTCATAAGAGAAACAGGGCATTACGTCCGTTGATTTTAAAAATATTATCCTTTCAGGATTTAGATTCTGGGGAGTTGCTGGTAAATTTGGAAAATATTTTTCCAACTTTTTATTTTTTTAAAACTATCCCCCCTTTCCAATAGATGGCGTTAAAGCCAATATTGAGCGCCTGCCGATTTCGATTATAGGCGACCCGCATCACATGCTTCCAAAAAAATACCGCATAACTTTTTCTTTTTGGTAAAACAATCGAGGGAAAAAGAATTTAATGTGTGTTTAGTTTAATTTCGTAGATTTCAAAATTGATGTTAAAATGATGCAATTCGAAAACAAAAAAAAGGAACATGACGACAAAACTAAATTTTTTTAAAAATTATATTGCTCCATTATTTTGCATTTCAATTTTTTCCAACTTCTGACTTCAGATTCAGAATCAGAGGTCCAAAATACGTAAATAGCCCAAGTTTCCGCTTATTGTGCTCAATTGAAAAATTATGAATTTTATATATGAATGCTTCAAATATGAGGCACATGTCATTAATCAATGAGAGTCGGGGGGGGGGGGGGGGGGCGAAATCTTTTTCCGATGTCAATCTCCATATCCATAAAAGAAAGTCTATTTTGAATACTAAACAAAAAGAAAGCCCGAAAAAGTTCCAGATGGTGCTTATGCACTACTTGAATGGTCCCAATCAGTTGATGAAAACTTTCATTAAATCCAGAAAAACTTTTTTTTTTTTTTTCATCTTATATTAATTCTTTATTTTTAATTTTTTCAGAGAATAACTTTGATAAATAGACCACAGATTGATCAGAAAGGACCAGAAAACCCATCACAAATTAATTAACGCTCCCTCAATCCGTTTTCGAGCAACATCGGTTCTCAAGGTAATTCGATTAAAGGGATTACATACCCCACGCAAATCCTTCATATCATTTCGGTAAATACCTAAACACTCAGTCAGGGTGGAAAAACAGAAATACAGATGGAAACCGTCGCTTTTTGAATTTTTATCAGAGATGCAGCAGGGTATACACACGCAATCAGGATTTTAGCAACATCCGGGCATTTGTACCGTTATCTACGAAAAAAGAAAGAGGGAACACCGTTGAATGAAAGACGAAGCGAAAAGGGAAACATAAGAGTTTCCGACGGTTAGATAGGTCGGGAAAGCGTCAGGCGTTTTTCTCCCCGTGATAAATACAAGAGTTATCGTAGTCGTGGACCATTCCTCGTAGCGAGATCAAACGAGACGGTTACGTATTTTCGCTTTGCTTTTCCCGCGGATTTTCACGATCGTAATATAATTTTCTTTTTAAAAGTGCAATGAGTTTTTCCGTGTTTCCCGCTTTTACGATAATCCTAGTTTAAAAACATTTTTTTTAAAACAAAGTGAACGATTATTTTTTCGGATTCGTGGACAACTCTTTCCGCGAATTTAAGTTGATTCGTTTCCAAGAAAAACCAGGTAAGCTAATTAACAATGTGTGCAAGAGAACCCATTTATCACTACAGGGGATTTTTGGTGTGTGTGTGAATTATTTTAGGCCTAATAATTATTAGACCTAAAATTATATTTTTGATTCATTAAAATACTAATTTTGCTTATGTGGCAAAATTGAATAATTAATTGGTAACGTTTACATTAATTCCTTCTCCCCCTCCCCCCTAAAAAATGAAAATTCGTAGACTTATTGATAGACTTTTTGGGGAAAAAAATCAAAGTAAAACTTCAAAAAGAAGAAAAAAAAATAATAAAAATAAAATTATTTAGGCATAATGTCTGTGTCCTAAAATCGATTTTTTCATTTTTTGAGAATATGCAGGCGCTCAAGGGAGACTAAAACAGAACTTGTAGGACTCCAATTAAATGCAAAAAATGAATAAAAATAAAACTTCCGTTTTAATTTTTTTTTTTTTTTTTTTTTTTTTTTTGCCAGAAAAAGGTTTTATTGCCCCGGGCCTAATCAGACCGAAAGGATAGGTGAGGCCAAATTTCTATATTGAGCTCGAAAGCACCCCTTACCAAAATGAAAGATTAGAAGAGTAAATAATCAAAAAAGAAAAAAAAAAAAAAACTCAATCCTTCCCTCAGGAAGCTGAGCTTTTTTCTTTTCCCCCTAATTTTTCCAGTGTTAGCAAATATTATGCCTCCCACTTTCGCAACTTTCCTAAGTTTAGGACCTCAAAAATAGATACTTTACTCGCCAAAATCAAAATCAAAATTTAAAAAAAAAATCCATAATATTTTTGCTTGACCGAAATATTGTTCCGTAGACAGCGAAAAGCAGAACGTCTAAAGCTGGTAAAGTCTGCATACTTAAAATAAAAATGGCTCCGAAGATCCCGTTGGACTAGGTCAGTATAGACTGCGGCAAAATAAAAATGATCCATCTACTTTTGCTCCCAGGGAAAAATTTTCAGATTTTTTAAAAAATTTTTAGATTTCGTTTTTACCAGATTTTATAAAAAATTTTTAGATTTCGTTCCTGACAGTAACTGAACTGTCCATCAGCTAAAATGCTACAGTAGAAAAAATTTTAAAAAACGTTTACACTTTTTTTTCTGACTTAATTTAAAAATTTTTTGGGGATTTTAACTGTGAATCCACGTATTACTACAAAAAACGTCTGCAGTAAAATTTTCTAATCCACACCGGTACCTAAAAACACGCCTGAAAAATAATCAGATCATTCCCCAGATAACAGACACGGACTGGCCCAGAGGGTAAAATACCGGTGGCTTATCACTAAAACCAATACGTACCCCACAACTGAGTCTGTAATTAATTTTCTCAATTTTGCAAAATTTTCTCATCATTTCTTACTTCTTAGCAGTTTCAAATTTTCTTCCCAAGCGAATCACTTTCCTTCATTTTTTTTCAGATTTTTCCCATGATTTTCCATATTTTCTCTTAAGTTTCTAACTTACTTTCTATTTTCAAAATTTTCCAGATGCTTTACTATTTTTCCTAAACTTTTCTTTCCCTATAATTTAATTTTTTGCCAAATTTCCCACAATTTGTGTGCGACCTGCGCCTAATTAAAAAAAAAAAAAAAAAAAAAAAGAAAAGAAAAATTTCGATCCCTTCAATTTTTTTTCAGCGCCATTCCAATCCGTGCCTGTCTGAAGGATAACTTTGAGACGGTAGATTTAAAAACGAATTTCCTGGTTTTCCACGAGAGTCATTTGATATAAAAATTTCAAAATAAAAAATGATTGAGATAGAATACTGTTACTTTATAACTCTAAAACGCGGGGAAGCTGACTAGAATTTTTAGTAATTCTAAAAAAAAATCCAAATAGATTTTTCATTCAATTTACCCATACTTTTCAGTTTTCCACCTGTCCATTATTCTGTCGAATTGTTTGAATGAAACTCCGAAGTCGGTGAAAAAAAAAAAAAAAAAAAAAAAAAAAAAAACTCCCAACAAAACTTTTTTGTGCTCATTTCCTCTCCGAAAAACTGAGTGGTGGAGTTCTTCAAAATAAAAAATCTCAAACTAATTAATACCACTTGAAAACGGATCGATATTTGCAAAATTAACTTCAGCCTAATTATCGGTGTAAAAAAATCTACGAAAATAATAGCTGAAGAAAAGTGAGTAAATTATGCGAAAAACAAAACTTGGAAGAAATATAAATGAACAAAAATCATTTGCATAGAAATGTGGGAAACTCCAAAAAAAAAACGTTGTAAAAACCATTCATAGGATTTCATTCATAATATTGTAACGAACATCTATTCCCCAAATGAAAAACAAATGAAAACTGAAAAATGAAGATGACAGTTGCCTTTTCGAAAAGACGCGAGGGAAAAAAAAGATATTGAAACGAAATTTGTGTGACCTTTGTTTTATTGTCTAGCATAGCGTGGGAGTCATTTTCAATTCTTGTTCGGGAAAATTGGTAGGGGAAATATTCGAAAACAATGACAGGAATTTTTATTCTTAAATCGCCACAAACGGTAGTCAAAGAAATACGAGTGACAACGTCAATGCGTGAATTATTCAACAAGTTTTGGTCAAAATAAGGTCGAACTTTCACATAACGAACTTTTCCAAAAAAACTTCGCTCTTCTCGCCGTTTTCCCTTTAGCGTTTAAACGACGGAACTCCGGAAAAATTTATCCCAAAATTTTATTTCCTATTATTTCAGGCGTAACGTTAACCCGCAATCCCTGATGGACTTAGCGCTATGCGTTTAAATCTATTAAAAAGCGCCTATTGAATTTTAAAAAAGGCAACCCGCAATGCATACATGCAATGCCTAATATCGCATAAAATTGTTTACTTCCGTGAAATAATCGAAAAAAAAAAAAAAAAAAAAAAAAAAAAAACGGATTTTCGGGTTTTTAAAAATGGTTCTTTCAAAAAAAAAATTTATGAATTTTTGACCCCGTAGATTTCAAGTTTGATGTCAAAATGACGAAATCTCTGACAGAAAATCCAATATGGCGCAGAAAATCAAATTGTTAAAATCCAACATGGCGGAGTTATTTTAAAATTAATTATTAATTTATTGTTTGTCCTACCTGAAGTCATTGTGACACCAAATTTAAAATCTGCGGGGTCGAAAAGTCATGAATGATCTCTTTCCCTGTCGTTTGACGGAAGAAAACAAATTTTACAAATTTTGCATTGCATTTATGTAATGCAGGTTGCCTATACAATAAATTGGTAGGTGGTTTTTATGGATCTAAACGCTCATAGCAAGGGCTCATAAAAATTTGTTGGCTGATTTTACTTACATGCAGGGAATTTAAAGAATTTCTAACTGGAACTGATCGACGAAAAAATGTATGTAATCTTACCTGAAAAGAAAATAGAAAAGAAATGATTAAAAAAGGAGATAATGTACTTATAGGGTGTGTAAAAAAAAATTTTCCATTTTAACTTTTGGAAAATTGTGCAAAAATCGGAAAAGCGGAAAATTCTGGACCGAATTCTTTTTCACTTTAGAGTTAAATTTTCCTTATTGAGAGGGCCAAAAAGATCTTCCGGACCCTATGCCGGAAAAGAAGGGAACAGGGATTTTTCCGGCATCAAAATTTTCCAAAAAACCACAATTTTCTTTTTTTTACTTTTTTTATTTCATTTTACTAACTTTTTTCACTTAGCTAATAATTTCCAAATCAAAAATAAATCCGTTGTGCACCATTTTCCTAAAGTGATTACGTCGAGAAAGAACCTTCCAGAAAATTGGGGATTTCTTTACGAAGAAACCCCCCGTAATATTATATTTCATCTTTTTTCATGGATCAAGTTCAATCAATAGAATTCGTAGAAAATTGGAACAATTTTTTGACACCGGAATGTAACTTCAGAACCATTTTTCCAGGAATTTCTTATAGTACATGATGATGTCATTTTTGTGCATGTAAAAACCAATTTTAAATTCTTAAATTAGCAATTAAAATAATTTGACGGTTTAAAGTTGTAAGCCGTCAACTGTAAGCTTCTGCTATTGTATTAATTCCGCTAATTCCCTTAGAAGTAAATGTGACCCACAAAGTATTCAGATGCAGAAACATTAAAATAATTTCGCCGGAACCAATTTAACGAGTGAAAACAAAGCGATACGGACGAGTTTCCGGAATAATTTTCAGAATTATGGAACTTTTCGATAATCAGAATGACTAGGTTTTCTTTCCAAAAATCTGTAATGAAGATTACACGAATAATTCTCTGCCATGGCGAACGATTTTTCGCTTCTCGGAAAAGAAGGTGCCCTTGGCCTGCTAACATTTGGCTACGGGATTCCGGAAAATTATATTTTCTATCATTTCGGGCGTGAAATTAACCTACAACCCTTAAAAGGCTTGTGCTACGCGCTTACATGGGCAGTTAAACCTATAAAAAGCGCCTCGTGAATTTCAGTATAGACAACCAGCATCACATGAATGCAATGCAAAATATCGCTTAAAATTGGTTGCTTGCAAAAAGTGATGTATGTGTTTTCGACCTCGTAGATTTGATGTCAGTTTCGACGAAAAATAACTAAATTTTGGTATTTTGAGTCAACTGGCACTCCTATAATCTATTACCCAATGTTTACTGTCCTGAGCTGTCAGTTATCCAAGGGGGAAGGAAGATGAGTCAATCTATAAGAGGCAGCTCCCTTTACATCCGAAAGCCAACACCTGTTCTATACCCTCCGTTTCCAAGAAGCAACTTCGCCCCCTTCCCTTGGCACGGCAGTAAAAAAATGTAGTCGAACTTCAAATCGGAGCTTAATAATTTACGCAGGTTATGTCTCGCATGTCAGTTCGTTGCTCTTCCCCCTCTTCGTTTCTTTCATCCGTAAAAAAAAAAGAAAAACTTTTTAATATTTAAAAATTAAGCTGCTTGCATTGAATGAGTTATACTTTTCACTGACAAAAAATTCACCAAACAGAAGTTAATATTCCCAATGAAAGACTTCGACGATTTTATAAAAAAAAGGTTACTCTTGGTCACGATCCAACAATTTTTGTCTTTGACGAAACCTTTTTTTTTTTTTTTTTTTTTCCTCTCTCTAAAATCAAAAGCTTAATGAAGATCTACGTTTTAATTCTTTTTCCGAGTCCTTGAATCTCGGGTAAAACAATTACGCATACGTTATAACGGCCCGGATGACCGGACACTTTCGCCATCGATTTTGTCACCCTTAGAAATTAATTGTTAACGGGGTGTAAATTTTATGGATTATATCCGGGGGTTGAAACCTCCTATTGGAAATTTGATTTTAACAACTTTTTGCTCACTTAATTCTTTGGAAAAAAGAAAAAAAGTTACGTAAAATCCGCAAAACATTTTTCTCCCTTTTTTCCTCCAATTTATTCAAATTCTTAGAACGAGGATAAGGAATGAATAACAAATTTTCCGAATTTCCAAAGAAAAGGTATTAAAAAGGCTTGCATGGTTTTCCGCGGAAACGGCGACGGGTAAATGGGAAAGTCTAAATTGTAATCTCGAATGTTCGGGACCTATCTTAAGCCTTGTTTTGTTGACGGGGTTGATTACACCGTCGCTTTTACCTTAACGCTCATTTCCCTTTTTAATATCCCATTCGCGCTTGAATAATTGACGTTTGCGTTTTTGGGAAGGAAAAATTTTGAGGTGCAGATATTTGAATAAGGAAACATTTTAATTACACCCTCCTCCTCCGTTGCTGCCTTTCAGAATGTATCTATTCATACAGCTTTTTTGACTACATATACAGAAGTAGAGTTACAAAGCCAATGCTGACGCTGATGCTGATTCGGATGCGGATGCGGATGCGGATGCTCATGCCACCATGCATCAGTCGATTTGCATTACGAAGTAGTTCCCTACTGAAAAATCGAAGGTTGCTCACTCATGCATTTCGGTGTACACTTGAATTTGCATTACATTGCATAACCTTAGCATTACAAATTTCATTACTTTAGCATTAGATGTAGTGTCACTTCATCAGATCCAATTTCTCTGCACTAAGTGCGTTACTTCGAGTAACCACTGCATTCGCATTTTTTGCATCACTTGCATTGCAATTACACTGTTTGCATTACTTTGCAAATTTGGATCATTTGGCAAAATAGTTATTGGAAATGATTCGAAAATTTTGGAACATTTGCAATATGTATATCCAAAATATTTAAGAAGGTATCCCAAATAGCTAAGTCTATCCAATCCCAAGATCGTCTTCAGGACGTCATGAGAATATTTATTGGACGCCCATTGGATATACTTCTGTTTGCACCGATCCAAAAAACCTCCTTGGAACGTCCTATGGATATCTTATGGATTTGGATATCCCGCGGATATCTAATGGACAATGCACAGGATGTCCGATGGATTGAAAATGCTACTTGGGATAATATTTAGACCTTTTGCAATTTAGATCATTTGTAAATCCACTGCATTCCAAACAATCCAAATTTGTTTTTGAACATTTGCAAAGGACCAGTGAGTAACCCCTCGAAAATATCCGAAGGTAATACATCAACAGTCCAATGCCTAAAACCAACCTCTGTTGCCAAACTCCAAGGTTAAGGAGACTTTTTTTCGCATAAAAATCATGAAGCCTAAGACACGAAAAGTTTCCAAGTATCAAACAACCATACGTTGCAAGGCAAGAGAAGACAAAAAAAAAAAAAAAAAAAAAAAAAGAACGTTTAAAGTTATAAAAGCGCCAACACTATTTCCACCTTCAAGATTTCCTGTTCTCCTGCTCAGACGTTCCCTACATAAAATAAGGAAAAAAGAAAATTTTTTTTTCCTTTCTTATACGAACGGCATTTGAGAATAGAATGTAAGGGAATAAAAGGTCAACGGGGGGAGAAACTTTTTTTTTAAACTTAGTTTAGGGGGCAACAGTTTAAAGGGGAAAGACGGTTATTCGCAGTTTTATGTCTTGTACTATTTCGCTGGGTAAAATAAATTAAGGGGGGGGGAGGGGGAAGGATAATTGAAAAGAAAGACGTTTAAGAACATGAGACGATGATCCTAGGAAGGGGCATGTCCTTGTGCTGTGAAGCCTTTTATGTTCAATTTCAAAGAACTTGTTTTCGGGAAAACTTCCAAGAAAAACCTAAATTATTTTCCTGAAATTGGAAAATTAACAAAGAAACTTTACGCCTTCTACATTTTGTGATGAAAAGAGTTGACCATGAAATAGTGAATAGTCGAACGTTTACCTCACAAAGAAGCAGTTTTTCAAAATATTTTTCTGTGGATTGACGGGTTAGGGCTGGACAATTTCAAGCTTTGGTTTAAATTGATGGCTACGATTTTTATATTTAGCATACATATGCGATGGCGGTGATTCCCGTCAAGTTTGAGCAGGATGGTAAAAAATCTAAACTTTCAGGGGGTCACTTTAGTAACCCCGAATCCGAAAAACCGCCGATTAAAAACCGCCGAATCGACTTTTGGGTTTCGTAAATTTCGGAGTTTGGAAAAACGAATTATGTGTCTCTTCTTTTTGTCTTTCGACAATTTTATATTTCGGGGTTTTAAAATCAACAATATCTAAATTTGGGGTTTCTAGGTTATTTTTAAGGTCACCCAACATTATAATTGATGAAAACCATGTGCTTGATTTTTTTGTCCACGTGATTCAATATTAGGCAGTCATTTGCATTTTATATCTTACATCTAGAGAGCCTAAAAGCAGAGAGTCGGCAACTTAAATGAAGGTTGTGATTAACTGAAGATCAATTTCGTTCAATTTGGTTCGTTGATTCGGTTTTTTCGACTGTGTGATTGGTTGGAGGTCACACGTGACCTACAGAGATTGTACATTAGTTGCCGACTCTCTCCTTTTAGGCTCTCTACTTATATCTTATGAAACATATGGTTGTTTCCGGTTTTGACTTCTCATATGTTAATCATAATTTTAGTCAACCCTGTTTTCCATCCCCGCGGTTTTAAAAACCCCGAAATATAAAATCACAAAAAGACAAAAAGACTAGTCATTATTTCGTTTTTCAAATCTCGATGAAACCCGAAAGCCAATTCTGCGATTCTTAATTTCGGGGCGCGGAAAACACGATGTCGTTTTCTCGTCACATTTTATGAAACCCAAAACCCGATTCGGAATTTGGGAAATTCGGGGGAAAAACTCCTTTCACGTTGTAATTAGTGTCAAAGTTATTCGTCACGTGTTGGACTGAACTGAGTTCTGTACTTTGACGTGTAGAATTCCTTTTTGAGAGCTCATGACCTCGGAAAAGGAAGGGACACCTCATATGCCTGATGTGATCAAATCTTTAACGCTTTGGTCAGCGGGAAAAATGTTAAGGGAGCACTCGAGGCAGTCAGTAACCTTACAAAGGGCCACGAAGAGAACAGGAATCAAAAATTACAAAATGATTACGAAATGCTTGAATACCTCGTTACTTTTTCCCAAAAGCGCAAGTGCTGAAGGCAATTGGGACGCATCAAAAAAAGAAAGTAATAGTTTTACGAGCATAGCATTAAAAATATTGCAAACTGTATACGCCTTTTCCGTATTCGACGACAACAAACGACGCCTGACCCTCGTCAGGATATAAATAAACATATCCTGAAAGTATCGCTAAAAGCAAAAAAAAAACCATCTTATCTGTATTTTTATCCTCTAATATTTCAAAACGATTTTCTTTTACAAGATTAAAATTCTATTTTTTTTATTCCTTCAAGTATTATTTTCTGATATCCCTTAAATCCGAAAAAGTTATTTTTACGTAACCCCTAATCCTCTTCAATCCGAGATTTCCCCACCCCCTCCTCCCCCCTCCCCAGAATCCCTTTCATCTCAAAAGTTTCTTTCACCCCTTACGAATGCAGAATATGTTAATTAAAAAGCAACTTAGTTACTTTTTGAACAAAACAAAATATTCATTACTAATTAGCTTATTTATTTTAAATCAAGGTCACGACCTTTGAACCTTTTGTTTTCTTCTTAAAATAAAAGGGATTCATTTTCATTTACATTTTCAAGTGTAAATTTTTTTTTATGCTCATCCTTGCCGCGGTTTTAATTTAAAGAGTTTCCTTTTCTTTTCTTTTGAGATTTTCTTTTGATATTTTGTTGCTGATGCTTTTTGACAATTTCCCGAAAAAAGCTTTAACGCTCACTCTACGCCCGTCGAATTATATAGAGAGTAAATATCGTAAAATAAGGAAAATCCTTTTTTAACGAGCTTGCGCTTTTTCATTTTTTTTTTTTCGTAAAAAGATTCCATTAAAAAATAATTGAAATCCTAAGTGATAATTTTAAATAAAAAGGACTTTTCAACAATTTTTTTTTTTATTATTATTTTATTTTGCGAACAGAGCATTTTTTTTTTTTTTTTAATCTTAATGTTTCAAGGGTACAGGGGCAGAAAGAAATGAAAGTCGGTTCGTTAAGATAATAAGAAGGCAGAGGAAAAGTGGTTATTGCGTAAAAGAAAGGCAAGTTGAAAAAGAAAGAAGAAACACCCCAGACGTGACCTTCAACTTTTTAAAGGATGTAAAATGAGATAAAAAGGAAAACGCGTAGTTTTAAAAGACTCCTTTAAGTAATGATGGAAACAGAGGAAACGTTATACGATATGTTCACAAGTACCGAGCTGAGACAAAATAACAATTTTTGATTAATTAATACCACGAAAAAAATTAAAGGGTGATTCAAAACTGAGGAATTTTGAAATTCGAAAACTCCTAACGGTGGAATGGGTGCATTTCGGTATCAATTTGAATTTTTTCCAGATTTTTTGAAGGTCATCCTGAGGTCGTACAACACCTTGAAGTTTCTGAAAAGTCCTTAACTTATAAAGCCAAAAAATAATTTTTTTTTCTTTTTTTTGTTTTTTTGCTGCTGAAAAAGGTATTATTTTCTATCGAAAATTTTCCGTAGATTCCAAACATTGATTTTAGTGCCCGGTTTTTTAAGCTAAGGAAAAAAGTCTAAAGAATTTTAATATTTAAAAAAAAGACCAAAAGCTCAAAACAAAAACCGTACAATTAAAGTAGCTTCATATTCGTTGTACGAAAAATTTCCTATAAGAAGCGATACTTTTTTCTGCACAAAAAAATCCCTATTCTTTGCCCTCATAATTAAGGGCTTTCTAAAAACTTCAAGGTCATTGCGCGACCTCAAGATGACTTTCGAAAAATCTTAAAAAAATTAAAGTTAAATGTGTTGTCAAAAGGCGTTCATTCTCATAAGGAGTTTTAAAATTCCAAAATTTGTCAGCAATGAATAAACCAAGCAAAATTAAGCCCGATTCCTATTTATGCCCGGCTCTGATTAATCACAATTAACGGCTCATTCTCAAAAATTTTCTCAACTTGAAATCAGTTTTCATTTAAAGGTTAATTTTTTGTGTAAGAAACTCGAACAGTTCCAGAACGTGGAATACACTTTTTTCGGTAGAAAAAAAAATCACCACTGAAATTCCGGAAAATTTCCCAGGAAATTCCGCCCCAAAAAATGTTATTTCCTATTATTTCGAGAGTAAAATCAA
The DNA here is from genome assembly GCA_037577465.1 of Liposcelis bostrychophila. Taxonomy (NCBI): domain Eukaryota; kingdom Metazoa; phylum Arthropoda; class Insecta; order Psocodea; family Liposcelididae; genus Liposcelis; species Liposcelis bostrychophila. The sequence continues at coordinate 2,616,829 of CM075211.1, forward strand.
CCCTCAATCCCTCATGGGCTCGTGTTGCGCGTTCAAACCAATAAAAAGCGTCTACCAAATTTTTATAGGCAACGCGCATTACATGCAGGTAATGCAAAATATCGCGCAAAATTTTTCTATTTCCGTTCCGAAAATAGTATATTTCACACCTAGAATATAAAGCAAGACTTTTTGAGTACGATTTTCCCGCGCTGAGCGAAGCGAGGTGCGGAAAAAGGTCGGGGAATCAAAATGACGAGATTTCAAATTTGCAGCTGTTAAACAAAGTTTGACGTCGAAAAATCAAAATTTCAGGCATAAAATCAAATTATTCGCATTTAAAACGGCTCCGCCATTTTTGATTCTGACATAATCAAAATTCAGACTCTGCATGTGAAATTAGCGTTCCATTTTACCTCACCATATGCAAAATTTCCGACAATTCTGACGAAAAATTAATAAATTTTGATATTTTGAGTCGATGGCATCTTCAAGAATGGCGCTATTTTAACCAAAGGTTGAGTAGGTCAAGTTCGCAACCATAAAAATTAAGTCCGAAAATATTTCAGGGTTAGTTGCGTAAACCCAGCGGTATTATCCCAGCAAAAAAATGGTCATTGTGACAACTCGCCAATCAGTCATGGCCATTTCAGGGCCAATTTTAGGAAAATTCTCTACGTCAAAATCGAAATTGGAACGTTTGAAACGAACCGTTTTAAGTCTCCTCCAGATGGAAGAATTCATGCTTTCAAGACCTCACTTGAGCTTAGCATCTTGACAATAATTTGTAATCCGGTACTAATGATGTGCATAATACCCTATCCCGTAAGCCCCTTCAATCCAAAACTACACATCCTAGAATGACACGTCCGATTATTCTGCTTCACTGAATTTCAAGTGGCTTCAAAGTTGCTTTAGCCTTTCTCAGAAATTATCCATTGTAAAACAGATGTTCGATGCTCCCTAGGTAAAGGATTAACACGTCCTTAATGCGATCCTTGCATTGTGTTGCCAGGCGTCCTCCCTGTAGGGCGCATAACAAATTAAATATTTTAAAGGTTTCTCCCGAAAACTTTCTCCGTGGAGAATCAGGTAACCCCGAATTCTCGGAAAAAGATGACTTCTCTTTCCCTCTTAATTTTTGATAAAATTTTTTATAACGGGCCACGTGCTTTAGGGGGATAAGCAAGGTTCAGGGTCACGATAAAACGCAGGTTAAAGCAAATCTCGGTATTTAATTTTTTTTTCAAAAAGACGTGGAAAAACGATGACATTATTGTCTGAGGTCAAGTACATATTTTTTAAGCTAATGCTTTTCCATTAGGGAAATGATTCTTTTTTTCCCCCCTCGGTTTTTTTCCATCAGGGCAATCTTTTAATTCGATTTTGAAAAATATTTTCACGAGGAACTGCGCAGGTTAAGAAAGAAAAATTATATTAATTTTTTTCCTAACTGTTTTCCCGGCTTTTCCGATGACAAAAAAATTGTTCCAGGGATTTCCTCCTTAAGCTTACGGATTAAGATGCACTTAACTTCGTCGCTGAGACATTTCCGGGTTTCGGGATTAATTTTTTTTTTTATTTTTTTTATTTTAAAACAAATACGAGGGGGTTGTTCGGAAAACAATTTTTCATCCTCATTTAACCGGAATGGTAAGCTGTAAGCTAATCTCGCGTGCAAATACATAAAAAAAAGGTATTTTCGGTTAAAAATGTTTACATTTCTTTCTCGATAAGGTTGAATAACCTGGAAATAGTACCCCGTAGAAAAATGATAAGTTTCTGTAGTTTTCTTTTATTAAATTTTATAAAAAGCAGAAAAAAAATCGGTGCTATATTTACAAGTGAGCTTTTGTAATTCGAAGACGGTTTTCAACCCTTTGTTAAATTGAATTATGGCATACCGCACTCTCATATGTGTGCTTTTGAATCTTCAATTTTCGTCTCCGGTATTGTGTTTAAGCATGTCATATGTTTCAGATTTTTTTTTAACAAGTAAAATAACGTTATTTGGGTCTAGACCCCAACGGAGACGCTCATTTTTCCTTTACTAAATGTATTACACTCGGCTTCTTTGAGTTTTCCCAAAATTTTAAAACCGTCTGTTTTGTACGCCGGTTAGTCCAGCGTATTTTTTTTAAACCTAGGTTCCGAATTCTGAATAATTCCACAAAAATTTGGGAAATATTTTTCCAAATTTTTATTTTTGAATAATTTTGAGAAAAAAATTATCTTCCATCCCCAAAAAAAGCTCGTTCCGCGCGTTAGAACCGATATTAAGCGCCTACCGATTTTGAGTATAGGCAACCCGCATCACATGCATGTAAAACAAAATATTGCATAATTTTGATTTTCTGCGTAAGGGAAAAACAGGTTTCTACGTGTTTTTGATGTCGCAGATTTCAAATTTAATGTCGGAAAGAGGCAATCCCAAACAAATAAAGCAATATGGCAAAAATAAATAAATAAAACAAAGATTTTAAAAAATTTTTAAGAAAATTCATCCGCCATTTTGGATTTTAATTTTTTCCAACTTTTGACCCTAGATTTGGAATCATTGGCCTAAAATGCACACGTTCAAATTATGAATTTTTTTTCCTGTTCTCCGATGCCTCACATAAGAGGCCACGGCTCTTAAAGTGATAATCAAAACGCTTACAAACTTTAAATATCGTCTGCCTTTAATTACCTCCATTCGATTCTACCACCGCCAAAATTCAAAAATTCGGCCACATTTTCTGTACTGGCAAAGAAATTGCATCATAAAAATAAGCCTTTTCTAATGTAGATTTAACATTGTATAAGATATTCATGAACATGTTCATATATTCATAATGATGTTCAAAAAAAAAAAAAAAATGCGGGGTGAGTTGCCCCCGCAGATCAATATATCTGTCATAAAGATTTCCTGAAACCTCTTTCTAGGAAAAAGATTGTTCTCGTCGTAAAAGAGATCGCCCTTAATTTATATTTAATAGATGATACCCTTGGAAAGAGCACTCAGTTTCAAAAACGTTCCATCCCACTCATTTATTCGCCAACCTTACTTTACGTTTTTCACACCAAAGCTTATCATTTCCCTTTTACGAGAGAGACGCCTACTTAGCTCATTTTCGTTTTTTCCAATTCTACAAAAGTTTCACAAGGATTTCCTTTCCTCCAAAATGCCGGGAAAATCTCGTCGAGACATTAGGCAAATACTGCATAAGAGGAACTAGGTCGTCAGGTTGAGAGGGGAGAAGGAGGTAAAAAGAAGGAATCCTAAGAAATAAGTTCTATATCCTGCTTACGAGATGCTCTGCACTCTAAACAATCCGTTGTTATTTGTGCAGTTGTAAAATTCCCGGGAAATAATTTCTCTAGAAAAAATCCCAGAATTTATTCTCGGAGAATTTCGTCGAATTTCATGTCGGAAATTTCGGGAAATTAGTATTAAAAAATAACAAAAGGAATCGAATTACATTGCGAAACAAATTCAATTTAAAGAATTCATTTAATGCTAGATTTTATTCCCGAAAATTTCCGGGAATTTATTTTTTAAAGAATATTCCTAGCTTATAAATCCACTTTTCAGCAAACTTTTAAAGTCAAAATGTTCAATAATTGGGAGATCAGGGAATAATTGGTGAATACTAATTATACCCCATACTCACTCCACCCATCCCGTCAGTGGAGCATAAGCTTATTAGTTGTTAAAAAAATTCAAAAACTGATCAAAAAAAATATTTGGAAAAAAAAAAAAAAAAAAAAAAAAAAAAATGATGTAAAAACCCGCTGTCTGCTCGGTTGTCTTTCCCACCCAAACGGAACCTTGAATCTTAAATTATTGGAAGAAAAACTATTTCTGATTTAAATAATCATTTGCCGTTATCATTCAATTTTCTTATGATTTTTTTCGGAGATAAAAAAAATAAAACAAAAATCAGACCATCGTCATAGAGAAAGCAAACGCGAATTCGCTTATCCGAAAATTTAAAAAATACTCAGTATATTTCGTAAATTTTTTTTTCGGTACTTATAAATAAAAATCACTTTTATAATTGATTGCAATAAAAAGATGATAGGTAGCCTAATGCTAGAATGAAGGAATAAAATAAAAAAAAAAAAAAAAAAAAAAAAAAAAAAAAAAACAGAATTTCGTATCTTGCAATACTTGAGCTCCTGTGAACAAGAGCTCAAGAGGAAAAAAATGGAAAAAAATCCAACAGGTGTCTACATCGCTTTTAAAATGATTCAATTATGCGGGGCCAGATGCTATTTCACATTATATAATCATTAATACTCCCCCGAATCTCGACATCGACTCCATTAATCTTCCTCACATTGCTTTTTATTACAAAGATCAAGGTAAAACGACGAATCAAGCTCGCCCGAAACAAAAAAGAAAAAAAAAAATCCGTTGAAGGATAAAGAAAACAGTAGATGACTTTTCCACCGTTATTTCCATCACCTTTAACATTTTGAAAAATGATCCCCATACATCCCGACATCATTTACATAAGGTTTGGCTTGTGTATTATGTGCAATGGCCCGTAAATAAATTGCTTCATCATTTTCCAGCCTCTCTTTACGACCCGATTTTAATAATGGTTTTCCTATTTTCCCGGAAAATAACCGATTTTCCCCGATTCCTAGATTCCATCGGAATAAGTGTCGATATATCAATCTAACCAGAAAAGGGATTCTTGAAACTTTCTAATCACAACATGTCAATACCATTGTCATTAATGCAGATGAAATCAAAACTCCCTTTGATTACCCCAATTCAACGCTCCCCCTCCTCTCCCTGAAAATATTAAGCTTTAATTGGCGAGATGGGAATCCCTAATAGTAGAGACGGAAAATTTTATCCAAAATGGTATTTTCTAACTTTTCGGGTTAACCCGCAAAGCCCGCGGATCCATCCTGCATGTTTACACCCGTAAAAACCACCGGCAGATCATTAGTATAGGCAACCCGCATCACTTGCACGTAACACAGAAAATTCCTTTAAAAAAAAATTGGAAACATAGTGAAACAAATCAAGCCGAATCAAGCAAATTCAGGGTCCAAATTCTGGAAAATGTTTTGAAAATTCGGCAAATATTTTTGAATAATTTTGAGAAAATTAGGCAACACGCATCATATCCATGTAATACAAAATATAGCATCATTTTTTTAATGTAAAAGTTTAGGTTTTTAGGTGTTTTTGATGCCGCAGATTTCAAATTTGATGTCAGAATGACGAAATTCCAAACAGAAAAAGAAACATGACGGCAAAAGTAAAGGTGATTTCGGATTTTGATTTTGATTTTTTTCTAATTTCCGACTTCATATTTGAGATCAGCGGTCCAAAATACATATGTAGGTCAATTTTCAGCTCCAGCTGTCAATAATAAAAGAATGAATTTGTTATACCAATGCCTCATAATGGTCCTTAAAGGGTTTTAAGTAATGAATTTATTCCATTTCCAATAGATATTGCTTCCGGAAATTCCCGTTCCCCCCTTCCTCCAAAAAAAAAAAATTCTCAAGAACCTTTTATTTTAAATTCCCGGGAATCCCGCTTCCTGGGAATGGAATTTTTCTCATTTTCGAGAAATCCCGCTTCAAGTTATCGACAAGTTTTTTTCCGGAAACGGGAATAATATGAATTTTATAATAAATATGAATTTTATCAACTTTTTGATTATTTATCAAATAAAATTTTCAATACTTTAGAAAAAAGTTATAAAAATCAGAATTTTTTTTTTTTTTTACACAATTTTCTTTTTTTGCTTGAAGCGTGCCTTTCAAACAACACGGAAAAATTTCTTTCGACACGGTTCCGCTTATTTCCGAGCTTAAAATACGGAAATCAGGATTATTTTCTTTTTTATCGCCCTTTAAATAAATTCCTCGCTTTCCCGGGATTTCTGGAAATCCAAATTTAAAGTTTTCGATTTTTCGAACGGGAATTGCAGTTCCCAGGATTGACATTTTTTTTTCAAAAACGGGAATACCCGATTCCAGGGAATAAAAATACTTAAGAAATTTGCAATCTCTAAAACTGCCTTGTACGGAAGCAATTTCCAAAGTTGCTGAAACTATTACTGCTTACTTTAAGAAAAGTTTACAAGTGTCAACGCACTGCTCAGCATAAAGTCCTGTATGCATATTTACCTATCGGATACCACCCTTAATTGATTAATTAAGCGAAAAAAGAAAAAAATAACGAGTCTTTTCTGCAACGACGACAGTGAATTTTTTCTTCTTAAAATCCCAGGATTAATTTGTATTCTTTTTTTTATTTTTTGAAAATCAGTATCGAAAACCCATCGTCGAATTTCGCAAAAAACACGAGAGCTCTCTAATGATACCGGATCGATCGTTTATTGTTATCAGAGAATGGAGCGAAAGAGAGAGAGAGAAAGAGAAAAAAAAATACTTTTTCTGCCCTTAACCTTCGTTTGGGGTTGGAAGATTCGCATCGATAAAACGTGATTAGTTTGTTTATACTGATAATAATATATACACCTAGTAGGCCTATATTACTAGATTTGATCGTATAACCCTTGTCAAAAGCTTTCGTTATCGAAATCCTTTAGGGTTAACCGTGAAATTTCAAATCTGCACAAAGATAAACGTTCAGAGGATTTAAAATCGTTAATTCCGAACCATCAAAACGTGCGTTCGACTCGTCAACGGAATTTAGATATATTTCGAATTCCCGTTTCCACTTTTTTTTTTTTTTTTTTTATTAAAATGAAATCCCAGTCGAAAGTGAGAAAACCTGAAATCGACAGTGTTTTCATCAGGCCACCCCCTTTCCCTTCGGGATTACATACATTGTGTAGCTCTACGTGGAAATCGAATAATTAAAAACAACTAAGGTCAGTAACCTCGATTTAATTTTCCATGTGCAACCAAGCAAAATCCGTACGGGTAAACGGCTTTTATGTTTGCCGTTTTTTTTTTTTTTTTTTTTTTTCAAAAAGCAAAATATCAAAAAGTTCGACGTCGCCCACGTGACGCTTTAAAAAAAAGTTTAAAAGCGGAAGTGGAAAAAAAAATTCTTCAAGGTATAAAAACGGCTTTCCTTTCGTATGTAATCACATGTTGAATGGGGATAACTCAATAAATAAAAGCTGTGAAAGCTTGTTTAGAAAGTGTAGGGAAAAAAAATCTTATGTGGGTTGTATTTTTAAACTTCAAGTCCCAGTTTTCTACCTCATATGTTCTTATATTCATATTTTGATTTTTTTTTTAGAATAGAAGTGTGAAAAATTTTTCGAAAGCTTAACATGGATTCCTTTTTTCTTAAAAAAAAAAAAAAAAAAGCTTATGTCGACGAATTCAATAAATCAAATTTCGAAAACGAAAATAAATGGTTTAGAACGTAAAGTGAAAGAAGAGATTTAAACAATGGGATTTTTTTACGCCCTCAAATCGTTTTTACGATCGCAGGGGCAAACTTTCGTAAACCTAAAGATAAACGTCATTTTGCAGTAGGCGAATTTTAAGTCGATGGTATGGAAGGAACAAAAATTCCTATATTTTCCTGTTTACGGGGAATATTTAAATACCGTTGCAGAACAAAAGGTGTTTCAGAAAAAAATCGATCATCTCCGATTTTTCCCAGAAAAAAAAATATATATGCCGTAAAAATAGAAAAATTCCCATTATTTTAAAAGGAGAAAATCCAAGCGCTTACAGGCACATGTTAGAGTAGAGATAAAGAGCTCAGGTTTTGCACACAATATATTTGATTTTTTTGAAGACTTTAGAAAGGGGGGCCCCACAAAAATATTTTACACCCCCTCATAACGGGCACCCTAGTATGAAGGAAGGTGACGAATTACAGGAGGCACCTTCAAAGGGTATCCCTTATTTTGGAAGTTTTCAAATTTTAAATCGCGTACCCCCAAAAATGGTTCTCTTTGGTGTAGGCCTACTGGTAAACCGATTTTTTTTTTTAAATTTTTTACTCGACGGGAAAGCGTGGCGGCTTGAGCTTAAAGTTCCGAAAATTGCCGTAAGAGGAAAAAAATCGACCATTTTTTTTTTTTTTTTTTTTTTGCAAAAAAATGTGATTTCTTATCGGAAATTTTCCGTAACTCACGAATCTGAAGTCCGCTTTTTATATCAGGTCCGGTTTTTGAGGGTTCGATGAAAAGGGTCGAAAGACTTTTTCGGGTCTTTCTCTGTCGACCCTTTTCCATGTCGGCCCTTTTCAAAAAATCTTGCTCCAAATGGGAAAAAGATCGAATTTCGGCCCTTTTTTTGGGAGCAGTCACCGGTAAATAATTAACTGTTTAAAACGTATTGTAAAAAATGATGCTTGGGTAGCGATGTATATGCTTACAAAACTAAATCGTGCCTTAGAACCATAAGGTTCCAAATGGGCTCCCCCCCCCCCCAAATAATTGAGATTTTTATGCCAAAAGTTGTTTGAGCCAGAGGCCAAAATACGAGTGAAACTGAGGACTTGTTATGTTTTGCCACTTCACCGCGTTTTTTACCATATTTTGGCTTTTAGCTAAAAAGCCGGATCAGATATTTAAAAAAAAAACGGATTTCAGATTCGTGATCTAAGGAAAATTTCCGATAAGAAACTACACTTTTTCGAGGAAAAAAAATTGTCTTTTTTATTTCTCTTATGGCAATTTTCGGAACTTTAAGCTCAATTCGCAATACTTTCTCGCCGAGTAAAAAATTTAAAAAAAATTCTGGTTAATCAGTATACCAAGGAGAACCATTTTTGGAGGTAAGCGATTTGAAATTGCCAAAATAAAAGACACCCTAACCTTCTTGGCTGATTTATAAGATATTTTTCATCACGACGGCAGAAAAGGAACAGTTTCATTTTTCAAGCCGACCAAAAAGTTTATTTTCGACCCGGAATGATGAAAAGTCCATTTCCTTCCCCGGAGCTCGTTTCGGGCCTGAAAATTATAATTCCGGCTTTCATGACAGTATCAATAAAAGATAGAGACGAGCGCATTCGCCTTAACCAGCCCGAAAAACAAGCCCACATCACTCCCTCCAACCTGCACCTCTAGCAGCCATTTCACCTTAACCTTTGGGTGTCATTGGCCCGTTCTTATATTCCAAATTTATATTCCTAACGTAATAGAGGTTATTCTCATTCATTTTAACGTAATGCATTTTGGAGACACAATCCTTTGAATGTTATATATATCCGTTGTGCAATAATAATCTGAATACCAAAGCTATTTCACCTTCATTGTCAACCCAATAAAGAGATTATTAAATGCTTTAAATTTGTCTTTCTTTATTATAGAAACTAATAGTTTCGATTATTAAGCGGCTTTCCTTTGTTTTTGTCGTGACCATCGTATATACTGTATATTCACATTCTAAAATTTTCGCTGTTTGTTTAACAATGTTTCGCTTCATGTCCCGATAACATAACCGCCACCGTAACTATTCTGCGGTTTCCTCTCCAATTATGCCAAACGGGTGTATTCGCTTTCATAATTTCTGTTTCCCATTACTTTTATTAAAAAATTTTTTAATATTGTTCTGATAATCCGGAATCGGAATCGACTCCAGCAATTTTCATTTCACCGGATTTATCCCAAACAAACAAATGTCTTTCTATAACCATGACATGATACATCTCCGAGCAAGTAGAAAGCCAAAAATTGCTTCAAAACCTATTGAAAGAGATGAGTACCGGTGCGGTACAGAGGCGTTACTTTTTATACTTTTTCACGCTTTTTTCTTAATACTTGTGTAAATACTGAGATTTTCAATCTGCCTCCACAAACATGAAGGGAGATCTTTTAGCTTTTAAATGATACTCTTTTGTAATCGTTATACTTTTTTAAATTCAATCTAAGACTTAATTTTCCGAACTCCCACGACGATCTGAAAGTGGGGTAACTTTGGATATTCTTGTTTCTGGATCCAAAACACCATAATTAAAACTAAATGGCGAAAAAATATTCTCACAACATGTATTACGGTTAATAAATAAACCATTTTATTCACGTCCGTGAAGTTGGCACGACCCAGTCAACGGATTTGATCGAAAATAGTCTTATATAGTAGATTTTCATTGTTCTTTAATAGTTCCGTGATCGCTCCAATTTGTTCTCTAACCTGAAAAAAACTGGAGCCAAAAGTAGGTGGGTCCTGCTAACTTCACGCGAACAGGACCCAATTTGAATTTATCAAAAATTTTTGCCTTTGTCGGTTGCTTTTGATTTGTTCTTCATTGTTCCGGCCAATTCAACGTTTGTTCTGCAACAGGTATGACAGTATTAGGAGCAGTAAGGGCACTGCCAACTTCACGGAAATAAAATAAAGTCAAATTCAGACGTTTAAATAGCTTGAATCGATTTCATTTTGTTTGTTTTCCGAGAAAAAGATTTGTTCTTGTACGAAAAATACTATCAGGTTGAATTTTTCATTTTTGGAAAGACATTCAGGGTATGAAAAAATCATGGCCTATTTGTAATATTTAGGACTTGTCTATCAATGTCTTTTTGATTGTTCTGAAATGTTCTACAAATATTTCGGTACTCCATCTTCTCAAATCCTGGAAATACAGACTTTTGAGGTCTGCATGCAGCAGGACCCATTTTTTCCCCCCAATAGAGCGCGCCATCTTTCCGGTTTGTTATTCAATCTGCTGCCACGTCGGGTTTACAGTGTTCTTTTTTTTGTTTATTATTGATCAGACATCGTTTGTTCTCGATTGTTCTCGTTTGTTCTCGTTTGTTCTCGATTGTTCTCGTTTGTTCTCCTCAAGAAAACGTTTAAGTTTATTTGTGGCTGAAAGTTCTGATCAAAAGTCGTTTGTTCTTGATTGTTCTGGTATTAACAAGATAATTTGGAATACCTGGCATTATTGTAGTGATGAAACATCGTTTGTTCGCGTTTGTTCCCGATTGTTCTCGTTTGTTCTCGTCAGAAAAATGTTTTAGTTCATTTGTGGCTGAAAGTTCTGATCAAAAGTCGTTCGTTCAGTCGTTTGTCAGGGAAGAACAATCGAGAACAAACGATTTCTGATCAATACAATAATGCCAGGTATTCCAAATTATCTTGTTAATACCAGAACAATCCAGAACAAACGACTTTTGATCAGATCTTTCAGCCACAAGTAAACTTAAACGTTTTCCTGACGAGAACAAACGAGAACAATCGAGAACAAACGAGAACAAACGAGAACAATCGAGAACAAACGATGTCTGATCAATAATAAACAAAAAAAAGAACACTGTAAACCCGACGTGGCAGCAGATTGAATAACAAACCGGAAAGATGGCGCGCTCTATTGGGGGGAAAAAATGGGTCCTGCTGCATGCAGACCTCAAAAGTCTGTATTTCCAGGATTTGAGAAGATGGAGTACCGAAATATTTGTAGAACATTTCAGAACAATCAAAAAGACATTGATAGACAAGTCCTAAATATTACAAATAGGCCATGATTTTTTCATACCCTGAATGTCTTTCCAAAAATGAAAAATTCAACCTGATAGTATTTTTCGTACAAGAACAAATCTTTTTCTCGGAAAACAAACAAAATGAAATCGATTCAAGCTATTTAAACGTCTGAATTTGACTTTATTTTATTTCCGTGAAGTTGGCAGTGCCCTTACTGCTCCTAATACTGTCATACCTGTTGCAGAACAAACGTTGAATTGGCCGGAACAATGAAGAACAAATCAAAAGCAACCGACAAAGGCAAAAATTTTTGATAAATTCAAATTGGGTCCTGTTCGCGTGAAGTTAGCAGGACCCACCTACTTTTGGCTCCAGTTTTTTTCAGGTTAGAGAACAAATTGGAGCGATCACGGAACTATTAAAGAACAATGAAAATCTACTATATAAGACTATTTTCGATCAAATCCGTTGACTGGGTCCTGCCAACTTCACGGACGTATTTTATTCTGTTAAATAATTTTAAGAAGAGAAAATGATTAAGGAAAATAAATTCTTTGAAACTAATAAATAATGCGTTTTTGGAAAAACATGGCGTTTATAGAGCGTTTTACAAAAGTCGTTTTTGTTAATTTCTGTTTTTCTGCTCTCAGGAAAATCGCTTTGGAAATTTTTTTTTTGGGCACTTAAAGGATGATGTAGACCAAGTGCCGAACGTGTTTGAACCTGAATTCGGCTTTCAGAAACCGTTGGAGAGACCTTAGTATTCCGAACTTCGATATTTTTTTCCCATTATGCATCATTTTTAAAATAGAATATTTTTTACAATGAAGCTAATTTAAAGTGCAATTTTACTAAATAATATTCAATGAAGCTTTGAAGCTTCACTTTATGAAATGCAATCCTTATTTGGGCTTTTCCTTGTTCTAAGAATTTGAGGGAAAATCAAAGTGTCCAAAGTAACCCTGTCAAGTACAAAGTAACCCCCTGATTCTGAATTGCAACCCACTGCATATAGAGAAAAAAAAAATTCTTTTTGTTTTGCGGTAAAACTCGCATCATTTTATCGACCAGACACTTTTGCCTAAAGGCTTTGGACTGCACAGACGACGATTCCACGTGGCTGTGTAAAATAAGCACATCAAAACAATTGCCGTAAGTCAGAATCGACGCTCGTCATTCTTTGACCCCGACGCCATTGTCCGAGTAAAAAGAGTCATAAGCCACGAGGATATTATTCATTTCATAAAATGCATCTTTTATGCTCGGCTCATTTCACATATAAAAAAAAAAATTCCTCCGGTAATTAATTTTTTATTTTTCATTCTTTTACGTTGCGAGACAAAAAAGAATCAACCTAATTTTCCAGTTTTACGTCACGCCAAGAAAGAAACAAATAACCCACGGCTTTACGCCTAAATTTTTTTAAAAAAATTAATCCGTAAGATTATTTTTTGTTATCACCAGGACGTCAAAAAAAAAAAAAAAATTCTTTTTTCTTCTCTCTTCGCTTTATTTTTATCCTGAGGGCGATGATGAAAATAAATCTGATTTCCAACTCTTTTTGAAGAGGGAAAAAATATTTAATGTTTAAATCCACTCTCGACCTACTTTCATCTGTGTGTAGATGACCTATCACATGCTAGGCTTTTTACGCTTTACGTGGAAAACACACACACGGAAGAGATAAATGTGTATTATGGAAAACCACACTGTTTGTTCAAGTAGATAAATAGCAAATATTCGAAAATTCTCTTTATTGTTCCATTTCGAGAGACGACGACGATTCCGATTCCACACGTGTTTCCTATTCCCGATCCCATTTCCGTATATAATTCGGCTTTGATTTCGTTTTTCAAAAACTATTTTTTTTTCCGACAACCGCAGTAAAAAAAACAAAGAAAACACAATAAAACAAAACGTTTCAGCAAACAGTTTTCAGGATAAATAATAAAGATAAGGAAATAGGCCTACTTTATACTCGGTGGTCCATGAAACCCTACGGAAAAACCCATAAACCTAATTTCGAAAATATTCCAAAAGGGCTTGGATTTCCTGGTTTTATTATTACCTTTAAACGAATACAAATGGTAAAAGGGGGAAAGAGACAACAGAAGGAACATTAGCGAGGTCATTAAACGGTAATAAATCCGTAACCTAATAATTAATTTTACTATTTTGACCTAATAATAATAATTTTCTTGAAAACCGGATCAACCTTCAGCTCAGAGGATTTTATTACTTTCCACTTTGTTATTTATCTGGACGAATAAAAACGATAGGGTTGACATAATGACATACTAATGAGAAAAAAAAAGGAGCAAGATCCGAGTCGTGAGTTTGATTATATCGCTTCGTGACAGCTCAAAATCTTTTTCGAATCGGATTTCGTTTAAGAGCAAAAACGGATTTAAAGAACGGGGCAAGGACTAAATCCGATCGAAAGCGGTCTTCCAAAGAAATCCACAACAAATGAAAACAAAAACACAAAATTATTATTTTCCACCTTATCTGACGTACTTTGAATAAAAATGGGGTTTATGCAAAATGCCCGATTTCGCGACACAAAACAAAAAGTCGGCCCTTGCGCCGGGTGGTGGGCTCCTATTCGTAATTTGACCCGTATAATCCGAAAATGACCATAAAAATTACGTAAGGTTGCGGGAACAACCGGATATCTCCACTTGGTTGGAAAAAATCTGGATTTTTCCGTGGAGATATCCGGTTTTTCCCGCAACCTTACGTAATTTTTATGGTCATTTTCGGATTCTAAGGGCACACACAAGTGTCGACTTTTTGTTCTGTCTCACAAAATCGAGCATTTTGCATTGAAACGGATAAAAACCACTGGGCCCTTTGCTAATCGTCCAAATTGCAAAAGAATCCAAAACTGGTTTCGAACATTTGCAAAATGTCCAAATTGCAAATGCTCCAAAAAAAAAAAAAAAAAAAATTGGATTATTCGCAATGCAATGAATTTGCAAATGATCTAAATTTCAAAAAGTTCAAATGCTCCAAAGTTTTTGGATCATTTCTTTGACTGCAGACGTTTTTTGATAATTACATTTTTACTGCATTGCATATGGTATGTCTCCATTAGTGATTTAATTACATGATGTAATTAATTACAGAATGTAATTAAATGGTTTACAAAGGTGCTAATTTGTTTTTTCAAATCTTTGGAGCTGGATATGCTTTTTCATAATGTAGATCCAACCAACTAAATCGAAAACAACGATTTAGTACCTTCGAAAATCATTTAATTACATCCTGTAATTAATTACATCATGTAATTAATTCACCAATGGAGACATACTAATATAAACAAAAGAAATTGTGGAAAATTTGCAACAGGTACGTATATTGCAAATGTTCCAAAAATATTTAAACTTTTTGCTGTTTCGTAATTTGAAAATTTACTGCGTTGTAAATGATCCAATTTTTTATTTATTTATTTTATTTTATTTTATTTTTTTTTTTTTAGAACATTTGCAAATTGAACCATTTGCAAAAATGACGTTTTGCAAATGTTTCAAAACAGTTTTGGACCATTTCCAATTTGAATCATTTGCCGTAATATGGGCAAAATGACGGAATCTAGGGGATTTCGAGGATCCGGAATTCGAATTTAATGTAAAAAAGACTGAATTTCTTCTTCTCAATAACTTACGAGAATCTGAGTTTTGAAAAAACAAATATTTTTGAAAACTTCGTAAGCTAAACATTGGGAAAAAACTTCCACCTGAGTTGAATATTGAAAAGTCTATTGAGTTCGAAATTCTGAAAAATTCCTAGAATACTGGGAAAATACTTTCCCGAATTTTTATTTTTGAATAATTTTGTACCCAAAACTATATTCCTTTCCCACAGATGCTCTCCTAATGAGTTAAAACCCAAATTTAGCGGCTACCGATTTTGAGTATAGGCAACCCACATCACATCTATGTAATACTAAATATCGCATCATTTTTTTTTTCTTTCTTAAAACAATCTGCGAAAGACGTTTCCACGTGTTTTCGATGCCGCAGATTTCAGATTTCAGATTTGATGTCATAATAATGCAATTCCAAACACAAAAAAGCAATATGACGGCAAAAGTTATTTTAAGAAATTTCTGAAATTTCTGACTTTAGACTCGAAAGCCTTACGATCGTTTTCATTGGAAAAAAGCTATTTATCTAAAAAAAATTGAAGAAAATATTTTCATGACTCGGAACAAAAATGAAATTTCCCGCCAGCTTCAAAAACTAAAAATCGTGATTTTTGGATAAAAAATATCTTAAAAATCAGGCAACGAGGTTTGCAGCCGGACTCGGCCTGCAATAAGTCCCCTGATGTGTAATACACTATTTATCAAATACTAAAATATTACCATAAATAAACTCTCGAGGAGAAAATGAACAAACAATTTTCTTTTGAAGGCATCGCATTAGCCTTAAAAACGCAAAGCACAGCTTTTTAAAAGTAAAAAGGATGCAATTAGCTTTTCGAAGTCTGAAATTAATCCGGGAGGTAAAACCGCAACTTGTGTTCATTGTTTTGGAAAATGCGAGAAGCAACATAAAATTATTATTCGTATTTGTTTTTCATGGAAAAAGGTTTTCGCGTCCTTGAAAATTCGATATTAAAAATTCCATTAGATTTTAAATTCAAGTTCATCGAGAAGAGGCAGAGAGGAGGGGGTAGGAGTCGTTATTGTTTTTTAAAAAATATTAAATTTTTTTTTTTTTTCCAAGTAAACAGTAAGTTAAGTTAATAAAACCTCATTTTTCTTCCTAATAAAACCGCAAAATTAATTTAGACGAAGGATAATCTCCGTTTTCATTCATTTACCTTAAAATCTGTAATTTGATATTTTGGAGGGAATATCGATTCCATTCTAAAACGAGAGCGATACATCTTCAAAATTTATCCAACCATGTAATGATCCTCGGGATCAGGAAGAGAATTTTTTTCTGGATTCCTTTTAAGATAACATTTCCTTCCGGGTTCTCTTTAAAATGTCCGAGTTAAAAAAATCTTAGCAGATGAAAAATTGAAAGAGGTTAAAAGCTTTATCCTTCTTTTTTTTCGGTATATTTTTATCATTTGTCTTAATTTTTTTCATTTAAAAAAAAATTTATACTATGCCAAAGCTTTAAAAAAAATCCTTCTTGCAGATTTAATTGAAAAGGTCGTTGGCATCCCTATTTTTGCTTTTATCTTCGTCTTAATGGAATTAACATTTCCGGAAATGTAAAACTCTCGTTTTCTTTTTTTAAAGATATTTTTTTTTTTGAATGAAAGCGATTATTTTCCTGTCGGCTATAACATTCATGAAATTAAGCTTTATCAAAATGTTATTGACTCTGATGTTCGGAAATTTATGCTCCCAAGTTTTGCAACTCCACGGAGCTCGTGGAAATCATAACAATGTTTAATTCAAATGTTGTGAATAGGACCGTGCGAGACATAACAAAAAGGAACGGAAACTAGTGTTTAAGGGAATATGGAAATAGCATAATGATGCGGAAGTTGAGCCATTGTATGACTAGACTGCATCCAATTCGTCGGATTTTGGGAAAGGCTTGGTTTGTGGGAAACAGGGAATCATGTTAGTTCCTCGTGGAAATACAAGTGTTTCATTTAATTACGATTTCATAGAAGGAAATCCAATGCTCAAGTTCCCTAAGAGAAAAGGGATTCCAACCAGAGAGACTCGAATTTACGTCATCGACCCTGGTAGTAAAATATGCTGAAGTCCGCAAGAAGTTCGGAATTCACATGACACGGTGGAAAAATTCCCCAAAGTTAGGTTCAGATATGGGGGTTTTCGAGGTCGTCGTGATCAAATTCGACGTCGTTTCCTAAAAATTAAAAATAGTTAACTCTAAATGGCGGCTAAAAAAGTTTTTTAATTGATAATTTATTTATTTTATTTATTTATTTATCAAAATGTTACAACGGGCTATCTGTCTCTAAACGTAACAAGAACAACATAAAAATAAGTTCAGGATGTCTACTAGGAAATAA
Organism: Liposcelis bostrychophila; assembly: GCA_037577465.1. Classification (NCBI taxonomy): domain Eukaryota; kingdom Metazoa; phylum Arthropoda; class Insecta; order Psocodea; family Liposcelididae; genus Liposcelis; species Liposcelis bostrychophila. The sequence goes on from CM075211.1 coordinate 2,634,190, forward strand.
GATTCGAATTGGTCATTTTTAGGTTTTTAAAGTCCCATTTTTTAGCAAATTTAGGCCAAAAAAAACGTTCAAAGTAGGCAAGAAAGAGCACTTAAGCAAGACAAACACTGACTCCGCGAGACGGTGCGCCCAAAGATAAATAAAAAATCAAATGAAAAATGAATGAAAAATGCAAAATTAAACTAATAATGAAACTACAAATAAATTAAAATAAATTAAATTAAATTAAATTAAATTAAATTAAATTAAAATTCAAATTAAAAACTGGGAATGGGAAATATAAATTTAAAAAATAAAATAAAATAAATAAAAGGAAATAACAAACTGACAAATAATGATGTATCCTTGGTCTAGATTTGAGTGGAGGCAATTAAGCAATTAAAAGCTTTGGATCTAACCGTCTGTAGACTGTCGGAAAACCAATCGAGTGTAGAATCATAGGTCAAGCAAACATTACCTAATCTCGCCATTCGCCTAAGAGGAGAGTAATAAAGATAATTAGCTATGGCACTATGGCAAAACCCTGACCTTTCAAAACCCCGACCGGGGTTTTGCAAGGTCAGGTTTCTGAAATGCGGTGTATTAATAATTATTTTAATTTTTTGAATTGTCGTGGTTTTGAAAAATTAATTAAAAATTATTTTTGAAAGATTTTCAAAACCTTGAAAAAATCGGGGATTTGCAAACGATTTACAATTATTTTTTAAAAAAATTTTAAAAATAAATAAAAAAGCTATGAACATTGAAAATACCCGAAAACTTCAAAATTTAGAAAGCAAGACTATTGCGGGATTATTGCAAAATTAAATGATCAAAAACATCAAAAACCGGCGTTTTTTGAAAGTAAAATGAAGAGCAAGCGGAAAAAAAGACCAGAGTCCATGTTTTTGTTTTGAATGCGTTGACAAAAGCTAAACAGCAGAGAGAAGCTATTGTTCACAAAATAAAGATACACTAAAATAGCTTACAGGGGCAGAAGAGCTAAGTGTAAACAAAACAATGGACTCTGATCCATTTTCCCGCTTTCTCTTCAAATTTGTTATGTTTTAAAAGCATCACTTTCTAATCAACTTGAAGAACACTCAATAAATAAATAATTGTATATTCTGGCCAGGTTGCCTATCAGCTCTTGGCACCGGCCACATTTAAAGGGGATGAGCCTCCCGTCGTCGTATCTCCTCCGTACAGAGATAAGACGCTCCGCACATTCCCCACTGCAAAGAATGTGGCCGCAAGGATGCGCCATCCTCTTTGGTTAACAGATCAAACAAAAACGACAAACGCTAATTGAGTTTTTTGGCTCAGGCTTTGAGGCTCAAGGTCGAAGAAGGCTGCCCTCAGAGCCTTTTGCTGAGCTGTAATTTCTTTTGCAGGGATTCGTTATTCTCTGTGTACGAACTGCACAGGGCGGAGGTGCACAAGATGTACCTATTTTTCGCGCGATAGACGATTGCACTACGCATAATGCGCATCTCAAGTATTTTAAGTGTTCAATTTGAATTTCCAGCTTTTGAACAATTTCGTAGTTTTCGGGGATTTTCAATGTCCTTAACTTTTTTATTTAATTTTAAAATTTTTTTCAAAACAAATCGTAAATCGTTTGCAAATCCCCGATTTTTTCGAGGTTTTGAAAATCCTTCAAAAATAAATTTTAATTAATTTTTCAAAACCACGACAATTTTAAAAATTAAAATAATTATTAAAACACTGCATTTCAGAAACCTGACCTTGCAAAACCCCGGTCGGGGTTTTGAAAGGTCAGGGTTTTGCCAGGGCCCCTTAGCTATAATAGGGATTAATCAATCAAAAATTTTTAATATTTTCGCTGCATACGATCGTTCTAATAGAAAAGTCACATGTTTTGAGATGACTCCATCGTTTAATTGTGCTGGGGGAGATAGGACAAAAAGCGTAATTTTGACTCAGTAGAAAAAACTGTTAACCCCGGAAAAAAGAAAAAAGAAAAATTTGAATTTGAATGCCCGCAAAACGAAACGTGAAGGAACGTGACGTCATCTGCCTAAAAGTGCTTGTGTTCATTAAAGTACTTTTGTTTCATGAGTATGACTTTTTTTACGACTATTTTTTTGACTATTATTATGTTGCTTCTCCACTATGTCTCAAAATTAATTTTCTAAAATTAATTTTCAAAATTTCCGGAAGTACTGTGCTTTTATTATTTAATATGGATTACAATGTAGTAAAACCGGCCGACTTCATTTTTAAAGCTTGGTTCAGAAACCCATAGAATAACTAAAGCAGAGCACTTCCGGAAATTTTGGAAATTAATTTTAGAAAATTAATTTTGAGCCATAATGGAGAAAGCGGCATTTGACTTTGGAAAGTCTAAAAAAAATTGGTAAAGGTAAAGTTGTTGGAATAAAAATATATATCAATTATACTGGATATAAAATTATATAATTTATATATATATATTTACCCCAACATCTTTACCTCTACCGAAAGGAAATAAAAGAAATAATTTTAAAGTCAGATATTGTCACTTAAATTATAAAAAATTGAGGGCCAAACCTAGAGCCTTAAAGTGCGCAAGACAAAAAAACGTTTGAGACCCGCCGGGAAATCCCTATTTCTCCTCAATTTGGGTCCAACGTCCTGGTGACTGCTACGCTTTTTCCCATATCTGTAAATGACAAGCTCTCCTTTAAAATAAATCAAAGGACAAAGTAAGGTATCCCAGTTTAACGGCAAAAAGAGATCCGTAAAAAAAAAAAAAAAACTAAATAATAAAGCAAACTCCTTAGCCTAAAAACAGCTTCACTCCTCCTCAATTAAAAAACAAAGTCAATATCAAACTCTTTGTGTAGAAATAACCCATTTCATAACTACAAAGAAAACAAAAAAATTATGTCAGTTTTGTTAAAAAAATTTTTTTTTTCCTTCGTAATTTGAACCGCACCGCCATTAATAACTTATTTTTGTTTTTTTGAATTATTAAAAGGAAAACAAAAAAAGACCGGAAGTATTTTTTTCTTGTTGAAAATAAATGATTGTTGCCAGGGAATAAAGGATCATCTTTTTTTTCCCTCCATTTTTCTCCCAGTCGATTTTCACTCTTTTATTTTTTTCTATGTCCTTTTAGTCGTTTCCTTGTTCTAACATGATTAACAGATAAATCCGATCTCTATTGTTATCGCTATTATAGATAATTTTTTTTCTTGATGAAAATGAATCGAGAATGGAAAAAAAAATAATAATAACCGGGGGGAAAAGGGAGTCATTGTCCTGAATAAACATTCCGAAAATTATTAAACTAAAGGGAGAAAAAAAAATTTTTTGTCCCTGGGATTACAATACCTTGATTAAAGGGTTTAAAAAAGCCTCTTGTTCACGCGATCCGGAAGCATCCCATCCACAATATGATTATTATTATTATTTTCATTATATATGTAAATTGTGAGGTTGAAAACCGGAAGCGGCTTTTTTTTTATTTTTTTTTTTATTTTTTATTATGTAAACGTTTTTGTCGAACAGTTAACTATTATTAATTTATCAACACCTTTCTTCTTTTCTCTCTGAAAAGGGGCAAGTTAAAAAGGGTTAAATTTTCCATGTAGGTTAAATTGTTGTTTTACGGTTGACGCGTGGGATTAATAATCCGGTTTTGCATTATTGTAGGTGGCTTATTGTCGCTCAAATGAGTGAAAAGCAAACAAAAGATAACGGCATTCAGCGGTTTTGCTAAGGAACGGCCTCAAGGGTTTCTCTCCGAAATTAAAGAAAGGGAGAGAGAGAGTGAGTCCATCGAAAAAGAGGACTTCTTTCTATAGGAAGCTTAGAAATAGTGCAAAAATATAAATAGAATAAAAGAGGAATTTAGGGAGAATTCTTGCTTTCTTTTAAAGGGAGTCTATCTCGGTTTACTATAAAAGAAATTTCGTCGAAATTGTAAAATTCGTAAGAGAAGGACGACCACCTATAAGTGGCCCAAGTATTATGTAAAGCAAAATAGGCCACTTTTTGACTCCCTCCCCCCTTGTAGCACACCCATAACGCAACCTCTAACTCCCCTTCGGCATTACGTAACACAGGTTATAACCCCCCTCTGAAAAATATTAAAATTTCATCTAGAGGAAGCTTGTAAAATTATGAATGATCTATATATATTCAAAGTAACAAAAAAATATCACAGATCTTCTAGATTCTCAAAAAAGTCATCATCTAAAGCTTTAAGATAAACAATCTCCCTGTAAGAGAATTTTCGGAAAATAAAGATTTTCAAAACGATTGAATAGTCGACCAAATGACTTATACACAGCTGAAGCCACAAGCAGTAAATAATTAAAGCAATAATGGATTCTTGGATAAATGCGATTAACGTTCTTAGAAGTCAAAAAAATTTTCAGTTTCATGATAAATTTGGTTAATGTAAAGAACTTGTCTAAAATTACATATAATTCATGTATGCTAATCTCCCATCTCCCATCTCCCATCTCCCATCTCCCATCTCCCATCTCCCATCTCTCCCTAGGCTAGACGGCTAGTAGACGAAGTGAAAATATATATAATTTATATATAATTTCGGAAAAGTTCTTTACATTAATCTAAATTTTAATCAGATTTTACGAGTTAAAAAAATTTTGCAATCCAATTTTTTATTTTCCTATTTTGAAGAATAACCGGGAAAATTTGTTTTAAAAGAGTGAAATAAAATTAAAAGTCGCATTCACGTCGGAAAATTCAACTTTTACTTTTAACGAGATCGATTTTACAGCCTAAAAGTCGGAAAATGCATGACGTTTAATGTTACAGGATTCGATAACATATCTCATTTAAAAAATGTATTCTTTTTTCTTTTATGTCTTTGAACCGTGACAAAATGGAAATGCGAATTTCAAAACTGAAAATAATCCTGTTTTAAAATTTTTTAACTTCTATCTAAAAAATTCTGACGCAAAAGATTTATCAACTTTTTTTTTCGCGCATCTCACTACGCTCCGAAAGAGATTGAAAAGAAAAAGCTAATGGAATTAATAACGAAAGATTATACCTACGCTTAAATTTTTTTTCCTTTGTGATGGAGGATTCACTTATATTCCTTTAAGTAATCCTTCTTCATTCAATGACCGAAAATCCAAAGCTTTACATATTACTCAAAAAGAAAAAAAAAAAAAAAAAAAAAAAAAAAAGCGATCCAACTTTTTTTAAAGTTGAGCGTTAGCTCTTGAACGAAAAAAAAAATCATTGGGAAAAGGTCTTTTAATTGAATTTGATTGCTTTTTAGACGCACCACTTATCGAACCTTTAAAAGATTAAAAAAAAAAAAAATCGTTGTCGTGACATAATTTGACTTCCACGAAAGTCAACTGGCCTCCTGGATTTTTCTTTTGTCATTAAAAAAAAAGGCTAATCCAGTTATATCACAAAAGAGTCGTGCGTAGGACTCGTTAAAAAAAAAAGTCAAATTCTCTCCAGGAATAGTAAAAACCGGAAAAAATCGAATCGGGAAATGACTTCCTGTTTATATTTCTTGATATTGGAAAGGTTAAGAACCCGAAGGCATTGATGGGTGCAGAGATTAAAAAATATTTTAACGCAGACAGGCATTCGGCGAAATTTTTCCGCCACGCGTAACACTTTTCGTGATATCTTCATTTTAAAGGAATGAGGAAAACCGGAAATCTATATATTTGCAGTGTTAGATAAGTAAATTTAAAAGACGTTGAACTCTTTTCCGATTTTCCAAGTAAGAAATAGTTCTGAGATATCGCCCACGCCTCCTTTCCCTACTTTTCAATAATGCAGTTTATTACATGGAATATTTGATTTTCTTTATTATTAATAATGGATGTCTTCTGATTTCCATTTCCCGGATGCAAAAAAAAGTCTTTATACTGCGTACGCGTGTATTACTTGGGGCATTAATTTTTTTTTTTTTTAACTTGGAAATCCGTTTCGGAGAAATGTAAAGTTGGCTCATCCAATTTTTGTAAAATTTGAGCACTGCTGCCATTAGGGATTCTGTTAAACTGTCAGTTTTGGGCGTTCCCATCTCTACTCCTTTTTTTTTGCCGCAAACCAGTTATTAGGTCATTCAAGTACCACGGAAGTACGACTTTAGTTATTTTTACCCCTTTCCCTCTCTAGTAGTTCGCGACCTCAAAATACAAAGGTCGCAAATTGACATTTTAAACTTGCCAACTGTCAAAAAAAAAAAAAAAAAAAAAAAAATTACTAAAATCATCGAAATGCATTTTTTTGGGAGTATTTAACGTTAAGAGTTACATTTTAAAACCCCCGTCGCGTTCCTTGATTGATTCCAAGCTCGATTCTCAAAATTTTTCTTCCCGCGAATCCTTAGGTCTTTGGTCTACTTTGTAAGGAAGCCAACAGCCGGAAGTAAAAACGAATTGACCCAAATATCGAAACATATCTACCCTTATCAATTACATCACACCATTTAATTAGACACCGAAATATCGCTTCTATTGATTTAAGGTAACAGAGCAAAAAATTACTAATTATCCGAAAAATAGATCGTTCCAATCCGATAAACAGTTAGTCCAGGCAGATAACCCAACACTTCATTATTGGATCAAAATCGTTTTGTTAAAAGTTTCAAAACTTCCCTGTCAACTGACGATTTATTACATGAAGTAGCACAAAAAAAAAAAAATTTACAATGCAACGGACATCAATGCATAACGATGCATGATCTCGAGAGACAAACCGGAGTAAAAAAAAAACCAAGTCTACTCTCTGAGTCAAGCGGTACGAATAGATGAATATTTGGCAAAAACTTATGCATTTTTTATATAAAAATTCACAATCTAAAAAGGGCTTAAGGCGTTGGTTACATTGCACAAAAATTTTTGCTCGAAACGTTTCAAATTTTTTCGCGAGGAAATGGTTACGGTACATTGTACGGAATCCCTGAAGAATCAAAGTATCGGTTTTTTTAAATTGCTTTTTCCGAAACAAACATTGTCTGTTCCGAAACGGACACGTTTCGGTTCACTGGTTGTTCCGGAACAATCAATGTTTGTTTCGGCACTGATAATTTTAAATTCATTGTCTGTTCCAGGACAAACAACTTAATTATTAAACTCTGTCAGTTCTAGAACAAACATTGTCTGTTCAGGAACAAGCAATGTTTGTTTCGGAACTGACAATTTTAAATTCTTTGTCTGTTTCGAAACAGACTATGAATGAAAAATTGTCTGTTCCAGAACAAACGATTTAATTAATTAACGCTGTCAGCTCCGGAACAATCACTGTCTGTTCCAGAACAAACAGTTTAAATATTAAACGCTGTCAGTTCCGGAGCAGAGAATGGATTTAAAATTGTCAGTTCCAGAACAGACGATCAATAAAAAATTGTCTGTTCCGGAACAAGCAATGAACCAAAACATGTCAGTCAACAAACAATAAAAGAAACATAGATACTAGACCCTTCAGAGCTTCCGTATTTTTTTTTTCAGTTTTTTTTCTGTTGAGGGTAAGAAAAAATTGACTGAGATTGATATGGGTGCTCGGTCGCTGAAACATGTATTCCCCCCTTACGTAAAAAATATAATAGACCCCCAAATATAACATAGAATATCTTCAAAAATTTCGAACATCGTCGAAAATTTTCGAACGTGTTCGAAAACATTTGCAACCACTTTTTCCACGAAAAAAATTTTGAAACGTTTAGAATAAAAATTTTCGTGCAATTTAACCAACGCCTTAAGCGATTGATTATTAAATAGAATGACCCTCTTTTCATGAATTTTTTACCTTATTTTTTACAATTACATCGAAAAGCAATTACACCAATTTTTTCAAAAGAGCATGACTCTTTTTTCCAAGAGAGAAAAAAAAAGCAGGAAAACAAAAACACTCGGATGAGGGATTTTTGTTTCCATATCCAAAAGCTTTTTTCCTTTTTTTTCACTTTGAATACACTACACTCCCAAGAATCGAACATTTCACCGATCAACCGGGATAATGGCAGCTCGTGCAGACAGGATATTTCACGTTGGAAATTAAATGGATACCTTTTTTCCGCCCCTCCCAACAAAATAAAACATCGAATGCGTATTTTCAAGGGTACGAAATAATGAAACACTAAAATAATCAAAATTCGAAATCGTATTGGATGAAAATGATTTTTTTGCAATCAAGGACAAATCAACAGAGAGAAGGAAAAAAAATTTCCCCTCAAAATTAAAAAAAAAAAACCAGGAGCTGGAGCAGTTCTCATAATTTTAAAAGTTATATTTAGATTTCATCATTAAAGTCTGGTGAAACTGAAAACCGGGATATGCCATAAATAGATTTCGGTAAAATTGTGCAAAAGGAAGAAAAAAAAAAGAAAAGAAAAGATAGACTTAAAGAGTTACTATATATAAATACTGCGAACTTTGGTTTTCAAGTTAACGTGGGAGAAAGGAAAACATTAATTAATGTAGATCGGATGTTTACCTCAATTCACCTTATAATACAGGGAAACTTTTCTAATTTGTGTGAAATTGCATATAATGCGGATGTAAAATGTGTGTAAAGACTTTCTCAATTTCATCGGTTTTGATTCTTGTAAAATTTCAGATCCATGAAATGAGGTTTTTTAAAGGTCTTTTTTTCGAATTCTGTGAATAAGTTGATGAAATTTTTACTATACTATATCAAAGTAGCAAATGCTGATTAGGAAAACTGAATTTAAGAAGAAAAGAAAAATGCCGATGGATCCGTAGATTCATGGAAAATTTTGATGAATTTTAATGCCCAGACGCCTACGGAAAATTTAAGCTTTGCAGGGTTGGAACGCTGATGGGCCCATATGGGTCCATATGGAACCATCAGTTTTTCAACACTGCAAAGCTTAAATTTTTTTAAAAGATTGTAAAAACTATGTAAGTAGGGGTATTTTGACCAGCTGAAACCGAATATGAAGTCAAAATTTTAAAAAAACATCATTTCAAGATGGTGGATGGTTGGTAAAATTTTACTTAATTAATACAGATTTTGTAGATTGGGAAAAACTAATTTCAGATTCGGAATCAGCGACCCCTAAAACCCCCCAATTTATACAAATAACATTAAACAATTTTCGGGAAAATGATTTAAAAAATTAAAATTGATTTGGAGTCACCGGTTGCATAAGTGAGCAATATCAGGCGCATAACTTTTTATTTTTTTTTATTCCCTTTGGCCCAGTGTTTTTACCTTTATAGATATAATACAGAAAATTGATAAATTAACAAATAATAATTCCGTGCGTCAGAGGTAAACTAACGTATCTCCATCATAAATATAATTAGAGATAGTGTGATTCGACTGTTGATGAAAATCATATGACTACAAGTTTACAAGCACATGTTGGCGTTACTTGTGGTCACTTTCACGAAATGTGAACTATCTCCAATCATATTTGCGATGGAGATACGAGAGTTCACCTCCAACGCACGGAATCAAAATTAGAAAATCGTCTTTTATTCTATTTTCTTGGAAAAAAAGAAAGTGGGCTGGACGACGGAGGGATTTTCTGGGACGCGTTGTCTGAATTGTGAAAGTTCTTTATCAACAGATGCATTTTTTGGGACGGATGAGAGGGTCCCCATAATCCGTCATGATTTCGGTGCTAAACAGTGGATGATACTGGCTATTACTTCCCAGTCTTCATCACTAAGCCATTTATTGAAGCATGCATTTTTCGTAAAGAAAATTTTAACGAAGAAGATCTGCTTGATTTCGTATTATAGGATCTGCCAATACTGAAATCCTTAATTGGGAGTAAGCCCATTCCTCCCAATAATTCTAAATTTTGAAATATTTGCAAAGGGTTAAGAAAATTATATTCAAGACAACTTCATCCAAAGACAAGAAAAAAAAGTGAGTTCGTTATAATTACAGAACCATGATGTATTACGCTAAGAAGTTTTTTTTAGGTAATTTTTTCCTTCTGTAGCATTGAAATCCAGGTATAATTTAAAACAAGACTTTTAATTATTTTGTCAAATTAATTAAACGTTTAATAATGCCATGGTAACCATTCATAAAATTCCTTCTCACAAAATCGGGATAAAACGAATCAAAAGAACGATTCATGCATTAAAAGGATTTAAACCTAATTGGTTTCTGGGATTTTACAATTACATGACACGCCAAATGAGAAATTATTTTGGAACGAAAAAAAAAGCAAGTTTTGTTTGCTTTCCCTGGCAGAAAAATTAAATTGGATCAAGTTTGGATCAATCTTGGGAATACTGACTGGAATGTAACGCCTGTCAAGATTATTGTCGTGCAATAAAGGCCTATATGCCAAATGGTGAATTTTTTTTTTGGCAAAAAGCTATTTTTTTGCAAAACTTTTTAAACTTTTTGTCACAAACTAAAATTGTGTTTGGTTTTTCTCTCTGAAAAAGGGTCTACAACGTTTTTCAGGGTCGTACGTATAATTCGAAAATTAGAATGCGATTTCAGTCTGATTTTGGCCGATAAAGTTAAACCCAAATTTTTGGCTGAGCTAATTTTCTTTTTTTACGTTGTTTTCAGCTAAAAAAAAAAAAAATGCCACCCAAACCTTATCAATTTGAGAATAAGCAAACAGACGAAAGATAGAAGAAGACACGAAGGAATGCAAGCACCCCCTTCTACTTTTTCCATTTTTATTTAATTTAATTTTTTTTTCTTTTTTTTGTTCATTCACTGAATTTTACTCACTACGTCATCCTCACGTCTTGATGACATGTGATTGAGCTAAAACTTTCCACAATATTGTATTTTACCATCTTCTTCATTTTGCGTATTTGGTGTCCGATATAACTAGATTTTCATCAAACTGACTACGCATTTAATCGTTTTCGATTTCCACCGTGGGCACCCCGGCGTTGGCGTCCATTTACCTTGAAGGGATATCCATTTCCCATTCAATCACTAATCGTCTAAAATTTCAGTTTTATTGAAACCTCAACCAATTGAAACGAGACGTTTTCCGTCGCCCTCTTTTTTTTCCTTTCTTCATTCCCACCCATCGCCCCCCCCCCCCCCCACTCTCCCCCAAAAAAAATTATTTTATGGAGGTCGGAGAAAATATAATATTTTTACCTTCTGACCTTTTAAAATGATTAAAAAGGAGTTTTTTTTTTAATGACTGTCCCATTTCCAGGTAAGCAGGAAAAAAGAAATCCAGATTTAAACCCAGGTCAGTTTTTCCTTGCACAAAAAAAAACGAATTCACCCATTTTCCTTTAAATTTCCCATGAATATAGAAATCCGAATCGTTCTAAATTCGGAGGGGAAATTTGGCAAACATCCAAAAACATCATCATTCAGTATTAAGAAAATTGAAATCTCTCATTTTCGGTCGTTAATCTCGTTCCGAGATTTAGATTTATGTTTTTTCATTTGTAAAGAACTTTTCGTTTCCGGGTTGAGATATGTCAGTCGGAAAATCCATTTGTGATTTTTCTTTCTTTTTTTTTTCTTTTTCCAGATCAAAATGCCGGGACAAGGCGGCCGGCTCAGGTTACCGTCGTTAGGAACGGATTCAAATTCCGGGAGTCATGCCGTCATTCAAAAAGAGCACCACAGGGTCGTCATGATGGGCTCCGCCAAAGTAGGAAAATCTTCAATTATTTCACAATTTTTGTATGATAAATACCTGTCGAGGTACAGGGAAACCGTCGAAGAATTGCACAGGTAAGATCCGGATTATTCTCGGGACTTCTTAAAAAATTTCCCCAAAAATTTAAAAAAAAAAAAAATCTTTCCGGGATTAAATTTTTTTCAAGATCAAGAAATTTAACTCTCGGAATCTCGTTCCCGGTTTTAAAAGACTCGGGATTCTGACAAATCCAGGAATTTTCTCAAGAATTTCATTTCAATTTTCAATTGAGAAATTCCAATTTTGATTCCCAGGATTACAATTTTATCAGCGTTTTTCGGGAATTCACAGGAAACATCCAGAAAAATTTTAATCAAAATTTATTCAGCTTTTTGGGAATGCTTTAGATTCTTAGATAATCATCAGGAATTATCCCATGAATTCTTGAAAAAAGGGAGTTGACGGATTTAATCCCGATTTTTGGCAATAAAATTTTATTGGGAATTTTCTCAAAAATTTTTAAAAAATTGAAAAAAGTCTCAAAAAATTAAATTTTGGTTTCTGAAATTTTTCATTTGTTGCCCATCATTATCCCAAGAATTTTACTCCCTACAAATTCCCAGAACAGGGATATTCCGTCCAGAATCTCTGCATAGAACCTGTTGCACAATCGTCTTCATTTCTTTTCATTTTTTTTTTTTTTTTTTTTTTTTTTTTTTTTTTTTTTTTTTTCAGAGGAGAATACGAATTACAAGACGGAGCATCTTTAACATTAGACATATTAGACACTTCCGGCGCTTACCAATTTCCGGCTATGAGAGCCCTTTCGATTTCCACGGCAGACGCATTCATCCTCGTTTTCGCCGTTGACGACGGCGAAACTTGGGAAGAAGTTAGAAAATTAAGGGAACAGGTTAGTTTCGATGATAAAATAATAATAAACTCAATTTGCAAAAGTGTTTCAAGTAGTTTTCCTTTATACAAAGTTTAAAACGGGTCATTTCACAACATTTGCTAAACGTTTTGTGAAAATTTTCCTCCCGACGACGGAAAGTAGGTTATTGCCACAGAGTTTTCTTCTCTTTGTTAAAGAAGAATAAGTTCATCTTTTGATATTTTGCAAGGGAAAAAGAAAATAATTGAGTTGAATAACCCTTTGCAAGGTAGTCTATAAAAAAAAGGTAAGATCGTTCAAGTTTATTTAATGATTTGAGAAAAAAAAAAAAAATAAATAAATAAAATAAAAAAAACTTTTAAAAATGTTGTACTTTTTTTAAAGGTTAAAATTATCGTTCGTGGGGATTAAAATCAGTTCCGTAGCAAGGAAAATATAAGGAACATCAAAATGCCAAAAGCGGCTACTTAGGGCATGAAAAAGCTTTAGGATAGAGAACATATGATGGGTTCAAATTCACCCTCCAAAGACCGAATTTCATGCTGCAACATGTTAAGATAACATGTTGCTCAACTTGTTGCAGCGTAAAAACATGTTGAGCAACACTGAAAAATGAAAAATAGAAACTGGTAAATGTTACGCAACATGTTGCAGCACAGAAACACGTTGGCGTTGGCGACTTTGATTTTAGACTACGTTGACGTTGGCTAAAAACATGTTTTAGCGTGAAATTTCGGCCAGAAAGATGAGGATGGGGGAATGGGGGCGGGAAGAAAGTAAGAAATATGCAAAAGAATGATGAAGTAATATTTCGACGTCGACTCTGTAAGCAAAATAAACGGTCCACTTCAGATTTTTTTTCTAAGGTAAATTTGTAGGTCTTTATTATCGAAAAGACGTTTTAAAATTTAAAAAAAAATTTTGGAAGCGCTACTATTCGTCAAAGTTTTTTTAGGCAAAATATAGTCGAAAAGATTTTATCCAAAGCCAACAGCTTATCGTCAAGTAAAAAAAAAAATTGACAAAATTGATGGTGGTAATGGTACCGATGTTGGAATCAGCTCCGGTACCTAGAGTGTCCGCTACCTAGGTAGGAAGCACTCTTAGAGTGTGCGCTAGGGTGACGCTTAAAAAGACTAGGCCTGAATTTAATGGAGGCCAATCGCTCAAATGATTCCAAAAAAATAAAAAACTTAGTAGCCAGAAGCTGAAATCTCCCATTCACCTCCTAGTGGTGCCCATAAGCAATTATTTGAGCGATTGGCTTCCATTAAATTCAGACCTAGGCTTTTTAAGCGTCACCCTAAGAAAGATAAAGTAATATGATCATATTTTCATTACACCTTTTTTCCTTGAGAAAAGAGGGGAAAAAAAAAGACTTTACTGTTAAATATTTTTAGGCTATGATGGTGATGGATGAGACTGGGTTAAAAATTTTTAAGTTAAGTAAGGTTTGAAAAACCCCGAAGGTTAAAATATTTCAATTGCAAAATATCCTTGCAGAGCAAATGAATAAATCTATATACATATCGGATTACGTGAAAGTCCAATCATACAACACGAAAAACATTTCGGATTTACATATTAAATCGAAACCCCGCCAAAGAGAACTAAAGGGGTTAAAAGAGTTCTATACAAAATCAAAGGAATTGCTCATTAGTAAAGCAGTACACTAATTAATTATAACAACTCGAAAAATCCTGAGTGAAAATTATATCTGATACACATAAGTATTATTACTGCTACAGAGCATGAATTAGTTCGCAGGAGTTATTCGATTATGAAACAACATTCCTAAAGGCATTTCCCAGAAAAACTGTAGAAGTTAAAAAAAAGAGGTGTGAAAATCGAAACAACCCCCTTTTTTTTAAACACAAAACAAAATGATGAAAAATCCATGCAAAACCGGGAAAACCACAAATTCAATTTACTTTACAACCGAAAAGCAAGTTATGCAATCATATGTCAGCATTTTGAGGTTAACAAACGGTCAACCTTTATTTAGTTACATAAAACGCATTTTCATCACTGTCCACGCAACTTCCAAATCAATACAATTTAACAAGAGTCAACAGGTACCAAGCTCGACCATTTAAATCATTTTACTTGAGACAACCAGGGCTGCAATTCCGATTTCGATTCCGATTCCGAATAAAAATTAATCGAAATTAATCGAAATGGAATCAACACTTTTTTTTGGAAATTTCAAACTTTTAAAACCAGGGTTTGATTTTAAACAACTAAAGGGTTTCTTACATAGAAAAAAAAAAAAAAAAATTGAAAGCTTCATTATAGTTTCACGAACGAGAAATTCGATTATCCAAAATTTTGTTCCAAAATGAAAAGCTATTGTGCATTCACTTTTCCGGGAAAGTTTCAAAATGTTTTTGTAATCGGGGGTCGTGGAAAAGTTTGGATTGTTAAACGGATATTAAATCTGGATTCTGTGAGTTTTCACGGCATAAATTGAATCAGTAATTGAGAGCTATGTTGTATTGCGGGGTTTGTTTTGAAAAATAATTAGAAGGGCGGAAGCTTTCGCAGGTTCCTCCTTTCCTTTTTCTTTGGTTTTCCAGTTTTTGTTTACTGATTTTAATTTACTTAACAAATGATGTAATCGAAATGTTTTACAAATATGGAAAGAGCAAATAATCGTTGCAAAAATATATGGGAAGTATTTGAGAATTACGAGAGAATCCTTAAAATCAGCATTTCGAATTGTAAAATTTACAAGATATAGATGCGATAAATTAGAATTTTTACTCTAATTCGTGCAAGGTAAAAAATCATGTTAACACACTTCAAAATGGCCACATACTCCGTGTGTAACACTTTTTATGTTAAAATTTCGACATAAACATGTTGACAAATGACCATTTGTTTTTGGTCGATCAACAATCAGTCTAATGCAACATAACCGTTTTATGTAAAATTTACCCAGAAAATATACGTAGACCTTTTTTAATAGTCAATTATGTTATTTTTAGCATAAGGCCCGTATTAAAGATAATTAAGAGGGTCAATGGCCGTGTTGTATATTATACGAACAATAATAATTGTAAGACCATTATGAAAGTTAATTTTTTTTGGAGGGAAAAAACTTGAGGAATAAAACCCGAAAAATCCCGAAGAAAGTCAAATCGCGAACAAATCATGCATTACGCCATGACAATATTTGACAACGGTTATAAAATATCGAGAAAAAATCATACCTCGAGTGGGACTCGAACCCACGAAGGCCCTGGACACGCCTTGAAGTCCTATACGCGGACAGCGCTCTAACCAACTGAGCTATCGAGGCTTACACTCGAGCATATGAATATGAAGTTTTTTCCCTCCAAAAAATTAACTTTCATAATGGTCTTACAATTATTATTGTTCGTATAATATACAACACGGCCATTGACCCTCTTAATTATCTTTAATAATTGGATCGAAATATTGATTCTGGGGTTTCTAGATGAAAAGCTTTGGCTTATGCTCCGCGATTTTTAATCCTGGGTTAGCGTACTTTGTCACCTAACGGTGTGGTCTTAGCAAATGTAATCGGAAACAGAGTATAAAATTTCTCTGCAAAAAGTATACTTCGACTTAACTTTCCACCCTTCTAATAAGTCATATCGAGAAGAATTCATATGCTCGAGTGTAAGCCTCGATAGCTCAGTTGGTTAGAGCGCTGTCCGCGTATAGGACTTCAAGGCGTGTCCAGGGCCTTCGTGGGTTCGAGTCCCACTCGAGGTATGATTTTTTCTCGATATTTTATAACCGTTGTCAAATATTGTCATGGCGTAATGCATGATTTGTTCGCGATTTGACTTTCTTCGGGATTTTTCGGGTTTTATTCCTCAAGTTTTTTCCCTCCAAAAAATTAACTTTCATAATGGTCTTACAATTATTATTGTTCGTATAATAAGGCCCGTAGTTGGAAAAGCAGTTTTAACGTAAAATGAGTTATATATATATAAAAGAAAACAGAACACATCCCCCGGTCCGTTTTGCTGTCAATAGGACCGAAAATGCCATACTCAGCGACGCTAAAACATGTTGCTCCACATTTTGCCACGTTCGAAACACTTTGCGCAACATTCACAATTTTAATTTTAATTTTTCAGTGTTGCACAACATGTTTTTACGCTTCAACATGTTGAGTAACATGTTGACAACATGTTTCTAACGCTGCAAAAAGTTGAGCAACATGATGTCACAACATGCAAGACTGAATATGTTTAGCGTAAAATTTTGCGCCTAGAAAAAGTGAGCTATAAGTCCAGCCAATATGTTATAAAAACTTATAACAAGGTGATAAAACTTATAATTTTGTTACAAGTTTTTATAACGCCTAGGCCGGACTTATAACTCACTTTTTCTTGGAGGGCCTAACAGTTTCTATTGCGTGGAATTTACACTCTAAAATGCCCTTGGTTGTGGAATTGGCCCTGTTAGATGTTGATACGGCAGACATTTTCCTAAGAGATTACGTAAGTCCCACGACTGACACCCAGGGACTCCAATGTCTGTTGCGTAACTGCAAATTCTAGTGGAGCGATTACTAGGTTCAATGCTGAAAGTATGGCTGCTAGTGAGTCAGCTGAACATAGGAATTATTGCAACTGATTGTCAGGGAAGTGGTGGACTTCGTCGGCAGTCGTGCAACTGACAGAAAGATGACAGACAGACAATTTGACAGATGATTTATACCGACAATTGTGCAACTGGCAGGGGATTAGAGCTGTCAGCTGTACAATGGACAATTCATTGTCAACCCTGGCAATCGTGAAACTGAAGTTCCAGTTTCCAGAAATTTTGGGAACAAGAGTGTCAGCAGGCATTTCCCATTAGGGCTAACATTGCCCAGATAGCATTTTGAATTCATTAGACATCCTGTGGATTGTCCCTTAGATATCTACAGGATATCGAAATCTATGGGATATCCATAGGACGTCCAAAGGAAGCTTTTTGGATCACTGCAGACTTAAGTAAATCCGATGAACGTCCAATAAATATCCTCATGACGTCCTGAAGACGTGCTCGGGACTGGATAGACTTTGCTATCTGGGTGGATTAAATTTAGATGCTTCAAGATTGGTACCGTTAAAGCTTCATTTCCCTTAGCAGAACCTAACGTACTAAATACATCTGAAGTCAAAAGATCCAATTCGAGTGCCGAAAGAATTTTAGACTATTTTTCTTCAGTACTCCTTCTAGTAAAAACTGAGGAGAGTCAACAACGTGGCAACCAGATATCCGCAACGAACAGCATCAATGCTGCAACAAAATTGAGTCATACAACCACATCTCACAACCCGACGTGATTCCCTTGACCTTCCAGGACTTTTCCAAAAAAAGTTAAAATGTCGGTTACAGTTTATAAAAAAACAAATGAGACCCCTTTTAATGATTTTGAAAATGAAAGCTTCTCCGTCTGAATGAATGAAATTCATTAAGATGAAAAACATAATCTTTCAAAATCGATTAAACTCATAAAAAGAATACCCCGATTTTTTTTTTTTAAATTCCCTTTAAGCAAGGAAAGCAATTTCTAATTAGCATGAAAATATGATGTCCCGTGGAGTGAATTTCAACCACACCCAGGCCAGCGTTTCCCCAACATTCGGGAAGGAAAATTTATTTCTCCCTAAGCTCGATCCGGTATTATTATTCGTGAGAATTTGTCCTTGTTAAGATTTGGAATCTCTCGGTATAATTAGCTTAGCGATAAATTAAGAGGCAGAAAGGAAAGGAAAATCTCACAAAAGTGATGAACGTATAAAATTTCCACGACGACCGATTCTATTAGCTTTCCTTGACGACATTATTTCAAGTTACAAAAGGCATTCAGGGGGATATAGTATTACCGAGGATGTTGAAAATTCCACGCGTAAACATAGTAGAGTACACGACAAACACACGTGGACGTGGAAGAATCGTTTCCTCGAATTCTGGAATTTAAATTTCAGTTACAAAATTTTCGGAGGGAGGGGGTGGAAGGGGGGTAGGATTATGAATTAAAAAAAAAAAGACGAGCGAGTTTTTCCTGCAAAAACTTCGATTGAATGAGACATCCTGCGGTCAATTATTGCTGTGCGTGCACGGTGGTCTTGAACCAAGTTATTTAAGAACCAAAATAGGATCCGTGAAGTCAGCAGTGCAATAAAAAGCTCAAATTATAAAAACTTAACAGGATTTTGAGCTTTTTTCGAGGGAAAACTCGAACGCTGAATCTTAAGAAAATTCGATTAACTCCACGTGCTTGTCGCTTGGATCTGTCCCAATAAAATCAGGAGTTCTCTCGTACCTTGTACCTTTGGCAAATCATAAATCTACGTCCAACTACATGTCCGCACCGCTTTTAATCTCTCTCAAATTTAAAATAAAATCATTTCGTACGAATAATGCCAAGACACGTTTCCAAACCGAGGATGCTAACAAGCGAATGCGGATTTTCGGAAATATAAATTATATCGGCGAAAAAGTAGGTTTTTAGGATACTGGTTCACCCCCGCTGGAAATATTCCAAATTGTATCAAAAATTATTTTATGATTCGTATGCAAAAATCATTGTTTAAGCGCACACGTGGGGTCCAGGAAATGAATCGAGAAAAAAAAAGGGGGGAAATTCGAGGTTTGAATCGTCGGAGCATAAAACTCCTGCGAAAAAAAAAAAAAAAATGAAACGAGCTCTCTTTGTCGAGAAAAAATTCTCCGAAGCGTTATTTTCCATAAGGGGGGGATAGCTTTTCCGCGTTAACCCGGGGAAATGATCGAGAGACGTGATTAGTTATAATACTTGTCATTAATAAAAGCCATTGTAAGAGTACACTTTTTACGGGAAGTTATAAATTTTATTAAGAGGGGATGACGTCAATCGATTAAAAATTCTTGCAGGAAATATTCCCAATCTTAAAAAAAAAAAAAAAAAAATGGAGATGGGAAAAAAAAAATGGAAAAACGTTCGATCGTCTGCTAAATGCAATTTTTTACCTAAAGAACGTATGGGGAAAAAATCCGATAAAATATTTGTCTTTCCTGGCAAAAAAAAAAAAAAAAAAAATTCTCGTATTCGTTTTCGAATTAATTACGAACTCCCTAAACCAATAAAATCAATTAATTTCTTTCTTTTTTTTCGCAGATTATTGAGGCGCGAGGGCATCGAATACCAATAGTAGTCGTCGGTAATAAAGTGGACGTGGACGACAGCCTGCGAGAAGTCCCGAGGGAAATATCAGAAACGACGGCCACGTTCGATTGGGAATGCGGGTATGTCGAATGCTCCGCGAAAGATAATTTCCGCATAATAGATGTGTTTAAAGAACTTTTGGCCCAAGCCAAAATTAGATACAATCTTAGCCCAGCGGTAAGGAGAAGGCGTCAAAGTTTACCGAATTACGTCGTGGGCGGCTCCGCCAAATCCAAGCACATGCTCAAAAGAAATTCTTGTACCGTAGCATAAGATGATATGTAATCCCTTTTTTTATTTATTTTATTTTATTTTATTTATTTATTTTTTTCTCTAAAAAATGATTTTGTATGAAGACATTTTTACGCCAAGTTGACAACATGTGACTGGGAAGTCGAGATAACGTCAAAGTGAAATATAATATTAGGGAAAATTTCTGTCAGCATAAAGAAGGGGAAAGGGGGGGGGGTATGCTATGAAATTTTATATTTCAAAAGAGAAGTGGTTAAACTCAAATTTTACTATTCAAATTCATGGAATTAAAAATAGGAAAAGGATTATTGTTGCTTTTTTTTCTGAGAAATGTTCTCGGATCGGCTTTTTTCCAGAGGACGAGCATTGGATCCGTTTTATCCATTTTTATACTAGAATGAATAATTATTTTTCTGTCGTTTCTTTAGCATATTAAGTAATGTGAATAATGAAAAATGGGGTGAAATTGACCGGAAGGGGTGAGATCATGTGCAATGAGAATGATTTTGGCCATTTCTCTTTTTACGATGTAAGATTTTAGCCCTCAGAAAATGTAGCAATTTAGTCAGCAAAAATAGGCATTTCGAATTTTCTTCGTCCTAGCGTGATTACGTAATACTTAAATGGCCTCAGAGAAATATAACTTTTCACTTATTTTCATTTTGTTTGATTAAATTATGAAAAAAATGAAGCTGTAAGTGCCTTTTTTAGGCCGATCAAAGTCACCCCAGACGTTCAATATCATCCCGTTTTATAAGGACTGAACATACTTTCCGATTTGGAGAGCGGTAAGGTAAATTATTAATAATTAATAATAGATTTTTATGTGGTGTTTTAGCTTTGATATCCAATGTTATAGACGTTGGAGATCCGATTCTGAAGTAATAAAAATTCAGTTTAAGCTTTGTTTGCGTATAAACAACAACAAAAAAATCTCCTTAGAAAATAGGAGTATGCCCATTTCGGAGTTGCCAGTGATGGTTTTTATTTTTAAAGTTTATTGTCTAAAAACATCCAAAATGACATATTGTTTAGGAAGAAAGAACAGCGATCCGAAAAAAAAGCCAGGCATTTTTAAAAACGTTTTCCGTTTTTTTTTTTTTTAATAGTAAATTATGTTACTTTTTACATAAATTTTTTTACGGTGTACAAAGAACAGGGCGATCCGACGAAATTGTCGTCACCGAATTTTGTCAGATTCATTCAATTTCAGTCGCTTCTCAAACGGGTTTACACACTTTAAAGTGGGTAAACAAAATCTGGATCATTTTGGGTCGTCTACCTCCCTCGACTTCCTTTCACAAGCTTTAACTCCCAGACTTTCTAGCACAGATAAGAAGCTATCATCACTTTGCCAAACGGAGTGTCCGCTAGAGGCAGTTTAGCCAAAAAACTTAAAAATTAGGATTTGGGATGTCCATACCTTTTTCCTCTTTCCTGTTTTTTTTTCCAAAAACAAGAAAATACTTAATACGCAAGTATCCTGAATTCAGTCGGGAAAAATATTGAGAAAAGATAATAATGAAAGCTGATTAAGTGATCCATTGACATTCCTGCACGGTAAAAAATTTTATGCAACGATAATGAAAAACTTTTTTGTAAAAAAAAAAAAAAAAATTACATGAGGTATGTCTCCATTAGTGAATTAATTACATGGTGTAATTAATTACAGAATGCAATTAAACGGTTTGCAAAGGTGTTAATTTTTTTTTTCAAATCTTTGGTGCTCAAAATCCTTTTTCATAATGTAGATCTAACCAGCAAGATCGAAAACAACGATTTAGGACCTTCGAAAATCATTTAATTACATCCTGTAATTAATTACATCGTGTAATTAATTCACCAATGGAGACATACCAATGGAGTTTTATGTTAAATTAGCATGAAAATATGTTAATTTAACTTAAAAATTAACATAAAACTTTAGACCTTTTTTCACATTAAAGTTTTTTACCGTGTGGAAGATACATAAATGTGATGAATTTCCTGAAGATGTGTATAACTTGATTATGCCGAAATGCAGCCACAGCAAAAAGGCGAAAAAAAAAATCAATATAAAGACTTTCTTTGGCCTCTAATTTAATAATAAAAGTATGAGCTTTTTCTTTTTTTAAAAAAAAGGTAGCGTATGCAAACCAGCCCACAACCATTATTTTTCATCGATATGCTTCGAAATTTTTTTCCTTTGTCCTGATTCCTGTTGACATTAGAATACATTTTACATTTTCGTTTCCTCTCTCTATTCATATATCCCTACGGGCCCCAATATTTTTGTCGACCCTTCCCTTTATCCTACGATTTTTTTTTCTTTCCTTTCCCTCCGGCTTCAAAAAACTACGCACATTACAAAATTTTTCACTGCAGTTTTTTCTTAAACTATTTTTTCACTACATTTAAGATGTACCCGGAACCTTTTTATTCTGTTCGCTATTTAAACACAAAACACCCTCAAAAGAAGCAGGCTGAATAAAATAATCGGAAAAGTAGTGTAGATTCCACAGTGAAAAATTTCCAATAATTTCATACGTCACAGCTGCCACAGTGACCTGATCCACTGTATATCTGGAGCAATATCTCATACATTTTAATGCTGCAAAAATTAATTTTGAAAAAAAAAATCGTACAATAACAAAACCGATCATTTTAATTTGACACAGATATGAAGAAAAATAGGTCACAAAATACGAGGAAGAAAGGAGTGTGCGAACCCAGGAGATATCGAGGTTAATTAAAAGCAGAAGAAACAAACGGTAACCGTTTAAGAAGCAAAAAGCAACAAAAAGAAAAGCTGCGTCAACAACGAGAAAACCAAACCCTTTAAATCATAAAAGGTTTGCTCTCTCAAGAGGTATATATTTCGTCGTTGGCAAATAAAAAAAAAAAGTTTTCTTCTAAAATTAAAGCGCCTATTCCCTTAACGCTTGGGCAACGTCTCTTTCTGGATTTTTCCAGGAATATTAACGGGAAATCATAAGAAATTCTTCCACTTTTCAAGGAATTCAAGCCAGCAAATAATTATTCAGCAGCAGACCAAAGACAGGGATTAACATGTACGCATATCGGAATTACCCGTCATTAGCTAATTACTATTTCATGACCTCGATTTAAAATCAATAACGCGGGAAAAATATTAAGACGAAGAAGGGATGGATTTTCCAATTATTCGAAAAAAAAATATTAATAAAACTCGATCAAACCTTTTTCGTAAGTCAATATTTCCCCAGCTTTTTTATTTAAAAAAGGATCCATTTGTCGGTTCTTTAGTTTAAAAATAAAATATTCAGAGCCTCGGGTCAATCGTATCGACTTCCGGTTGAGAGAGAGAGAGTTCCTAATTAATAATAACGCCAAACGGAAAGTTCTTTTATGCGAAACCATTTTCTTTACTTTTCCCAACTCCTCCGCGCCATACTAAACCACCTTTCGCATTTCGAATAATTCCCCCGTTTTAGCTCGGGATACAATGATAATAACGATTTAAGCTGAAATATATTCTCCTTCGTCGCCGGCTTTCCGAGGCAGAAATATATCTCGTCTCGGCGTATCCCTTCGAGATCGTTCAATCATATACATCGTCTCTGACTTAAGGAACTAGACAAAGGAAAGTTAAAGCAATTAAGAGGCTAAACCAAGAAGGTTTGCTGACAAAGGGAAACAAACGGCCTCAGTGGCGTTTGTGGAATTTTATAAGATCCTAAGATGCAAAGAAATCAAATTATCCTTTCTCCTTCAATTGGTAAAGATCAAAACCTCAAGGCTGCAAAATTCAGGGTCGAACATCCGACAAAGGACCTCGATAATACGACTTGAATTCTGGGGGGAAAAAAGTAAAAGCAGGTACCAGTTTGATGCAAAGTACCTGCCGATATGGTCATAGATTGATGGGGACTACCCAGATAGCACTTTCAATCCATTGGATATCTACTAGACATTCAAATCCATGGGACACCCATGGAACGTCCCAAGAATGCTATCTGAATCATTGCGGACACAGGTAAATCCGAAGGAGGTCCAATATGATGTCTTAAAGAGGTCCTCGGGACTGGATAGACTATACTATCTGGGTACCCAGATAGCTTTTTCAATTCATTGGACATCCTGTGGATTGCCCATTAAATATCCACATGACATCCAAATCCAAAGGACGCTTTTGGATCTGTGCGGATATACACGGAGAAACTTTTACTCGTGTTCGCTACTAAACGGTTTGGGAATAACGTTTGTGGTAATCTATTCCCATTTTTTAATCATTACGAACCAGCAATTTTTAGTAATCAGTCCTATTCGCCAATGTCAACCGTAAAATAGTAATCGTTGCCACAAACTGATAAAGATTCCTTTTTTAATTGTCAATGGCTAAATACTTTAAACGATCCCAAAACTTACTGGTAATAGTTGCTATATATTTTTGAATCTTTACTATTCGCGCGGGATCAATTTACACAAATGGTTAAAAATGGTCAACATTATTTTTGTATTATAATTAGAGCAGGTAGTAATGGTGTATGCATAAGGGTTGATTTTTTTTTTTTTTCTTCGAGCACTTAATACCCTTTAGTTTCGACTTGTTTTGACATGGCTTGTGTGGTTTAGTTTGTAACGTAGTAGGTTGATTGATTTAGGTGTGAGAGGTCTTAGGTTCGAATCTTGCTAGGTGTTGAGATTTTTTCAAGGTGTTGAGATTTTTTCAGGGACATTCCTCATCCTGGATGGACATGCGTCGTCATTTAACAACAATAATATAAATAATGAGATTCGAAATAATAAAAAACATGCACTTACTTTTTTTTTTTTTATTAATTATTACTATTATTATTATTATATCATTATTACTATTAATAACGGGGGCATTTTCGAATATGTGTATAACATTTTTGGAAAATGTCGAAATATTCGGGAAACGAATCGGAAACAGAAAACAGAATATTCTGGAAACCGGAAAACTTTCCACTCCCCCCCCCAAAAAGAAGCTGGATTTGTTAATTTTGAATGTATAAAATACATAACGATGGTAAATAGTGCTAATCTTTCTGGTAATGACCGCCACATGTTTGGTAGCCATTGCCAAAAGGGTTTAGCAATGCTATCCAACAAGCATTAACAGAAACCACTGGTAATGATTACCAGAGAAACTTGGTTGTCAGGCCATAATACAGAAAGTTTGGCAACGATTACCAGATTCTGACATTGAGCGCCAGAGTGGGTTTCTCCGTGTAGGTAAATCAAATGGACGTCCAACAAATATCCTCATGACGTCCTGAAGACGTCCTCGGGACTGGATAGAATTTGCTATTTATCTGGATATTTAAGACATTTCGAACATCCAACCGAGACGGTCTCTCATAAAGCTCTTATCTATCTCAGATATAGGACCTGATGTATCGCTCATCGATTTCCCTATGTTTTCAGCGTATTAACAACAATCTGCCCCTGTAACTACACACCGTAAAAATGTTATGAAAAAATTCACATAAATTCTATGTAGACCCTTTTTTTACACAAATTTTAACCGTGCAGTAGCTTCAGCTGAAGAAATAACCCTGTCTGGTATACCCACCTAAAGTTTAGCAGCTATAAAGAAAAAAAATCGAAATCCAGGTTATTCGAATTTTAATATTCTTTGTCTCCAATTCCGTGCACCGGAAGTCAACTGACGTACCTCCAAATATGATTGGAGTAGTCTGTTTTGACTTTTCCAAAGTTGTGTCGCGACAGCTTTATGCCAAAATGAGCGGAAGCGGAGCGTGTAGTCAAATGGTACTTGAAACAATCAAAACAGATTATCTCCAATCATATTTATGATGGAGATACATCAGGTATGGAATTCATATGACGGAGATACGTTAGCTAACTCCATATGTAATCCATATCTGACATATCTTTATCATAAATGAAGATAACTGGCGTATCTCGATCATAAATACGACTGCAGATAGTCCAGTATTCCGGCGCACGGAATTTTCGCAGGCATTCGAAATATCTCCATTTTTATTGGAAGACATTTTTCGATCCTGATAATTATTATTTTATTATTTTATTCGGGATATGGATCTCAAAATCACGATTATATGATCGTGATTTTGAAATCCATATCCCGAATAAAATAATAGAATATCTCCATATTGATTTTTATCCTTAAAAGTACAAGGAGCCCAAACTTCTGTCAAGAAAACCTACTTTCTTTTCTTCTTCAGGACATCTTCTTCTTAAGAAGATAAAAAAAATATATAAATCTATCCACCTTTTTTTTTTATCCCATCGTCTTTATGTCATCCGATTTTAACATTTTGTCGCACGGAATGATAGATGTGCCCTTAATTGCTTGTCAGTCGTTATCCTATCTCCTTTTCCTTTAGCCCTATTCACATCTACTTCTCCATTCAAGTGAATTAGCTAAACTACCACGTGTCAAACGTATTTTCGGATCGCTCACAAAAAAAAAAAAAAAAAAAAAAAAAAAAAAAATTAGCTAAAAATAAAAGTCCTCTTCCGAAAAAGAAGGGGAAAAAAATTGACCGGAAAACGCTTTCCCATTAAAAGCGATGAATAACTGTAACTTAATTAAATGAAGAGATAAGCAAATATTATGCTTGAATGAATTCAAATTTTCTCAGGCAGTGAGTTTATGTAAAATTTTGGGTCGTACCGGGGTGACAAAACAGTGAGGAACGAAGTTAAAAAAAACTTTTTTTGAAAAAACAAAATAATATTAGATTATATTAATCAAATCTTTTTGCGCATCGATTGTTATCAAATTTCGGAGGGTCTTGTAAAAGAAAAACATTTTAACGAGGATATAAAATAAAATGAGTTTCTTATTTATTTTGTAAATGTAATTTTAAAAAAAAGAAAAAAAAAAAAAGATGAGTGCCATATTCGTTTATAATTTTGTATTAATGTGAATAGATTTTTTTAAAGAATAAGTTTGTACTTTTTTTTAAGGGTGTAAAAAAAAAATTCACGTTTGATTATTATATGATACGTATAGAGCCGTAAATAGGACTTAAAAAATGGAAAACAAGTCCTGCATGAGATGAAACTTTTACATTGATTTCGTTGCAAAAATGCAAATACCGGGCTCGTACGCAACATATAGTTTTTATTAAATCAATTATATATGTTATATTTTTTATAATTTTCATAATAATAAGTTGGAGAATTCTAGAAGAAATAAACCGTAAAAATTTTGTTGTAAGAAGAACGTTCAAAGTATGGTAATCGTATCATGAAAGCCGTCTCCTTACAACAGAATCAATTTTTTATGGATTGGTTTAGATCTTTATTGTTTTTGTTTTTGCAAGTTGCAACAAGGAGAATAAAGTAGTATTAAGGTCGGCGTGTTAAATAAAATTCAAGCCAAAAAAAAGGTTTGCACGGAATTTTTTAAGGAAATCACTGAACTTTTCTAAATGCTTAGTGCCAGCTGTACATTGTACATTGGTACTGCTGGTTGTACATTGGTACTGCTGGTTGTACAACCAGCAACAATGAAGTACCAACTTCTATTTCCAGATAATTGTATAACTGACACTGTTGGTTGCACAGCTTGTCCTCTCACACCACCAATTCTTTCAGATTTAGATTCAGGCTTCGGTAAAAGAAAAATTAAAAAGTCGTTTTTAAAAAATGAAAAGAAAAAGAAAAAGAAAAAGGAAAAACCTGCAAATGAAAACGGGTAAAGACTCAGAAAACTGGAACACAGAAAACAGAAAACAAAACGCTGCAAAAGTTCCAAAAAAGAAAAGCAGAAAAGATAAAAACAAAAAAGTAACATACTTTATACCCACAGTTTTTAGTACTGAATGCAACCATCAGATGCAGCAATAGTTTTAACTGTAGCTGGTACTAGTAGATCTGACAGTGCTAGGTGCAATAATGACGCAAGTGTCCCATTTTGTCAGTACCCAAAACTGCTAATGCTAGTGAATATAGCACTAGCAGTTTTGGGCAACTTCGATGAGCAACTGTCAGCGAGGAACTTGATCATTGACTAATGATCCGAGTCAACGTCCGTTAAATACTTGTAACTATCATTTTCAGTTGTACAAGTGCCAGAAAGGAACTCAGTGCTTTTTGCACATCTGAAAATTCTAGCTCTGCAGACAGTGTCAGTTCCACTGCTGACAATAATATTATTTCAGTCAGAAATATTTGGATAGTTGCAGATCCCTGACAGGCTTTCCCTTTCACTTGTAGCCCCGATAAAAAAAAGTTACGTGTCGGAGAGTTAAAAACTACCAGCCTTGATGTCATTAATAGTCATCAATTCCTAACGCTGCAGATGCTAGTGAATAGCACTAGCAGTTGAGCAACTGTCAGCAAGGAACTTGATCATTGTTGTTATCCTTGAGAGATATACAACACGGTTGCTACCAATTACAAGTGCAACTTACAGTGTTAGCTGGACAAATGACTCTGCTAGTTACAGACAGTACCATAACTGACCGCCAATATATTTTGTCAGTACTGAAACTGGCAAAGTCATTCGTGAAATTAGAACGAATTTGAAGGTGGATATCCCCAAATCTGTGCTCTCTGGGTCAGTAATAACGCATTCCATTCAATATTAATCAAACAAGTTAATGAGTGAACTTGGGCCAGGCAATTTTATTTAACACCTCGAATATTATTTTGTAAAATTCGTTTTAAAACATTTTAATCTTAACTGTATAGACAAAAATAATAAAATGTTGTTGTTGGACTGTAAAATTACAAAAAAAAAAAAAAAAGAAAAATTTAAAGGACCCAATTAATGTATAAGGAAAAAAAAAATTATTTTTGCTTAGGAAAGGTTTATTATATTTTGAGGATACGAAAAGGTAGGAAATATATATATTTTTTTGAAAGATATACGGTAGGTTGCG
Source organism: Liposcelis bostrychophila (assembly GCA_037577465.1). Taxonomy (NCBI): domain Eukaryota; kingdom Metazoa; phylum Arthropoda; class Insecta; order Psocodea; family Liposcelididae; genus Liposcelis; species Liposcelis bostrychophila. The sequence continues at coordinate 2,662,926 of CM075211.1, forward strand.
GTTGTTTTAATGTGTTGCGTGAATAACGAAATGACACCAATTAATACAATAAAAAAAAATAAGCACGTGAGAGTGATGTACACAACGAAAAAGCAGGTCACAACCCACAAGAACAAATTGACGTCATTTCTACGTGTGTCCGATTCCTGTCGGACGCCCTTTTCCGGTCGAGTTTTCTGATCTTAATGACCGAAACGGGGAAAAAAAATTTTTTTGGTCTGCTTCCAAAATGACGTCAATTTTGTTTGTCTGGGAAATCAAAACTAAGAATTTATGTCCCTGAAGGGAAGTTAACGGCCTATAAGAAAAGGAAAAATACGGAGTTACGATCTTGAGACAATGATTTTCAAAATATTGAATAATTCATCGTGATCTCCTTGAAATGAAACAATGACCTTTTATTGATTCCGTATCAGACGGTAAAAAAAGGGCGATTTCAAAAAAAAAAAAAAAGAAAATCGAGAGACGTATGATGAAATATACATCATATAACCCGTATGATGAGCCATACGTATACGTGTTAATTAAAAATGATTATGGTTATACAATACCGCGATAAATTCAAACGATTATGATTTTCTTTTATTAAAACTGCGACAAGCATAAAAATTCAAACCCTCAAATGTTAGACCAAAAAAAAAGAACTGTAAATAATGTTATCAAAGAAAATCTGGACGTATTCGGCGGGACGAATAATTAAAAATGATAGAGATTATCTTTATAATAAAAAAATTTTTTTATCTTCTGGTTCATAAACCTCCCGGAACATAAAACGTCTCTGCGTAGTACACGTGGTCAGACATGAGTGGGATTTTAATTGCAAAAATTTTTAATAAAAACTTTCGGAATTCAAGAGAAAAAAATAGTTGGCGATTTCGCGGGGTTCCGGGATAGACTACTAAGGTCATCTTTCGGTGACAAAGCGAATTATTTTCTTATGAACTGAATATCCAATTCAATTCAATGAAAAATTTTGAATCAGTGATCCATCGAATTTAATCAGCTAGGGAGGAAAAAAAAACCGAAAAGAACAAGGGTCCATAATTTTAGGAAAGGGGGGGGGATTCCCCGAATTATGTAATGTTAAACGTCCATAAGAGAAACTGATTTTACGATAAAGAAGCGGGAAGAGAGTCAAAATTGTCAAAAAAAAGGATGATGCTGCAATATCTGTCCGTTCCTAAGCAGAATTTTACATCTCGCCCTCCAAAGGACGAAATGTAAAATTTTCCTTGTTATTTCCTCAATTCCATTCAAAAGGTCTTTTTTTAACAGGTAGAAAAACTACGAACTTTGCTACGATTTTAACCTTTCGAATTTAATGAATAATCGAATAATAGTATATTACGTATCAAGGGTCGAATCGGTGATTCAATAATTACCTTGATTCCGCCGGACTGATCACGTGACCGTCACGTGATCAATCCATCATAGGCAACGCAAGATGGCGGTCGCACGACCGATCATGTGACCCTAATGTCACGAGACTGATCACGGCAGGTGGAGCCGTCTTTGAGCAATGGCTTACTAAATTTTCTGGCATTTTCCTTGCTACACTAATCAAATCCTGTTAACTTTTCATTTTTAATGCTCTATCGTAGGAGCTACAGTGACACGTTCAAACTTGCTTAGCGTAAATGTACATACGTCTACATGGAAGAAGGAAGTTAGAAAGGCTCAAAAAGTTAAACTTACGATGAAACGCCATTTTCAGATCAGAAATTTTCAGGCAGAAGTACATTGTGCCTCAAAAAAAAACTGGTTTAACTTAAAAGAAAAAAAAAAAAAAAAAGAAAAGAAAAGAAATCTTTGACAGATAAGAAAGTAAGTTATGTTAAGAATTCTCCAAAGCTAGAGACCGGCAAAGTCTCGGGTACGAAGCAAAAGGAAACTATGTTAAAGTTCTTCATGAAATTAATTTGCTTAGCTTCACTAGCGGATATCCCCGTTTGGTTTGGTCACAAAACAAGAGGCTGGACTAAACCAGAGAGTGTGGTTAAACCAGCGGGATAGGAAATTTGCATTCAACTTACAAAGTTTCATTTCATTTTATTAATTTTTTTATAATTTACGTAAATTATTTGATTTTACCGTTTTGGGAATCTTTTCCGAAAAAAATTAAATTTGGTTGTTCGTCTTTGCATATATTCTGAGTAAAGATTTCGCCGACAAAATGGTTTAGCATTAAAAGGGAGAGTTTTCAAAATGCTTATTTTTCTTACAATGAGGCAAAGGGGCCGGAAACCTGAATGATCCGTACACAAACTTTACCGACTTTATCAAACCTAACTCAATGGAACATAAAAAAAGGATCAGATTCTATAGTTTGGTTGAGATTCTTTGGTACAAGCTAAACATAGGGGCAGCATAGAATTTACCGAATCGGAATTTGATCCTTTTCCCGAGCTAATAAGTCACCCAAAAATTGGCTTTCCATCCTCGCCAAAGCGAAGAAAGCGAATTATCAGCCGATCCAAGACCTTTTCACCTCCAGACGAGGAAACAATAATAAAAAAATTAACAAGGCCTTCCTTATATTAATTTTTTCCAGGGAGAAGGATTTAAAAATCATTTTCAACGCCATAAGAATCATAAGGAAAAATAAAAAAAAAAAGGTCGGAACTTTTTTTTAATAATTAAGTTTCATCATAATTTTTTTCTCTTTTGCCTTGTAATTATTTCCCTTCCAACTTTCCTAACATAATTCCACATTTTTCCAGAAGGACAGCCGTTTAGCATCAAAGACTTCTCCCATCCATTAAGCTCCACAAAAGAAAATCTTAATAAGAAAAATCACGTGTTTTATGCAAATCGCCAGTCCCGAACACTTAATTTTTTTCTTTCGTTTATTTTTCCATGCAAATACATTTTAATTAAAATACCGAGATTTTTCCTAGAAAAAAAAGGCATTGATTTCGATCGAAAAGAAAAAGCAAACCTCCCACCCTCAAACGGTCGTAAATAAATTATTTTGAGGTTTTCATTTTCCGGAAATCACGTTTTCTTCAAAGTGAGAGAAAACGAATATTCATTTGGTAAATAAAAACAAAAAAGTAATGTCTGCATTACTAACCTAATTTCGAAAGAATTGTTGTTATTATTATTATTATTTTTCCTTTTATTACAGTATTATTAATGTACACGTGTTTGTGATAATTAAAAAAAAAATTGCTTACATTTGCTGTGTATGATTATAAGATAGGAAAAAAAATGTTTTATAATTTTTTAATTTTAATTTTTACTTTTACTTTTTTTTAAAGATAAGAATTTTTGTACGAAAAAATATTTTAAAATAGAAAAAAAATTGCACCAATTGTTACCGTCAAAGTGTATTTATTAATGTACAAATTTTGTTTTAAGAGCTTGTGGGAAATCTCATCAGTATTCGGGGTTTTCCCATTTCCGCCTATACCAAGGTGAAATGAAAAGTTTTAACCTACTTTTCCCTCAAGTTTCCTATTGTTAATTTTATTTTCATAAATTTTATTTATTATTTTTTATTAAATATAAAAATATATGAAAAAAATTTCAATAATAATAAAAAAAAAGATCGTAACCTTTATTTATTTTACCCTTCCTTCCGTTCTTAATCCTGTAGGAACAGGTTGCGAGGAGAAAAAAAAAAGCTTTTAAACTTTCACAAAAGGAAAAAAAAAACCTCAGAAGTTTAACAATGCATTTTTTAAAAGATTTTTCTCCGAATCACTGGACAATACAAGGTAGAAAGTCTAGGATTTGAATTGACTGCATTTCTATTCAAACTTTTTTTTTTTTTTTCTTCTTCGAATGGAATCTGGGAGCTGAATTCCGAAAGCCGTCTCAACGAGAAAAAATTCCAGGAATATCTTAATCCAAGTTATTTTGCAAACAAAATTTATCAGTTCTTCATAACTTTTCTAGACAGGTGTTAGAAGGGGTTCTGAGGGTATTCAGTTCTACAGTCCCGAAGTCAAGTCAAGAGCGGAGCATTTACAGTAAGTGAGAATTTAACGTGTCAACAAACAAATAAATAAATAAATGACTACCTAAGCAATTTGAAAAATTCTTCCGGACTCTCCCTTACGAACTTACTTAAGCAAGATAATGACTGCAACCTCATGCAAAATTATCAGAAATTGCCTGAAAACCATAAAAAAAAAAATTCTTTCCTGCAAAATCTTGAATATGCAACTCCCATTATTGGAAACTACTAGACAGCGGCTAAAATTTTTAAGGGATTTTTATAACAAATTTAACGTCAGATAAGTGCTGGGATTGAATTGTCGCACTTCCGAGTTGTCCCACAGTCCGATTTTTTTTTTTTTTTGCCCATCGTTTCTTTAGCTCCTTAAATATCAACTTGAAACTTTTAAAATTTTTTTCTCGCGTAATTTTAATGTAGACCTAATTAAGAGGAATCGATGGAATCACCCCTCTAGTGAACTTTGGTCCTTCATAGAGACGGATATTGTGATTTCATTGATACTCGATCGCTTGTTTTATAGTCAACATCAGGAATATAATGACTTGGTGATGGCAACAACCAAAGAAAGGTTTACTCCATTCCTAGAAGGTATTTTGAATGATCATCAAAGTAAAATTAATAATTTACAATTAGTCCAGCTTGCTGATCCGAGAATGTTGCAAAGATTCGAAACAATCCTTGCTCGATTTGAGAGTGCTTCAAGTACCGATAGGTACCCATATTTCATTTTCCTTTGTATTACCTCCTCAAAAACTTAAAATTCTTGTTCCCCCTCCAACATCTGGAAATCACCCTGCTCCACCGACACATGCGACATCAACAAACAGTGTCAGTTCCTCTCAAATAAAAGCAAATGTTAAAAAACTTAAAAGAATTGGCTGATGGAATTGAATGTTGATTTTCTTTTTGACAAATGGCAAAGTTGCCTCTTAAAGCTTGATCAAAGATTTGCTTCTATGGGAATCAGATACTAAAAGTTCAATATTTAAGCATTTTGAAAAAAAAAAAAATTAATTTTTATACTTGCAGCGATTTTATTAAACAAAAGTCTTTCTCCTTTTTTAAGGATTAATAAATATTTGAATTTGCATTCTAAAACTGAAGCTTTTTTTGAACGAAGATGAAGTCATATTTGCAAACATTTTTTAAAATTTCGAACTTTCACCGCCTTTCAATATGAAATCGAAGTCTTTATTATTGTTAAGTAGATTTTCCGAAATTTAAATTAATTTCCTAAATAATTTATGGAAATTGTTCTGGAAATGAAAAATAAGAATCTATTTATTCGTCTGAACAATATAACACAATTTTTCGATGAAAAATAAAATATTGTTGCCTCGTAATTCACTTCAATAAGCGAACGATCTCCAGACTCTTTTCTTTCCTTAAACACGAGGCTGAGCACCAAAAGAGATTAGCAGCCGATTTTACACAATGTAGTTTATTAAAAGGTAAAACCGTCTCGAAATTCTTTACAAACAAAATTTTTACAACGTTTTCGGAATATTCATTCATTCGCCGAAAAATTACTCGGTGAAACCCTTGAAATTTCGCTTTTCAATAGACAAGCGTCCTGGAAAAAGAAAATGTAAATTTAGACTTTCTAAATCAAGACAAAAAGAAAAAAAAACTTTTTTTTTTCTATTCATATTGCAAAAGAAAAAAAACAAAATTATTTTCATTTTCCAAAAATGTTTTTTTTTCTGTCGAAATTCTTTGAGGAAACAAAAGGAAACGACTTTTTCGGATTTCCAATGTTTTTACCCCAGCTTCCTTTCCGTAAAAAACTAGAAGACTGTAAAATACTAGGAATTTTAAAGTATTGATTCGGATCAACGGTACAAACTTCCAAGGGGTCATTGAAATGTATGATAATAGAGCGGAGGGAAGGGGGCGGGGGGGTATAAACTCAGGTGTTACAATATACACACGTAAAAAAAATTGTAAATAAAATATGAACCCCAATGCAAAATTTTGAGGAATGTCAGAGGAACGTGAAAATTTGGGGGAAAAAAAGTAAGTGGAAGCTCAACAGGTAGAGCCATCAAATGGGTTTAGTCTTCGAAATTGACCGAACTTTTTTCTAAGGCAGCTTGTTTGGGTTGGTTGCTTACAGACGATCTAGAAAACGAATAAAGAAAATAAAAAGCATAAAGACTTGGAACTACTGAGAATCGGCTGTCGGATAGGGAACAAGTACCGGAATCTTTACAGAATCCTGTAGAAAGAAAAATAGGTCTTTCGTCAAGATTTTGCCCAAATCAAGAAAAACTTATTGAACAATGGGTGAACTGTCTAGCGAAAAGTGGGTTTCCTCTTAATAAAGATGTATTTTTTATATAGTGTGGGAAAAGTAGTAAAAGAGCTACAAATTACTTTAAAATATGAAATACACCCAGAAAAATGCTGCTTTGGGTCTAAGCAAAAATGCTTTGCTACAAAGGATTTTTGCATAACTTAGGTCTAAGCAGAATAAATGTTTTGTGCAAAAACTCGTGATTGCTTTGCCGCAATGCATAATGTCGACAAGTCGAGCCATGTTGCTTTGCGGCAAAGCATATTTGTTTTGTCGCTAAGCAACATCGCTTGTATTGCGAACGAGGCATATTCCTTTTTCTGGGTGTACGTAGTAAAAAATGGTATTAGTTGTTCCTGAAAAGACACAAGAATACTTCTATAAGATTTTTTCAAAATTTTCGTGCGTCGGAAGTGAACTAACGTATTTCCATCGTAAATATGATTGGAGATAGTCTGTTTCGAGTGTTTATGAAAATCAAGCGATTATGCGCTTGCACGTTTACACGTTCATGTTGCCGTAAACTTGAGGTCACGTGACACTTCCAGAAACGTCGAAACAGACTAACTCCAATCATATTTACGATGGAGATACGTTAGTTCACCTCCGACGCACGGATTTAAGCCGAGCACGTGCATGTTCTTATATTTCATACTCAAATCATCCTAGCAGTGAGTCTGGATAACTGAGTGTGATTTTCAACCTTCAGTCGAGCACCCCTAAAATTTCATATGTCGCCGTTACTCATTCTGATGCTTTTTCCAGGATTCGTGATTTCGTCTGCATAATATTACTTCAAAACCTGCACACTCCAGCGAATTTTCCCTTGCTTCTCTCATCCTATATGCACCCTCCATTAAAAGTCGCACGTTCAACTTTGTGAATAATCGCACGTGCGAATAAAAATCGGTCAGCATAAATCTTTATCGTCTCCATTTAATTTTTAGAAAAAACAACAAGGAAAATTAAAAAAAAAAGTATTATCCTTTTTGAGACTTAAAAAATAAGAAAAAAATAATAATAAATTGTCAAAATGCAGACAGACAATAATATTTACATGCAATAATGGGATGATTGACATTAATCTTTGAACCCGACTGCCCTTTGTGAGCTCATACTCATTTGCAGATGCTCACGATGCAACTCGAGTTAATGCTTCCTTTTCACGTGAAATATCGGTTTCCCGGGGGGGAAAAGGTAACCATTATTTTTTCCACAGAAGGATTAATTTTTATTTTCATTTTTAATTACAATTACATAATGGCAGTCGCTTTTTCTGTTACGGACGTATGTTTGACAACGGATTCGGAAATAGATTGCAAAAGCGTAACTTTCTCCTGCCCTTCAAAATGTGAACCTTTGTGTGCTGGGAACGATACGAATCGGGATGTTTTTACTAATCGATGTTATTATGAAATAGAATACTTCTGTATGGGAAAGTAGAATTGAAGTACTGTGCCCGTATTGTAATGAACAGCAAATAGAGACTGCTGCCGGGTATTTTTATCTCGAGAATCTCGAGTTCAATGCTTCTTTCATTTCGCAAAAATAATTATCAAGATTTTTTTTTTGTTTGAGTTTCTCATGTCTCGAAATATTGTCAAAACAAAATCACTTTGCTCAACTCGGCTAGAAAAAAAGGAGATTTTTACAAATCCAATATTTACGTCTTTCCTTCCGGTGAAAAAAAGGGGATACATGCTTCGAGTATTTTTAAAAAATTCATTGATCGGATTAAAAACATCTACAATACATTCTAAATTTTTTACATATTCGCGGAACTCGAATTATTAATAATGGATGTAAGGCATTTATGGAATTCCGCAACATTTAGTAAAACTAAACGAGATTAGGATTGTGGACGAGATTTAACTTAACTTTGTATAATGTACTGAATATTCTTCGAGTTTTAGTGCCACCAAAATTATAACTAGCACTTTGAGACGAGGAATCTCAGGTTGTTTTCTATTCTAATCTCAAAAAAAAAAAAAAAAAATGTCCGACTATTTATGTCGAGAAATGAGATTTTTTAAAATCGAATTCGAGATATTCCTCTCGTGAGAAAACTTGTCTCCTCATCAGATAATTTTTTAGTGCCTTTAAACAGATTTGAATTAATAAGGAGAAATTATTGTTGTTCGAATAACAAATACACTTACCAAAAATAATTGGAAAAAAAATTAATTAAACTTTAATTAAAATTTAATTAATTTAATTGAAATTTAATTAAAGTTTAATTTAATAAAACTGTGTAGGTATTTATTATTTGTATTGTATTTACATTGACTGTAATTTTTCCAAGTAGAATTTTTCCAAGAAGAAAACTTAAGCAATACGTTTGACGGCATCGGGTTAATTGCTTTAATTTTCAATTTTTATGCAAAATGGCAGGACTTCCCTCAGAAAGCATAAGGACAGATAATGAAGAGGCTGTGGAGGTTGGAAACAAGAAGAATGAAGCAAAAAGTCAATTTAATCCATTTTTAGACATTAAAAATGTCAACGAATTTTATAGAGGGAAAATGTCGGCTATGTCAAGATGTAAAGTTAAAAATGACGGAACGTAATATAACTGGCCTAAAAAAAAACTTGAGAATTATAAAAGCATACAAAGAATCGTCGATTTTAATTTATGTTTTTAGCTTCACTATCACTGACTTATCTGATGTTAAAGGAAACAAGTATTTGTGCTGATCCCATAGATTCCAGTTTCCAGGGATATTTTTGTAAGCTGAAGATCATTTTGCTCATTTCGTCATTAATTACCGTGAAAGTCGAAAAATAATTTGGGGAAAAATACTATTTTTGGTTATGAGAAACCAAAATTCCCGGCTCCTTCAAGTTTCTTATAACCAGATTCGACTGTTTTTTTATTTTCTATACAACTACAAATTAATTCACAAAAATCATGCTCGTCCGATTAACTACGACATTAAGATTAATGTGATAACGGAACAAGGTTTAATGGTGCTATGACAATAGTACGAGTGGTATTCTCGATTTATCTCGAACTTTACTGTCGATTCTCCAGACATTTCCGATTTTGTTCGGGTATATAAATTACTACTACGTATATATTACTACTTTGTTACCTCGCGACCTTAGAAACAAAAGGTGCTTAACACTTTTTGAATTTTCATAAGTTAAACATAGAATTTTTTTTTTAGTTAGCACCTTTTGTTTGTGAGGTCGCATTCAACAGTTCAATAAAGGAAAACAAATTCCTCATTTCGCCCATGTTAAGCTTATGGGGATTTGTAAAATGCTGGAAATGTTCCTATTTAATTGTATTATACCATCCATCTGCTTTAGTGCATTTCAACGTTATTCCAGCAATAATAAAAATTTGGTAGCCGTTTAATACGAAAAAAAAACACGGAAAAAAAAGCTCGGTTCCTGCTACTAAATGATGAGTTGGATTTTGTGACGTCTAAACATTTGAGTTGATAACACTAAAAATTAGGTAATTGTTACTAAGAGCTATTAAGCATTCCTTAGTAATAATTAATACATTTTCAGTATTATCAACTCAAATGTATAGACATCACAGGAGCCAACTCAACATTGAGTAAAAGGAACCAAACTTTTTTCTCCGTGAAGATTTTATACTAATTGTGAAGCAGCGATGCGCAGCAATTGCCTATCCGCGCCTGGAATCTAAAATGACATGTATGCTTCATCATCGAAAGAAAAAAAAATGGTGCTTGGGGAGTATTTTTTTAAATATTGAATCCGGGCCCTTAAAGGGTTAAAGATCCAGCCTGCGCGAAAAAATCACACAAATCTTTGAACGTGACTTTCATAAACGAATGCAGATTTGAGGAATAATACTGCAAATCTTTTAAAAAGAGAGTAAAAATAATTAATAAATTTGAATTTTTTAATTCGTTGGGGCTCGGATCCGGCTTTGAGGGCTATTAAAAACAAATCGGATATTATTTTTAATAGTCCTCAAAGCCGGATCCAAGCCCCAACAAACCAAAAAATTAAAATTAACACGGCGGATCACAAAAGATATTAAAATAAATAATAACTATCGATTTTGGAATGATATTAATTAACCGTTTTATGTTTTATTTCAGCTCTTGAACTTTTTTTCTGACTTTATAAGGAATCCGTGAGTGATTTCTTCGTTTGATAAAGACATTCGAAAATACATATTTACAAAACATCTCGAAATCAAAATATAAGAAATTTGCACATTTATTCTGAATATTCAAAAAATGCCACCCAGAGAATCGCCTATTTTACTTCTTTCTATTTTACTTCCATTACGACGTGCATTTTAAAGTAACGTGACGCCACCGTCATATTACTTCAAAATGCACGCTCTGACGAACTTATCCTTATTGCATGACGGTAAATAACGTTTTATTTAAAATGACGAATTTACTTGTGCACTTTTTACGACCATTGAATTATCCCATGTGCGACTTAAAAGCAAGCAATCGTTCAACACATATAAAATCCAAACAACATCATTTTATGGATAGTTAAATTGTTCATCTCAGGTGAGTCTGCTTTAATTTTTTTTTTCTTCCCGGAAAAGATGTGACGTAAATGAAAAACAAGAAAAAAAAAATAAAAGAAGGAAAATCTTGAGGAAAGCATGTTTAAATAAATACGTTTTCCGTCAGCGAAATAAAGGCATTAACCTTTTCCCTACATGAAGCTATCTGAAAGATGATTGACATAATCTTTGAATCCAACTTCTCTTTGTTACTCTCATTTGCAGATGTTCACGATGCAGCACGAGCTCGTATTATTTTTATTAGGTAAAATATCGGTTTTCCGAGAAGTGCTTTTTATTAACAAGTGAAGTGGATTTAACTTTTTGAATTTTTTTAACTGTAGGAACATTCGCAGCTATTGTGAATGGCGAAAAGGATTGCGAATGGACTAAAGTGGCAAGATGTTCTAGCGAATGCAATCCCGTTTGCGCAGGGAACGACACTCATCGGGAAACTTTTATAAACGGATGCATTTTTGCAGTACAAACCTGTTATTCAGAATATGAAGGATGTAAGTGTATAGCCCCATTGTTCTTACCAGAATTTCATTACAGAATTTAAAAGTACAAAAATTAAATCGATTTCATCATTCGCACAGATAATTACAAAATAATCGACGAGAACAACGCGTGTCCGATTAACTGCGACATTAAGAGAAAATGCAGCACGGCAACAAATACAATTTGCGTGAAAAATCCGGAAAAATCATTCAATGAATCATTCACGAATTCATGTATTTTCAGTAACGATTACTGCAATAAGTATAAAAAAAGTGAGTACCTGCATTGTTGATTTCGAAATATTCCTTAAAAAGTATTGTAACAGATTTTGTCTCCATTTGTGAATTCATCAGGTCATTGAGCAGGTACAAGATAACTTTCTTAATTTCTGGACTGTGGAAATCAATAAACTGCACCGGCGTCACTGTCTGTCTGATGTAATTTATTTAGTTCCACACTCCAAAAAAATAATAAAGTTATAAATATTTTAGAAGAAACAAGGAAAAGTAGGTAACTTGAAAGGTAATATATTTCCCGGAGAAAGATACCCGATAAAATAGTACATACAAAGAAAATCAAAAATCGAATTCATTATTCCCACCTCTATTACTTCTTCCAATGCTGCCAACTTCACTTGCCCCATGAAACCTACCCTATCAATTTTAGGATCAATCCAGAAATGAAGACAATACATCAATCATACTTTAAGTTTTTATTGCAAATACAATTTTCGTGAATATCTTTTTCAGCTCTCGGCCTAAAGTACTGCATTTACAACCAACCATGTTGGTGAGAAATCATGGGAAATAACTGTCTCACTTCTGAAAAAGAGATACGGCCAGCCTAGCAATTTGTACAAGAACCGAGACAACATTTCTCTACTTTTTACATGCAGGTCGTCGCGTCTCTTGAACTTAATCGACGACAACTAATGCAACAAACAAACAAACGGAATCTAATTTTTTTATACAGTGCACAGTAAAAAATATTATGTAAATATGTTCTAAGAGGTCCACATAAATTTTTTATGTTGTTTCTCCCATAAGGCAAACATAAAACAAAAACAACATAAAAATTATGTGGACCTGCTTATGTTGATTTATGTTGATTTTGACATAAAATTTTTTACTGTGTGCATGCAGATAATCAAAAAGTACATTATATCTTTGTTATGTAAGCATAAATATAAAATTTTCTCTGCTGGTATTCCCAAGTTTCATCAGCACACACTTAAGCGATATATTACGTTTAAGCAATACAAGATTGTAAGATTGGCAAGATCATATCATAAAAATAAATAAAAATGATGACAATTTTACTAATAATAACAATACTCTGTTTAAAGTACTTTCCTGAAATAATTTACAACACGCGCCTGAGAAAAAAGGATAAAGATAACAAAATAAAATAATATAAAATAATCAATATCCAGATATATAAACACACATAAAAATAAATAATATCATTAAAAATAAGAGTATGCAGAATGACTCATGAGCCTCCAAGGGAGCGTTCACTCGTCAATTAAATCGAAGTGATATGCCTCGACCAAATCCAAAGCAAACCTCAACCCAATCCTCTAGGGACAAAATTCTTGGGACCCCTCTTGAGGCTGAATTTAGTCCCAATAAGGTTACAGGATAGGAAAAGGCAGCCATTTTTAACACTGAACAGAGAAGACTGAAACAGAACTAGACCACAAAATTGCTATTAGATATTTTGAATGCCAAATCGTTGTAAAGCTGTCTATGGATTGCTGAAAAGCTTATCTATGCTGATTACCTATATTACCGAAATAAGCGACATGTGTTCATGCATCCATAAGTTGTCACCGCTCCCTTATTTTTAACTAATGTAAAGAAGAATTCAATGCCAGACGTTCATATCGCTTAGCAAAGCAGTATAGGGAACACTTATTGAAAAGCTACCAGTGTAGACGGGACCGAAGTCAGAGACTACAGATTTGACTTCACCCAGGCCCAAAAAAAATTGAATTCTTTTAGCTCCACTGAACCAAAATCATACGACCTACAACAGGGAATCAAACCAAACCTCTCCCAATCTAGCACAAGACCTCACAGAAGAGAGTATTGCCGCGCAAAAGCATGACATGGTGTCAGAGTGGATAAATTTTTTTAATTTTTTTTTTTTCGTCTTAAGTAAAGAAAAACGGTTTTTTTTTAAATTAGAAAAAAATGAAAAGGCTCATTAAGTAAGCAACGAGGCAAATCGTGATAATAACATTTCGTAATTTATGCAGAAAAACCGGGAAAACTCGAAAAAGACCGTGCTACATGCAAAATGACCGGGCGGGCAGGGTATAGATTGCCCACTCAAATTGATTAAAATAAGGATTTGGCGAAACAATGGGAAAACTTTAAGTCGCAATTTGAAATTTATTTGGGGGCATCCGATTTAGAAAAAGAGGAAGATAAGCGAAAAGTGTGCCTTCTGTTAAATTTGTTGGGGCCGGAAGGTCAGGAGCTGTACAAAACATTTAAGTTCGATGATGCCGCGCAAAAGCATGACAAGTATGAATTCTTCTAAGTTTAATGGCAAAAATCGAGCTCATCATGAAGGCAATGCAATTTACTTCGCAAGTGCATACATTCTTCAGGGTTCCTCTAATAAAAGCAATCATCCCGAATTGATTACGACAGAGTAACACATTCAGAAATGCTATTCTTTCTACTCAATTCATTGCCGTGATATCTTCAGTTGCTTGGATGTAACGATATATTGAGCAGACATACTGCCTAAAACGATGTCCTCGATTTAGTTATCGCTTGGAAGCTACGCGAAGCGTATTAAGAAAGAGGAAATCTATTTCAATTACATTAATATTTAAAATTAAATCAAAACAAATAACTACATTTAAATAAAGTATTCTTCCGTCTATACCATAAAATGTAACCAACAAAAGTAAAGTGGTAAATAATAATAATAACAAGTGCCATATAAAATTACGATATGTATGCAATAAACGAGATACTTAGTTACTTTATAACCTTACTGTAAGGTTTAAAAACTCGGTAAAACTGAAAATTTCGCGACAGTCAATTTCAAGATGGCAGTCGTGGCACTAACGAAAATTTTATTATTAGGTAGGTTCATACTATACAGTTTAGAAACTCGCTTTTCACAAATTTTTATATTCTGCAGCTTCCATCGCTGCGGCCAACTCAATAGGGGATGATAAGATAGACTGTTCCCAGATACCTTTAATACTATGTTCCGCGGATTGCTCTCCTATCTGTGCAGGGAACGAAGATCATCAAGAAACTTTTACTAACTACTGTTTGTATAGAGTCGAATACTGTTCCAGAAACTTAAGCAAAGGTAAGAATTTTTAAAATACTTTATCATAGAAAGACAAATAAACCAATCATTTCATTTCTTTTTAGCTAATTACCAAATAAAGGACCACCACAATGCTTGCCCTATCGACTGCAGTTACAAGACAAGTTGTTCTACCGATAGAGATCCGATCTGCGTCAAAAGAGCGGGAAAACCCCAACAGCAAACGTTCACCAATTATTGCATATTTAGGAGTGCATATTGTGATTTGTTGAGTAAAAGTAAGCGAAATATTAATCACACCAGTTGCCTTTCCATTTTTAGAATTTTTTTTTTGTTTCCAGATCCAGCGCTCGGAACGAATTACTGCATAACGAAAGGCGAATGTGTTCGTGGCAACCAATGAAATAAATCGAATTACATAAATTTAATGGTCTCGCATTTTTTGAATTTATTTTACGCATTGGTTAATGGTTAGGTGGCATGTGTGTAATCAGTTTAAATCTGTAGGTTTAACTTAATAAATATAATTCATATTACTGTACTTTAATCGTTGTAAAATTTTTTAATTTAAAAAAAAAGGCACAATCTTGGAAACCCGAATCGTCAAGCAAAAGACAGCAATAACACTATCTTGGCTTCTGATTAGTACCATTAAGTGTAGTCAGGTAACCATGGGTCTTATTCGAGATCCGGTTAATGGAACCAAGTAAACTATATACGATTTTGATTCGATCATACACAAAAATGAGCAAAAAAGTGTCAAGCGTAAATATTTTGCAATTAATAAGACGTGCACGGTGGTCTTAAGCACATCTCCACTACTGGATTAAGATATAAATAGAGATTCAAAATAGTTTTTCTAAAATCCCAGCTAATCATTTTGGACCCCACCATGACCCCGTGTTAGACAGCAATTTCACAAGTTACTGCAACATGTTTCATCGTGAAATAGAGAAAAACTTAGAGAAAAACTCTCATGCAGCTCTAAAAAAACACAATGAATCGACACCAATCCATTATCTGAGACTCAGCCCAGATAATGGTTTATTGTCGATTCATTGTGTTTTTTTAGAGCTGCAGCTTTCAAAGTAAAGATCACGGTGATGATAGCCAATCTCCGGCACGAAAAAGAAGAACAGAAAAACTGCGATTCTATTAATGAATGGTGAAAAGGATCAAAATGCCGAATGTTTGATTCAAATATTGAATGTCTAAACTTTTGCTTGACTCCCTTAAAAGGAAAAAATTGTACAGGAGAGTAGTACAAAGTCGAACCTTTTTATAACCTTCCATAAGACAAAGCAGAGGTTTTAACTGAAAAGTTATGACGGTTTGACTATATTTTTAAAAGAGCGCTAAAAGACCATACATACATACATACATACATTGGCGGAGGTCTTGTGATGGAAGGTGAAACAATAGAGAAAGAAGACAGATCGAATACACAAAATTTAGTACACTCAAATAAATTAACACAGAGTAATAAACTAACATAGAACCAGAAAAAGAGGAAAGGATGAAAGGAAGAAACATGTAAAGGACAAGAAAGGAAAACAAGGAAGACACAAGACCATCTACAGGACTCGAAGCCCTAGCGCCGCATCAGACCTAAAGACCAGCAAGGCCGAAATGTCGACCTACAACAGAAAATTCTGACCACGTCCAACCAAACAGAACTAACCCTCATGGGGGTGCACAAAAATCTATATGTGTACGTCGTTGAGAAAAGGTACCATCGGGGAGATGGCGCTTAAAATGCTGTGAAATTGGAATGCATAACAAAACAATGTTTGTTTACAAACAAAACATTCTAAGCGCCATCTTCCCGATGGTACCTTTTCTAAATGACGTACACATATGAGCATATTTTAATCAGATTTAAAAAAATAAAAAGCACCAATTCCAACATACAAGAGCCCTATTCTTTCCGCTAAATTTCACTGCGGTAAAGTCTTTAGTTTCTCTGATTTAGAAATGTAATCAGGAGTCATACTCGCTAAACCACGTGTGATTACTCTATTTAGTTATCGCTTTGACGATAATCGAAGCGTGTTAAGTAGAAAGAAATCGATTTTTACCGATTTAATGTTTAAAGTAATTCAAATAATTACAAGTAAACAGAGCTTTCTGTCTATATGCTTTGAAAAAATGTAATCAACAAGACTGGTAAACAACAATAACGAAATAATAGTAATAAATGTACGACTTAGTTTCCTTGTAACCATACAGTAAGGTTACCATTTTCTTGGAAAACTTATACATTTTCATAGTGTTTTTTTTTTTTTTGTTTTTCGAATGGCCGTGATGGCACTGATAAGTATTTTATTATTAGGTACGTATATACCACGGGATATAAAAAATCGTATTTTCACTAGTTTTTGTAATTTCCAGGTTTGATAGCTGCGGTGGAGTCAACAGGGGATGATAGAATCGACTGTTCCCAGTTGCCATTGCTCGATTGTTCCATAGATTGCTCCCCTATCTGTGCAGGAAATAAGACTCACCAAGAAACATTTACTAACGGATGTTTGTATATAGCCGAATACTGCACCAGAAACTTGAGAAAATGTAAGAAAATATTTCCTCACACAAAAACGTCAATTGATTTCCTCTCTTTCTCTCTTCACAGATAATTACAGAATAAAAGACAACAAAAACGCATGCCCTATCGATTGCAGCTATATGACAAGGTGTTCTACTGAGCGCGATCCCATCTGCATCAAAAGTTCAGAAAAAACCTATCAAAAAACGTTCACAAATTATTGCATATTTCGAACCACGTATTGCGATTCATTGAAAGAAAGTAAGACAAGTATTCATCGCTTCATTTGCCTGTTCATTTATAGGTTTTTTTTTTCAGAGCTTGGCACGAAGTACTGCATAAACCAAGGAGAATGTTTTCCTGGACCCAATTGAAATATCGAATTAAACGAGTTACGCTAAATACGTTCTCTCCGGTATAACCTCATTTGGTTGAACCCGGAATATTCATATTACTTTCCTACTAAGTGCTTTATCTTTTTAAAACCATATGGTGAAGGAATAGAAACAGTAATGTCAACGACTTTTGAATTAAATAATTCTGAATTATTACAACCTTACTAAAACAATTTTGTAATCCAATAACGAATTATATTCCATCACAACATTATTCTTATTTTTTTAAAGTTTGAAATGATACGAGTCCCTGATTTATGACGTAAACGGTAATTTTATTTCCGACAATTTGTTAATTGTGTACTTTCCTCAATGTCCCTCAATGTGTGACGTTTATTTATACGTATTTGCGCACATTTTATGGACTGATCATTGCATTATCCTAGAGCACGAGGTTAAAGTCAATTAACAAATGTAAATAAAAAATAAAAAAAATTCCCTTCAACATGTATTATAAATAAAATGTTTTAAAAGTAGTTTTCGATACATAGCATCTCACGTAAGTAGGCAAGAGTTTAAAATTAGAAAAAAAAAGTTTTAAAAAAAATGAATTAATCAAACGCATTTGATTAATTTTCAATTGATTTACGTTATTTATATTTTGCAGGATATCCATGATGAGTTTGACATATATATTGTTACAAGGTGAAGTATTTATTTAATCATAGAGCAACATATCAGCGCTTAGTGGTTATCCAAGTGTCCAATTTTGGACTTCCCATTACTCCTTGTCACAAAATGTCAGCATCCTGAACAATTAAACATTGATTTCCTCTGTCGAATTTTAGACAAATTTTCCAAGTTTTGTTGTTATTTTACTCAGCACCAAACTATCTAAGAATAAGACTATAAGCTTAATGCAAAAGAAAAAATATAGAAAAGAACAAGATTTACGGTGATGTACCAATGGGTCGGGTATGGATGACATCATTTGTTCTATAGCCGTTTATCCAAGTATACTCGGGATATAGTTTTCCTAGGGGCGCCCATAGCGCCCTCCGAAAATTGTTTCGTCAAAAAGGAATCTAAAGACGCCCTTCTAGTACAGGATTTTCCTCATTACTAATTCAATTAATATTCTCAATTCCCTTCTTACAGGGTTCGTAGTTGCCCTTGTTGCGGCAGCAGATCCTCCAATCGACTGCAACAGACAAGCAGGAGCCTTTTGCGCCAACCAATGTCTTCCTATATGCGCAGGGAATGATACTTATCAAGAAACCTTTACGAACACATGCCTTTACTTCACGGAATACTGCAACAGGAAATTAAACAACGGTGAGTAATTTTAAACAGATTTTTTTTTTCTCCAAAAGGCTTGTTTAAAAATTTTTTTTGATCTTTTTTCAGATAACTTTAGAAAGCTAGAGTTAGACAAAGCCTGCGACATAGACTGCAACAAAACGCTCAAATGTTCCTCTACATACTACGATCCGATCTGCGTAAGAAGCCAAGATGGAAAATATGTAAAAACATTTAAAAATGATTGTCTTTTTCATACGGAGTATTGCAACAATTTGAAACAAAGTAAGACAAACTAGTGTCCTAAGCGGCCATTTTACCGTTGTTGTCATAGGCCTAGGCAAACTATTTTACGCAACTCCATTGCCGAAGACGGAGAGAAAACCGATCATCAATCTTAATGATGAAATTTAAAAAATGCAGGACACTGCGTCCTGTACGATAATACAGTTGCCATGTTAAGGGGTCGTCCACATACAACGTAAGCACTTTAAGGGAGGTAGGGGGTCTGGGATCTGGGAAAATCTTACTATTGCTTACAATGGGCAGGGAAAGGGGCAGGTAAAATCTTACATAAGCGCAAAATAATCTTACGTAATATATCGGCGGCTTCTAATACCTTCTTAGAAATGGCATTAAAATAAGGAGAGAGAAAAAAAATTTCAAACAAGTTGATTCCAAGAAAAAAAAATCCGTAAAGCGCAATATAAACCAGTATGACGCAATCCTGAAAAGCATCTCCTGTTTAAAAACCTAAAGGAAAAAAGGATTAAATTGCCTTTAGATCCCTTTTTAATATAATCATTCTTTTCAGGGATTGGGACAAGATATTGCATTGATAAGAAACAAGAATGTTCTTATTGAAGTCTAAGAAACCAAAACCGAGAGCGTTATAAAAACGTTAAATCCATTAAAAAAAATATAAATAAATAAAAGTGTATATATAACGCTTTCATCTGTTTTTATTTCTCCGAAGACGAAAATCCAGCAAAATCTCCCGTTACCTAAGCTCACCTAAGCGGTTTAACTCACACATGAATACATGCACAATGGTTTATGAAGCAATATCCCGAGTTTGCTGACTATCCTCAAAGTTTAAATTATCTATAATGCGACCGTGACCGACGATTTAAAAATAAATCCATTGGAAAATACAAAAGTGATTTCACTTTTTTTTTTTTTTTTTTTTTTTTTTTTAACGAAAAAACCGTTAATTATTTTTTCTTTCCGATAAAAATCTTTCCTTTCGATATAAGCAAAAAAAAAAAAAAAAAATTTAATAATAAAAGTTTTCTGTACCAGAAAAATCTTTTACTACCTGCTGAGAAAAAAGAGGGGTTAAATCGCAATAAACTGGTAAATAGCATTTTTTCATTTCAGCTTTTTACAATAATTTTGTGATTTGCAGTTGAAATGAACAAAAAGACAGATTCGCAGACGCAGACAAGGAGAAAAAAAGACTGAGCCCTTTTAGGGCTCCGTTTCACAGCAAGCCGCAGACTGCAGATTTTTTTTTATTTTTTTCCGAACCTTAATTTTTATACTAAAAACATGGCAACGGGGTAAAGTGATATAAAAATGAAGTAAAATCATAGTTTTTTCGTTCATATAGACATGATTCGGCATGCAAATGAGATTATTTAATGATATATTTTTTAAAAAAATATGGAATTTTATTTTTGTTTACAGGGGAAAAAATTTAAAATGGCTCCGTAAACAAAAACAAAAATAACATTCGATATTTTTTTAAAATATATCATTAAGGTGTTTCGATAGCACCGCTTCATTATTAGTTAAAAAAGCATCGTTCTTCGGTCTTCTTATAATTTCGTTAAAATTTAAGAAAAAATAAAAAAATTTTATCCTATTGTTAGCCTACGGAAAAGAAAAAAATGGCATCCATTTTTTTCCACGAAATAAACAAAGCTTCCGATTTTCTTTGCTGAAACATTCAAACTAGAAAGTTACATTCACTTTTTAAAGCTAATATTAATTCGATACCTATTAACAGATGTTATGTTAGTTTTTGGAAAAAACGGAACATCTAGAAATAGGCTTTTTTCGTAAATAAATGAAAACGCTTTGTTTATTTTTGGAACTTCCCATATAACGCCATGTATTTTTTTATATTTTTTAAAAATTTTAACTCGTTAACTAGAAAGTAACTTTTGCTTAAATTTTTAAGGGAGGTCCGCGGATACCTGATATATCATCTGTGCGAGTTTGAAGAATATGGAACATTTTGGCTTTTACTATCGAAACACCTTAAATAATGTTATTTACATGCCGAATCATGTCTATATGAACGAAAAAACTATTATTTTACTTCATTTTTATATCACTTTAAACTTGGCAATGGGGTACCATTGCCAAGTTTTTAGTATAAAAATTAAGGTTCGGAAAAAAATAAAAAAAAAGCTGCGGTCTGCGGCTAGCTGTGAAACGGAGCCCTTACTTTTATAAAATTTACTCTCGGCGCCATATTGCTTTTTCTGATTGGAAATTGCATTGCGTTATGGATTGGATTAGATTGGATTGAATTGCGTTATTATGACGTTTAATTTGACATCTACGACATCGAAAACACCTAGAGATCTCTTTTCCCCGATTCTTTTATGAGAAAAACAAAATTAATTCAATATTTTGTGTTACATGCATGTGTTGCGGTTTGCCATCACTCAAAATCAGTAGGAGCTAAATATACATTTTAAAGCATAATGTTTAAAGCTAAGTGTCTATGAGAACGTGAAATATTTTTGGCGTCTATTTAAAGGGGCAGTAATTTATTAAACAGTAGGGCAGTATTTTTTCATAAAATGCCAGTTTTTTTAATAGATTGGCAGTAAATTTAATAATACAGCAGTTTTTTTATTGGCAGTAGAAAAATTGTTTTGGCAGTATAATAAATAATTTGTCATTTTGTCATTAAAAGCCATTTTTGGCACTTAAAAAAAAAAAAAATAAAAAAAAAAAAAATTAACATAAAGCGGCACACCCTATACGTTTGATATAATTTGGAGTTTTCAAAGTGATCAAAATTTTGCCTGTTCCAACGAGTAAATAATGTTTGTTCAGCAGCTCAGCATACTCATGACAATTTGAAATCAAGCTCGCAAAAATTGAACGAGGCCATGAAAGCCGAAGTAAAAACTTTGTTTTGAATAAAGTTACGTCAAAAAAAAAAAATGAGTGGGAGTGTTGAAACTTTGCGTTTAGCGTTCCCGAATAGAATAAAAAAAAAAAAAAAAAACTCTTGTTTACTGTTTATATAAAAAGCTGAATATAGTTTCGTCTGATTTTCTCTCGTTAAAGAACTTAAACTCTTTTTGACTCTGAAAAAGGTTATGGGTCCAGGCCGGAAAAATGTTCAAGTATTTTCCGTAGAAGATAATCGCTGTTTATTTGAAATGTAAAATGATTTCTGCGAAAAAATACCATTCCTTAAAGAAAGAATATCTTAATGCCTAATTTTGATCTGGATCTGAGCTTCGTTGAATATGGAGATCGTTTAAAGAATTATCCGGAAGATACTGCCTTTAAAGACTTTGTTACGGCAGCCACGAAACCCCTTGAAATAAGTTACCGTATTTCGGACAATACGATTTGCTTCAAGCTCCAACTACATGAGTCATCCTGTGAAACTACTTTGGGACACTACTCTGATCTGTGGTACTCCATACGTAAGACTACCGAAATGGATTTTAAAAATCTAGGGTGAAGAATATTTTTTTTTTTTTTTTACGATAATGAAAATATCCGCACGGCGTCTCGTGTGATTTCGCCTTTTTTTACCATATATAAACACGCATACGCGAAAAAATTGTTTTTGTCGGAATATACACACTAGATAATAATGTAATTGTTTGCAGAAAAAACCTATTTCCCATATGCTTGTTTATATGAAGAAATCACACTATTCAGACGGTCACACTTACCTACCTTTACCTTACACCTAAGAATAACAGAAGAAAAGTCGATCTTGATTTTAGAATTAAGGTTAAGAAAATCCTATAGTAAATGGCCTTTCGAGGAAGCTAAGAAAAAGGGGTAACGCAAAAAGTCCAGAAAGGAGTTCGTTTTTTTTTTCTTAACCGGATAGAAGAAGTTAAGAATAAAGAGGAGATTTTTAATTCCTTAATCCGATATTTTTTGCTAGGTATTATTCAAAAATAAAATAAAAAGTTAATTTACAGGCTTAAAAATTTGTCACTGGCAGCCATTTTGAATTCGGCCATGGTCTCAAATTCTGCTTGGCTGCAAGCCTGGTAAAATACTTATTTATATTTCACATCAAAATGCAGTACAGCTGAAAAAGTTAAAAGAATTTTTCCTAATTTCCTTCTGTTCGATTTCCTTTTATTTCAAGGTTAAATAATCCCTATCGTTCCCGAGAAAATGAAAAAGGATTGTCAAACATTGTTTTTCCCATAAGTCTCCAGGGCTGGTCCGGAGAAATATAGTCATCCGTCGGAAATTTCAACAACAGGAAAGCAAATAAAAAAGAATTAAAAGGGGGGGAAAAAGTGAAAACTCGTTCTTGGAAGACGACCTTTCCTTTTTTAGATAATTGTTTTCCTTTTTTTTAGCACTTTATATAATCAAAGCACGTACGGTTGAAATGTTACGATGCAATATTTGAAAATCGATTTTCAATGCGTCGATAATTAAACTTTCAAGCCCCGATGAAGTATTATCGAAGAGCGACTTCACGAATGAACGACTGAATGAAAGAATTGTAGGCTGCATCAACATCTCTCGACTGAATGAAAGAATTGTAGGCTGCATCAACATCTCTAGAGATGTTGATGCAGCCTACAATTCTTTCATTCAGTCGTTCATTCGTGAAGTCGCTCTTCGATAATACTTTATCGGGGCTTGAAAGTTTAATTATGAAATGCATGCATTTCAAAGAAATCGAAAAAGTGTGAAAGAGTAAATTTAGAAGTAGGTCAGGGATGAAAATGAAAGGGAAAAAATTGAAAAACCAGAACATATTGAATCACTTTTAACTCGAAATTATTTAACCCAAACCGATTCAAACCCTTGGAACATGATATCCAAAATACTAGAACCAGAACTATAATCATACCAAATAAAGAGCATAATGTGAAACTAAAACCGACCCAAAAATGATTATCTGTTAGCCCAAAAAACCATGGTTAAAACGACGTGGAAAAAATAAAAAATCAAACCAGAAAATCTGAACCTTATTACTTTTTGAAAAAAACCAAAACCAAAACCAGTAGCTTTCTTTTGTAGAACCATGGTTTTTTAAGCCTCTGTCTTCAACTAAGAATCAGAATTGAGCCGAAGCCATGCTTACATTAATATGGTTTTTCGATCTCTGGTTTGGTTTTGCTGCTGCAGTCTGCAGCGATTGCGCAGGTAGGTCAAATTCTAAAACGGATATTTGCCAATGTCTTGGCTTCTAAAGCAAAAGATAAGTGGACTGGGTGGAAAAACGCGTTAAAATATAAGCGACCATTGCGATGGTGTTTTATTGAAAATATTACCGGAGCCGAAAAAGTGTGGGGAAAAAATTCTAAAAAAGACGGGGAAAATAGCAGCTTAAAACCTTAAAAAAAATACTGAAGGGACTTACCGAATCTGGATTAGTTGTAGGTTTTGACAGCGTAGCGTCCATCATGATTTCCACTTGGTAACCTAAACAAAAAACAAAAAAAATTACTATTTAAAAAAGTTCATTTACCTAAGCAGATTATAACGCCGGCTGCCTAGTTCTTAGCAATTAAATGCGTTAGAGATTGCGGGCGAAAGCTCCTATAAGCCATAAACAAAGCTATAAAAATGAGATCGGTGAACCGATCAAAGTGCTTTATCGACTATTTAAATAATTCTCAAAAATATAGTTAGATTTTTGATCAGAGGTCCACCAAAGCCGCAGTACGGGCATAAGGAATTCGAATATCTGAAAAATTATTTCAGATTCAGAATCCTCCACCTCGAAAATATTTTCAAAAATACGGTTACTTTTTTGTTAGCTCCCACGAGCAACCCGCCAATCAGCACGACCAAATCGCTTTGTTGACTTAATCGATTACGTCATATCGTGACGTTTCAAAAGTTGGAGATATCGATTTTTAGGCCTATGCCCATACTTTAAGCCCTGCTCACTGTTTCTGAACCACTCAACAGAATTTAATCTAATTTTAATGGTAGTGTATCTCGATGAATATCTACTACAGTACGAAAATTGGCCTCAATCGGTAGCTGCGTTCGCGATTTATAGTCCAAAAATACTTAAAAATGGCTGAAAATTCAACATTTTTACTCACTGCTTCCGAATCGCTGAACTGATTTGGCTCAAAAACTAATCAGCACCTACATTTCATTAGAAGTTGCTACCCACCAAAAACCATCGAGATCTGTTCTTTCGTTTTTCTGCTTTTCGACGGACGTCCATTTTTATTTTACTCATACGGTCATCCGGTCATACACACATCCATTCACCATCCTAATTTTGCTTTTTTCGGTATCAGGGAACCTTAAAATGTGTAAATATATCGAAAACTGAAAATCTGAAATTTGTGCTAAATGCAATGCTTTATTCTCCCTGCTGTCGATAAAGCAAAAAATGTGTACCTCCACATGAATTGGACCCTGCTTGGAAAATGGAGGCTGTAAACGTTTTTAACTTAGACAAAAACAGTAAAACACTTTGTTTACAAACCAAAAGTTCTGAACGCTATTTCCCCTTTTCATGTGGACGTACACATTTCGACATTCTTTAAAAATGGGCCTTTTTTTAGTCGCCAAAAAGATCACACACTATACGAAAAATCTAAACAAAACTCGCCATCCTTATCCTCAATTTCATTTAAATGTTTTACCAAACGTTTTGGAAAAAGGAAACCCAAGCAACTTTATACTTTTAATGATTTTTCCAGAAAGTCACTAACTTTCGCATTAGGGTAAACCTTATATATTTTTTTTTTCTAACTTCGCTGATGGAAAATATAATTTCATTGACACATAATGTACGTGTCTTATACGACTTCCCGGAAACCGAGGAAAACAAGAAAAGAAACTCACTTATATGATTGATCGAAGGGTCTCTGATTTCCGGTTCTTTTCTTTTTTTTCTCACTCAGCTAACCTTGGACACGGAAGTGGGATATAATCAAAAAAACCGAACTGTATTTCCTTTTCAAACTTTTCCGACTTCAACGATTCATTTTGGAGAGACGGGAAAACGTGTGAAGTGAAGGTTTATTGACTCTTACTTTAATTCCTATTTTTGGAAGGAAGCGGATGTAAAACATACTGCTCATGCATAGCTAGTATTATATACATTAGCCTATTATAATAATTAATAAACACTACGCCAAAACAAGAAAAAAAAATTGTCACGGAGACTTAAATTGTGAAGCGATTTTTGTAGGATAAAGAAATGCCTCTGGTAACGTGCAATATTAATGAAAAAAAGAAAGCTATGTAAGATTGTGAAAATGTGAAATTACGAGATTGTGTGTCTTATTTTTCAGACGATGATACTCAGATTATTACAAGAGTTGTAATTCCCGATAGTAAGATGTCGGGTACGATGCGCGAAAATTCGGACGCTGAAGGTTACCTTGATTTTGAAGTGATGCAATCAATTAATTTTAATTACAATGAAATTAAATCTAACACTCAAGAATTAAACGTTATATCCGCAAAAATTCACAGTTAAAATTTTAAAGTCGCCATATTGTATAGCACAGGGCATGCGCATGACGTCAGCGCATGAGGCCTCTTCATTCAGGTTGGTACCTTCATTTTCGCGCCGACTCTCGAAGGAGTCACATCGCATTTTTTTTATTTTATAAATATTTTTAGTACGGCCTTTATATTTTCATTTAATTAAAAAAAAATTTTAAGTATCAACATGGACTTTTTTCCCATTTTTTGAACGGCATTTTGAGGTGTCTGTTTGGCCTTGAAATTTCCAAAAGATTCATATTAAAACCAAAAAGGAAATTTCTTTTTGGCATAAAAAACCATTGATTGCCACTGGAAATTTTGCGTTGATTACAAATATGAAGTCGATAAATCATATTTAGTTTACGGTTTTCATAATTGGTAATTCATGGTAAGAATGACATTTAATTGTTAAAAAAATTAGGACTAAAAAAAAAAAAAATTGCTTTTTTCCTTAGATCGATGGTACTGAACGGTGAAAAGTTTCAGGGGAAAATTCCTGGAGGAAGAATCCAAAATGAGGAGTTCAGACCCTCTCCGACCAAAAATCAAACATTTAGGGAAAATGGCTGGAACCTTTAAAGATCTCACCCTCGATGAACAAAATAAATAAATTAACGCTCTGGCCATAATAAATATTAATTTGTATATCAGAGTCAAATGTTAAATTCTAATTACTTAATAAAAATAATTTTTTAACTAAAAATGTGAACAAAGAACCTCATATTAGTCTAGGAGGTTCAGGGTAACAACGCGTGTAAGAGGTTCACCGATAATAACCAATACATCGAAATGACAAGGGATCTCATGAAACTCCTACAAGGGTTTAAAAAAAAAAACGAAATATAGTAAAAAAAATAAAAATAAAATAAAAAGAAGAAATAGTTAAAGATGATACTACGGATCAAGAGCCAGAAAAGATCATTAGTCATTCGAGAATGGTTAAAGCTTAAAAAAAAAAAAGAGGAAAGCAGGGCAAGATGAACGTGGAAGTCCACGTGGCATCCCTCATCCTTTCCTTTTGCAGATGATAGACGCCATTCATAAGCATATGAAGAAAAAGCAGAGGGAAAAACTTCCTCCCATGAATGATAATTGTGTAATTTTACTCCCGTTTTCTTACTCGATTCTACAGTGAAGTTCACTTTAGCGTCAAAATAACGGAATTTTCCTTGGGACGAGTTAATTAATAAATAAAGCTCAAAGATATAATTAGAAGATATAAATTTTCCGTCGAGAATTTCGACGGAAAAAAAAAAGAAAAGAAAAACTCCCCCCATACCGAAGTAAAAAAAGAAAAACCAATCATTGCATCGAGATTTATAAGATTGATGTTTTTTAATATTTTCCGAAAAAAAGGAGCATGTCCACGCGCGGATAGTTTTCTTTCAAGGATAAATTGCATCTCAGTCTTAAATGGAAAATAGGTCGAATATTTTTCATTTTAGGTCAACAACTTCGCTCTTTTTCCCCTTTCCCTCACTTTTTGGCTAACTTCCTAAAATTTCTTTTTCATTTAAACTACAAAATAGTTTTTGGCCTATCTTTTTCATCGGGTTGCCTTCCTTCCCTCTTCCTCTTTAAAAGTTTTCCTTCTGTTTTTTTCCTCGTTCGTCAGCTTGTTTCAAATCCTTGTTTTTTCAGCAATAACAGTCGATACGTTTCCAAAATAAACTGGAGATACGAAAACTTTGATAAAGCTGGATTTGTTTTTCGTCAAGATTTTATAATAATCCCGACTTTTTTTTTTTTTTTTTTTTGGTCAACGTCCAAAAAAAGGAAAAACCAATATCAAACTGTGTCATCAATACGGGAGGAAATACAACTTTCTTCAAGTTTTGTTGAGGAAATTTAGATCCTTATCGTTTGCAATAAAAATTGCCTACAAATCTCGGTGAAGAATTTTTATTTTATTTTCGATGATTTTTGGTAGAGTCAACACGGATTCTTTTTAGAGACCATTAGCGTAAGCGTGATGATGTCCATTTTGCCCCCCACGTGACAATCGGGAGAGTTCAAGTCTCATCCCTTTAGCCTCATCTACTGGTATATATTAGCACATCTACAGTATACATGTATATTACGCATATGTTGGATATTATTGTAGTACAGTCAGACCTACAAATGAATAAAGAATACTCTTACTAAAGTATCAACAGCTTAGTGGAAAATATCTAAACTACAAGTTGGCACCACCAACGGTACAGCCGTTCATACATATCAAAGATAAGACTGTCAAGACCTCTGAAATTAGCCGATACATAAATTTCGACACCGACTGGTTCCTGTTTTTATTCATCGTCATCATCATCATCATCATCATCATGGGGAGTAGTTTCTGACTACCACAGCTATAGCTGTACACCCAATTTTCTTACAATGTACGGTATAGAAGTAAGGATGTACGATGTGAGGATATTCCCTAGGCCTAAAACTGCGAATGTGTCAAATGGCCAGCTTGATGACAGGTTCACTCATGCTGGCTCTTGCTTGTGCTGAGCAGAACCTTCTTTATTAAGACACAGAATCCGAACCGTGTGGGGTCTATTATTCACTTGTATACTTGTTGTATTCAGTAATGTAATGAACTGAAGTGAATAAATCGAGCCATATTTTAGACTTAAACCCAGACCGACTCCTCGATCATTCGGTTCGAGGTCGGAAACTCTAACACTGCGCTACGCGTGTCCTGCTTTTATTGTAATTCAAATACTTTCAAAAACGGCTCGAAGAGACCCTATTTGCTTTGACACCAGTTATTCGACAACGAACTTTTTTCGTCTTGGGCCATTTACCTACTCATTAATTCTCAATTGCATCATTCTTTGAGTCTGAGTAATTAACGACGACATAACCTTCCGTCGGTTTACGAGACATCAAAGAAATCATGATTTCTTTAAAACCAGGAATTAAACTGTCACTTTCTTTCTATTCTAATAAGTATTAACTTAATAATGCATACCTTGTCTCATAAATTCTGACATCAGGAAACTTTTTTTCCTTTAACAATTCTCTTTAAAATTAAACAAAACCACCTAATTACACAATGAGCTTAAATACGATTAAATACGATCATTTTGCATACAAAAACTCCGAATCAGCAATCACAAGTTCTCTTCGGTATTCGAACTGGATAGTAAGTACTTTAAAAATAATATTTTTCAGTAGATCTAACTTTTATGTGTTTCTAGGCAAAAGTTTTAGAGACAAAATGGATTCATCGGGGTTAAGCGTGGAAGAAATACAAAAAAATCTTCAAAAATTTGGACTGACTGACTACATAGTTTTCGTGTTAATGTTAGTCGGTTGTGCTATTGTTGGATTGTATTATGCTTTTAAAGGACAGAAGAATGCAGATGCAGCCACTGAGTATTTAATGGGAGGAAGGAATATGAGCGTCTTTCCGATATCCATGTCGTTAGTAGCTAGTTACATATCAGGAATAACGTTGCTTGGAAATCCTACCGAAACGTACATATACGGGACGGGCTATTTGTGGATTTTTATTGGAACGATATTAACTGCTATTGCAGGCGGAACAATATTTTTACCAGTGTTTCATGACATGCAGCTCTCCTCGACTTATGAGGTATGATATTTTAAAAATGGAAAAAAAAAAAAAAAAAAAAAACACCAAGCCTAATAATTTTTCTTCCGTTACAGTATTTGGAAAGACGTTTTGATAAGAATGTGAGACTGTTTGGTTCCATTCTATTCGCACTTTCACTAGTAAGTCTAAAATCAAAAATACACGGAGGAGGTATTTCGTTTTTTTCTTTTTTTGTCTATTAGATATTTTGGCTTCCGATAGTGATCTACGTGCCTGCGTTAGCGTTTAATCAAGGTAAGAAAAATTAATTTCAGAGACTCTACTAAATATTGCTGTAGACCGACTCAAAACTAGTATAGGAAACAACATTTGTGTGGAGCTATGAGTTCCCAGATAGTATTTTTTATCCATTGATACAGTGGCGTAGCAAACCAACTAAGGAATGCAAGCGAAAACATTTTGCGAGGCCTTTTTTTTTTGTATACCATTTAACCTTGACCCTCTCACCCTCCCCCCCTTCACACAAAGTTTCTTATTTTAGTTACTTGGATTTTTCTTTTACAGAAGTTACTTTAAGTTTTTTTTTTCCCCCAACCCGACTCCCATTTTCTGTTAACGTCCTTGTATTAGTCTTTGTCTTTGTTGCTGCCTCTGTCGTTTTTGCCATTTTTTTTAAATCAGGAAATTAATCACGAGTTTTAAAAAAAATGAAAAACTTATTAAGCCATCATTGCTCGATGACTACAACAATAAAACTGTTCTCAAGCAATGAAATGAATGGGATCAGGGAGAACCGAAGATCAGGTACTTGAAAATTTGAACAAAGAAATTTTGAGAAACATGAGGTCAAAATTTCCTAATCTTTTAATTTGGGCGAGAGAGCACATTTCTATTGAAATTGATTCCGGAATTTCCGAAAGAAAGAAGAATAGAAAGAAAAAAGTAAGAAACTTTTTTTTTTCTTTTTCTGTAAATCAAAATGTAGTTTTGGTTATTTTGAACCCTTAATCCATTTTTTCTGCCTGGAATTGCGGAGGCCTAAGAATAGGGCGAGGCCGCAAGCCTGTGCTTGCTTCGCTTATAGGCTGCTACGCCACCTTGGATATCCTGTGGATTGTCCATCAGATATCCAAATACATGAGATATCCATGGGACGTTCAAAGGACGCTTTTTAAATCAGTGCGGACATAGGTAAATCCAATGGAGTCCAATAAATATCCTCACGACGTCCTGAAGACGTCCTCGGGACTGGATAGACTTACACTCAAAAAAATGAATAATGGTCGCCAATACAATTTAAACTGGATTTTGCGCCTAATTAAAAATTGATTAGAAGCCATTACAATTGTATTAGTCTCCAGTCAATTTTGTTTTCGGACCAGTCAAAGCGTCCAGTCAAAAATATATTACCCTACTTTTTTTTTGAGTGTAGCTATCTGGGTGTTTAACTATTTTCCAATAAGAGCGACTTTTCAAAACATTACCCGGAGAAGGATTTACTGCAAGTTTTTTTATTTCAGTTACTGGAATTAACGTCCACATAATCACTCCCTGCGTCTGTATTGTCTGTATATTCTACACAGCAATCGTAAGTTTCTGTATATTGGTAAAAGTTCCACTAGAATCAACAAATATTTTAATTTTAGGGAGGTTTAAAAGCTGTCGTTTGGACAGACGTCATCCAAACATGCTTAATGGTCGGGGCCATGATAGTAGTAGTCATTAAAGGCTCTATAGATGCAGGAGGATTTCGAGCAGTTTGGGAAAGGAACGCAGAAACAGGCAGGATAGAAGTTCCTGGGTAAGAATAATTAAATTTCTTGATAGAGCTTGTATCACGTTCGAGCTTTTTCTTTTAGATTCCAATTTGATTTATCCGAACGTCACACCATGTGGAGTGTATCTATTGGAACTATGATACATATGCTTCAGGGTTCTCTTATCAATCAGAACATGATTCAACGATATATGGCGTTGCCAACTTTAACTTCAGCCAAAATGTAATTTCTTCTTTCTCTTCTTCCAACAAAACTTATTTGTTTAATTTGATTTTTTATTTTTATTTCAGAGCAATATGGATTTTCACATTTGGTATTATTTTCTTGCTGTTATTATGTGGATATTCCGGATTAGTTGCTTTTGCTACTTATTATGATTGTGATCCATTGACTACTAAATTAGCCAAAGCTAAGGATCAAGTGCTTCCGTTGTTGGTAATGAGAGTTTTGGGTGATTATCCCGGCATGCCTGGATTATTCGTGGCTGGAATTTTCAGCGCTTCGTTAAGGTACAGCTTTAACATTTATATACACACAGTATATGGCAAGTAACCTTAAGTCGCATACCCGCTTCCCGTCACAAAACAATTCGGTCTAAGTCTTGCTTTCTTAGTAGTAAAGTCTATCCAGTCCCGACGACGTCTTCAGGACGTCACATAAGATATTTATTGGATTTATTTATTCCATTGAATAGATACCTACGTCCTTTGCACGTCCTATGGATATCCCATGGATTTGGATATCTGATGTCCATCAATTTTAATTATGATTAAATGGTTCAATGGATTGGATGTTCAATGGATTGAAAATGCTTTGACCATCTGAGTCTCCTTTTTTCTATTCAATGTACCAGTTCTCTCGGATTTTGACCTGATCTGATTTCTTCGTTGAGCATCCAAGCTTCCTTAAGACCCGAGCGTTCCGTGTTCGATATTGACACTTTTAAAAAACTTAATAACACACAAATTCTTTGTTGCAGCTCCCTTTCGACAGGACTTAATTCAATGTCAGCAGTAGTTTTAGAAGACTTTGTAAAACCAAACATTTCATTTAAAATGAACGATCGTGTTACCAACATAGTGATGAAAAGCGTCGTATTGCTTTTCGGATTTTTATGCGTCGCGTTAGTGTTCGTTGTTGAAAAATTAGGAACTGTTCTTCAGGTACGAATTTTTCACTGAGTTTTTTAAAAAGTTCCGTTCCAAAATTTTTTTTTTCTTTAAAGTTATCGATAAGTCTCGGAGCGATAACCTACGGACCATTATTTGGCGTATTTTGCGCCGGAATGCTTATACCTCAAATAAACGAAAAAGGAGCATTTTACGGGGGCATCCTAGGTATTATAATCAGCGGTTTCGTTGTGTTAGGAGCACAAAATGCAATGGCTGCCGGAAAATTGATATTACCCACGAAACAAGTATCAATAGAGGGTTGCGATTATTTATACAATATAACTACAACAATAGCCACTCCTATTCTTGAAGAAGATAAGTAAGTAAAACCGCAAGATACTAAATTAATAAATACTAAATCATTAATTTTCATTTCAGCTACGTTTTCCCAATGTTTAAACTAAGTTATCTATGGTACGCTTCATTTGGTTGTTTAGTAACCGTTGCACTAGCTTTGATTATAAGCTATTTTACAGGGTTTAGAGAATTGAAAAAAATGGATCCTTTATGTGTATCACCAGTTATCAGGAGATATTTACCGAGAAGAAAAAGTATTCTGATGAGGCAAGAAGAAGAAGAATTGATAAGTATCCTGAAGAAAAATCAAGTAAGTGTTACTATGGCGGGGGAAAAAAATCTATCCTAATTGAGAAAATAAATCCTAATTTTAGTTTCAGAACACGACAGAAAAAAATCTTGACGGAGAATGTTAAATATAATTTTTTTTTTTTTTTTTTTTAATAATAAAAATAAAAGCAACGCTTGTTGAGATCCTTAATCGGAACATTGGTCTTGAACTTATCTGCAGTTCATTTTGGAACCTGGTCACAAACATTTTCAGTACTAAGTTAATTATTGTCACATTTATTAGTTGGTAACTAGTAACTAACGTCACAAAGCAGTTATGTCATTGACAAAGTATTTTCTTTTCGGGGAAAAATTCAAACAACCAAATCAATCAAATTCCACTTTTGTTTATTTTCCTTTAAAAAATATCCATTTTATTTATTACAGCTTCTGATTATCGGGTGGAATGACCGAAAAAAAACTGACTTCGCTGAGGGTTTAGGGACCATTAGAACCCATGGGAGCCCCAAACTCCTCCTTAGTCGTGTCGTGTCATATGAAAACCCGTTGCAAATGCTGTCGAATGAGACCTTACAGAGATTTCTATCTGTTATAGGTATGAAGATATATCTTTGTACCTATAACAGACAGAAATCTTTCCCAACATTAATTGGTGAACCAATTTGAATTTAATGAATTTGGAACCAGATTAGGTCAGGTGTCGGGTACAATCAATGGCGTGACGTCATATGCAGTTACGCTTTTTTCTGATAAGACAGAAGGGGCCATGATTAAGGTCTATGGTGGCGTCCAACACTTACACACACAAAAAAAAGAAAGGGTTATGTCTCTGATATTTTTTTCGCATCGCGTTAAAATGTAAGTTTACCCAGGACAATAGAAACTTTCCAAAAAGCTGTCGGAAGTGAAAGGGTACAACCCCTTCTGACCGAATTCCAAGCACGAACTATCCCTCTAGTGGATTACTGATTGCAACCCGAATTGTTGATTCCTGAAATGACCCAGTAAATAAAATCGAAAATTTTTTCTTCCCTTTGCCTTTATTCCTAGTAAGCTTGGTTATAAATAAAAACTTTTAATTTTCATAAATCGATTACAAAATACGTTGCTTCATAATAGAAATAATAACAACAAACCAGATAATATAATATCTTCGAAATGGAATCTTCCATCGTTTCTCTTAAATTTCCTGTGAATTTTCTTTCGTTTCTTTTTCGGCCTCATTTTATACTTTTTAAATTTCCCATTGAAATTCAAATTTCTTGCGTAAAAATTATTATAATCGAAATCGTAATCTAAATCCA
This sequence comes from Liposcelis bostrychophila, assembly GCA_037577465.1. Taxonomy (NCBI): domain Eukaryota; kingdom Metazoa; phylum Arthropoda; class Insecta; order Psocodea; family Liposcelididae; genus Liposcelis; species Liposcelis bostrychophila. Next base: position 2,697,766 of record CM075211.1, read on the forward strand.
CATTGGTATTCGGGTAATCCCAATCCCGTTTAGGTTTTACCACATTTTCTAAATCGTACCTTCGCCTGGAATCTTCTTTCCCTAAAATTTCGTAAGCAGCAGTGATGTCCCGAAACTTTTTAGCGCTTTCTTCCGATCCGTTATTTTTATCCGGATGATGTAATTTCGATAATTTGTAATATGCGGATTTGATTTCGGATTGAGTGGCGGACGGAGTTAAACCCAACGATTTGTAATGATTGAATCGCAATAAATAAAAGCTTTTCGGGAGTTTAAACACGTTGCGAGAGAGATGCAACATTTTTTGAACATTTTATAATGAAAAAAAAAAAAAAAAGATCACTTTGAAAAATTTTGGAATTGCTTGTTAATGGAGCTTGTTAGTAAACAAAAGTTTTCAGGGCCTTTTTCTTTATAAAAACATAGACTTAGAAGGCTCATAGATTCTTTTATTGTTTTCCGGCTCATCAAAAAATATTTTTGGAGCTCTACGAAATAAATAATTTTGGAGTTCCTGATGACAATTACAAGCTCGAAAAATACATCTTGGGGGGTTGTCCACATATTGCATATACGCATACCAGGGGGTAGGGGTAGGGGTCCATGAAAATTTTAAGGAATGTTAAATCTTCATAAAAGAAGGCTTTTTATGCTTACAGAAGGGAGGGAGAGGTCAGACACCTCCCAATTTTGCTTACATACTATGCTGACAGCCCCTCGCCTCATTCAACGAATCCAAATTTAACAAATCAAGCAAATTAAGTACCAAGCATTTTTGCAAATCAGAACAAAATAGCCCAAAAGAGATCATTTGAGTTCTTCGGGACCAAATATTTTAGGTATTTAGTCATTAACTCGTGGCCTCTCTCAATCATATTTAGTATTGCCATCGGGTCATAATTACAAAACCAGTGCCAGCACCAGAGCTGGCACCAAGTTTAAAACAATTGATCTAGCAGTGGCACCAGCATCGGCACCGACTTAAGTTTCTAGCTAACCGCGGCTGGCATCGGCGCCAGCACCGACATAGGCTTCGGACACCTAGCCTAAAATTTTGGAAACAATTTCATATTAGATTTAATACGATTTTCTGGGAAATCCGTCCTATCTGATAGCGTTCAGTTTGGCTCAACTCACTTGAAGACCTTTAAAACTTAGCGCTAGGCGCCATAATATGATAATAGTAATGTTATTTAAACTATGATTTTTAAGGGGAGATTTCATTCTCTCTAAAGCCACCGCTTGTTTCTTAAAATTCTGATACGTAAAATTTCAAAAAAAAATCTATCGCACTTTAAGCAAAAACATTTTCATCCTTCCATTTCTTCCCACACCTAATCGATATTTGATTCCTAAACTTTCCTTTTTTTTAAAACCAAGAGTGAAAATTCCGGTTTACCCTAAGCTTTATATACCAAACCTTTATTTTTACAAGGTCGATCTTACGGTCGGAAATTCTGTAATCTTTCTCCCTGATAACGATAAGATAACCAAGAGATGTGAATTTCAGAATTTTAATATATTTTTTTTGAGTAAATAAGGAATTATCTGTAATTTTCAAACCGGAGTTCTCCTGATATCATTGTTTTATAATGATCTACCAACCGGTAAGTCACATTTCTTTCCTAAATTTCTTAGAATTAAACGGCGTAAGCAATTAATTTCGGACGGTTTTGGGGGGGAAAATAGTAAAAAATGACACTTACCATAATTGTACTAAACACCGTGAAGACTTAGAAGTTCTTAAAACTAACAGTCACAAAATCTTCTATTAAAAATCTGAAAAAAGAAAAAAAAAAAATTAGGATCACAAATTTTGATTATACTAAATTTTGAAATAAAATAAATTTTTGAGTCAGAATGAAATTTTTTTAGTAATTAAGTCTGTATATTTCGCATATTGAAGTATAATTATAGGTATTATCTAGGTACAAAGCTCTAAAAGAAACTAGTGCAATTTAATTTTTTATTTTTATATTTACTTTTGCCATGATTTATTTATTTAATTAATTATTTGGCTTCATGGTGCAAAACAAAGGACACATACCGTGAAAACTTACACAAGTTAAACATAAAGTAGCGAAAATGTTTCCTTGCTTTAAAAAAGCAAGGGGATGGACGGGGTAGGGGGTTGGGAAATGTTTGTGGTAACAAAAATGGAGGAAACGCTTTCGGGGCTTAATTAAACGCAGATTTATTTTCTGGCTAATACTGCTTCCATTCATCTTAAAGAAAAAAAACCAGGAATATGTTTTGAGGTTGCAAAATAAAATTTAAGTAACTCAACTCGACGTAAAAATCGGGACCAAATTACGTTTATTTAATTAATTATTTATTTTTAATAAAGAACGTCAAAGTTCAATAGGCATATCGAATTTCAAAGTTCAATATTAGGCCTATGCACATTAAGGGTGTTGGTGTTGGGCAAAGCTGAAATGCCAAATTAATCAGCAAACTTCGCATTAGATTTAAGATTTTTAAAAAATGTCATCCCAGATTTAAGATTATTTAAGTATTACGTACGTACCTTCAGGAGGGAGTGTCTAAATTCTTACTCCAATGGGGCCGTCCATAAATTACGTTAGCATTATTTTTGCTATTTCTGACCTCTCCCCGCCCTTGTTAGCAAGGGCTAGCATTTTGGACCCCTCCCCTAAAATTAAGTTAGATTTGGGTCCCTCCTCCCCCCTTAAATTCTTTTTTTTTTTAATTAATATATTAAACATTAAAGTGAGTTAGGTTACACAATTTAAAAACTTTAAATTATTTTCATTTTTGCATGTTTATTACATGAGACAAATGCTAACATTAGATATGCAACACTCCCCCCCAACGTGCTAACGTAATTTATAAACATAGGCAAAATTATCATTTCAAAATACTGAAAAGCCCCGTTTTTCACTTATTTTTATCTTTAATTTTTTTAAAAATCTTTTTCCAGGAAGAATGATGGAAGCAATACCAAGAAATCATGAGAACCGACTCCAGGAGTTGCAATATAATATGATAAGATCTTTCGATATTGGATACGCGAGAGCAAATACCGCGCAATACCCTGCTAAGAAACCCAAATTAATGATACGAGATGATAACAGAAATCGATCGCCGTTATCTTATAGATTATCGACCGCGGAACCGAAATTATGGGACAATTTCCAAAACGTTTCAGGGCGGTACAGCCCCATCACCCCACCGCCACAACCGACGGAAAACGATTCTCACAAACTGATCGTTAACCCTTACCTGCCCTCTTCGAACGCCCCTCAAAATCTAATCAAAAGAACCGAGGAAGAAGAAGACGACGAAGGGAACTTAGTGATAATCGAAGAAGATAAGGACAAAAATAATCGAAACGAAATTTTAAATTTAAAAAAATCCAACTCTTTGATGGCGTACAGGAAACCCCAACACAGGAGGAACCTGCCGGAATTTAATACTAATACTAATACTAATACTAATACTAATCAGGACGCTCAGTCCGACGAAGAAATCGACGTGGTGTCGATATCCCCTCCGAAAACGAATTTCGAAATTTTCCCCAACGAAAATCGAAATCTCAAAAGACTAACGGGATGCACCTCCTCAGCCGAAAAATTATATGAGCAACAACCTCAAATAATTTCGAGGTTAAACCGGGACGAAATCACGATGGGAGAAGAGATCGAACTGTTAAAATATTTAGTTAACAATAAAATCCGATTGAACGAACGAGAGGTTTTAGCCCTTCGACATCGGCAATTATATTATTTCAACGAAATCATCGAAAGTGTACAAAACAAAAACGGGACGCGATGGACCGATGACGTCAACATGTCCCTCCTCAAGAAAGACCGTATGGACATCGTCCCGAATGACGATTTCACGATAAAAATCCCCAAGCCGGCGGAAACCATCACGAATAATTATACTTATACGGAAAAATTAAATGAAAGTGAATGGTACAGGAGAAGGACCATAGAAGAAATTAATACGATGTCTAAACCTTATGTAAGGTTCAGCAACGAAAAGTACAAAGCAGGTTTTCAAGAATTTTTTTTTACAATTTTTAGTTTTCAAAATTTTATTAATTTTTTTTATTTTAATTTTCAGGTAGAAAATTGGGTAGCTTCTCAGCACATAAAATGCTCATGTCATAGGGACTTGCTGCAAAGTTCGTAAAACTTTTCCTAAACGTAAAAATAAATATTGTACATTTCTTTAAAAATTAAAAAAAAAAAAGGGATAATCACAGAATTTTTTTTTTTGCTTCAAAGGCAGTTTCTTTTCAGCAACGTTAACAGCATCTGAGTGAAGCACACGAACGAATAATGTTTCGCTTTTAAAGGATAATAAGATCATTCTTAATTTAAGAGGAAACTTCAATGAATGCTAGAAAAAATTAATGTTTTCTCTAACTTACAGTGCAAAAAAATCAAATTTTAGGTATCTATAATAGACTTCTTTAATGTATTCTGGAATTTTTACTGCAAGTTTCAACTTGTCTCAAACACATGTACGGTCGGAAAGTTATTTTTCAAAAATTTATAAATGATTGTTTTCCGAGTTCATAATTATATTAATTGGAACAAGTTGAAACTTGTACCAAAAATATAAGGATAAGGACTTGTTGGGATACCTAAAATTTGAATTTTTTTCCATTTCCACCATTTTTTTTCCAACTATATTTCATTTGCAAGATAATCCTTTTTCCCCCATAATAAAGATTTACCACGTCAATAAGTGTTAAATCCAAAAAAATTATTTTTAATACATTTTAATGTTCAACAATTAATTTCATACACTCTATGCATTGCTGGTATATGTTGCTGAGCGGAGGCTGCCCTTTATGTCTAGACTCCACTCTTGCCTGTATTCATTATAGGATGCAACAAATATTTTTTCGGGGGGCTAATGTGCTCATTCCAGAAAAGCCTGTTAGTATACAAACTTTTCTGTACTGACCTTTTGGCCAATGCTGGCAAACCAGCAAACCAAACCAAAAATATTTTGTATATCTAGCTCTTCAGCAAAAAATTTTTAATTCACATTTCAAATATTTTGGAAATTAATCTCACCAAAGATTTTTGATGTCAAGTTCCCATAAAATGTCTCAAACAAACTCTTATCTTTAAATTTGCAATAACAATAAAACTTTTTAATTTATTCGCCATAAGTTCCTGTATTAGTTCAACCAAATTTACAGCACAATAAGTAAAATCTTAAAATTTTTAAACGTTCAAGTTTTGCCAAACATGACAGATATCTTTAAACTGCTCAAATTAATGACATACATGTACAATTAACCTAGATTTTTCAGCTACATTTTATGCAAATGCCAAAATGAGCACAACAGCAGTCCCGAACAAAAACAGCTATTGCATTCTGAAATATTTACAAGCAATAACAGTGAAGGCAAGAATATACAATTACCTTACATAACTATACTATGCTTTCTTTTGAGAAAGTGCAAATGGATCTCCTTTATACTTCTGAATAACCTTGTTCAGGAACACAACCACCTCTTCATAATGTGGTTTAAGATCGTCCCGAACTCTTTCCTGCCATGCTTGCAGTTTTGGTCGATGCAAAGATGGATCATATCCAGCAACAGCTGAAATAAAAGAAAAATATTTAAGAGTCATAATTTTTGATGGAAGCTAAAACTGACGACAAAAATCAAAAAAGTTAAAAAGTTAAATTTTTTCACTTGATACATTATACAATGCTATTCAACTTTGTAAAATGGAAGATACAGATGTGTTTAAGTTCCTTTTTCCTATCTACAAGATATATATTTTTAGTTGTATTGTATTAACACATTAAAAATGGACACCATAAATAATTATGTAACCCTTATGTTTTTGGCTTTTGGACTGATTTCTAGTTTGCATACAAATCTTACTTTTTTTCATGCTATTGTAATTATTATGCAATTAATAATACAACTAAACCTTCTTGGACAAAACCATTCAGAAATAAAAGAGATCTGATGGCTCTCTCATTCAATAGCCAATCCATTAATTACTAAATTATTCACAAGCAATGATTACTGGCATAAAATTAACACCTTAGGAAATCATATATCCTGATGTTTTAAGTGTTTTGGAGAATATGAGCAAACTTCAATCTGTGTTTGCAGCATATAATTTTATCAAAAACATTTTTAAATATTACGGAAGCTACCCCTACATACATATAATGAACCAAGCCTAACCTAACCTCAAAAACATACCTTTTGGTCAGTATTTCCCATTCAATATGATTAAAGTGCAACCCAAAATGCAGAGATCATGAATCGTTATTATTTAGAAAAAACATTTCACAACTTTTACTTTTTAATTGACGACTAAGAAGACACTAATTAATAATAAATTTCCAAAAATATTTAAAGCAAGAGTACCGCGAATCCACCCCCACACCGCGCAAAACTGAGATTAATTAATTATAAAATGGCGCTGGCGTTCGATATATCGAATCGAATTTCGATGTGCGGTTTAAAATTCAAATATTTTATTTAAAACCGGTTAAGAATGGAACAAAAATATATCGAATGATAACGTGAAAAGCTCTAGTACTCGCACTGTTCCTAAGTAAAGCGATATTACGGCTTTCATTGTCTCTTTTGATTTCAGCTTTTTATGGAATTAATAACCTTTTTGGTATGCAGGATCCTGGAAATTTTTTGAGATCCTAATCCAATTTTCTTAATTTTCTAATTCTTATCATTTCGTGCGTAAGTTAGTTAAGAGAGAACCTACGATCCCATGAATTTTCGATTACACAGATCTAAAATATCGTATCGTGTATGGCGGAATTCCAGGCATGAAATCTAATATGGAGTCAGAAAGTGACATAACTGTGTGGTAACATTAAAAAAGTGACTCACCATGTTAGATTTTTAATTTTTTACGTCTTTAAATGGCAGCCAACCACAAGCTGTCCGTTATGGAGGGCAGTGTTTCTTATTTTTGGGTGTCCATTAAGCAAGCAAAGTGCTTTCCATGTGCAAAGGGCTTCATCAACTCATTGTCAATAGATTTTTTTTTGGATTAACTTTTTATACTTACGAGCCTGATCAACTTCGCATAAGCCTATCAAATCAGCTATACTGATTTGTTCACCAGCTAAATAAGGACTACTCTTCAACCAAATATTCTCCACTTCATCTAAAGCAGTCTCCATTTTTGAATGCCATAAGGTAAGTTCTTTATTTGTAGGAGGTTTTCCTGTTGCTACTGGGAAAAAAAACTGAAAAAAAAAAAAAAAAAAAAAAAAATATAAAAAAAGTTATTAAAAATTACATTTAAAACCACAGACAAGTTTAATTTTATCAACAAACCTTAATTTCTGTATAAACTGAAAGAGGAGCTCTTAAACCAGTGTGATGCCATTCTAAAAATTCATCGACTTTAGATTGGGCTTTAAGATTTTCAGGATACCAATGATCTGGCACTTTGTGTTTCCTAGCTAAATATCTTAGAATAGCAATACTTTCTACAATGTTTATATTACCATCGATGATTGCTGGCACTCTCCCGAATCGATTTACGGTATTTAAGTATTCTGGTAGTTTATGTTCGCCTATAAAAATAAAATTCAACAATTAACAAAAAGATTTTTAAGTAAGTCCGAAGTTCACAACCTTTTTTTAAATCGACAGTTTTTAACTCATGAGGAATATTATTAGCTTTCAAAAACAGTACAACAGCTCTTGAAGGCTGTGACATTAAGTTAGCAAACACTTTTAAAGCTGACATTGTGTATTAGTTCAATAAAATAGATGTTTTTAAATTTTTTTTTTACATGTAAACAAAAAATTGAAAACAGTGTTTACGTGAGAGCGACTTCGATATATCGATTCTAATGCCACGATAGATCCCGTTGACCGAAAACTTGAGAAAAAGACAAATCTATTTTGTAAAAATATTTATTTCATAAGAATGCTAACTATTTCATATATAAAAATTATATTTCATTACCCATTTAATTTCCCGTCGAAGGAAGAAAGCTTCCGTTTTATTTCTATTAAGTGTTAATGAATTCCCCACAGTAAGATCTGCTGTTTCACCAAAAATTCACTGATGTCAAAATGCTACCTGCCCTAAAATAAAGATAAAAAAATTTTCCCCCATTACTTTAAAAATACTCTGCAAAAGGGTAACACTTTAATAAAAAATAAGCCTCACAATTATTTTTTCTGACTGAAAGGCTCTCCTTTAAATTTCTGAACAACTTTTCTTATAAAAGTTGTAACTTCATCATAATGAGGTTGAAGTTCTGAAGAAACTCTTTGATGCCAAGCTGCTGTTTTTGGTCTTCCTGTTAATGGTTCATAACCTCCAACACCTGAAAACAGAAATAAAAAAAAAAAATAAGAACACAATTTTACATTTCATAAGACAAGTAACAAAAGATTCTTACGAGGTTGATCAATTTCACATATCCCCATCAAGTCTGCTATACTTATTTTATCCCCAGCTAAATACAAATTATTTTTTAGCCAAATATTCTCAATCTCATTTAAAGCAATATCCATTTTCTTTTTCCAGCTCTCAACTTCATCTAGCATAGGAGGTTGTCCAGTTAAAATTGGGATAAAAAACTGAAAACATAAAAATTAAATTAATAAAGCTAATCACAAACTTTTATCTCTTGTAACTTGCCTTACCTTTAATTGAGTAAATGCTCCAATAGGGCCTCTTAAACCAATATGATGCCATTCTAGAAATTCATCAATTTTCGACTGAGATGTAAGATCTTCTGGGTACCAATGATCTGGCACTTTATACTTCCTTGATAAATACCTTAATATGGCAATGCTTTCAATTATATTCTTGCCATCATCTACAATTGCTGGTACTTTTCCAAATGGGTTAACATTATTCAAGTATTCTGGTTGTTGATGTTCACCTAAAAACAAGGAGAAAAAAAAATACTTTGTAAGTCCAAAGGTTAAAAGATTAATTGTCAAGATGAGAAAGCTAATATATTGCGAACCTTTTCTTAATTCAACGCTCTTGATTTCGTGAGGGATGTTATTCATTTTCAAAAACAAAACAACAGCCCTTGACGGCTGTGACATTAAATTTACAAAAACTTTCAAACCTGACATAATGTAGCTTTTTCGATTCTTTCTTTTTGAAAAATGTAAACAAGATAACGGCGGCAAGCTGTGTTGCCAAGTCTCAGTTTGGGGGTTAATCTGAAGCTACGTCCGCGCGTGAATTCAAACTATATCGAAGATTAGTTTCCTAGTTTCCTAAATCCAAGGATACATAATCGAGTATACCCTCCAGTATACAGTATTGCAGGATACCCTTTTGGTTCCAGTATACAGTATTATGTTATTGGGATCCTAGCAGCGATGTACCTAACTAATAAAAAAATTTCAATTTTTATATCACAAACTCCAATGCTTTTCGACACGCGGATTTAAAGTAATATTTTCTTCTTCTCTCCTATTTCCGTGCAGTCTCATAATAGGACCGAGATAAAAAAAACTAAGATATAAATAATGCAAAAGTATATTCGTATTGGTATTATTATTCTAACTCAAAGTCAAACTAATTTTATAATATAAAAAACTATCTCAGGGCGGAGGAGGAACTTCCATTTTATTATTAATTAACATTTCTATATATTCTTCAATTCTTTCGCAAACAGCTTCTCGACATATTTCTTTGGTTCTTCCGGCTACTCTGCATCGTGTGCCCAAAGTTAGAGGGTAGCAGGCCCAAATTCTAGTGTCTTCTTCAAATACAATCCTATATTTACCTACTTCCCTGATGCTTGGATCAACATTGCTGTTATTCTTTATGTAGTTCTCAATAATCACTGAATTGCTTATGAGTTTAGGCGCTGTAACTATTTTTGATGAAGTTCTTCTTTTATAGACGAATGGACCTCTGATAGGTTCATTCAGTTTCAAAAGCAATTTTTTTTTGTAATCATCAAAATCGATGACATAATTCACATCTCTATCTTCGATGAAGCAGAGTTCGCACTCGGTCTCGCGGATTAAGTATTCGTTATTGGTAACCATCCAGAGTCCCCCATTAAATCGATTGATTGCTTCAGCTAAAGCGTCTATCACGTCAATATCAAGGTATCGAGTGGGTTCATCCTGAAAAAGTAAACACAAAATTTAAAGGAAACCATAAAAATTGGCCAATGGATCCGTTCTGAAAGCCTCTAAACAAGGGGAAAAAAAACCATAAAAATAATAGTAGTTAACTGCACAACGGATGCAAACGACAGAATTGCCCGTCGAGACCGAGTTGACCGAGTTTAAATTGGTCGAGTCGAGCAAGTCGTTTGCATTTGCGGCAATGAAAAATATTTTCAATCAAGAAGGACCGAGTAAAAAAAAATTTTTCTTTTAACTCCCAAGGGATGAAAAGCCAACTGGTCGTCCCTGTGTGATGAAAAAGGTATTAGATCAATGTCGCAATCGTTGTCTTACCATAAGAAGGCAATCGTGAGGAATGACGCATAATTCCGCTAAAACCACGCGAGCTTTTTCACTATCGGACAAATCTTCCATTTTAGTGGTATGAGAACGATCTACTAATCCTAATCCACTCAATTGCTCAGCAACTTTTTGCTTCAGATCTTTTTCCTGATGTACATCTTTTAGCTCCATAGCTTTTCTATATATATACTGCAACGGGCTTTCACGTCCTGGTAATTTTCTTATTGAATTTTCCCCTAACCAGCCGATTTTCTAAAAAAAGAAAATGAAATTACAATTTGCGAATTATAATTTCCATGGAAATTCCGGAAAAACATCATATGACAGGGTGTCAACGGTAAAACGATTTTCAAAATATAGGCTATTTACAGATTATTTGTTAAAGGAAATTACAGGTATTTTTTAAATTAAATGGTTTTTATGATTTAAAAGCAGTTTTCTTGAAAAAAAAAAAAAAAAAAAAAATTAATTTTCTGTTTGTAGGCCTAAGTAAAACGTTTTTTTTTTTTTTACTTACAGTACCAGCCTCTAAATGGACCTTTCCTTTTTGTGGACATAGTTCATTATTTGCAAGTCTAAGCAGAGTAGACTTGCCTGCTCGTGAAGGTCCCAGAATAGCAACTCTTGATCTATAATTAATTCCGTTGACAAAATCTTCGAATATAGGTTTTTTCTTCTCATAGCCGAAAGTTATATCTAAAATAAAATAAAATAAATGATTAATCACATGTAACTAATTTTGAAATAAGAAATTTATCCTTTGACTCAAATTTTTTTTTTGAGTAGGTAAACTGATCATTCTATTGCACTTACCCAACAGCTGCACTAAGTCCGATCGCTTGAAATCGACTGGATCACAAAACGAAAATTCAGGCTTCTGTAACAGCTGAACGAACGCTCTGCCTTCTTCACTATTATCTATTTTGATTTCATTCTGACTTCTATTTTGAGCCATTACCTGCAAAAATAGGGGAGAATTTTTTAATAATTAAATTTAAACTCTAAAAGAAATGAATCTATTAAGTAAGATACCTGCTTCAGAAAAAAAAAAATTACTTACCCCTGCACCTCCTAATTTCCCATTTGCTTTCAACAGCAATTTTTTTTTCTGGTGTTTAAGTAATTTTTTTTCAAAAACACTATAATTTCCTTTATAATAAAATGTTTCATGCTCATCAAAACATATGATCTCATTGCAAATTTTGTCTAAGAAACAACGATCTTGGGACACCACTATCAATGTTTTTGTGTAGTCTTGTAAATAGCTGAAATTAATAGATTTTAATTAACATGTAAATCTTAAGGAAGAAAAAGAGGCATGTATTTCATTTCAAATACTCACTTCCCAAGCCAAAGGGTAGCATCTAGGTCCAATTCAACTGTAGGTTCATCAAGAATTAACAGATCAGGTTCAAGAAACAAAGCTCTGGCCAAAGCAGCTCTTTTTTTCAAATGCTCGGAAATATCTTTCACAGTTTTATATACTTCTTCGGTTAAAAAACCTAAACCAGATAAAATGTTTCCTGCCTTTACCTCTGCTGGATGGCCTACAGGATCTATCATTGACAACTCCTCCCAAAGTTGTGCTAATCTTTCATTCAATTCCTTCTTACAATTTCCTTTCTTCTGTTCATCTGCTAGCTTCTTACGTTCATCTAATAGATCAGCACACTTACTGGAAGGTTTCAAGACAGCTTCGAAAACTGCCAGTTCCTCATCTACAATATCTGGCTTCCAATACAACACATTTATATCAGAAGGAATGTGCAGGGCTCCTTTCTCTACATGCTTAAGTAGAGCAGTTTTTCCACAACTATCTAAGCCAGTCAATCCATATCGTTTGCCATCAGCAATTATTAAACTAGCATCCAAACACAAATCTTTGCCTTGGAAAGGCACTTTAAACTTTTTTATTTTAACTTTGGTTGGATCTGTAGAAACTTTCCCCTCCATACTTTTGCAACCACTCTTTTATTTTCCATATGATTCAAGCTGGACTCAACACCATTATATCCGACATTAAGCAAAGGTATTTTCCACGTTATCTCCTCCGCCCTCGGGCTTTCCTGATCATTAGGGTGGGCCGAAAAATGCGAATTTTCGAATTTGAAAACGCCTGATAGTGGAATGGGTGCCTTTTGGCAATAATATTAACCCTAAATTTTTTCAGATTTTTTGAAGGTCATCTTGAGGTCGCGCAATGTCCTTGAAGTTTCCGAAAGTCCCATATTAGGGCAAAAAATTACTTTTTTATTTTCACTAAAAAAAGTATCGTTTCCTATCGGAAATTTTGCGTAGATTACGAATATGAAGTCCAAACTTACTTATAACGTACGGGTTTGGGCCGAAATTGGAAAATACGTCCAACGAATTTTAGTGTTCTTGAAATTGGCCTATAACTTGAAAACGGTATCCTGAAAGCGATTTTGGACTTCATATTCGCAATCTACGCAAAATTTCCGATAGGAAACGATACTTTTTTTAGTGAAAATAAAAAAGTTATTTTTTGCCCTAATATGGGACTTTCAAAAACTTCAAGGTCATTGCGCGACCTCAAGATGACCTTCGAAAAATCTGAAAAAAATTAGGATTAATATTATTGCCAAAAGGCACCCATTCCACTATCAGGCGTTTTCAAATTCGAAAATTCGCATTTTTCGGCCCACCCTACTGATCATGGCATTATACTTATCTGAAATAAATATCGTAGAAATCACATTTCTATTAAACTGAATTCAATAAATTCGAAAAAAAATATCGTTTACGTTTATGACATGCAGTTCACTTAGAACAAAACATCGCAGAGTAAAGGATAGTTAGTCAAGCCCACGATCATACAATCATAAACATCATATGTTTGATCGTGATCGTGGTTTTTTTGAAAAATGTAAACAAGAAGATAACGGCGGCAAGCTGTATTGCCAAGTCTCATTCTGAAACTACGTCCGCGCGTGAATTCAAACTTGTAGTTTTCTTTTTTTTTTTCAAAATCTACCCGGAAAAGCAAGTCCTATATCCTAAAAGCAAATCCTAGGCCAAGGGCAACATGAATAATTCGAGCCTTTTTTTTGCATATTGAGTTCCAAAAGAAACTCTTTAAGATTTAAGATGGAAAAACCAATATGGCGGACCTCGATTTAGAGGATAAGTATTCCGTTTTTAAATAGTTTTCAACAAATATGTAAATTTTTCTGGCGTTATTTCAGTGTTACACATTACTTAATTTTGTAACACTGTCGTGAGACAATATCATAAAAAATAAGAAAGGATATTTAGGGGGGAATCAGCAACAGGACACTCAACTGCTTAATGGTATTAATAGCCACCCTAGTATTACGTAGCTTGTTAAGAGATTAAAGAAGCTTCGAAATGCTTATTTTTGGAGACAAGAAAGAAGAAAGAGTTGATAAAACCTTAAGTAAGAGCAAAATAATTGATTTCCAAAGAAGAGTCTAGGGTTGGAATTTTAGATAAAGGGAGAGGGTCCAAAATGACTCAAACTATGCTTTCGTAACAGTTAAATGGTCGAGTGCTATCGCCTTCGAATCGATGACCAAGAAAAAAATAAGTCCACTTCGGTCATTATCATTTTAAGACTCTTATTTAACGAATGTTACCTAACGCCTAAAAACGAAATACCCATAAAGACAGAAAAATAAAAAATTTTATTTAAAAATGTTAGTTTCCTATTCGGATTTTTACGCAGAAGTAAATACAAATCCAATAAATAAAAAAAAGAAAAAAAGATACTTCTGATCATTTTAATAAATAAGTCAAGGCAGGCCTGAGCTCCCTTTGTCCCAGCCTCTGTATTTTTTTTTTTCTTTCTTTCAACAAAAAAAATTGGATACAACGATGTTAGTACCTTCACCAATTTTTTCTTGTCATTAACGGATTTCCTTGAAATTTTTTAACGACTTTTCTCAAAAAACTTGTTACATCGTCGTAATGGGGCTCTAATTCCTTTCTAACTCTTTTTTGCCATGCTGCTATTTTTGATCTTCCTGCTGCTGAGTTATATCCAGCTATTACTATAAATACGAAAAAGTGAAATAAGGCAGTTTGTTTTTCCCCTAAAAATTCGAAACGGCTTGGCTTACAAGATTGATCCATTTCGCAGAGTCCTATCAAATCCGCCACGCTTATTTCATCCCCAACTAAATAGGGATTACTCTTCAACCAAACTTGTTCTACTTCGTCCAAAGCTATGTCCAGCTTTTCTTTCCAGAAATCTAAGTCTTTTTCGGATGGAGGTTCCCCTGTTAAAATTGGTATGAAAAACTGGAAGAAAGGTTATAATTTAATTTACTTCAATATAAGGGTTTTAACTATGTACTAACCTTTATCTGTGTATAATGTGACAATGGGTACCGCATCCCCAAATGCTGCCATTCTAAAAATTCGTCAACTTGCGCCTGACCTTTCAAATCTCTCGGATACCAATGTTCCGGTGCATTATACTTCCTGGATAAATACCTTAAAATGGCCACACTTTCTATAACATTTACATCCTCATCAATAATCGCAGGGACCTTTCCAAATCTATGGACATTTTTTAAGTAATCCGGTTTTAAATTGTCCCCTGAAAGAGTGAACAAATTTTTAAAATGTAAACAATGTTACTGATAAAAAAGCTAACCGTTTTTCAACTGAACTAATTTAATGTCATGGGGGATATTGTTCAACTTTAAAAAGAGAACAACCGCTCTTGACGGAGGAGATATAAAATTAATAAACACTTGAAGTGCAGTCATTACATCGTCTTAAAATTTAAAAAAATATCACGAAAAATAATTGTTTGCTTTTGAGTTGTCCAGATCACAAGCTTCTAAATTTAAAAAAAGTAAAGAAGGCTCTGATATTCACCCGGTAGAGGAAGCCCGGATTTCCAGCAGGAGCTGGAAATATTCTAGACGGGGCTCCAAATGGCCTGTTTTAATATAGAGGATGGGTAAATTTTTCAATGTATTATGGGATAGAAAGGGAGCCCCTCCTTCAAGTGATTTAACGAACAAAATATTAAGCCGAAGGATTGAAAGTTGTCATACAAAGTAAATGTTGTTGAAGGATATCGTATGAAAATTAGTAAACACGGACATAAAGTATACGGTATTTTAACGGGTTTGTTAATTTTAATTACATGCATTTATTTATTGTCTACGTTGAAAAATTTGAAAATTGGAAATCGTGTTGAATAAAATATTCAATGAACTCATTTCATTTGGACTAATAAAATGAAGTTAAAACAAATGATTCGCTGCTGTGATTTCGTAATCAAAAACTTTTATAAAACGATAAAAAGTTAGGCCTAATTTAAAACAAAAGTAACCGTGATTTTTATTTGGTTCTTATCATCGCTCGAAGCGACTTTTGAGCGATGATCTAATATATTTCTTTAGGACGGCTGTGACTTCGTCGTAAAAAGGGTGAAGTTCTCTCCTAACTCGATTTAACCATGCGGCAACGTTCGGCCTGTCGTGTGATGCGTCGTATCCAGCAGCACCTGTAAAAGGAAAAAATTAAAAAGAATTGTGAGTTCAAAAATTCCTTGTTTAAAATCAGTTAAAAAAAAAAAAAATCTTCCAATCTTTTTTTTAAACTTACGAGGTTCGTCCACCTCGCAAAGAGCAATAAGATCAGCTATAGTAATTTTGTCACCGGTCACGTAAGGTCTATCTTTCAACCAAACATTTTCCAATTCATCTAATGCAGTTTCCATTTTTAATTTCCAAGCTTCCACTTCCTTTTCGTTCGGTGGACTTTTGGTCAATATCGGTAAAACTACCTAAATTTTAAAGGGAAAAAAAAATTAATTTTTTTTGCAAAAAAAAAAAAAAAAAAAAATTAAATGAATTTTTTTTATCACCAACCTTGGTCACAAAAAACATTCCAAGAGGTGATCGCAACCCAATGTGTTGCCATTCCAAAAACTCATCAACCCTCGCTTGCCCCTGGATATCTTTTGGATACCAGTGATCAGGCACTTCATATTTCCTAGCTAAATATCTTAAAATAGCAACACTCTCTATTAATTTAAAACCGGAGTCATCAATGGCGGGCACTTTTCCAAACGGATGAACGTTTTTAACATACTCTTCACTTTTATGTTCACCTTAAAAAAAAAAAAAAATTTAAAAGTATCATTAAGAAAAAAAATTCAGAAAAATTAAAATAAAATTACCATTTCGAATAGAAATTAAGTTTTCTTCATATTGAATCTCATTTTTCTTTAAAAATAATAAAATAGCCCGCGAAGGCTGTGACATTAAATCGACGTACACTTTTAACCCGGACATTTCTTCAAATGTTAAAAATAAAAATGACACTTTTTCTTGCTGCAATCAGTTACGAAGATAAGACCATTATAAAAAAAGTAAGGATCTTATCTCACCGCGATCAATAAAACTTTTTTTTTTTGATTTTACTGATAAATTCAAAAAGGAAATCATGTAATTTTTTTCCCCCAATTTATTTATCTAAAGTGTGATGAAACAATTGCTGAATCACTTATCAGCCTTGAGCTTATGTTATCATATAAAAACAATTTGTTTGTAAAAATTAAAAAAATGTAAATCACCCACTAAAAAACATTTATAACTTTGACTGCCTCTCTATGACTTTTTTGACTGGTTTCATGACTTCAGTGTAATGGGGTTCCAGGTCTTCCCTCACTCGTTTCATCCATTTGGCAAGTTTTGGTCGATTTTCCGTGGGTTCAAAGTTTGACATTCCTTTAATTTAAAAAAAAAAATTTTCAATTTCAGTTATTATAAGAATCTGAATTAATGCAGCTTACTTGGTTGTTCTATTTCACATATTCCAATTAAATCAGCTATGCTTATTCTATTTCCAGTTAAATAAGGATTTGTCTTCAACCAAATGTTTTCAACTTCATCCAAAGCTGTGTTCATTCTAGCTATCCAGAAATTTACCTGATCCTCTTTTGGTGGTTTACCAGTTAACATAGGCTTAACAAATTTTAACAAGAAATAAGAAGACAAAGGCATCCTCAAACCAAGATGATGCCATTCTAAGAACTCATCCACCTTAGCTTGTTCTAATATATCCTTTGGGTACCAATGATCTGCTACTTGATACTTCCTGGCAAGATACCTCAAAATTGCAATACTTTCTATCATGGGTTTTCCATTGTCTTCAATTGCAGGTACTTTCCCAAAAGGATGGATCTTTTCAACGAATTCCGGTGACTTATGTTGAGCTGGAAATCATAAGGAATATTAATTAAGCCGACAGTAATAAAAAAGTAAATAAATAATATACTTTACCTTGAGCTATTGACACAATCTTGACTTCGTGTGGAATTCGAGTAGCCTTTAAAAATAAGGCACAAGCCCTCGAAGGCTGGGATAATAAATCGACGTAAAGCTTCACACTCATTTTCGAATTTGAATTGTCACAAATTAGTTTTGCTTTATCATTATTACAAAGTCCAAAGAGTCCAAAACTTGAAAAACAACAACTACTGTGTGTATATGATTATCGTGGCGTCAGCCACTGGCTCCACGATACGAAGCAACAAGTCGAAAACGATAACACCATCTCCCTTCTTTGCACAATTTTTTTTTTTTTTTTCAAAAATGTGAATTTTGTTTATCATTAGAGGATTACAAGCTAAAAATTCTGTTAATAAATTGATTTAAAATGTCACAGAATGAATGTACCAAGGTCTGAATAATCTCAATGCCTAGGATTCGAGTGAATGATGAGTTTTCATTCGTTGCAAGGGTCGTCCATAAGTATAACGGTCAATTGGACAATGTTTTCAAATAGGCAACCGAACTGAAATCAAGTTATTGTTCCGATCTCGTAGGTGAAAACTCAGTGAAAAGCGAAAAATAATACAAAGTCATCCCTAATCTCAATGGAGTTAAAATCGCGAACAAGAAACGCTAAGGAAAACTCTACACCGTTTAGGAAAAACAGAATTTTTTTAAATTTTTTTTTTCATCAATAGGTAGTGCTTTCGACTAAATTTTTCATTCTCAAATGGATTTTGATACCTTCCCCCTATATCATTTACAGAACAAATGGTGCTTTTATGCTTGCAGAATCTGGAAGCCACTAAATTCAAAACTAATATTGTTTGAAGCCTTCATTCAAAATATTAAATATGGCTTCTCATTCTTTAGTAACTTCACAACTTTTCGGCGATTTGGATGCCTTTTCCCCTTCACCATACAAAAAAAATACTTTTCTTACCTTTAATCAGTTTTTATGTCTTCACTCCAGCGAAAATGATGAATACGAGTGGTCCTTATTTCGCAAACAAAACCATCACGTGATCATTTTCTAATTTGATGTTTTGACTGGCAGACACTTCAAAAATCGTAATACGGCGAGAAGACGTGAATACAGAAACTGGAAAATAAATGCAGACCAAAGCTAAGATTAGGACCACATTTGAGTCGCTGCAAATGACTCTAAAAAGGATTCCTCTTTATAACGGTTTGAAAAACGGGATCCCATTAGTGTCATTGGCAACTCTTCGAATACAGCCCGAGTAGCTGCCGATGGCGCTAATGGCGTCCCAGTTAAAACAAGGATCTCATTAGCGCCATTGGCAGCTCCCAGAATGAAGCCTTAAGGCGTTTGTATTGGGTTGTCTGTGAATGAATTCGATACCCATAGAGATAAAGTGTACTAGTTCTGATGTAATTTTACAAGTCCGAACGTGCTTCAAATATTAGCGGAGGCTAGTCACTCACGAAAGTACCAAAAAAAGCCGACAGTTTGGATTGTCAATCGTTTTCATCCTCGTCAGCTGCCTGACGGACCAATATCTCGATATTTGTCCCTCCATTACATAACCAAAAACAGTATTCAAAACAAACAAAGTATTTATACCCGATCCCTAAAGTGAAAAGATGCGCTTAGAAGACGTAATAAGATGACCTAATGGCCTTTCCAGGTGCCTGAAAAATCTCCGCATTGAATCTCAAAGGATACCTATCTCTTGTAGTACTTGATAGTCACGAATTAGGATTAAAAAAACATTTTCGCTCGGCTTGTTTATAACTTTACAAGAGCCAGTTACGATATCTCAGGGGCCTTCATATGAGAATCTTTTTATTCAGAGTACTTTTACTTTCAAGCGTCTTAAGTGAAATTTAAAAATTTATTTATTATGATAAAGTCATTAATATTCTGTTTCGTTTTCAATGATGTAGTATATCGGCAACCGCTGCGACTTTCTTATTTCTTTTATTATTTCATTTCTTTCAACTTCCGCGGAAATGAGAAATGTCTAACGTGCGGAAAAAACTAGAAAAAGCATGGTTTTCGCTTTTGCTATTCGGTTTCATTTGTATCGGGATTTTCAGAGTGTTTCAAAATCCGCAAAGGAAACCCGGGTTTCATTATCAAAGTGCCATAGAAATTCGGGAAAGGCAGCTGAAAGGACTATGGAGTGAAGTGCAAACAAATCGAATAAGAGATTGGAACGAAGGCCGGGATGGATTGCACTTGGGGAATTACGTTTTGTTTTTCAACAGGGTGCCGAAAGCCGGGAGCGAAATGCTGGTGCTTCTGCTGCAGTGGATGCAGGGGGTCAACGGATTTCGGCATGTAAGGTTACCTGGAGGAGAGAAAAGAAGACTGAATTTCGTAGAGCAGGTTGGTTGAAAAATGAACAACAAAAGACAATCGAGGGGTGTGGATGTAAATTGGGGAAACATTAGTTAGGGGAGGTAAGGTGGTAACCGTGACCCCCTGTTAACTTTCAATTTTGCTTTTTTGAGCAATGACCAATCACGGCAAATTCTAGGGTTAAATTCAAATAGCCATTATTGGAGATAGTAGGATCCTTATCCAAAAAGGGACTTTATTAATGTGCTATTATAAAAACGCCGTTCCAGGGAGTTTACTGGCTATAGTGGTAGCGTCTAGGAGTTCCCAATGGCGGTGATTTTAACAGGGAGACATTAGTGCAGGGATGCTATTTTAGCGTTGCTAGGAACTTCGAATAGCGCTATTGTGTTCCTGTTTCAACAGAGAATACGATAATGTTCACTAACGATACTGGCAGCTAATGTAAACCACTGATCGGTCTTAATGGGGCTCTTCTAATTCCGACTATAACAGCCCCTCTGTTAATATATTAGTGGACGGATCCCATTAGCGCTATTGGGAATCGAATGAGAAGCAGCTCTCAGGCTAGCCAAAGGTCTGAGGTTTTTAGACCTGAACTAATTTATTTTCCAATTTCAGGAAAATCTAGTCGATGATATCATAAAAACCATAGCAACTGAAGCCAACCCAGTGTCATTTGATCGCCACGTATACTTTGTAAATTTTACCAAATTCAATAAGCCATCTCCTATTTATATCAATCTCGTAAGAGATCCAGTAGATAAAGCAGTATCCAGGTAAGTATAAATTATCTTATGGAACAAATTTTAACTCTTGAAAGGGGCAGTCCATAAATTACGTAAATTCCCTTACAGGAAGCTTCTGGCTCCCACCCCCCGTAAACAAACAATAATAAGCTTCCTATTACGGAGATTAAAATCAGAGTGGGGTTTATGGAGACCCCCTCTCCCCCCAAACATCCTTACGTAATTTATGGACGATCTCATACGTAAACAAGCATTAATAATATGCTTATGTGTAAAGTTTATTAAAGAACATTTCGATTTCAAGAACATTAAAATTTGCTCCAATTGATTAGAGCTGATCTCAAAAACTGAGAATATTAATTTTTTTTTACAGATTTTACTACGGTCGGGTCACACCGAATCCGAGAAATCCAGACATTAAACATGTGATAAGAAGCACAGGGAAACCGAAACCGATTAAATTTGGGACTTTTGAGGACTGCGTAATGTCTCAAGATCCAGAATGTTCCTTTGTGACTGGGAAAATGTACGACTTAACGATACCCTACTTTTGCGGCCATGATAAGCAATGCATGTAAGTACGAATATTCAAAATGCTAATTTTTTCAAATGATGCATTGTCCATAAATTAAGTAAGCTTGATTGAGGGTCTCCTCCGAAAATCTTGTGGTAATGTTAAAATGTCCATAAGCTTAATACTTTACGTAAATGGAAACAAGGTTACACATTTTTTTTAAATCTGTAATCATCTTTTTATACGGAGGAGTGGGGCAGGGGGTGACGAGATGTAAGAAGTCTCTTATAAACTGAATAGAGGGTATGCAATTTTCATATCTAATCGCTAATTTTTTTATTTTCTTCACAGGGTGCTGAATGACGAATGGGCCTTACGACGAGCCAAGAAAAACGTGGAAAAATTCTACCCAGTCGTAGGTGTCTTAGAAGAATTGAACGCAACGTTGGCTGTTTTAGAAAATAAGTTACCGCGATTTTTCAAAGGTGTTCAAGACATGTATTTTCGTGAACTATTAGGTCAGCCATAAAAAATTTTAAACGACTTAAACCAATAAAAAAACTCACGAATATCATTTTTTTTTTCAGAGCCGCACAAAAACGCCAACAGAATGAGACCCAGGAAAATAGACGCCTTTGTTCGAAGTCATCTCAAAAACAGATTAAAGTACGAATACGATTTTTACTATTGGCTGAAGTCACGAATTTTGAACCAATGGAGGGATCCGCCTTACGGGGAATCATCAGACAGGATGTGATTGAAATACCCAATATTATAGGGGGTTCAAATTGTTATTTTTCCAAAAACAATTTTCATGTACAAAAAAGGAAAAGCTCTGAGTAATATTTAGATAAAAAGTGTACCTTATGTGTATGATTATTTGTTTTTAGAATCGTTAGATCACTCTTAAGGCATTCCATAATCCGGGTGGATGTTTTCCGATCCAAACCTGAAAAGAAAAAGAAGAATTGAAAACTTTTATATGAATTTTATTGATGTTACCATGTTAGCTACAGTTATTAAAATTTATTTACGTATGAGAAAGAAAATTATGAAAGAAACGAGGAAAATTAGAACCAATTTCAAATAGATAATTAAAAATTAAGACAAAAATTTCGGGACATGAAATTTAGAATATTAGTAGACGAAGATTACACACGAAAGAAAAAATTCCTAGAAGAAGTCTTGAAAGTGGAAAATAAATTTCAGCTTGATTGCAAAACTCAATCTTGCGGATTTTAATCATTGAAGCCGAATATCTTATTTAACACGGTGTTACTTCACGAGGTCTCTCTTTGGGAAATTTCTTATTTCTGTACTTGGTATGTATTTTAACACCAAAGAACAAATTCCGCAAGCTCAAGCTTTGCAACACTAAAATTCAGACGAATTCTTATCTATCACAGTTTCCAATTTTTTTTGAGATATTATTTTTGTTCATAAAATGTACACCGTGTGTTCAAGAGTAGGGTGCCCGTTATGAGGGACTGTAAAATATTTTTGTAGGCCCTCCTTTCAGAAGGCTCCAAAAAAATCAAAAATACCGTGTGCAAAACCTGAGCTCAATGTCTCTACTCTAACACGTGCCGCCTATAAGCACTTCGATTTTCCCATTTAAAATACATGGAAATTTTTCAATTTTTGCATCATATATATATTTATTTTTCCTGCAAAATAGATAGATGCAAATTTGAACCATTGGCCCCGTTACAATCAAAATTTCAAAAACTTAAATTTGGCATTTTGCAGTGTTCTGAGCCTGCTAAAAATCGTGTTTTTAGCGGGATTTAGGCATATTTTGGAATTCTCATATCATTGGAAAATGGCCAAATTGAAGTTTTTCAAATTTTTATCGATAACTATATGAAAGTAGTAACTGGGCCCAGTCATGGAAGTTTCATCTGCCTGTTTTGCAGAAAAAAAAAAAAAATATGATGCAAAAATCGAAAAATCTTCATGTATTTTAAATGGGAAAATCGAAGTGCTTATAGCCATGTGTCAGAGTATAGACACAGCGCTCAGGTTTTGCACACAATATTTTTGATTTTTCTGGAGACTTTTGAAAGGGGGTTCCATAAAAATATTTTACACCCCCTCATAACGGGCACCCTATTCAAGAGTTCAGCAACTCAAAAAAAGTTTCTTTAAAATTATCGTATTATACACTCTACTCCTGTTTTAACATAGGTAGCTCATCATAAAGAAAAACTCCTTAGTAGGTATAAATTTTTGCTATTAGGCTGATCCATTTAAACAATGCATTTGAAAATCCTATACAGCTTAATGCA
Source organism: Liposcelis bostrychophila (assembly GCA_037577465.1). Taxonomy (NCBI): domain Eukaryota; kingdom Metazoa; phylum Arthropoda; class Insecta; order Psocodea; family Liposcelididae; genus Liposcelis; species Liposcelis bostrychophila. The sequence goes on from CM075211.1 coordinate 2,721,373, forward strand.
ACTCTCATTAAAATATGACCTTTTTGACTGGATTAATTACATTTAATTTTGATTTAAAAAAGAAAAAACGAAAAAACGTTTTTCACTCTTTAAACTGCCACAATTTGAAGGTCTGGAAAGACAAACCAACTAAGAAAATGTTACGCTTTTTTTGTTTTAATTTTTTGGAAAAACTGAACCTTTGTTTCGGCTTAATTATTTAACTTTTCCTAGCTGCATAGTTTAGTTTTAAATATATAAATATGCTGCCTCGATAGTTCTAGATTGATTTTTAATGTATTTAATTTTGATACCAAAATTAAACATTATGAACACAATTTAAAAATTTTTTTTTTTTGCTTATTCTCTAGATAAAGATTAAAACTAGATATAGAAGTACTTAAATCATTTTAAGGCGTGCTTCTCGTCTACAGTAGCGACAAGGCTCGGTACAATAATTATGATCTTGGCCAATCTGGCCATTCCTCAATAAAAAGCAGCAATTAAGCTTTAAGGTAGGCTTCATGAGATTCATTTAATAATTTATTTTACCAATCGAAGAACACTTTGAGCCAAGATAATTAAAACGAAACTTATATAATCATTTTTGTAAAAGACTTTGATTTGGATTTTCTAAATTAATCTTACTTTTCGATGTGAAAAGACACTTTTGAGTTGCTGAATTTTTGGCATATATCATATCATTTTTACTTAAAAATTACTTTACAGTACAAAAGAGTGAAAAATTAAACTGAAAAATTGAAGTTTCAAAACTGAGAGTTTTGAGGCTTCAAATTGAGAAAAAGCAGTTTCAAATGATTCTTTTCAGTTTCATTTGCAATTTTTAATAATTCCCGAAGTAAATAGTTTTTAATTAATTGGTCTTTAAGGGCCTATAGGATCCCTACAGGACATTAAAAATCATCCATGAGGCGGAGAAAAAAGTAACCTAAATTTCCCTAGGACCGAAACCTAGTACTTGAGGAACCAAAGACTTAACCTATATAAGACGCTCTATCCAAGTTATCTGCCGAGCAGAAAAAACATGTCGTACTTACATTTTTTAAAATAGTACACCTAAACGCAAGTTGAAACCTGACTATGACACTTTAAAGTTTTGAAAGACGAAATCTTAACTTATTTAAAAAATATACTCTCAGTTTGAAACTTTTAAAAATTATTTATCATTTGAGACTATAAAAAATCAAATGGTTTCAAAAGAATTGGAATGAGTTTCAATTTCATACTTTTCGAAACTTTTTTTCTTCTTAATTTGATACTAATATTTTCAACTGTATTAATTTTTTGAGTCATGTCACAATTCTCTGTTCTACGTCGAATTTATTCCTCCTTTTTATTTCAAAATTTTCCTGATTATAATTCTTTCATTGTGATACTGTTTTCGTTTCCGATACTAACCACGATATAAAAAAAATCCTTCAACACGATTCATGGGACCAAAGTAATCCCTTTATCATTTCTTCTTTGCTTCTTTGAGCCCAGCTCCAGCGTTAAATTTAAAGAAAATAATGTCTCCATCCTCTACGACGTAATTCCTTCCCTGTTGCCTGTATTTCCCGGCCGCTTTACACGCCGCCTCCGTTCCTTCTTCCTTGAAGTCATCGAACTTCATGACTTCAGCCATGATAAATCCTTTTTCGAAATCCGTGTGAATTCTCCCTGCCGCCCCCGGTGCTTTCGTTCCTTTCTAAAAAAAGAAAAAAAAAAAACCTCGAATGAATTAAAAAATTAATGAAGGATATCACGTTCAATGAAGAGTAAAAATATTTAATTATTAGTGGAGTTTTTGTCCGGAACATGAGATGGGAGACGGATTACAACATTGGAAATTATAAGGTCGAGTTTGTCTTACATTTTTAAATAAAACATATTTCATAGAGGGAGGGAAACATTCCTCCTTCAGGGCGGGAGGGGAGGAGTCCGAATTGGAATAATTCATTCACTCATTTGAATAATGCCGGAATCACGCGATCCACTATACACCAATCTACTTACACGGGTAAAGTATGAGTTGAAGTATAATATACCATAAACGGGAGGACGTAAGGGTCATTCCAAAACGATTTAAGTCTCACTCATCGAAAATCAATCACACTTTTTTATTTCTTAAAGAAACAAGTCTACATCAATAGCTTGACTCCTAAAGGTCGCCCGATTTTAATCTTAATCAATTTCAAAGAAGGTTGAATTTATTACAAACTTTCAACTGCTGTCGCTGTCTCGAAGAAATGCTCAAAAATTAAGACATACCGTAAACTGGGGTGAGATTGACCGCCGGGGCGAGATTGACCGGCCTAAAAAAAGTTAGTAACCACGGTTAAATTATGTTTTCCTTAAATAAAATTACTAGAGGACTTCCCTTTCTTTCCCCTCTAACAATCAGATTTTAAAAAATTCAGTCAGAACTACCTTTTTTTAGGCCGGTCAATCTCGCCCCGCCGGTCAATCTCACCCCAGTTTACGGTACCTAATCCTCTGATTTTTAAAAACAACTTATGTATGTTGCCTCAATGCATTTGCAATATTTTCAAAACACAAGTCTATCCAGGCATAAGTCTTAAAATATGTCTTAAGGAGGTTCTGCAGAGGAATTTGAGATCCTTAGGTGATCGTTCTTCTGCAACTTAAACATCAGCGATTATTATTTGAAGGTCGATTTTTCCGCCTAAAAAATTTTGATTGGAATCCAATAATTATTTTAAAAAATATGGAAATATTTCTCTTAAGAGCAGGAGTGAATCCGAAGCCGATGCCAGCCGCGGCTGGCTAAAAAACTTAGGTCGGTGCCGATGCTGGTACCAGTGCTAGATAATTTGTTTTGAAATTATGACTCCATGGCAATGCTGAATATAACTGAGAAAGGCCACGAGTTTTGACTATATCAAGCGGCTGATTGTATTAACAACTCTACAATAAACGGCTAATTTAATATTTTAATTCAAAAAAAAAAATTGATAAAATTGATGGCGGTGCTGGAATTTAATTAATTATTGCTATTAGCTGATGGTGGTGGCGGCACGGACGTTGGCACCAGTACCAGTGCCAAAATTTTTGCTATTCCGGTGCCGGAGTCAGCTCCCACCAATTTTTACCAGCTTCGGACCCCTACTTAAGAGTAAACTTCAGATATTTTTTTAAATATACCAAAATAAAATTCTCTGGGGTGGAACGTTTTTTCGGATATGCAAATTAAAATTCTGGCTTCACTACGCTTCATATTGATTCTGACATCTTTTTTTCAAAATTTATAAGATTCCCAGATTGTATTTTGTAAAGTGACTCTAAGAAACGCTTTGGAAAATATATTTCCAACATTTATTTTTGAAAAAGTTTTCCGGAGTTACTTTACAACCTGGGAATCTGAAATTTTGAAGGAAAGATGTCAGTACCAATAAAAAGGTCGTCACGGAGCCAGAATTTTAATTTTCATCTTGAACAAAAAGTTCCAGGCCAGGGAAATTTATTTTTGTATATTTAAATAAATATCCGAAGTCTACTTTCAACATTCTCCACAACTTTTGATACAAAAAAATTCGCCTTTTATTATTAATCAAAATGTTTTTAAACTGTTTACAAAAATAATTTGCTTAAATTTGTAAACACGCTGGTGTTTTTTCTACCTATAAACATCTGACTTTTTTTTTGGAACTTTAACAAAAAACATTATAAATGATAAAAGAATCAAAATTTCGAGTAACAAAAATTGTGGTGAATGTTTCCCACATTTTTTAAAAAATTATTCGATTCCAATCAAACTTTCATAGGAGGAAAACCCTTTCTTCAAACAATAAACAAAATTGCGCCCATGTTTAAGTTGCAGGAGAGCGATCAGCTATGAATCTCGAATTCCTCTGCAGAGCCTCCTTTTGGATGCGGCTTAAAGTTAAAACATTAACGGAATATTAAATAAGTCTTAAGTCTTTTCTCTTAACAAACAGTCAGAAAAAAGGAGATTTTTGAGCAAGTACTGACTTGCGCAAAAACAGCAATGTTTCGCAATAAAGCAAAAATGCTTGCGACAACGCACAAAGTTGTTTTTTAAAACAAAAATCTGACTCTTTTCGCATGATTTATTACAAAGTGTTCTGTCAGATGTTAGGAGGGGAAAGGGGGGTGGGTGGGGGAATGTAATTCTCTTAACATTCTCTTTCGATATAGGGATTAAAGAAAAATCCAGAGAATGTTCAGTAAAAAGTATACACTCGAAGCACTCGAAGAGTGAACTCGAACCACTGACCTTCCATTAAATAAATATTCTCAAACTGGACTGTCACTTTCTGAATTTTTAGGTCCCGAAAGTTTGCGCTCCCTTAACCGCAGCTAGCAAATAAAGTAAAAAATTAGAAACAAAAAAAGATTGATATTTAAATTGGATTTACATCGTTTTGATTTCAAACTCCCGCCTGTAAATTTACGCATATCATAATTGAACTTTTTTTTTTCTTTTAAAAAAAATGGCTGCCGGAGTCTATACTTAAATAAATTATTTCTAAAACTGGATTGGTTGCACGAAATATGGTCGAATCGATATGCTGTCAATGTTTAAGCTTAAGAGAAAGGAAAGCCGAAAAAAAAATTATTCATAAACGTGCCTCAATTATTTTTATCAGCGGATAATTTTTTTTTCCATAGAGGAAAAAAGAATGCGGTATAGCTTAATCAGCACATGCTACTTCTTTTTCTTTCCTTAATCGAAAACCATATGTGTATAGGTACGCGTATATGAAATAATTGTAGAGAAAATAACAAAACTCGATTTCAATAACCCAAGGTTTCTTTTAATTTAATTTGTAATAACATATTTCAAGGACTGACGTAATTACTTCCGCACGTTATCACTATTATTTTTATTCAAAATCAGACAATCATAATTAGTAAAGGATAATAATTTTGATATGTGGTACGATTTCAGTTATTACAAAAAAAGGAGAAAAAAAATAAGATTGGTTTTTTTTTTTTAAATTTACTGGCGGATTAAAAATCACTAGACGCAAATATTAAAAAGGATCGTATTTGGTTTTGAAAAACTAAATTGTGACTAAAACCAATCCCACGTAAAAATTAATCTGCCTTAAAGATTAATCTGAAGATTAAAGAACTTTATTTTTAAGATTAAGTTTAGAAGTAAAAACTAAGAGATTAATTTTTGAAGAAAAGAGAGACCTTATTTTTGAGAAAAGATTAATCTTCAGATTAATCTTTCCTTAAATAAGGAAAATAAAAAGAATGATTAATCCTCAGATTAATATTTCCCTAAATAAGGAAAATAAGGAGAATAATTAATTTTCAGGTTAATCTTTCCTCAAAAATAAGGTCTCTCCTTTCCGTTAGATTAGGAATTCATGTATTTATGTATTTATCTATTTATTTATCTCTCCTTTCGTAGGATTAATTTTTGACAAAGAATATTTTCAAGAGACAGTCATTTTGAAAAATAATATTACATTTCAAAGAAGATTAATTTTCAGATTAACCTCGAAAATTTTCGAGGGAAAGAGAAAGACCTTATTTTTGAGGAAAGACTAATCTAGATTAATCTAGATCATTAGAAAGATCATAAAAAGAATAATCTAGATCTCCTAATTTTTGAGCTAAGATTAACCTAGATTGATCTTTCCTCGAAAATAAGGTCTTCCTAAAAAATTTTCCAGATTAATCTCCTTTGAAATGTAATATCATCTTTCAAAATTACTGTCTCTAGAAAATATTCTTTGTCAAAAATTAATTCTTCTTCAAAGATTAAACCTTCTTCAAGAATTAATCTTCAATGAGGAAGTGCATATTCATAGCTGCTATCGTTACACAAAACCGTTCTTTCCGAAAACTTAATCTCCATTTTTAAGATTATTTTAAAAATACGACCATCGCACAAGGAGTTGGTAGAGTCACTGCACCTACTCCCCTTCGTACAGCCTGTTCTAAAGAGAGACTAATTCTTGAAAGCGAGATTAATTTCAGAAATCTGCGTGACCTTTTTTGTAGTGATTTTTTGAGAAAAAGAGAGAGCCTTTATCTTTGAGGGAAAATATAACTATGAGAATGCGCTCGTTCTGAAGATTAATTTTTGAGACAAATTAGTCTCTAAATGGGAGACAATAATTTCTGAATCATTTTTTTTTAAAAGTTTATATTTTTGCGAGGGATCTGAAGGCGATGACGGTGCAGGCACCAAGGTTAGGTTAAAATAAATTAATTTAGCATTACCTCGCCACCAAGAGCAATTTTAGTTCCGACCCCTGTTTCCTACCAATTTTTATTAAGCCGAAATGAATTTTTGGGGCATAAATGGGAGCTCATTTTAAAAATTAATTTGGAAGTAAGTATCAAGTTTTTAAGAAAATGACTAATTCTTGAAGAAAAGATTTTTGAAATAAAAACTGAATTTTAGAAGTGATTAAATTCCAAAAAGTGCATTTTTGAAGGGGGAAAAAAAAACGTTAATTTTTGAAAGAAAAATTAATTAATTTTCGAAGACCTCAAACGATTTTCCGAATTCCAAAATCGAATTCAAACCGATTTCAAAGACAGAATAGAAGATTCATTTTTAAGAATTTAAGTTCGGAGGATCCAAATTTCCCGGCACGGCATAGAATTGGTTTTCATTCGGAAATTTATATTTACACCTGGGAAACTTGGGAGGATTCTCCAAGAATATTTCAGCCTATGAATCTTAACTGTCAACATATCTGAACAAATCAATATCGAATTCCGAGGAAAAAAAAAAAAAACGAAATAAGGACCGATCGAAAAAAAGAATAAATATAGTCACAATATCACACACTCCCCACGAGGGAGTTTCCCTACGACTTAAACATCATTTTAAAATCCAAATTAGACCCTCGAATATGCCGATAAAAATATATCCCGTCGGTAAATAAAAATTTGCTTATTTATTTTGATTTCTCACACCTAATCGCATGTTAAAACAAATTTACACCGAGGAATCATTAATCTGATTATGATCTCTTTCGTTATTTAACATTTCTATTTTCCTCCTTAGTTTCCAATCGAGTCCCCTACTTTTCAATAAAAAAAAAAAAAAAAAAAACGTCGCGACTCATCTCTCCTTGACACACCGCCTATATATTTTTTTTATTTGTACCTAACGGCATTGTCACGGTTTCATGTTCTTATAACCCCAAGCGCAAAAAAAAAAAACCTATTCAATAATAACACACTATGGGATCGGAGAAAATGAAATTAAAAAATAAACGATTGTGAAACATGCTATATCGTCGTGATAGTTATACTATGAAAAACGATTATCTTCTATTCGTGAACTATTATCATTCAAAAAACACTCAGATCAAAATTCTGGCAATTTAAATAAAAAAAAAAAAAAAAAAAATTGCCTTTGGACCCAAATTATTAATGCAAATGATTTCGTGGTTATGCCTGCATTTTTCTAATCTTTACATATTTTTTCCCTCTTCTCTTCCCTCTCTCCCCTTCCTTTAATTTTTTCCCCGTTCATATTGTAAAATTTCATTAATTTAAGTCGTCGTGATTAATTAAGAGTTTAAAGTCGTGTCTCCATTCGCAAATTAATCCGAGGATAAGATTAAACGTGTTGTGTTGTAGGGATGTTACGAATTTTTTTTGGGAAACGTTTTTAGATTCCTGAAAAAAAAAAAAAAAAAAAAATTATAGCACATGAAAAACGTTTTATTTTATCCTCGGATTAATCCGAGAATGGAGACAACACATAATTAATTAATCCGAGAATTCCCCAATATTGTCACACAAATCAAATATCTGCGTAACATCTGGCATTGTATCTTGTCTCCACTTGCGGTTTAATACGAGGAAAGAATTAATAGGATCATTAGGAATATTAGAATCATTTTTGCTGATTTAAGGAATGTTTCCGATTTCTGAAGGGCTGATCCTTGTCTCCACTTAAGGATGAATCCTATAAGTTTACTCGAAATTAATGCGCAAATGGAAGTAAGATTAAAAAGGTAAGTTTTTAATTGCACGTTTAAAATGTTTATTTAATCTATCCTCGGATTAATTCCTCCACCGGATTATTTCGCAATCGTGGACAAAACAGTCCCGCATGCTTCCGTAATATGTCATCTGCATTGTTTAAATGTGTGTAATATTAAAAAGCATTACATACTGTCTCCATTTGCGGATTAATCTGAAGGGTAAAACAAAACGTTTTAGATCGGCAACTTAATTTATTTATTTATTTATTTTTTGAGATTTTGTAGTTGGATTGCCGTTAGGAGCCTAATAGAGTCGATTGAAAAATTCGAAATATTGAATTTGAAAATGCCACCGCTCGAAAATGTTACATTTTAGCCTCCATATTAACCCTATTTTTTTTTTCAAATTTTTTGGAGACCTATTTCTGCTGCCCATAGAGGCTCAAAGTTTTTCAAAGTCTTATAAGGGCAGAAAAAATTAGAGCCGTATTTTGTTGCGAAATACTCGTAGTTTATTTCCTATAGGGCAGTCTCCACTTGATGACGTTCACGGCATTCGCGTTGTCCGTCATCGCGGTTAACGTAATCGCACCGGAAGTACTTTGCAGGTTTTGCTCCCGTAAACGTTTGTGGCATAAAAAGAGTACCGTATATTTCATTAAGTATACAAAATTGGCTTACCCAGAATTTGTTTTGGAACAGATTTATTATCTTCCCCATGCCCGAATTAAAATTTTTCTTTTTAAATCCGTAAAAACATCTTTCAAAACCGCCATTTTTAATGTTTGTAAATAGAAAAAAGCAGAAGATGATCAAAAAAATCGTGGTAAAAGATCCACAAAACTTCCGGTGCGATTACGTTCATCGAGAAGGCGGATAACGCGAATGCGGTGAACGTTATCAAGTGGAGACTGCCCTTATCGGAAATTTTCCGGAAACTTCAAAAATGAAGACGGCTTTACAGAAATTGAAGCGATTTTTTATTTATGAGCAAAAAACGGTTTTTATTAAACTCCGTATACCTTTTTCGGCTCATATATAAAAAATGGCTCCAATTACTGTAAAACTGACTTCATTTTTGAAATTTCCGGAAAATTTCCGATAAAAAATGAACTCCTTCGCACCAAAATACGGCTTTAATTTTTTCGTCGCTTATGAGACTTTGAAAAACGTTAGGTCTTTGGAGGTACCAGAAATCGGCCTCCAAAAAACCTGAAAAAAAAAATTAGGGTTAACATGGAGACAAAAATGGAACTTTTCCGCGCTGTGGCATTTTCAAAATGAGAAATTCGTATTTTTCGATCCACCCTATTTCCTAATCACCGAGAAAAATTCTACATTAATCCTGTTAAATCTTATCCTCGGATTACGATCCTACTATCAGATTAATCGCAGGTGGAGACACGACTTAAGAAAACTTCGATCTTGATAGGCTGTTTACAATTAAAAACGCATTTGAAGTCAGAACGGGGGGGAACAAAATAAATAAATAAATAAATGTGAAAGAGATGGGGAAGCAAAAATTGACGTTAATCTGCATTTTTATACGAGTCACATTTCGAAAATTGGTCTACTAACTTTTCTTTGAAAAAAATTTTTTGTTTTCATCCCTTCGTTCGTTCGTTGTGCTCAATCGACTTCGGGGAGAAAAAAAAATTTGCATGAAAATGTTTTTTCCGATTTCGATTCATTCGAAAAACGGTTTATCTGTTTCCCTGGCAGAAAAAAGAAAAAATTAAAGAAACATTTTTGGATTAATTACCCGATTAATTTTTTACTCAAACGCGATTAGCCTCTGATCGATAAGACCTATTGCCTGATTAACATGTCTCTAGAGCGAAAACGTAAATATGACACGGTCGTAAAATTTTATTTTAGAAAAAGTCGCGGATCCCCTTGTTGTACTCAGCCACATCGAATTCCAGTTACGGGAATATAAAAGAAGTTCTCTCGTTTGAAGAAAAGGAAAAAAAAAAACTATTGAGACAAATTTACTTCACAGTTAGTTTGACAACATGAAGGGAAAATTTGATTTTGTCACGTGACCTTTGATTATGATAGCCCTAAAGGGATGTTTTCATTTCATCAAGGGGTAATTGTCGTGTAGTCCGACCGTCCTCGTATATAAACTCATTCTAATCCTTATCCCTTTTTTTTTATCATTTCTTTAAATTGAAAGGGTGGTTTGCGTCCCAGCGTCGCAGACAGCGTTCGGTATTAAATAAATTGGCTTTGGCCAATGAGAAGGTTCTAGGAAATTTATTTGAAAATTTCGTGCGAAACAGGCATTATTTTTATGAACGAAGATGAACAAAACATTCTTTAGGGTGCCACTTATATGGACAAACAACAAAATCTCCCAAATCGGGTGTCTTTCTATTTTCGCTCAGAATACTTTGGGCAAATTTAAACAATGCCGTGAAAAAAAAAATTGGTTAATGATTTGTTTGTTTTAATAAATCTCAACATTGCGGTTTGTTGACTTTTTCGACATCCTAAAAACGGACACCTGATATACAACCCGAGTGCACACTCAGAAAAATAAAATTTTTCGAACAAGTTTCTAATCCGGAATTGTTCTTAACAAAACAAAAATGCTTCACGACAACGGAAAAATTGTTTCTTGACAAAATATTTTGATTGCATTCGCATAATTTTTAAGAAAATGTTTTGTCACAAGGCATTTTTGCTTTTTGCCATTTTTTTTTCTAAGCGTGGTAGGGCCGAGTGTTAAACGGCTCAAAAACGTTTTGACCAAAAAAACCAGGCCCTTTTTCTTACAAATTCCTGAATGGAAAATGGAAACTTACTTGTATAGTCCATGCTTTGACTTCGTCAGCTCCTGCAGTGAAAAAATATTGAAGCTGCAAAGCATTATAACCGGTTTTGATAATTTTGTCCAAGTTACTGAAAAAAAGAAGAAAAAAAAATTAACTATAATAAAATAAAACATTTTTCCCCTAAAAGCCAAACAACTAATATTTCACAGACAATGACTTTTTTTCCTAAATTCAGCCTCACAAATATTGATTAACATTATGAAAGTCTTGATGCAAAAAGCCTACTATTTGTATGAAAGGTTTTTCCTATCTTCAAAATTTTAAACTTGTAAAAGAAGATCCTAGCCTTAAGTCACCGTTTTCAGGAATAAGTCTAACATTTTATAATTTTCATAATGTCAGGGCCTAAAAAATTTCGGGAGACTCTTCCTCAAGGGGCGCCTGTTCGGGTAGGAGAACCAAGGACCAAATTAGCCAGACGTAAATAGGCCCCCGTCGTTAAATTGAACCCTTGCTTTCAGCAAAACAAAACGGGATTTCCACTAGAAAAAAAAAATTACTCAAAAATCAGATCAAGTTTGGATTTTTCAAAATTAAAAAAAAAAAGCACTCTGTGTCGAAATGTTTTGTCTAGATAAAAAAAATATAAATGCTCCTTTTTTAAGAAAATGCCGGATCCAATTGCACATTAAATCCCATTGCACATGTTCGAAAATAAATTTTTTTTGGATTTCAAAACCCCTACATCGGGAAAAGTTTCTTTAGGTAGAGTACCAACCCTGAATTTTTTTTAAACAAACAGGCAAAAAGCCATAACCAGGTTTTCAGAGCTTTTAAATCCGGTCTCAAGCTCAAACAACATGCACCAAAATAAATTTTCGACTTCAAGTTCGTAATCTACGCAAAATTTCCAATAGGAATCTATGGTCTTTTGTGCCAAAAAAAAAAAAGTTCATTTTTGGCCCTTATTTGGCTTTTTGGAAATTTCAAGACCAATTCGACACTTCAAGATACCGTTCAAAAAAACTAAAATATTCAGGGTTGATACACTATCAATAAAGAAACTTTACCCAATGTAGGAGTTTTGAAATTCCAAAAAAGTTAACTTTCGAACCACCCTATTGAACATTCAGCGCGGGTCTGCTTGGAACTGTAGCTGGAAAATAAAGCCCACCAAAAAGTTTTTGGAACTAAGGAATTAAGGCGAAGCTAACTCTTTTAGACCAATATCTTAAAACTTTTGCAAAAAAAAAAATCAAGCCAACGAAAGCCTTAACGACGCAACTCTCAGTCCATTTCAAATAAAAAATGTCCTGCTCTTTTTTTCTTCAAATAAAAATCCCGGAAGCAAACAGAAACGACCGAATTAAGTTTTAAAAAGAGCGAATTAGGGGTAGAGGCCACGTGCCGCTTCTGGCAATAAGTAGTCTTCATCAAAGAGACTAATTACCATTTACTGACAAACCTACAATCCTCACGAATCCTTTTTGTTGAAAATACTCTTCGGTAAGACTCCGCCTTTTTGGAGAAAATAAAAAAATCGAGGAAAAATCCCAAAGCAGGTGTTTTGACATTTCATAAAAATAATTTATCCCCCGTTCTTTTTTTTCCCCGATTGGAAATCGTAAAAATGGAAAAGATAAAAAAATTTTATGGGAGAAAAAAATCACAACGAAAAAAAAAAAAAAAAAAGAATGCCGATCACATCTTCTTACGACAAAATACGATCTAATTTACAAAAGTCGAGAACGATAATGATATGAAGAACACTCCTGAGAATGAAAATCGAATTTATTTAGGTTCTTACGAAAAACATAATGACTATAATTTACTCTTTTTTTTTCTTATAAAGTTCAGTAGTAAATATAATGGTATCAAATCCAAGGACATAATTTCTAATTCGTGTGACTAGGGATCTATATAACTCCTTTCGATATTACACATATTTCGCTTCGATTGTTTCGAAAAATTTACGGATGACAATTTTTTTTAAAAGAAGACATCAAAAATCGTAAATACCCGTGACAACTTGTTCAGGATCCGTTGCACGAAGCAATTTTTCTTTTTTCGGATCGGAAAAACGTAGCGTGACGAGTTGACGTATACGAGAATACTACATGTCCTACTAGTACGAAATTCGTTTCGGACCTGAAAAATTTTGTCATCCGTGCATGTCAAACGTTCCAAGTTGCAGGTGCATTTTTCTTTTACGTTAAAAAAAATGATTTGATGGCGAAAAGGGAATGATAAGTCAAACTGCAGATTTTAAAAGAGGTACATAATTTCCACAATTTTTTTTTCCTGAGGACTAAATGCTTCAGTATACTGGGAAAAGGGCAGTGGAACCAAAAGCTCAAACTTCTATGTATCCGTGATATGGAGCTCTTGAATAATACCGATTTTTAAATTTGATCTTATAAAAGCGAAAAAATAAGCACACTAAGGCCGAGGGACTGATTGGGATGGAAAATTGAAAGCGTGGAAAATGATGGAGAAACAGTCCCCAAAATTTTTCTAACTCGTTCAGCAACTCAACATTTTTTTCTTCAAAAATTCCTTCTAAATTTCCAGAACTAAAAAAAAAGTAAAGAAATATTGCTGAAACTAAGGAAAAGGGATGAGGAATAAGGCAAAAACCCAAAGCTTTCTTAAAGGATTGTCCAAATCAAAATGAGTTAAGAAAGTGCAAGAACTATGAATAATATGGAAAAAGCATAGAAAGAAATTGGTAAAAACTAGAAAAGTCGAGGAAAAAAAATAAAGTATTCGGAAAAAATTGCCAACGTTGGGAATATGAAACAGTTTCAAAACTTGTGTATCCACTTGTCTCCATTTGTGGCCTAGGGTGGCTCATTTTGAGGGTCTATTTTTTAATATTCGCTCCCTGGGCAAAAAATCATTCATTTATATGTAAAAAGCACCCCTAATTTTTTTTAGGTCGAAAAAAAAATTTTTGGCCCAGTCCCAGGGGTTTGAAGTTTCTAGGGCCAAACTGGTACTTAATTTGGACGAATTTCAAAAATTCGCCCAATTAACATCTTTTGATATAAAAAATTGTCAGTTTTAGGGTATATTAGGTATGTATTGAGGTTCCTAAAAAAAAATATTCGGTTCGAAAATATTGACCCGTTCGCCTTCCCGGCAGGGTTGTAGGAGAAAAACGGGGATGACTAAAACAGGGTGAGGGCAGACAATTTTGAAAATTCGAAAATAGCCAAAATGTGCCAAAAATATGTAGAAATAATGCCCCAAATGTAATTTCGATGCCAAACATTTTTTACCCTATGTCAACCCCATTTTTCCTCATTTTTGGCTCTTTTTTTCTTAAAAAATTGCATTTTTAAAGCCTAAAAGTGAATTTCCAACGCATGTAAGTACCCAAATTAACTAAACTTGATAAGTTCTCCAAAATAAAAAATTTTAATTCCAAATTTTTGGGCATTTTTAATTTTTAAAAAAATTTTCACTCAATTTTTAATATTTAAAATGCGCCATTTATTATTATTTTCAATGTGACGCATCCCGCAACCTATGTAAGCTGTACATTTTACGTTTTAAAATAATTACTCAGGATGAAGACCAGAAACAAGCCATTTTAAAAAATGTCGCTGAGAACCGGAAAATGTTACCAAATCGTAGTAAAAAAGATTTAGTAATTTTACAAAAAAAAAAAAAAAAAAAAGTTTAAAATTTCCAATTTTTTTCAAATTTCTGTTTTATTAAAGTGCGTTTGCGTTTAAAACTTTTATTCAACTTTAAAAATGCTTATTTCTTACAGAAAAAACCTTGAAATAATGTTAGGGATGGCTTGTATAGGTTACGGGATGCGTCATGCGTCACATAGAAAATAATAAATGGCGAATTTTAAATATTAAAAATTGAGTGAAAATTTTTTTAAAAATTGAAAATGCCCAGAAATTTGGAATTAAAATTTTTTATTTTGGAGAACGTATCAAGTTTAGTTAATTTGAGTACTTACATGCGTTGGAAATTCACTTTTAGGCTTTAAAAATGCAATTTTTTAAGAAAAAAAGAGCCAAAAATGAGGAAAAATGGGGTTGACATAGGGTAAAAAATGTTTGGCATCGAAATTACATTTGGGGCATTATTTCTACATATTTTTGGCACATTTTGGCTATTTTCGAATTTTCAAAATTGTCTGCCCTCACCCTGTTTTAGTCATCCCCGTTTTTCTCCTACAACCCTGCCGGGAAGGCGAACGGGTCAATATTTTCGAACCGAATATTTTTTTTTAGGAACCTCAATACATACCTAATATACCCTAAAACTGACAATTTTTTATATCAAAAGATGTTAATTGGGCGAATTTTTGAAATTCGTCCAAATTAAGTACCAGTTTGGCCCTAGAAACTTCAAACCCCTGGGACTGGGCCAAAAATTTTTTTTTCGACCTAAAAAAAATTAGGGGTGCTTTTTACATATAAATGAATGATTTTTTGCCCAGGGAGCGAAAATTAAAAGATAGACTTTCAAAATGAGCCACCCTATTGTGGCCTGTACGAAAATGTGTTTAAAATTTTTCTTAAATAAACTTATAAAATTTATACATAAAAAATGTATTATTTTTGCATCATTCATGCAAAAATTTTGGATATGCATAATTTTTGCAAAGTTTATGCATATTTTTTTAAGCACCAAAATTTGAATATGTACCATTTATACAAAGCATGAAATCTGGATATGCATCATTTTTGCATAATTTATGCCCATGATTTTTTATAAAATCATAAAGCAGGAAAATTGGCAAATAAATACTATGCTTATTCAACTTTTTTTCCCATTTTATGCATACTTATTTATGCATAATTTGTGCATAATTATTATATTGGAGGATAAAAAAGAAATTTTCCTGTAAAAAACGTTAAGTTGTTTATGCATTTTTTATGCATGTCCGATTTCTTGTATCATTTATATATGATTTTTATATAATTTATGCATCTCTTTTTCGTACGGGAAAATTAATCTTGTAATAGGATTAATCCGAGAATAAGATAAAACTTTTAGAGCTGTAATCAAAAATTTTTCTTTGGGCTTTCTGCTCGTCTTGTCGGTAAGAGCCCAATCAGTTAAAACCATTCTCTATAACCCCCTTAATCGTATCCTCAAATTAATCCTATACTATTGGATTAATCCGCAAATGGAGACATGGCATAAGAAAAACTTGACGATCCTATAAAATTGTAAAATTTGGATTTAAAATGCATGAATGGAACGATCTTCAAAGAATTTTGGAATGAAAAATGCACAATTACTTATTACTGAAAGCCTAATCCCAGGACACGGGACACCTTAATCGAAGTTTTTTTCCGATTGCCCGGCGAGACAGTTCCTGCGTAAATTTTGGGAGCAGTGCAAATAGCCTTCAAATTCCGGAACCGCATTAATATTATGGACCCAAGCTTTCAAAAATCAGAGCCACCGAAAGCAGATTTTCGTTAATAACTTAATCGTTAATTATAATGATCGTTATAATAAAATAAATATAATCGTCAATCGGTAATAATTTAGTCGACCACTCCCACCTGAAACATCAAACGATTGCAACTCAGTACGTTGCTTTTTCTTGGAATCGACATTATTTACAGGTGCCGAAAAGTCGTAAAAACACGAGCATTCAAATTTTTTTTCTGAATTACGGAAAATTTTTTTCTTGGAAAAAATGAAAAAAAAAAAAAAAATCATCAATCCCAGGCTATTAAAAATTTCATTGGGTAAAAAATCGTGATGAAGGGGTATTATAAATATAAAGATCCGTATTTCTTTTAAATAATAAATTTTCCTTTGAAAATTTCGATGTTGTATATCCTTTCTGCACGCGAGATCCATTCATTTTTATGGTGTCGCCAGTCGGGTCGTCAACTGAATTATAACCTCAAAGATTTAAAAAACAAAAAAAAAAGTATGATATATATACGTGATATTTACTATGGAGAGGGAAAAAAAATATGGAGTTAATAACTACGGCTATCATCTTTTGATTGCGGATAAAAGAAACTAGCAATTAATTTCTTTTTTTTTTTAAGTGGCAGATTCTCATGCAGCAGCGACAATTTTTTCTAACACACATCCTGCTAGGGTTTCCAAACTCGAAATGAAAATCTGATCCCAAGTTTTCCCGGGAAAAAAATTAGGTCCGGCGAGGTGCTTGAAATTGATACAATTTAAGGGCTTTTAAGGGTTTTTTTATAACTTTTAAATTTTTATAAATTAAAAAATTAACCATTTTCTTTTCTGAGTGACAAAATAAGGTTTAATTTTAGATAGGGTTTCTAATCTCTTTAGCATGGTGGTAATTTAAATCTGGGGTACGAAAATCATCTTCACTAAGAAAATTTTCCAATTTTTTGAGTTTATAAATTTTTGGATTTCAGAAATTTCTACAGCAAATTAAGTTATCGAGATTTTGAGTTGCAAGCCGCTAACTTCCAAAATATTTCTGAGTTCCCGAATTTCAGCCTGCCCACCCCCCAGACAACAACAAAACTTTTCGGAAAGTCAAAAGACGACACCAAATAAAAATATTTCGTAAAAGCAAATCATTGTGTCTCCACCCCTCGAAGCACCATTAAATCGGACGTGAACGGAATCAATATCACCCGGTAATAATAATCATAATTATCAGAAAAGGTGAAGAATTCTTTTTTTTAAACCCACCTAGTCGCATTAACTTCCTTCATATAAGCCTTCCTCTCGTCTTCCGGCATATCCGCAAGTCTGTGTTCGAAGGCACCCGAAAACGGGATTATAATGGCTCCCGGATCGTTTTTATCTACCCATTCCTTGATTTTAATTAACCTGAAAAAAAAAAGAAAAAATTATACATTAATCGCTTTATAAAAAGGGACGATTTACAGCGATAACGGAGAGGTACCGCAAAGTAAATAACACCTTATTCACACGTCTTATTGAATGAATTAATTACAAAAAATAACATATCCTTAATTAACTCATTATTATTAAAAAAAAAATAATAATAAAAATAGGGGGGGCCTTTCAACTAAAAGACTCGAATCCTCCAAAAGGTAAACATAAAACCCAATTGATTACGAGTATTTATTTCCTATCATTAAAGTTGATGAGTCTTAAATAATTTTTTAAAAGTCTTTTTTCAATTTTTCTATTTATCAGTTTGACGTATTCGCTTAAAAATGGATAAAAAATTCAAAGGATGACCCAGCAATTTCTACAAAAAAAAAAAAACCTTTTCTTAACTAGTTTCATTTTTCAAAGTTGAATCGCTTTAACATGTTATGAATTTTTTTTTTTTTTAATAATTCTATTACACGTGAGATATCGCGTATGATTGACACTAGTTTTTTTTCTTAAAGAGGAAAGTGCCGACAGTTTTTTCTTCCGCTTTTTTCTTGTTTCAAACGATTTCTTAAACTTTAAACGACGGAAGCCTATTTTAAAAAATCACCCCCGTGGCCGGAAATTTTTTTCTTGAAGTTTTATTCGTATAAATAAACCTTAAGCTCTAAAACAGAAGAATTTGAAAGCGCCCGTAGTTAAATTAAGTATGCAACCTGTGTTGCATCTAAATTGAAAGAATTTTCAAAAAAATGCATTAAAACCAGTTTGTACTGACGTACAACAGATATTTTAGAGAATTAAACATTTAGGGAGGTTTTTACAACTCCTGTGTTTAACTAACACAAGTTTCAGAAGCAAAATGCAGTTATGAGTTCTGATTTTCAGTTGCATAAGCTAAACATAGGCGATATAGAACCGCTCTATTTGTATCCTAATGAGTTTTTAAATGCATACCTATTAATTAGACTCAGGATACTCGGATAGAGGAGACTTTTGTAGTTTCATAACAGATAATGCGCAAGTGATTTACAAGAGTTTCAGGGTTTAGGTTCCTCCGCCATCTTGGATTGCGAGATAGAAATTTTTTTCCATCAGATTTGCAATCAGCGATCTTGAAAACCCCTTGGTAGTGAATGTGAGTTACATCAGAAATTTTTTACATCAGAGCTCCCAATACTGGCATCAAATTTGATGCGAAATGCATTTCGTTGGCATCAGATATGACGCCATCGTCCTTAAAGGGTTAAAGTTATTACATTCGACTCCCTCTCATTATAAGTATAATCCAAATACCGAAAACCCTGTATAACACAATCAAATTTCATTAAAAAAATGACCGAATTTAATTTTCTGGCGAAAAAAAAAGAGTTTTTGAACCTTTTGTTTGAAAAAAACCTCAATGATAAATATTAAACGATTATAAACTGCCGAAATTCTGTAATGATTCGTAAATTAACTAAAAACCGTAATCTCCTCTTGATAATAACAAACATTTTCATTCAAAATAAATACCTCAAATCTAATTACATAAAGACATAACATCTCGGTCAGGCAAATCAAACATCATCATTGCATTTTCGAGGACAGGAACCGGCACATTACCGAAAATCATCGGCTTTTAAAAAGATTAAATTGACGGTTTAAACTTTCTAAAAAAAAAAAAAAGTCCTATTGGAATTTTTAAACCCGCAAAATATTTTAATGACCGTCATTACCTCACCGGTAATAAGTTGTCCCCGCGATCGTCAGCGACGATAATACTTACCATTTATTTTTTTTCCTAATATAATCTTTTTCTGAAAGGTTGACCAGATAAATTACAGGTTTTGTCGTCAAAAACATGTGCTTGTTTAAAACTTCAATCTGAAAAAAAAAGAAAAGGAAAAAATTATTATCGTATATGAAAATTAATGGCGTACCAAATAACACAGAGGAAGGTGTTAAGATATTTTTAATTACAGAGACCAAGCCTTAAGACGTGCAATAAAGTCATTTTACACACATAAAAAAATAATAATAAAATTATTATTTCCATAATTAAAAAAATTAACATAATTAATTTTTTCGTAAGAATCCTGAACTCGTTTTAGCACGAAAATTTTGCAGAAAACAGGATTTTTAAATTAATTAAAAATTTCCCACCGAAGGCTGGGGGTCATCCAAAGGCTTCAGAAGTTCAAGCATCATAGTCGTTCCTTAACAGATAAGAGGACGTTTTAAAAAAAAATATAGGAGAAACACAAAACTAAAACTCTTAATTTAAAAAAAGAAAAATCAAATATTGCAGCTGAAAATAACAAATTTATCATTAAATATTAATTTTATCTAAGGAAAATTGATTTTTTAGGCACTCTTTAATTACCGTAGATTGGGGTGAAGTTGAAAGGTGGGGTGAAGTTGAAAGGAAATTCCGAAAACAATTTAAGGTTTATTTTTGGCACTAAAAATAAAAATTTTTTGTTTCATTAAGTAGATATTGTTTACTGGATACTTATGTAGTATAAATATGAAAGCTGCGAATTCATATCTATTTTAGCATCTATTCTTGTTTAACTTTTGTGCAGATGACAAAAATGGCAACTTTTTGGTAGTTTCGAAACTTTCACTTCTGCTAGTGCTTTTTAATTTCTTCAGAAATTTTAAAGCCCTTTTATTCGACGTGGAATATTCTTATCTTTTTATTTCGTTACAAAAAATCAGTATATTTGCTTTCAGGCTTTGATAATCACAGCTTTTTTGAAAAATTTTTGATTTTAAGAGAGACATGGGGTGAAGTTGAAAGGTCGCACACTTAAAGCTTTTGCCAAATTTTGCTTCTGGAAAACATTTCCTGGGTGCTGTTTTGAAAATTAAGGCAAGAGAGCAAATAAACAATCCGAAAATTCCGATTCTTTCCTTCTTTTCAAAGGTTTAGAGGAAATTAGCTTTAATTCCTGTACAGTTTGACTTCAAACATGGGGTGAAGTTGAAAGCTAACATTGTTTGGCTTTCGAGGACCAACAAGGATTAATTGCACGTGAAATATATTACTATCCGTCATTATAATTGTTTGGAATACGATTTTAAGTAAAATTGGGCGTTTCGGAGGGCCCAAAATGGAAAAAATAAAACAGCTTTCAACTTCACCCCACGGTGGGGTGAAGTTGAAAAGAAGGGGTTTTTAATTTTTTTCGAGCTTTCGAAAAAGTCAAAAAAATTGAAATTCTCGGGATTAAAACTTCTAATGGAGACTCAAATTTTAAAAAAAATTTGAAGAAAAAAAAATTGTTAATAAAGATTTTATGAGCAAGTAAACTCCAAAATCTTTCAACTTCACCCCAATCTACGGTATAACTACAAAAATATAGGACAAACTCAAAAAATAGGACTTTTATAGGACATATATACACAGTAAAAAATTTTTATGTTAAAAGTAACATAATTCACTAGTAAAAAAAAGGGGCTACATGCACTTTCTATGTAAATTTTACATAAAACGATTATGTCGC
Organism: Liposcelis bostrychophila; assembly: GCA_037577465.1. Taxonomy (NCBI): domain Eukaryota; kingdom Metazoa; phylum Arthropoda; class Insecta; order Psocodea; family Liposcelididae; genus Liposcelis; species Liposcelis bostrychophila. The sequence goes on from CM075211.1 coordinate 2,742,406, forward strand.
ATCAATATGATTGTTGATCAACCAATAACCAATCGTCATTTGTCAACATAAAAATGTTTACATTCCAATTTTAACATATGAAGTATTGCATATGGAATGAGTAGCACTTTTTCAGGTTGTTAAAGTAAAATTTTTACCGATTGTCAAAATATAGGATATATAGGACAGCTATGATGCCTGCAGAAATTTGAGGGGGGTTGGGGTCGAGGCTATGAAGACGAATGCTGACAACGGAGAAAAGGAGGGGTAAACGATCGCCAAAAAAAAAATTGATGATGTCATATTTGAATGGCTCCTTCCAAATATTGTCATCAATTTTTTGAAACATTTTTGGCCTTCCCCTCCATCCTCTCGTCATCGGACCACGGTAAAAAACTTTGTTAAAAGTGACATAATTTGCCGGTAGTTTCGAAGAAACCGCTAAAGACAAAAGAATGTTTTATGGACAATAACATTCTATTTTTTTAACATAAAAAATGTGTAGCCCTTTTTTAGCAAGTTAACATAAAATTTTTTACCGTGGTAATAAACTTCTTATGAACATTTACATTAGCATCATAATTTGGAAATCCATCGTTTCTCCCATCATTAAATGACTCCTAAGGTTACTAGGGTAACATTTCGCTAGTAAAAAAAGAGGCTACATATATTTTCTATGTAAATTTTATATAACACGATTGTGTTGTATCAATCTGATTGTTGATCAATCAATAAACAATCGTCATTTGTCAACATAAAAATGTTTACATTCAACTTTTAACATAAAAAGTGTTACATATTGAATGTGTAGCCCCTTTTTAGGTTGTTAACATAAAATTTTTTACCGTGTGGTTCTTATTTTTCGAAGTTTGCCACCCCTTAACTTTTTTTGTTTGTTTGAGATAAGTTTCCCTGAACTTTGATGACTTTGATGATGTTTTTTTTTGAAAAAAAACCCACCTATTCCTATCGGAAATTTTGCGTATATTGCGAATCTAAAAATATATTTTTTGTATCTCGTCCGGTTTTTGAGGAAGAAACCCAAATTAAACGAAAAAAATCGAAAAAAGTGACAAAACGCACTAAATCCACAGTTTTCATTGCTTTTTGGCTACAAGCTCATAAACCGGACCAGATACAAAAATACCGTTTTCAGATTCGAAATCTACGCAAAATTTCTGATAGGAAACGAGGGTTTTTTTTTTTACAAAAAAAATTATCAATTTTTTGGTTCTTTAGGGATTTTTCCAAACTAAAAGCTCGATGAGGCATGATTTCCCGTCGAGTAAAAAATTTGAAAAAATTCAGGGAAACTTATTTCATACAAATAAAAAAAGATAAAGGGTGGCACCAGAGGGATGGACAACAACAAAACAGGAAATAATCCAAGAAATCAGCTCAAATTTTGGTTTTTGATCGATAAGCTACTAAGGATTCCAAATTCTAACTTTCTTGTCCAAAATTTTTGTTCAAGAATTCTTGTAGAGTTTCTTGAATTTAATTTCTTGTTTGTCACATTTCGAATCCAAGCCTTTTGAAAGGTCAAAAAACAAGATCTGAACGATTTCTTAAAAAATATCTTGTCTTGTCCCGTCTTGTAATTCTTGTCTTGTGATCCATCCCTCGCACCTCCGAAAATCTAAACTTCGTAAAATAAGAACCAACCTAAAGGTTACATGGAAAACCGTCGGCCATCTTCGAATTCATTTTCAAAATCAGCATTTCAAATTCTGATTGCTTGCCAATTTTTAATGAATCGGTCTTCCATTATTTACGAAAATATTAAAATATTGGAAAAGAAAAAAAAAACGGCTCCTGAGCCGTCGGTCGATAAGATTTTTTTGCAAAAAAACTGAGCCGTCTGTCAGCAGTGTTAACCGTGATTTTGTTTTGCATGCAACGACGGAAAAAAAAAAAAAAAAAGAAATCCGACAAAGCGAAACGTAAAAAATAAATAATATTACTTTCACCGTGGCATTTGTAAGCAATGAAAGAATACAAAGAAGGTGTGTCAGATGACTCAACAATGGCTGCGGGGGGTACGTGTGGAATGAATGATTCCAACAGTGAATTTAAAAAAAAAATGAATGGACAATATCGATGCAGTCCAAGTAAAACCATGTAGCATTGTTACATTAGGCGCGGATGACCTTTAGGATCGAATTTTCGAAATCGAACGGGGCATTTTTATAATTCGTCAGTCCACACGTATAAATTACCCGTCCGAGGTGAACCTCTTCGAAAAAATTTTCGTAACGGAAGAAAAAAAAAATTCTTGATCTTGATAATTTGGTTAAAGCGATGTCAACAGGAGGTAGTATTAGGAACAAATTAGGGTTTTAAAAAGGTCAACACCAACACGATGGCTTACTGTGATAATGTTCCAATACCGTGATTCGACGATTTTTATTATTCAAAACGGACTTATTTTACAAACAATATAAATAGATTTAATGAGTTCTTGACACATCACGAATCAGATCATAACGAACAATCGGACTAATGATTCACTTAAATAATATAAAAGTCAAGGTTTTCATTTGGCAGAAGTGTGCCCCGGGACCACCCAAATTACTTTTTGGCGAAAAAAAGAAGAGAAGCCGCTCCTAGGAATTTTAATTTTGAGAAAAGAAAGATAATTTGTCTAAGTTTGGTTGGTTTTTTGATGGAGGTCGATGGATTCAAGTGATGAATTGTGCAAAAAAAATATACGGAACCGTTGCGGGAAACTAAAGGTTAAAATCAGAAAAATCGGGAACCAGGAATGAAAGCTCCAGCAAAAATAGCTGGAATCAGAATTATCCAAAATCGACAAGCCAAAACAAAAAGTCAAAGATCTGAAGCCAGGATAAATTCTGGGGAGCCTATGCCAGAATAAACACTCAATATTTTTTGTAACGAGCGAATTAATCAGAATCGGAACAGCGAAATTCTAGATGCTATCACTGGTATCGATTTTGCAACTTTTTTTTCTTCTTAAAATATTGCATTTAATAAACGTTTAAAAAAAAAAAGCGGAATCCATGAAAGTATAAATTGGTGCAGCTCCCGAATTTTGTTCTTGTCAATTTCGTTAAAATACACAGACTCGACGACTCCTTTAAATACATTTTTAAGATAATTTGAAGTCTTTTTTGAAGAAGACGTCATCTGAAGTCAAATAGACCTCAAATTGTTTTAAAAATGGAATTAAAAAGGACGTCAACCGAAGACGTCTTAAGGACGTCTTAAAACATCGATTTGCTTTTCGCTGAAAAGCGAAGAAGAATCAAGGAGAGCTAAGAGCCAAGAAGAGCCTTGAAGAACCAACAACAGCCAAGAGCAGAAAAGAGCCAAAAAGAGCCTGGAATAGCCAAGAGTGACCACTAGCCAAGATCGATAGCACGTCGACTTGGAAGATTTGAAAATTATGTTTATAGTCCCCCTTCTCCTCCAAACTAAACAATTTTCTTAAAATAGGCAAACAGTATTTTTTAGACAATCGGCATTTGCTTTGCGCAGTGGCAATATTGTAACCAAGGCTGCGGTTCCGATTCTGATTCCAATTAGAAAATATTTCAGTTCTGATTCCAATACTTCAAGAAAGAAATGTACTAATCGGAAAAAGCTTCTATTAATACTTTTCAGCTCAATTTGAATCCAAATTATTTTTCGATGCCGGTACCAATCCCGATTAAGATTCCGATCCCGACCAATTTTTGAGCCAGATTCCGATTTCGATTCCATTTAACTTTTGAACCGATCGTTATCGATCCCGATGGTGATTCCGATTCCGTTTAAAATCTAAACGGCACCGTAGCCGTGATCGTAACCAGTGAAGTTTTACTGAGGTGAGATTATTGCTAGTTGAAAGCTCATTATTCTAACAAGAATACAAATTTTCCGGCGCAATTAAGATTTTTCCCCCCTCCTAATAAATCACATTAAGTGACCCAAATTAAGCTTTTCTATTTCTTAAAACTCAAATTTTTGATAAATGACGTGGTTTTGCTAATTAGCTAAGACAATAATACTTACGTCATTGGCATTCCAATCCCCAAACCTCAAATGCTTTTTCTCGTCAATTAGAAGAGTTTTCACCTTACACAAGATATCCTGAAACAAAAAAAAAGGAAGCAAATATACGATTACCATCAAAAATCGTAATAAAAAGATCGCAAAGCATAACACAGAAAATAATAATAAAGGACCATCCCACATAAACAAGATCAATTTTATTTTCATTTTTTTTATTTTTATTATTACTATTTTTTTCTTCATTGGATGACCCGTTATTATAATAATAATAACAACAACAACAAAAAAAGAAAAAAAGAATTTCTTCGAAATCAATTAATGTGGTATCGTTTTAAAAAGTCGCGGCAGGCGGTTGTGATGACTAAGCACAGATGGCGCGAAAGAGCGCGCTGCACCATCGGCGGTCTACGCCTCCCCGTGGTAACCTCATTCAATGCGACATTGTCAATGGTTGTTAATAAGACAGCTTTCCAATGTTATTCAATTATTCCCGATCTAAGATTAGGTAAAAAAAAAGTGTAAAGTCAGTGGATCAAAGGGTTATCCAGATGATTTTTTTTTGTTAAATAGAAACTCTTTTGTGGCTAATCTGATGGGAGCAAAAATGCAAGGGATTTCTTTCTGGTAACGGGAACTAGGATTTGGAGCTTGTATATAGATCATCTATCCCCCCCCCCCCCCCACACCTTTCAGAGTCGGCAAAAATAGTTCTTTCTGTAATAAGAATACCTAAATGCATTCAATAATAAAAGAAGAAAATTAGATAACTTGCACTTACGTATTCTGGCTTTAATTTTTTATCTCCTCCTCTAAGGACGGTTCTCTCCAATTTTTCTAGATGCTGATTTAAATATTCGCTATCTTTTAACCGTAACTCCTCTTCTATGATTTCAAGATCTCGGACGGGGTTCACCTCTCCCTCGACGTGAGTTACATCTTCGTCCTCAAAAGCTCCTGAAAGAAAAAAAAAAAGATGCAAAAATGATAATTTTTTAAATTCATAACATTTTTTATTTCAAAGGGGTTTGAGGGGTCTCTGATTCCGAATCTGAAGTTAGTTTTTACGTGGAGGGCACTGGTGGCCCCCCAGAAAACAAACGTTTTTTAAACTATCGCAAATATAACATATGGATATCGATTTATATGTTTTCTGGCACCCTGATTTCAAATCTAACATCGGATTTTACGTAGGGGGCACGTGCGGCCCACCCAGAAAATTAAATAGTCCTAAATTAACTGCCTTCCGGAATATTACTTTCTCTTAATTTTTCCAAAATTGATTATTTTTCAAGTAATAATAATAATAAGGATCTTTCAGAAGCTTAAGTTGACTCATTTCCTTAAAGATGGCGGCAGTCATTTTCCAAAATAAACAATAGGGAAAACCCTAGCGCCATCTGTGATGAAATATAGAAACTAGCGATTCTGAAAAATCCGTATTAAAAAAACTGAAAATTTTAAAATTGAATAGTCCCGCATCTTTAATTAAAATTTTTTTTTTTTAATTTTGACTTCAGGTTCAGAATTAGCAGTTTCAAAAACCCCCAAAATATTTAGTTTTTATTAACTTTAAACTTATGAACGCGTCTACACAAAAGTTGTTTTGCCCAAAAGCTAAACATAGGGGAAGATTTTTTGTTAAATATTGCATGAATGACTGTTTATCCGTTGTTTACTAGCATTTTAAGTTTCTAGGAATAAAAAGAGCAATAAATAAAGCGTTTACAAAATGGCTTGCATTTAACTGGTCAGTATTTTTTTCAATTTTTGATCAGTATTTTATTTAATTTTTGGTCAGTACTTTTTTCAATTATTGGTCAGTATTTAAAATGATTGAGCAGTAAATTAATTTTTTTCGGACAGTAAATTAACAATTTTCGGACAGTAAATTAATATTTTCCGGGCAGTAAATTAATATTATTCGGCCAGTAAAAACTGAATTTATGGAATGTAAATTTAAAAAATGCCAAAAAATATGTTTTTTATAGGGACCCTCATATTACAGATCCCCGACGCACAGAAGCACGAAACCAAATTTGGGGGATATGTACCCAAAGAGTTTCGGGGTTTTGTACAGGGGGATTTTTAATAATTTTTTTTTTTTTTAAATTAATTATTTTTGGTCGTGCACAAATCCCCGAAAGTTTCGGGGTTTTGTACAGAGAGGGGTTTTTAAATATTTAAAAAAATATATATTTTTAAAAATTGTATAATAATTATATTTCAACGTACGTAAGCGGGAAACTAGTAAAGTACAAATTTTACGATTTTGAAATTGTAATTTGACATGTCATATTACAATTTATTAATATGATGATGCATCATCATATTAATAACAGTCATTTATTTAATTTTGGACTTTTTTTTCTCGCGTTCGCGGATTATTTTTCAATATGTGACCAATGGGAGACGAGCGAGGTCAAAAGGAAGGTACAACAAAGAAAGCAAAAAAATTAACAGCACAAAAAAAATTAAAAAATTTAAAAATTCAATTTTGATAAAAGTTAAAATATAAAATATAAAATAAAAATTACACTAAAAAGAACTGAATAATTTAAAAATAAGCTTTCCGCAATGGCTGTCGGTGAAAAAGCTGTTCCAAAAAATTTATTCATTTTCTCAAGACACTACAAAAATGTTAGTGTTATGATAAAAACATGGCTGTGCATTTCAATGTGCATCTGTAAAACGCTTTTTTTTAAAAAGTTAATTTTTCTTTTAATTTTGCTACTGACCAAAATATTAATTTTAGGTAATATTTGGAATAGAATACCTACCATTTAACTTTTTTAATGTTTAATCAATTTTTTTACCGACCATTTAATTTTTTTACTGACCAAGTTGTTACTGGCCACCAAAATACTGACCATTTATTTTTTCTACCGACCAATTAATTTTAATACTGGCCATTTAATTAAAATACTGACCAAAAATCGTATTTAAATACTGACCAAATAATTTGTAGCGTTACAAAATTTGAATCTAGAAAATCAGTAATATTTTAAATAAGATTTTACCAACCATCCGCCATCTTGAATTTCGTTTTTTTTTATTTTGACTTCATATTCGGTTTCAGAAGTTTGAAATACCCCTACACAGTTAAAAAAAATATGTAAAAAATTAACAAAATCACTTGTTAATATCGGTCCACATAAAAACGTCAACAAACTCGACTGTGTTAAAAATAAAAACACTGAGCGGCCATAAGATCGTCTTTTATTTTTCGTCATTTGTTTTAGTCAACACAGCAAATTTGTTTTTTTTTAACATAGAAAAGGTAACATGCTCAGTATGTAGACCCTTTTCTACATAATTACATATTTTTTTTTACTGTGTAGTTGCATGGTTTTTACGATCTTTTAAGGAAATTAAAGCTTTGCAGGGTTGCAAAACTGATGGGTCCATATATGGACCAATGGGCGTCAGGGCATTAAAATCCATGGGTCCATATATGGATCCAATAAGCGGCAAAGGGTTAAACTTAAAAATCTCCACTTCTGAAGTTTGGAAAAAAAAAAAAAAAAAAAATGGCTGCCGTCTCGAACTCACAATTTTTTTACAGACGTAGTACCTTGGTTAGAAAAGGGGGTTTAAAGTTCCTTGGAACACCTACAATTAAAGCAATGATAACATGTAAAATTATGTCAACTTTATATTATGAATAAATAAATAAATAATAAATAAATAAATAAAAAAAGAAGGAAAGAAAGACAAGGCGTGGCTTGTAACATATCGCATCATCCTTCTCCGTGTAATAAAATAAGTTAACATGAATAATGCGGGCCCGGTTTTTATCAAGGGTTCAATTCATATTTAGTAACCATCAATTAAATCATTATTTCGTGTATCGTACCAATAGAAATCGAGTATGAAAAAAAATAAAATAAAAATAAAGATTTTAATAACCACGTGATTTTTTTTTATCAAACACCAAGAAAAAAATCGGCTTTGCCCCCAGGGGCGGATAGGAATTTTCCCAGTAGATGGATCGGAAAATTTTTGACCGAAGGAAAAAATTCTGCAACTCTTAACTACACGGAAACGTAATTTTTTTTTTTAAATTTTTGTGGAAAAAAAATAATGTTAAAAAATTGCATTAGTAAAACAAAAAAAAATTTAAGAATTAATGATAAAAATTCATTAAAAATGCAAGAGAAAACTAAAAATACGAAAATCAAATGCAATCATGCAATTTTAACAGAAGACTTTCCTAGAATTCTTAAGTTTGAAACATTCCCCGGATTTGTAATAAATCGTCTGGATTTTATAAAAATAAATTCAAAAAATTGAGTGATTTTCAGACCATGAACGTGTCAGAGGCAATCCCCTTTTTGAGAACTCATTTTTCATACTCACTAAGATATTCCCGAAAATTCGTGAGAGTTTATATTTAACGCCGGTAAAATATTTCAAGCTTAAAATTTTTTTTAAAGCACAAAAAAATTTTTAAACGTCATCGATTTTTTTAAGAAGAAAAAAATTTAAAAAAAGAATAAAATCCAATATTGTTTCAACTTGTCTGCTTAGGTCGAAATCCGACCCTGCCTTGTATGTTAATCAAATTTCCAATAATTACCGGCTTCTTTTTTATTGTTTTAATTGCTTAAGGTCACAATTATTTTTTTATTTTATTTTTTTTTTTTTTTTTGTTTAAAATCAATACTGCATTTGCGAGAGTTTTTATCTTGGGAGAAAAAAAAAGGGGGAAGAAAAATCCAAATTAAAATACCAAAAGGATTAAATAAAGAAAGTGTGGATGAGGCAGGTTGTCATATTCAGGTGAATCATGACTTTGACACATGAGGTTGTCATGTTGAATGAGGTGTAGGTTGCACTCATGCAACGTGGGCATCAATCAACCTCTGTCCGTCATCTAAAGCAAATCATTTTGTAAATATCATCCTTCTTATTTTTATGATTCAGACAGACGGTTTCTGGATTCCTTTTTTTAATTTTTAATCGCTTTTCTAATTTTCTTTGAAATTTGAAATTAAAACCATTTTAAAGTTACTTAATGCAAAATGCTAGTTATAGAATTCAAAATTTCATTTCATTAAAAAATCTCCACAAGCAGACAATTTTCAGAAACTGCTAATTTTTTAATACTTTCAGGGCCGTTCCCTCAAATATGAGGCATCGGTATAAAAAGTAATAATTTTGTCTTAAAACAAGATTTACTTTTGGATTTTGGACCGCTGACTTCGAATCTGAAGTCAGAATTATGGTAAACCGCTCCACAAATCAAAACAATTCGGTTCGGTTTCTTTTTAAGTTGAAAAGTTGAATTCGCTTTGGTTTCTGTTAAAATGTTGTCTACCAGGAAGGATTCGGTCGGTTCGGTTTGGGTACCGATCCAAATATTTTAGAATACGGTTCGATTTTCTTTTTCGTTTTAGTACAAAACTGGTTTCAGGTTCGGTTCGGTTTTTGTAATTAACTAAGTTCGGTTTCGGCTCGGTATTTTAAAATCGGGTTCGGTACGGTTTTTTTAAAACGAAACCACAGATTTGGTTTGTTTTTGGAATTAACTGAATTCGGTTTCAGCACTTTTTTTTAAAATCCGGTTCGGTTCGGATTTTTTTATCGAAAAAACCGGTTTGGTTCAGGTTTTTAGTTAAAACCTCCCCCCCGGTTTCCGTTCGGATTTCCGTTTAAAAACCGGTTCTTTTTCGTTAAAAAATACTAGGTTTCGGTTCAGTTTTTGGTAAAAAAAATTCTGTTTCGGTTCGGTTTTTAGTAAAAAAATTTCAATTTTGGTTGTGGTGTTTTGTAGAAAGCCGGATTTTTTTTAAATAGAAAAAAAAAGTTTTGGTTTAGTTTGATTTGGTTCGGTTTTTTACTTAATAAAAACAATCCGGTTTCAATTCAGTTCGGTTTCGATCCGGCTTTTTTTTTATAAACGTATTCGATTTTTGATCGGGTTTTTTTCTTTCCCTGATTTCGGTTCGGTTTCGGTTCGGTTTTCAACCCTTTTTAATGGATTTGGTTCGGGTTTGGGTTCCGTTTTTTAATTAAAAGCTTCTGAAAGGTTCGTTTTGGCTTTTTCGATTCAATTCGGTTCTGTTTGGTTTGCGATCCAAGAAATTCGAGGTATTTTATTTTTTTAAATTTTTCTGTTTTGGATTCTATCATTATGACATCAAGTTTGACATCTAAAACATCAAAAACACTCAAAAACCATTTACTCGTTGACATTACGGGATAAAAAAATTATGCGATATTTTGTATTACATGCATGTGATGAGGGCTGCCTATAATCCAAAAAGGTACGCGCTCAAAATGGAATTTAACGAACGGGGCGAGTATCTACGTGGACAGGGGTTAGTATTTTGCTTCAAAAATAAATTTTTAAAAAACTTTTTTCGACTTTTCCAGGAATTTTCCACATAACGGATTTAAAAATAATAAGACACTATTTTCATTGAGTCCCAGTAAAACGATCAAAGGCTAACAATCTTAGGCTTAGTATTAAATCTTCATAAGAAGAAGCCTGTTTTTACTTGAAATAATTCAAATTATTCAAAAGATCATGTCCTTTTTGGACTAGTCCCCTTTACCATTTTCCTGATCTGACCCACGCGCCAGTGCATTTTCGATCAGCTAAAAGACTGATTTATTCCACTGTGGAGCTAACAGCATAACCCAATTTCATGGAGATGTAGTATTACACCATCCCTTTCTTCTTAACTTCATGGGGCATATGTAAAAAAAAAATAAAATAAAATAAATTAAAATCAGTTTGAACTTTCAACGTGGGATTTTCTTTCTGCGGTTATTGAAACTCGAAATCACCGGCTAAACGGAGTTAAAAGTGATCGGGTGTTTTTATTTAGCCATAAAAGATGAATGAAAAATGTTATTTTCGATATATAAAGGCTTTTTCGATGAAAGGTTACTCACAAAAGAATCGTTTATGAGACCGACAGAGAAGTAATTAAACAAAAAGCGAACTCTGCAATTAGTTTTAACACATCGCTCACAGTTTGAATAATGACGTGTCAGCTTACATGTCACTCAACCATCCAGATCGAAAACCTTTTATCTCCTCGTAAAAAACATTCGAAATATTCCAAAACGAGAAAAGAAAAAAAAAAAACATTTAATTTAAAAAAACGAAGGAAACGAACCGAAATTATCCTAGGATAATTATACTTTTACCATTTCTTGTTTAAGTGCATTGAATTAATTAATTTTCGATGCAATTTTTTTTTTGTCGGTTATCGAAAAGGTAATTATTTCTTTTTTCATATGCCATTATCGCATATAATGAAACGTGTCAAAGGTTTAGTTAGATGTTGGAACCCACACATTGGACAGTAATTACCGTTTGAGTAACCCGCCGTTAAAATGAATGAAGAGATACTCACTGTCGACTAACTTTAATTAAGTTAGAAAACCTCCTTATTCAAAAACAATTAACGCAAACACATTTATTTAAGCCCATCCTTATTTTCCATTCCGTAAATCTAATAAAATCGAGCAAGTGGAAGAATTTTTCTCTTAAAAAATAATAAAAAAAAAACATCTAAAGAGTAATTATTAAATTAAAATACAAAAAGATTAATTAAAAATCTTAAGAAATTAATTTACTCGACTGTAATGTTCCTTGACATGAACAGATCATTATCAGGATTCCATTACATGACGTCATTTTTAGAAAAAAAAAAAAAGAAATACCGATCATATTTTTAAAAGCCGAAAAATAGGCGTTTAGGGTGTTTCGAATAACTTTCAAACCTACTTAATGTTTTAGTATAAATTTAAGATTTGTAACTGAAAAGGTACGAGAATTTATCAACGGATGCCATGATTTAGATTTCGTGCCAATTATCGGGCAAAACTTTGATTTTAGTTTTCCTATTCTCCAAAATTTTCCAAATGTTTTGTAGACATTTATTATTTTTATTATTATTCACAAAGTATAGTCTGGCAAAATATGAACTTATTTTCAGACATTAAATTCATCAATTTTTACAATAATCAAGTTCAGACATGTGACTGTAAGTAGCGATCAGGTTTATTACTTCTTCTTAAAATGCCTGACGACCCCCCCCCCCTCCCTCTTTCCGCTATATAGGAAATAGTAAGATTTCACGAACCCCTCCAATCTTATGTAACACTTGAATGGTCCCATGGCGGAGGAAAGAATTTTTGGATCCTGTATTTTCCATTTGAATTTCTGTCAGGGTTCCATGGAACCCCGAAATATTCTAATTGAACCAAAAAGGCCAACTGGATAAAATTTGAATGAAACTGACATTCTCCGGGATTTTTTCTGCTCCTAAAATATTCATGGGAAAATGAGCAAGAATTCGGCAAAAATCCCGACGGATTTTTAATCTCAAGAAACTGTTTTCTCCAAAAACGGGAAATTCCAAACGCCTCGATTTCCCGACAAATCAGAATTTTTGGCAATGAATATTTCCTCTGGAAGTTTTTTTCCCCTATTTTCTCAAAAATAATGCCAATCTATCAATTTGAAAACTTTTCTTCGTTTTGCTGAAAATTTTTCAACATCATTTTTCGTACGTTTTCCCATCAAATTTTTTTAAAAATATAAGTATGATTTTTTTTTCTCGAAAGACAATTTTCGCAACACTTTTCTAACATATAAATTTCCCCCTGAAATCTTTTCGTCATAGATGGTCTCAAATTTACGTTCCAACTCCTTTTACTAAAAATTCACTCCATCCTTATATTTTTTTCCAAACGTAATTTTCTATCCTGTGAATGTTTTGTTACAAATCATCACCAAATATTTCTCCCCAACGTTTTACCTTAAAAGCTGTTTTCTCTTAAAATTTGCCTTAAAATCTTTACCCAAAAAGGTTTTCTTAGGAATTTCCTCACAAAAAACTTGTGCAAAAACTTTTTTTATCGTAATTCATTTTCAGAAGTATTTTTTTCAGGCACGCTTTAACTGCCCCTGTAAGCAAAATGACCGTAACTGCATTTTTTTAAATTTTGAGATAATGACAATAAAAACAAATGTAAAAAGTAAACAAAACATTTTGTTTCTTTGCATTCATAATGAAGATCGTCTTTTTTTCTTTTTTATTTACTTTTTATTTTATAAAAATAAGCTCTTTTCCTTTTCATATCTCACTATTTAGGTATAAAATGTAATTTGTGAGATTATAAGGATTTGATCGGTACCAAAATCGCCATTGTTTACAAAAATGTAGTTACGGTCATTTCGCTTACAGCGGCAATTAAGCCATTGTAAAATTTGACCTAAAATCAACCCAGAACAATTTTTTCCAATAATGATTTTTTAGAAAACATTTTCGAACATATCGTATTTTCCCATCAACTTTAGGAAATACTTTTTTGCAAAAATGTCTTCGCTCAAGTTTTTCCAGTACTGCCCCTGTAAGCGACTTCAGCGTAACTCCATTTTGAAAACAGCACGAATAGAACCGTTGTTGACAAAAGCTAAACATCAGAAAGAAGCTATTGTTTACAAAATGGAGATACGCTGAAATCGCTTACAGGGGCAGAGTATCTTCTCTCATTTTTTAAAAAAAATTGTTGTCATAAATGTTTTCCTTTTAGAAATTCTGATTTTCTGGAAAATTTTAAAATTCGGCATTTTCCGCTTTAGGAAGAAAAAAAAAAATTTTTGACATATTTGGCATTTGGCAATCAGGAATCTGCGCAATTCCATGATTTCCTATTATCTCCTCTTGAGGAAAAAAGTTTCCTGAGATTCTCGTAAAAAAAAATTCGCCACGGAAAATACCGAGCAATACATGGAATTTCTCGTTAATTCTCAGGAGTTTTCTTAAAAGCGTGGAAAACCCCAAAAAATATCAATCGAAAATTCCTCTTTTCCTCTGAGATACTGAGAGTTCTGAGCAGCCGCAGAACTTCCAGGATAAAAAGTACATTAACCAAAAAAACAGGTTAGGCAATATTAGGAAAGCTCCTTTCTTTCAACGGGATAAAACAAATTCAGCAGAACTTGACTCTGTCTTAAGTTATAAGTCACTACTCTAAATTACTTACTTAACAAATGAAAAATGGCATCGCAAGCTTTGATGTGTGACAGGAACGCATTTCCGAGCCCTTGACCCTGTGATGCTCCTTTCACCAACCCAGCGATATCGACGATGTTTAAAAAAGCCGGAACTTTGCTAAAAAAGAAAGAAAAAAACATCTCATGAGTCATCAAAAAATTATTATTTAATAAAATCGAAAAGGTGCACAAAATATTTTTACAAAAGAAAAAAAAAATGTCGCAAGACAATAATGACACGTAATCGAGCTAATCAACCGTTTTTAAATAAATTTAGATGGCGCCATAAAGATATTAAAAAAAAAAAGATAGAAAAAGAAATTCATTTTCATCTACAGTATGTAACTCAGAAGAAAGAACCCCACCCTCATTAGGTCAATTAGGGGTTATTTCGTTTTAATGATAGTAAAAGAAAAAAAAAAAAAGAATCATCTCTTTATCTGTCTATTTTAAATAAAAAAAAAGAAAAAGAAAAACATCATCAAGTTAAAAGATAAATATTTTGATAGGATAATGTTAACACCTGCATTTTTTTTTCTGAATTTTTATCGGTTTTTTGTATGCGCGGCGAACAATTGCTGAATTTTTGGTTATGAACCGCAGGGCAAAACTTTTATTAATTATTCTAAAAGCCCCTTCCAGCCGGCCGAAGATTCATGGAATCCATGAAGTCAGCAATACAATAAAAGCTTAAATTATAAAAACTCAGGGTAGTTCAATAATTTCTTTCTCTTTTTTTAAAAATCAAACTGGAAAAGCTCAAATTTCGGGGGAAAATTTGAGATAGGTTTTAAATTCCTAAGATGAAAAAAAAAAAAAAAACGAACGTGAATCCGGCAGTGCTGCATATTTAGGACATTTTAATATTTTTTCAGATTTCTCTCTAATTCTAAGAGTTGTGTTTTCTGAAAGGTCAAATTCAGTAAAATAACAAAAAATCCGTTTCCAATTACAAGTTTGAAAAATGTTAGGTGTGAAACTGGCAGTGTTCAATTTTCGTGTCTATGTATTGCAACGCACAACTCTTTTTCTTTTGTAGCTACAAATTTGAGAACATGATTTTTTGAAAGCTCAAATTTAGGAGCATAGAACGGCATCTAAGGTAATATTTGAGCTTTTTCATTGTATTTAGCAGTACAAAGTTGATAATGCGAAAAACTTTTTTGTTTTAAAAGCTCAAAATCTGAAATTTGATTTTCCTAAAAGCTCAAAAAAGCTGAAAATACTGGTATAGCTTTTTAAAATTTGAGCTTTTTATTGTATTGCTGCTTTCACGGACCCAGATTCCAGTTGGTGAGAAGTAAAACAAATATATTATGGAATTTCGGCCTTTTGATGTACACTTTGGATTTCAAGCCTAATTTTCTAACGGAAAAATTTTTTTTGTATTCAAAAATTATTCCAGTCAATGTAATTTCGTCCGACAGATTGCGATTCGATGAAAACCTTAAAAATGATAAGAAGTGAAAATGTGACACCCTCACATAGGCCAATAAATTGTAAATATCAACAGCCTTTGTTGTATTTTATCAAAAATAGGGAATTCGGCCACGTTATAATGGGATTTGAATGATTAGGTAAATTTACAATTTTTTCTCGTTTAAACGGGAGTCGATCGTAATTAACAAATTCAAACGTAGGACTGAAATGTTTCTTATTATGATTTTCCTTATACATTTCGGCCATTTTGTATTACAAAAAAAAATTCAAATGCAAACAAATCACGATAACTTAATAATTCTTAAATTAAAATGAACCAAGGAATGCAAAAATAATTATGGGAAATGCAGATAATTGGGTTTCCTTGATATGCCCCTCACATGGTCAAGAATTTTTTTTTTTTTCTACTTTTTAATGCCTCGGCGAATTTTATTCTTCAAATGCGGACGTGTAGCTAATATCAAATTTTATGATCCGTAACAACTGTCACGGATCAAACGATATCCTAATTGCTTGATTCCCACCCCCCCGCTTTTAATCTATTCATAACCTCAAGCTCCCGGACTCTGATCGGGATAATAATAAAAAAAAAAAATGAGCTTTTTCGTTATGGACAGTTTAAAAAAAATTGTGTGGATATATATATATATTTTTTTTTTTTCACATTCGGTCGGAGCCGCGAAACAGACACAACATAATTCCCATGTGATTACTATGTATTATAATTTTATTAACCATTATTATCCATTAACCATCTTTTCCCCGACACCTGTATCATTATCATAATCCTAATAAAAACCTCGACGGCGACGACGCAACCCCAATCGAAAAACTATTAATGGTAAAGCACGAGCTCGACCACAAAACTCGTTATCATCGAATTATCGCTTAATTTTATAATGGATTGAGATTTTTCATTTGGAATAAAAGAAAGAAAAAAAAAAAAAAAAAAAAACAATCAGTTAATTTTGTAGCCGATCAAAAGGTCACTCCCTAAACTGCTGATTTTTATTTTAAAAATTGGAAAAACGAAAGCGGCGAGGCTCAGGGGTCATTCCAATCATAAGGCCACAAAAGTAGGCAGGCGGCATACCGTTTTAATTTTTTTTCTTTAACCTGGAGCTAATCAGATAGTACTGCCGAAGGTTTAAATGCTGACTGATGAGAGAGTTGAAAACAGGTTTGACTCCTGCGGGAAAGAAAGTTACATTTTGAGACCATTACGGCCATATCTGGGATCGAGTCGTTAAATTCTCGGGTTTAATAGCCGGCAAAAGCTTTTTCGGAGTCCCGGAATCGCGGAATCGCAATGGCACTTATGTGGGGCACAGTATTATAATGGGTGGGCCGAAAAAAACTTAACTTTCAACTTTGGGAATGCCTGATGCTGCAATCGAAAGTTATTACTATCCCTAATTTTTTTCCAGATTTTTAATTTGACGTCTTAAAGTCGCGCAGTGACTTTGAAAGTTTTGAAAAGCTTGTTTGTTGATCAAAAAATTATATTTTTTTAATCCTGAAAAAATACGGTCGTGCGATTTCCCATCGGAAATTTTGCGCAGATTACGAATATGAAGGCAAAAAAATTTTTTTTCGTCACGGTGAATGCCCAAATATCAAACTTTGGAAAATAGTATAGCTGGTATCGGGAAAACGGGCGCTCATAAGCTAACACATATAGGCAACTTGTGTTACAAAAAAAAAAACAACCGAGAATTGCTCGCCTGCTTTATACTGTGCTTATGGCTCTAGCAGGCGAGCAATTCTCGCGTACTGCGGATTGCATAGCTACCCCCGTAATCCCGATACCAGCTATTGTCAGTTTAACCGCCTCAGGGTTTTTTCGAAAAACCGGACCAAAAATATTTTTTGGACTTAATATTCGTAGTCTAAGTAAAATTCTGACATGATACAAGATTTTTTGTAATACAACAAAACTCAAATTTTTTGGCTATCAAATAAACTTTTCAAAATTTTCAAGTTAAGTGTGTCACTTCAAGACGTCAATTTAAAAATATAAAAAAAATCCCGGATAACTTTAACACCGAAAAACACCGATTCCAGTATCAGAAATTCTCAAATTCTTTTTTTTTTGACCGCTTTAAGGCCGAATTACACACGGCTAGTGTACTAGCTCGTCTCCTATATTTAACTTTTGTACAAACTACTCGCTAGCTAGTAGGAGCGAGTAGCTTATACTTAAGTTAAATATAGGAGACGAGCTAGTACACTAGCCGTGTGTAATTCGGCCTTTAGACTGACTAAGGAAGAGCATTCGAAAATGACAAAATATATCCGATTTTTGGTCCTGTCACGAAAAATTGTAACGGATTTTTTTAAAATTTTTGATTTGCAAATGGTTGAAGCTGTCAAAAAGCTCATAAAAGCTCGGAATGTTGATCAACAATATAACCCCCTTCTCGAACTATTGCTACGACCCTGCCTCATTAAGTCTATTATCTTTCTTCTCATAAAAAATATTACACTTCTTCAGTCGGCTAGCATTCTTAGAAAAAGTATGCAACATTTTATTTTAAGTTCAAGGCTTGGTGCATTCAGAGAATTTAGTCAAATTTTAGTAAAAAGGACTTTTAGGGACAGCGCATCTCTATAAATTATTTCAGATTTTTTGTGACCCTTAGAAGGAAGTTATAAGCCTTGTAAAAAAAAGCATTTTAACATAGACTCTTATGGGTGTTTACTTTTTAAAAGGCCTTGTTTCTTAAATATTAATAGTATTAACGCAGAGAATTAAAAAAAAACCTTTTATTACAATTGTGTGAGTCAAAGATCATTACTCATTAATAAAATTAGAAGTTCTGTCCTTAGTTTTAATTTTCAGAACAATAAATTTAAAAAATAAATTAATAATCAAAACAAAACACCTTCTGAAATGTAAACAAACTGCCTAAAAAACAAGAATTTTGCCAAGTAACGTTTTATTTCGCAGTTTTTACATTTGAATGGAAATTTTTCAAAAGCTGGTAACAAAATCTCACACCCATCTTTAACTTTTGTACTAAACTTTATGTACTTATATCCTTTCTTGCACGGAAAAAAGCTTGAACTTCCTCCTTATAAATCTTTTCTACAATAATTCTACGCTCAATCCCGTGCGCCGGAGAGCAACTGATGTATCTCGATCGCAAATGTGACTGGAGATAGTCTGAATTGCTAGTTTTAAATACGGCGTGACTACACCTTTATTAGCTCAGGCTGGCGTAAATCTGTGGTCAAATGATTTTGAGAATCAGTTAAAATGGAGTATCTCCAATCACAATTATGATGGAGATACGTCAGTGGACCTGCGGCGCACGAAACTGTCCCCATTTTTATCAGATTTTACCAGTAGGATTACAAAAAACATTTCTTTTTACTAACCTGGCAGGCTTGTGATATTCACAAAGATAATCAAATCTCTCATCAGGAATGGGTACCCTACTTATCTGGAATCAAGTAAAATCGAAAAAATGTAGCAAACCTAAATCAAATAGGAAAATCTTAAACATTGATTGGATACTTATTTTCATTAGGATCGATGGTACAAAACGGGAAATTCTCAGCAGCCGCTTGACTTTTAGTGAGAACGTTGAAAAACGTCGATTTCCCTACATTCGGGATCCCGACGATACCGACTTTCAAGTTCGTCCCGACGCGTCCGATTAACGGCTTCTTTTCTTCTTCTGGTTTCTTGGGGGCCATCCCTGCAAAAAAAAGAAAGAAAAATTATTTTTAAAAATAAATGCGGATTAATGTTTCACTCAAGCAATCATTCTGCGCGGTTTCAAAGGTAATCTAAAATCTCAAAAAAAAAAAAAAAAAAAAAAAAAAAAAAAAATATTGGTAAAAAGGTACAGCCAAGTTAATCTTGCAAAAAACAGAAAGCTTCTGCCCTTAAAAGTTCTGATATCAAGAAGGGCAGCCAAGTTTTGTAAGTTTTTAAGCGAGGTTCTAAAAAATGCTTATACGAATGTTAACTCTTCAGAAGAAAAAACAACAAATTTTTTTTATTACTCAAAGCTACTAATTCTAGAGCTAATTTTTCTTTTGGGGAGGGGGTGGGGTGAGAAAGGGACACTATGCTACTTGCTAAACAATCTTTTGGGAGCAAAATTTATCACCAGGTTCAACCTTCACGACCAAAGACTAGTCCGGCCCTAAAATTATCAGAGTGAAACAAGGAGTCTTTTTTTTTCTTTTTTAAATTGCGATCCTCAAGGCTTTCGTCCAAAATAAAATGAGAGCGATTACGTTCATTAATGCAAATTTGTTTGAAAAAAAAAAAAAAAAAAAAATTAGAATCGAATAATAATTCATGGCTGATAATAAATCGCTGAAACGGCGACACCCATACCATCCCATGACTTCCCTGCCTGCCTCCAATTTGATTCCCCGCGCCCACTTTTTCAGGATTCAAAACCTAAATTGAGGAGCTTGGCTAGCAGCTTCGCGGATGTCACGCCCAGCTTCAATAACTGTCTTCGAAACCATCCAAATTAGATGTTTTCCAGTAATACATTTTGAATTTTTAATTCCCTTTGGCGTAATTTTTTGTTATTGTTATTTTTTTAACTACAATCGATCCGGTTGATTATATTGATTTGGTTTTTTTAAGTTCGAAAATATCTTGGTACTAAATTGCAGTGTACATGTATAAATCTAAAATAAAAAAAAAATTTCCTTATTAAAAGCGGAGCCGAAATAATTTGTCTATGATGATTTTTTTTTTTTTTCATATTTTTATATGCGACCGCCTAGTAACACTGCTCTCATTCTCTTTCACCGTTTCTCCCGATTTATCTATCAAATCTTAATTGGCAGCAATACTTTTTTTTGTATGATAATATCAAAGTGCATCGTATAAAATTATAGTGATTTTTAGGGTGGGTTTAGCATTCTGAACAATACTTTTTTTTTTGAAATTACTCTTAGAGCTGATTTGCAATCCGTATGATACTTCGACACAATTTTTATACCGTATTAAAAAAATCATATACCGTAATGATAAGCGTCACGCAAGCTACCGATACGGTAAGAAACTGAAATATTTGGTTATTGACCTCTGTTAGGGGAGAGCCAAATTTTGGTTAGCCATTTCGCACATAAGTCTGTGCGTGCTTGCACAAGTTTAGGACCTACGAATTACACCCCACTTTCGATTTGAGAAACGATCAGGACAAGAGAAATCTGTAAATAGCTTTAAATTTAAATAGGTTAACTTTTTCTAATGAAAGGCGCATCTAAAATTTTCGTATTTCATTTTTTCATGAATATTTAGGCCTTAAAAAAAGTAAATCTTGTGAAAATCAGCGATCGAGCAACATTCTGGAAAATGTGAACACCCTAATGGATATCAACTTCACGGTAAAAAATTTTATGTTAAAAGTAACATAATTTAATACTAAAAAAAACAGGCTACATACACTTTCTATGTAAATTTTACATAAAACGATTATGTCGCATCAATAGGATCGTTGATCAACCAATAACCAATCGTCATTTGTCAACATAAAATATGTTTACATTCAAATTTTAACATAAAAAGTGTTAACATGTGTGCCCTTTTCAGGTTGTTAACATAACAATTTTTTACGGTGTTGGTTTTTAACAACTCACTTATGATCACCGACAAATACATAAGGTTCGCTCTCAATAAAATACAGCTTTGACATATATTTTTAGGTCGAAAATAAGGTCTTGCACCTATCAATTTATGCAGCTGGTGTATTTGTAATACAATACAAATTTTATATAAAAAATTGTAAATTGTTTTTGTCTAAACAAATCTGACAGATTTTGGAAGAGCTACTACTTGATGCGCAAAATGCAGCACGGTAAAAAATTTTATGTTAACAACCTTAAAAAGGGCTACATATTCCATATGCAACACGTTTTATGTTAAAATTTTAATGTAAACATTTTTATGTACACAAATGACGATCAATTATTGGTTGATCAACAATCAGATTGATGCAACATAATCGTTTTATGCAAAATTTAATTAGAAAATGTTAAATTTTTGGTTAAAAGTAACATAATTTACAAGTAAAAAAGACGATACATATATTTCCTACGTAAATTTTACGTACAACGATTGCGTTGCATCAATTTGATTGTTAATCAACCAATAAACAATCATCATTTGTCAACATAAAAAGTTTAAATTCAAATTTTAATATAAAAAGTCTTATTACATTTGAAATGTGTAGCCCTTTTTTAGCTTGTTAACAAAATTTTTTTTTACCGTGTATGGGGCTGTACAAGTGTTACGTAAGCACCTTAGGGGGGGGAGAGGGTTCTTCAGATGCTTACGCCAATATTAAACCTTCATAAGAGGAAGCCTATTTTTGCTTATTCGGGGGGGGAGGGGGTCAAAAATCACCGAAATCATGCTTACGTAATACTTGTACAGCCCCTATGTAGATTTTTTTCAGGGCTACAATTCTGATTAATTTTTATTCGGAATCGGAATCGTTGCTTTTCTTGAAGAAATAAGAATCAGAATCGGAATGCCGTCTGAAAGCGGTTCGCAATCCGCATCGGCATCCAAAAAAATATTTTTAACTCAGTTTGACTTAAAAAATCCGAAAATGCCGTTATTAAAGTTCATCAGTTTTCGTTTTAATGGGAATCAGAATCGGAATCGGATTTGCAGCCCTGCTTTTTTTTTTTTTCGTTACACTTCACATAAGATTTTTTAGCGTGGGGTTATTTGGCGGTTTTATACATCAAAAAGCTGAAAAAGTATGAAAATAGCCCATTTGCTTGAAGTACGTAACAAAGAAAAAGTAGTTTACTCTAAAAAGGTATGAAAAAGATCAAAAAAGTCTACCGTTTTCATCCCATTCTAATTAATTAACTAATGGAGACAAACCCCATCTTTTTTTTTTTAAGAAAAAACAATATTATTTTACATACTCATACATGTATATTCTCTTTTGTACTAAGAATATGTATACTATAGTACTAAGAATACTATAAGTGTATGTGCTACGGTAAAAAATTTTATGTTAAAAGTAACATAATTCACTAGTAATAAAAAAAAGTCTAAATTTATTTTTTAATTAAATTTTACATAAAATGATTATGCCGCATCAATCTAATCGTTGGTCAACCGATAACCAATCGTCATTTGTTAACAAGAAATGTTTACATTCAAATTTTAACTTTTAAAAAGTGTTACAAATGGAATGTGTAGCCCTTTTTAAGGTTGTCAACATAAAAATTTTTACCGTCAACATAAAATGTCAATATAAAATGTTTACATTCAAGTTTTAACATAAAAATTGTTACATGTGGAATATGTAGCCCTTTTTAGGGTTGTTAAAATAAAAATTTTTACCGAAAGTTACAGTAATCCATTTATTTATTTATTCACTTTTCTCAGGAAACTTACAGTCCAAAAACGGAATCTCGTACAATTAAATTAAATTCCCACCAAAAATTCGAGACGGTCGATAATTTTTTTTTCTTTTTTTTGGATCCCTTATTTTCAGAAGGAACTTTCTTGAGGCATAAAATGTACCTTTTGGTTCGAATCACCTTAAAATACCATTAGTCTAAAAGGGCAACAGTTCCATGGTTCCCTGTTGTATCCAACCATTAATTTGAAACAATATTTGCATTGCTTTTCAAAGAAAATAAAACTCTTATCTTTCATCTTCCGCTAATGCAAAACCAAAAATTATTTCAAGAAAAAGAAAAAAAAATTATAAAATAATGACAACATTTTTTAAATTGCTGGCTCGCGTTAAAAAATACAATTTCTGTGTAAAAATTCGTGAAACGGTTCCAAAACTTTTTAATTCCATACTTTAAAAAAGATTTCATCACCTGCACTTAAAAAAACGAAAAAAGGAAATAAAAGAAACGGCGGGAGTTAAAGTTGTCAATTGAACCTTCATAAACGTGATGTAAAAATAAAATAAAAAAAAAACGAAAATGCCGTACAAAGTGTAATAATTAGCTATCGAATGTGAATTACCATCTTAAGATTTGTCGTGGATGGATCAAACGTTATAATTTTGTGTGTGCTGTTATGCTGGCTACTCTTAAAAGAACACTTGATGATTATCGTGCGATCACGATTTTATTACCGGAGTACTGCTATTTTTTCGAATTATTTTTGTCCTTTATCGGAGAATTATTTTCTTTTGCTTTAAGCGAAACTGTTACCCAGGTGAATTTTTTTGTTATGGTTCTTTGCGTTTTGAGTTCAAATTTTTTTTTGGCCGGAATTCGGAAAGAATAAATAATAACTCGTGGGGGCGGACTGAAGAAGGAAGACTTCCATCTTAACGATTTTTACAGGAGAATTGGTCTGCCCGATTAGATAGATAAAATTCCATTTGTAAAAATTTTGAAAATGATAATGTCTGCAAAATCTCTTTAAAGCTTCGTCTCCCCTGAAGGATTTACTTTGAAAGCAAGGGAAGCATGATGTGCAGCTCATTAGATTTTGATCGCAATCGGAATCAGCATGATGCCATCTTTGCTTCTGGAAAATAGATTAAAGTGGCATCCGAGCCCCTACCAAAAAGTAATGGAAAAAGTGTATGATTTCTGCAAAATAAATGCAAAAATTTTATATTAAAAATGTAGTATTTTTATGTCATTTATACAAAAATTTGAACATGCATAATTTTTGCAAAGTTTAATATATTTTTTTAAGCACCAAGTTTGAATATGCATCAATTTTACAAAAATTCATGCATAATTTTTTTAAACATGAAAATCTGGATATGCATTATTTTTGCATCATTTATGCATATAATTTTTTTTAAATCATAAAGCAGGAAAATTTGCAAATTTTATGCTTATTCAACTTTTTTTTCCATTTTATGCCTAATTTATGCACGGTAAAAAATGTTACGTTAACAACCTTAAAAAGGGCTACATATTCCATCAGTAACACTTTATAAGTTAAAATTTGAATGTAAACATTTTTATGTTGACACATGACGACTGGTTATTGGTTGATCAACAATCATATTGATGCGACATAATCGTTTTATGTAAAATACATAGAAAGCGTATGTAGCCTCTTTTTTTTAATAGTGAATTATGTTACTTTCAACATACAGTTTTTTACCGTGTGCATAATTAAATAGGAGGATGAAAAAAAATTCCGGTAAAGTTAAGTTCTTTATCCATAATTTATGTAAGCTTAATTTTTTGTATAATTTATACATAATTTTTATAAATTTGTGCATCTCTTTTTTTTACGAGTGTCTACACTAAAATTCGGCAGGCGCTTTTTACAGGTTTAGACGCGTAGCACGGGTTCAAAAGGGATTGTAGGTTAACTTTACGACCGAAATAATAAGAGATAAAATTCTGGGGGGATTTCTGGGATTCCAGAGCTAATAGATTAAAATTTCGAGTTGTCCCATTCACTCGACTCAAGAGTCGAAAAAGTCGAAAAAGTTTTGGTAACTTTTTTGAAACAACTCTTAAAAACTAAATTATTTTACTAAAAAAAAGGTAACATTTTCCCTAGTTTATAGCTCCAATCTTTATATCTTCATTAAATGATTAAATGGTTATCGAGTGTAATTAATCAAATGACAGAAAGTACTCCGCAATTTACTGATCTGTGATAATTTTTTTACACTGTAAGCGATAATTATAGGAAAAATGGTGTACAAGTTGCATAAAATGCGTATTATAATTATTCCATAAAAATTGCATCATGCTCCTAGCAAAAAAAATGCATCACTTTCCGTATTTTAATTAATTACAAACGGTAATTGATTATCTAACGGAGATATAAGAAACAGAAATTTTCAAAAAAATCCATCACTTCAAAAAATAATAAAAAGAAACTTTCCATGCTAATGAGCTAGGAGGAAATTTAGCAATTCACAATATTCCATTCGTGAGAAAGAAAAAAAAAAAGAAAATTCCCAGAATTTGGGTACAAAAAATCCACCGAATTCCGTTGCAATTCTCTGGATTCCTGATTAATTTTCATGAATTTTCCCATGCCCGGAAAAACAGAAAAAATCCCTGAAAATGTCAATTTCAGGAATCGGCGTTAAATGCATTTTGGTTCCCAATAATTCTCGGATGGGAATCTAATTCCAAATGGACTCAATTTCAAAATCTCAAATTTCCGTTCTATGACGAAATTTTCACGAAAAAATAAAAAACTGCTAAAAAATTTCTATTTTAATTTCAGAAGTTCCACAGCAGAAATTTTATTACCGACGCTCCATGCAATAAAAGCCCATTAAACAATATAATTACGAAACCTGAGACAGATTAAAGCCACCAAAAATATTTTTTAACCCTTTTTTTCCATTTAACAAGATGATACTTCCTTCAAATTCTGCAACTTCTAATTTTTTTTTTTTTTTTTTTTTTTTTATTCTTCCATTTTCCATTTACCGTTTCCTATTTCAATAATTGTTTTTAACCCTATTTTTGAAAGCTTCTTCTTTCGAAAATTATCCTCTCATAATACACAATAATTGGGAATAATGACTAATCGTAGAGACAAGCGTTTCAGTCGGGCTGACGACACATAATTATAATGACCAATCTTGGGTACCATGCACATAAGAGAGAACTCGGAGAGTCAAATTTAAATAATGAACCGTCATGATGAACAAAAGTGGGTTTACCACATTTAGTTTAAATGCCGGTTCTTTATAATGCTGTGCTTCCCATAATATTTTCATTTGATTTCTGTTATTAAGGAGGTTATCATCAGCTATCGGCAGCTTTATTTGCATATCGATTTAGATTTTTTTTCCTTCCTTTCCTACCACATTTAATGCTACGTTTTCCCTATCATAGAGGTACAATTTATAAAACACTTAAATTATTCTTTTTTTTTCTCTCTCTCTTTCTCTCTTTTTTCTTTTTCTTAATTTTTTTTAAAGGAATAATTGATGCTTTTGATATTTATGGATGATTTTCATGATCGATTTCTGATGGATATCCGACATGCAACCGCGTCTTATCACGATTTTAATTATTAATCAAGGCTAGAAAAAAAAAAAAAAAAAAAAAATCATTCTTGTAATATGTAGAAAAGTAGAAAATTAGAATCGAGTAGTATCCCCCTAATTAACTCTAAATGTTTCTTTTTTTTTCTACTGCAATCAATCAAAAAAGAAAAAAAATCTCTGGGAATTTTAAAAAATTTTTAAGCAGGAAAATATTAATTCATGTAATTTCCGTGATGACTGTTTCAGCTTTTTTCTTCTTTTTTAATAAGAGCTTAAACATAATGTTTATAAGAAGCAATCGATCCTTACAAACTTTTTAATTCTTGGAAGGCAGCTGTTAATAGAAACAAAATATAATTACGATCACAGCTTCTGAATTATTTAAAATTGATTGAGAGAGACTAATTTATTCTTCACAGACATTAGTAACAGATAATTATAAAATATTGACAATGAGTAAAAATCGGGACATTGCTGCTGCAGCAGCTGTTCATGAAGTACAACTTATTTACAATCACAACTTTTAAAGCATTTAAGATCGATCAAGTGCCATAAGATATTTTTCATAAAAATTGGTAAGGAATCATAAAAAAAATACCAACATGGCAATTACTCATAGTTGCTGCTGCAACAGCTGATGTAATGCTTACTTCAAATATGATTGCTAAGTAGTAAGATAACCTTCTAGAGAAAAAAATTAATTCACTTGATTCATTGAATGAAATATGAAAGAACAGCCATTTGTAATAAAAACCTCCGTTTAAAAACCGGTTCTCGTGAAACATTACCTAACCACGACTCATATATTAATTATTTTTTATGATTTGTAACTTTTCATACGAAAAATTCCAAGCAAATATCAATTTGTAACATTTTTTTTTTTACCACGTACACCTAACCTAACCTGGTTGACTTTATCATAAAAACCATACGTTACCCTCACTATTACCGTAGCAAACAGCAATCGATCATCTTAAATTACTTAATTACAATTAAAGACAAAATATTAAATGATAAAAAATTGTTACCTTAACGAATAAATAATAACAGAAGCCGGGTTCCAAACCGAAAATAGATATTTACGAAAACAATGAGGCCTAGAAATTTAAGTTGGCGAAAAAAAAAGCCCCGGCGAGGATTGGCAACATTGTTGACTTTTTGACGCGCGCTTATCGGGAATTCAAACGTTATTTCAAGGATTTCGTTTTTTTGTTTTCTTGTTAAGCCGTAC
Source organism: Liposcelis bostrychophila (assembly GCA_037577465.1). Taxonomy (NCBI): domain Eukaryota; kingdom Metazoa; phylum Arthropoda; class Insecta; order Psocodea; family Liposcelididae; genus Liposcelis; species Liposcelis bostrychophila. Next base: position 2,770,046 of record CM075211.1, read on the forward strand.
GTGATGTTGATCTAATTATTTTTTTATAACAATGGTTAATTATTTTTAATATAAGAGATTATTAAAATTATTAAAATTTTGATAATTAACTTGTTTAGGCCTAAGGCTTCCGGGCGAAATATTATTTAGTAGTTTTTTTTTTATCTCACAGTTTCCTTCTTTAAAAGGGAAAATAATTACTGATTTAATATTTCATTAGAAACTCTTCCTAGAAGAGGAAGAGACTTGGGCACCAATATGTAAGGGATTTTCTTTGAGAAAAATATGGAAAGCATGGAGCTGAAAATCTATGGATGAGGCAGCAAAAAGATTTTTAAGAGTGTTGAAATTTTATTGAGCGTTTTAAAAATTTCTCAGGTAGATTAAACTTATTTTTTCAAAAGAAAAATAAAATAAAATAAATAAAATAAATAAATAAAATTAAAAAATAAAAATTGGCCCTTTTATAAAAATAGTCAAAATATACCCAAGTTTTTAAAAATTTCTGAGCGGTTCGAAGAAGAATTTTCAGAAATTAAAAAAATGATTCCGATTTTCTAAATCCTTATCTTACCTCCGTTGGGTAAGTAAAATGAAAGTTTTTCCGATTTTTCCTTCTGCTGCCGCACTTTTTTTTTAAAAAAATCGTTCTTATAAATTGTTTCTTCTTAGGCGAAATTTCTTAGGATTTGACTCAGTAGCAAAAGAAAAAGTGGCAATTAAGATAAAACAGACATTCTGAATTGCATTCATGAGAGAAGGAGGGCTAATGGTCACTTGTTAAAGGGATAAGAAATCAATATAGATCAGAAAAAATTTCCAGGACGGAGAGGGCAAGATGGTCGAGCTGCTAATCTCGTGGCCGTAATCATTTATAAAGCTACTAAGAAAGTTTTTAAAAATGCTATTTAACACTTACATATAAGTTTATGACGTCGTCGGACGAATCCTGTAATGGAGATAACAAATATGCATTCGCAGTCAATGCTCTTGTTCTACCTCCGCTCTTGCTCCAAAAACTTGCACTGATTTGCTTACCTAAAAAAAAAAAAAAAAAAAGAAAACATTAATACGAGATAGAATATTAAAGTTCATATTACAAACGGCTGTCAAAAGCAAAAATTACAGGATTTACATTTTAACTATGGGACTGGTTTGAACTTCAGTAAATTCGAAATCAATATTTTAAAAATCAAAAATTGACTTTTGAAAGCTTTCGACTTGCATCGGAATGTGTTATTCTTAAGAATTTCTGACAGGGGCCCGAAGCCGATAAAAATTGGTTGGAGCCGATACCGGCATCGGCCGGTATTTTTCTTTTTCTTTTCTTTTTTCTTTTTTTTTTTACTTGAAAAAAAAGTTGTTACCTACTGGTAACCGCCGCTCGGTGTACCTAGGGTAAATAAATAAATAATTAATTATCAAGAAAAAAATATTTAATCCGCTTAAAATTTTTTAAAACTCAGATGAAAGCTTACAGTTTTTACATTTTTATTTATAAATAAAAATTTTTGGCATCTTTAAAATCAACTCCAGGAAACAAAGCGACGTCTCAAAAAAGTCCTTAAGAAGTCTTTCAGAAAAAGACGATATTTGACGTCAAAAAGACCTCGACTTATATCAAAAAATGGATTTCAAAATGACGTCATCTGACGACCAAATTCAGATCCATCACCAGGGTGGATCGAAAAACAAGAATTTTTTATTTTGAAAATGCTACAGCCCGAAAAAGTTGCATTTTAGCCTCCATATTGGCCTAAATTTTTGGCCGATTTCTGCTGCCCCCAGAGGCCTAAAGTTATTCAAAATCTTAAGGGCCGAAAAAATTAAACAGTATTTCGGTGCTATAAAGTTCATTCCCTATCGAAAATTTTCCGGAAAGGGGTCGTGCATAAATTACGTACGCATGGCCCTTTTTGCACGCTTTCTCCTATATCGCCTATGCTTAGCTTATGAGTAAGATGTCAAATTTGGACCCCCTCCCCCCCTAATTGTGCTTACGTAATTTATGTACGACCCCAAAGGATGTGGGTAACTAAGGCCGATTTTTGGGCCCTCTAGAAAAAAAAAATTTTTTCGCCTAAAACTTCATCTGAGACGCCCTTAACATACTGACACCGGTCGCACAAAGTTGCGCGCATGCGTTCCGGAGATATAGCCAGTGGTCAAGTTCGCCATTGTGCGCACGTCGGACGAAAAACTTCTAATGACAAAAAACGCAGGTAACGCGAGGCCCAACCATGCGAGCTTTCCAATGGTTCCGTCCGAAGTGCGCACATAGCCTAAAATTGCACTCAAAAAATAGAATATGCCATTATCTGGCGAAGTCGGTAAAAGTCCCTAATTTCCTTTCAATATGTGTTGTATAGGAGTAAAAGCTTTCTTAAATTACATGTTTCAGTTTGCGCACGTGTGGCGGCCCTAGTTAAATCCGATTTGCAAATTTTTAACTTCGATTTTTCAGTATTTTTCGGTCTGAAGGAGGCAAATTTTTCACTAGAATTAACTATTTAATGTTAAAACCGATCGATTGGACCCTTTTCCAACATCGAATATTCTCAGTTTTACTTCGAAATGATTTTTTTAAAATTCGATTATTTATTTCAAAACTACCTGTTTCTTTCCATGTTCTAGAGCAATTTTAAAAAACGCGGAGTGAAACAAGTAGTTAGAAAGAAATAATCGAATTTTAAAAAAATCATTTCGAAGTAAAACTGAGAATATTCGATGTTGGAAAAGGGTCCAATCGATCGGTTTTAACATTAAATAGTTAATTCTAGTGAAAAATTTGCCTCCTTCAGACCGAAAAATACTGAAAAATCGAAGTTAAAAATTTGCAAATCGGATTTAACTAGGGCCGCCACACGTGCGCAAACTGAAACATGTAATTAAGAAAGCTTTTACTCCTATACAACACATATTGAAAGGAAATTAGGGACTTTTACCGACTTCGCCAGATAATGGCATATTCTATTTTTTGAGTGCAATTTTAGGCTATGTGCGCACTTCGGACGGAACCATTGGAAAGCTCGCATGGTTGGGCCTCGCGTTACCTGCGTTTTTTGTCATTAGAAGTTTTTCGTCCGACGTGCGCACAATGGCGAACTTGACCACTGGCTATATCTCCGGAACGCATGCGCGCAACTTTGTGCGACCGGTGTCAGTATGTTAAGGGCGTCTCAGATGAAGTTTTAGGCGAAAAAAATTTTTTTTTCTAGGGGGCCCAAAAATCGGCCTTAGTTACCCACATCCTTTTTACAGAAATTGAAGCCATTTTTTATTTATGATCAAAAAACGGCATTTATCAAACTCCCTATAGCTCTTTCGGCTCACTATAAAAAGTGGCTCTAATTACTGGAAAACTGACTTTATTTTTGAAATTAACGGAAAATTTCCGATATAAAATAAACTCGTTCGCACCAAAATACGGCTTTTAATTTTTTCGGCCCTTATTAGACTTCGAAAAATTTTAGTCCTCAGGGAGCAGCAGAAATCGGCCTTCAAAAAATATGAAAAAAATTAGGGTTAAGATGGAGGCTGAAATGCAACTTTTTCGCGCTAACGAATTTTCAAATCTAAAAATTCGTATTTTTCCATCCACCCTAATATATGGCCCCTAGCGGCCCAAACACTTTAGGCGAAAATCAGTCATTCAAAATTTTTTTCAAGCATTACCAGATCGTAACATTTTCCGAACATGAATCTCAACTGCAATGCAAGCTGAAAAACCGTTCTCCAAGAGGAGCGGAAGTATGAATATAAAAATAAAATAAACAATTGCAAAAATATACGATTTTTTTTAAAATGGTAATCCTGTAACAATGACCTAGAATCGAACCCTATGGCACACACTCGCATATTACCCATTCATTTCACATATTATCTTCAGCTCATAATTCATAGCCTTTGTATTTGGCAGTTTTGTTTCTAAATGCATTTCCGTTTTATTTGTCTACTACCCCTTTTTTCCTGATAAACGTAGCCTATGATTATTTTTTTTTTTTTTACGATCGTCTTAGTGAAAATGTCACATTATACCAAAACCTGTAATTCTTGCTTTGTAGGGGGGCTTCCCTATTTTTATTTTTGGCACCCGTTCCTTTTATTTAACAAAAAAAAAAAGGAAAGAGATTTTTGTTTCGTTAATTTTTTTTTTCTTCTTAATTTCGAATTAAATGAAATAAAAGAACTTTGACCTGGAATTTTAACTGTGCGACTGAAAAATCTTTAATTTTATTAGTTATTAATTAGGTAAATGCAAGTGCATATGGGAAGCAAAAGGTTATCATAAAATTACCGAATTGCGGAAAGCAGGGGGAGGATTTATAGTCCCTTATTTCAGAAAATGACTAACTACTTATAGACTTTAAAGGGCTTAAAGTTGGGTCAGAGAAATCAGCAGTAAAATAAAAAGGTCAGATTATAAAAACTATACCAGAATTTTGGCTTTTTTTAAGTTTTCAGGAAAACCAAATCTCAGAATTTTGGCTTTTAAAACAAAAAAGTTATCTGGATTATCAACTTCGTACTGCTAACTTCCCGGGCAGTGCAATGAAAAGCTCAAGTTTTAAAATAGGCTCTAAATTTGAGCTTACAAAAAACACAACTATGAGCATTTTAGCTCCTGTGAAATTTGAAAAAATATTAAAATATCGTTAATATGCAACACCGCCAAATTCACGTCCGTTTTTTTTTTTTTTTTTTTTTTTTTTTTTTCGACTTAAAAATTTAAAACCTTAAAAATCGACTTAAAAATTTTTACCCCGAAATGTGAGCTTTTTCCCTTTGATTAAAAAAAAAGTTATTGAATCACCATTTTACCGAGTGCTGCCAGATTTACATGCGATTCTGTCGATCCTCTCTTATTTTCTTAACTTGAGAAAATAATATAAATATTAATTTAAGATTTTGAGCTCAGAAAGAATCAAGAGAAATGACATCTGCGACAGGTGGCGCTCTCCTCATGGTTATGGAAATTTTTCTAACCAGGACGGAGGACTTTTTGAAGACCTCTTTGCAATTAGATATACAAAAAGACGATTAATTCTATGATTATATTCATAAATTCCCCTCCCCATCCGTAAACAAGCAAGGGAAAAAATAGGTATCATGGTGACGAGTCAGATATTCACCATTCATCCGGGGCGATTTTACGAAATTTTCGAAATAAAAAAAAATGGAACCGAAAATACATTATTTATCCGAAAAACAAACGTCATGACCTTAGAATATCCCTTATTTTGGAAATTTTCGAATTTCAAATCGCATACCCCCAAAAGTGGTTCTCCTTAGTGTACTGATAAACACCAATTTTTTTTTAATTTTTTACTCGACGGGAAAGCTTGGGGACTTGAGCTTAAAGTTCCGAAAATTGCCATAAGAGAAAAAAAATCGACAATTTTTTTTCGCGAAAAAACGTGGTTTCATATCGGAAATTTTCCGTAGACCACGAATCTGAAGTCCGTTTTATTAAATCTGGTCCGATTTTTGAGCTAAAGACCAAACTACGAGTGAAACTGGAGGACTTGGGTATGTTTTGTCACTTTCCAAAGTTTTTATAGCATATTTTGGGTTTTAGCTGAAAACCGGACCAGATATAAAAAAACGGATTTCAGATTCGTCACCTACGAAAAATTTCCGTTAAAAAACCACATTTTTTCGCAAAAAAAAAAAAAAAAAAAAAAAAAAGTCGATTTTTTTTCTCTTATGGCAATTTTCGCTCAAGTCGCCATGCTTTCCCGTCGAGTAAAAATTTAAAAAAAAATTATGGTTTATCAGAACACCAAGGAGAACCACTTTTGGGGGTATGCGATTTGAAATTCCAGTCAAGAATACCAGTCCGAGAAGCCAGGGGTGAGTCCCCTTCGGACTTATTTTCGACGCTTCTGCATAAAAATTCGAATAAGAAACAACCATTTTTACATGAAAATAAAATTTTTAATTTTTCGATCTCCACAAGAATTTCAAAATTTTTAGGCCCCAGGGACATGGCTAAACGACGTCCAAAAAAATCTGAAAGAATTTAGCGAATCTTCTTTCGGTTATTATAAAAAAAAATCAGGGAGTGTGTTCGCCAAAATTAAAAAAATTGTAAAATAAGGACCACCCTATAATTACATCTGTATTTTCGGTCCCGACTTATCTCTAGCTTCATATCTTAACTCCTCTTTTTACTGAGATTTTGAACCTTAGTTTTCCGCCCTTACTTCCAACGGGATCCCATTCGTCCTCACCCGTGCAATATCAGCCAATTTTTAACCACCCAGTTGCATCTGCCCCTAAAAATCTTTATACCACGTGTTTTCGAAAATAAAAAGTTGTTAAGTCGTTTTCAATTATATAAATTTTTTGTTAAAAAGACAGGAAAAGGGGTGCTGAGACATATTCAAGAAACGATATTTTACATCAGTCGCGACATTAAATAAAGAAAGAAAAAGTGTTAAACAGTCCATAGTTATTCGGTATAAAAACTACGGGGAATCTCAAAGGCTCCCGCAAAGAAAATGATGAACGCTCAATCGTATCACAATAACGGAGGAAAAAAAAAAAGGATATCGCAAGGGTTGCAAGGCTTAAACCATGTAATTTGTTTCAAGTGCTGAAAAGAGGTCCACTTCCGGTTCGGATCAAGGGTTCGTTTAACGGTGTTATATTTCTTTTATTTTTATTTTTTATTATTATTACGATTCAATCGTTTACAAAAACTAGTTAAACCGTAAATTTTTTTTTTGGTCTTTTCATTTGAGTCACCAAAAAAACTGGAAAAGTAATTCGAGAAGATCTTGAAGTTTGATAATTGTGTACGTCTTTCAGAAAAGGTACCAACTAGGAAAAGTAACTTAAAATGTTTGGTTTTTAAAAAAAAAAATTTGTTATGAGTTCGAGTTTCACAAGAAAATTTAGTCCAGAAAAAAAATTTTCTAAACAAAAATTAGGAGGAAAAAAGTTCAAAAATTGTAAGCAGATTTTTGATTTAGAGTCTCTAGGCTTCATAATAAGACCATAAACTTTTTAAAGACTTATGAATAAGCCGACTAAAAATTTCATTAAAAAATAGGTTAATTTTTATAAATTTTTTTTAGTTAATTAACTTAAGAAACTAATTACCATCAGAAAAAAATTTTCGGGGAAGAAACTTTTACATTCCATGATTGCTGACTGTCAATAAATCATAGGCCTATTCGATTCATTGATTTTTCGGGACCTGAAAATTTGGAAATTCAAATAAAGACCAAAAAAATCAAACATTTTATTTTTATGTAAAAAATGATTCTTTTCTATTCCAATTTTTATGCAGATTACGAAAATGAAATTAGAACTTATTTATAACAATCGATTACTGTGCTAAAAGGGTAAAATATGAAGAATTTTGCAAAAAAATTGTGGCTGTAGAATATCTTGCTAATTTTTTTTTTTACTCATTTTGGCCTCTATCTTTAAAACCGTATAGGATATATATAACTTTTAACAATATTTTCGTGATCGGTACAAAATCCGAATAGGGAACATGTTTGCATGAAAATAAAATTTTTTTCGGTCTTTAAGGGAATTCCGAAATTTTTAGGTCCCTGCTGACACTGCTAAACGAAGTCCAAAAGTCTGAAAAAATTCAGGCAATTTTCTTTTGGTTAATGTAAAAGAATTAGGAGGTGCGTTCACCGAAATTCAAAAATTCTTAAAATAAGAGCCCCCATACCAATGAGTCGACTTTTGAGCATCGAACCTTTAAACCCATTCAAATTTTAAGAATTCTCAAATCAACTGACGAGAAGCGGCGCGCCTATGCACTAGTTAAAAATAACGTTAAAAATTTTCCTCTAAGGGATAAAGAAGTTTAAAAAAATGTTTCAAAGCAATAACATTTTTTTTCCTTCTAAAAAAAAAAAAAAAAAAAAAAAAAAAAAAAAAAAAAAATATGAAACTTTTTCCTCAAATCATTGAAAAAAAAAAAAACGTGCTCCATTTTTCCCGGAAGGAACCCGCATATAAAATACCCAACAATATCCTAATCCATATTTAACATATAAAATTCAGAGGCTAAAAACGTGATATTTCCCTGAAATATTTTCAATTTTCATGATAAGTTACCGAATATCGTGTCACATTTGCAGGAATAAAAGGAAGGAGAAAAAAAAAAAAGTTTCGATAAAATATATAAGTAGTGTATATGTGATGTAAATAGATGAAAAAAAAAAGTTAGGAAACAAGCCGGGTATACGCCTCTAACAACCCCTATTGGTCGACGTCAGTCAGGAACGCCTTCCCATATCAAATTTAATAAGTTAAGAAATGTATTAAGCTTATGAATGAGACCGTAACTAAAAAAAGGTAGTTTAATTGAAAGTAGGCAACATCAACCAGGTGGGGTTTCCATATTCATGTGTTAGGATATGTAATTCTTAACATGCGAGCTATTCTTTTTTTTTTTTCACTTTTTACGTGAATTATTTAGAAAATATGGGAAAACTTTTTCGTTTCTTTTGACGTCGTATATGCAAAACCGTAATTAAATTTAATTATTTTTGTAAATGATTAATAAAGTTTTAGCTATTTTTATTTCTTTAATCTATTCTAAAAGTCTGCGCCGTGAAATTAAAGGGTATTCGATTTTGATTTTAAGAAAATAAAGCTTTGCCTACTGAGGGAAAAACGTGACGTAATCTAAAAGTCATAAAGACGTCATCAGGCACGGTCACACTCCAGGACAATGCTACAAGATTTTTCCACGTCCAAATGCCGTCTTTATGAATGACCGAAAACCGATCTGTCAGTGGATGACGTAAAGAAGACATCTTATTGACGACAATAAGACATCACACACGTCATTCTGACGTCGAAAATCTAGTAAAAAACACCCGTAAAATGACCATATTTGCATATGACCAAAATGTAAGACCTCACCATGACATCCTTTTTTGCTGGGATATATTTAAAGGATAGCATCGGGGATTATTTAAATTTTTTTATTTTCCTTCTCGGACTTATCGCAACATTATGTCAATCTAATCTTAAGATGCATTGAAAACCTAAAAGTCATTTGAAAGACAGAACTTGCCAAAACTATCTTCGTCTAAAACACTCTGGACTAGCCTGCCGATAAATGTCTGATAGGAAGTTTCGTTGCCGTCTCAAAGTTGTAAGATGTTTACAATCACTCCGAAACCTCAAAAATGCATGACTTTATGACAATTTTTTTCATTCAGTCATAGCGCATCCTAACCGATTTTACATCGAGGAGCCGACTTTACAACCGAAATACATCGAGGAGCCGGACGCAATACTGCCTCATTTAATCTGATTTAAGATTCAAATCCTGATTATTCCGAAAGAAGAATTCGGCATTTGGTCCAAAACCAGGCAAAGGGTCAAGAATATTCAGCCTTCCAGAGTGGTGGATTTAGTCTTTCCTGAACTAATTTAGACTATAAAGCATCTAGGGAACCTCAGACGAATACGAAAAAGGAAAAAAACGGTAGTAAAAGTCAATCGAATTTTAATGCTCAAAACAGAATTGATTTTTTTTTTTTTTTTCAGAGTAAAAAATAAAGAAATAAGAAAATATTATCCCTTTCTCAACACATACCAAACTACATACCATACACTACTAAAAAAAAAAAAACTAAACCGCACCCCCGACAGCTCAAGCCGGTAGGACTTGGTAACAAAATTAAGAACTACCAGACAATACTATAAGCGAAGTATAAATGCGAAATTCTATCTAACGAAAGTCGATCCTACTAGTAGCTTGAATTGGTATGACTATGTACTTACATTTTTTGTAGTAAATATTACACTCTGATTATGAAGGGATGACACCTCTGACGATCTGACCATGATGAACCGCGACGTTTACAGCTTTGATATTTCCTCAACAAAATGCGAAGATGCTCTTAAGATCGAAACCCTTAATATTGAAAATTGGGGGCATGCCGTGCCCCCCTCGGGGTATATCCAAGGTCCAATGCAAAAAAAAAAAAAAGAAATTGATTAATGAATAGATAAAATAGAATAAAATATTAAAATTAGGTAGGGTGTTTAAGGTTTCAATCTAATACACTAAATATTTATATAAACTATTTTTTCTACAAAAAAAAAAAAAAAAAAAAAAAAAAAAAACGTAAACCTTATCTCCCGGCAGCTCAAGCCGGTAGGACTTGGTCACTAAATAAAGCTCTACCATACACTACTGCAAAAAAAAAACCCTATACCGCATCCCCCGGCAGCTCAAGCCGGTAGGACTTGGTCACTAAATAAAGCTATACCATACACTACTGCAAAAAAAAAACCCTATACCGCATCCCCCGGCAGCTCAAGCCGGTAGGAATTGGTCACTAAATAAAGCTCTACCATACACTACATTAAAAAAAAGAAAAAAAACCCTATACCGCATCCCCCGGCAGCTCAAGCCGGTAGGACTTGGTCACTAAATAAAGCTCTACCATACACTACTGCAAAAAAAAAACCCTATACCGCATCCCCCGGCAGCTCAAGCCGGTAGGACTTGGTCAATAAATAAAGCTCTACCATACACTACTATAAAAAAAAAACTAAACCGCATCCCCCAGCAGCTCAAGCCGGTAGGACTTGGTAACAAAATTAAGAACTACCAGACAATACTATAAGCGAAGTAAATTCTATCTAACGAAAGTCGATCCTACTAGTAGCTTGAATTGGTATGACTATGTACTTACATTTTTTGTAGTAAATATTACACTCTGATTATGAACGGATGACACCTCTGACGATCTGACCACGATGAACAGCGACGTATACCGTTTTGATATTTCCTCAACAAAATGCGAAGATGCTCTTAAGATTGAAAGCCTTAATATTGAAAATTGGGGGCATGCCGTGCCCCCCTCGGGGTATATCCAAGGTCCAATGCAAAAAAAAAAAAAAAAAAAATTAATTAACGAATAGATAAAATAGATTAAAATATTAAAATTAGGTAGGGTATTTAAGGTTTCAATCTAATACACTAAATATTGATATAAACTATTTTTTCTACAAAAAAAAAAAAAAAAAAAAAAAAAAAAAAAAAAGGTAAACCGCATCCCCCGGCAGCTCAAGCCGGTAGGACTTGGTCACTAAATAAAGCTCTACCATACACTACTGTAAAAGAAAAAAAAAAAAAACCTAAACCGCATCCCCCGGCAGCTCAAGCCGGTAGGATTTGGTCACTAAATAAAGCTCTACCATACACTACTCTAAAAATAAAAAAAAACCTAAACCGCATCCCCCAGCAGCTCAAGCCGGTAGGACTTGGTCTCAAAATAAAGCTCTACCATACACTACTATTAAAAAAAAACCTAAACCGCATCCCCCGGCAGCTCAAGCCGGTAGGACTTGGTTTCAAAATAAAGCTCTACCATACACTACTATAAAAAAAAAAATCCTAAACCGCATCCCCCAGCAGCTCAAGCCGGTAGGACTTGGTAACAAAATTAAGAACTACCAGACAATACTATAAGCGAAGTATAAATGCGAAATTCTATCTAACACAAGTCGATCCTACTAGTAGCTTGAATTGGTATGACTATGTACTTACATTTTTTGTAGTAAATATTACACTCTGATTATGAACGGATGACACCTCTGACGATCTGACCATGATGAACAGCGACGTATACCGTTTTGATATTTCCTCAACAAAATGCGAAGATGCTCTTAAGATTGAAAGCCTTAATATTGAAAATTGGGGGCAGGCCGTGCCCCCCTCGGGGTATATCCAAGGTCCAATGCAAAAAAAAAAAAAAAAAAAAAAAAAATTAATTAATTAATAGATAAAATAGAATAAAATATTAAAATTAGGTAGGGTATTTAAGGTTTCAATCTAATACACTAAATATTGATATAAACTATTTTTTCTACAAAAAAAAAAAAAAAAAAAAAAAAAGGTAAACCGCATCCCCCGGCAGCTCAAGCCAGTAGGACTTGGTCACTAAATAAAGCTCTACCATACACTACTGTAAAAAAAAAAAAAAAAAAACCTAAACCGCATCCCCCGCAGCTCAAGCCGGTAGGACTTGGTCACTATAAATAAAGCTCTACCATACACTACTGTAAAAAAAAAAAAAAAAACCTAAACCGCATCCCCCGGCAGCTCAAGCCGGTAGGACTTGGTCAGTAGATAAAGCTCTACCATGCACTACTGTAAAAAAAAAAAAAACCTAAACCGCATCCCCCGGCAGCTGAAGCCGGTAGGACTTGGTCTCAAAATAAAGCTCTACCGTACACTACTATAAAAAAAAAACTAAACCGGATCCCCCAGCAGCTCAAGCCGGTAGGACTTGGTCTCAAAATTAAGGACTAAGAGACACTAGTATAAGCGAAGTATAAAATTCGAAATTCTATCTAACGAAAGTCGTTCCTACTAGTAGCTTGAACTGGTATGACTAGGTACTTACATTATTTGTAGTAAATATTACCCTCTGATTATTAACAGATCATCCCTCTGAACATGATGGATCGTGCTGGTTCTATTGCGGTATTTCGTTTTAAAAATGTAGGTGATTCGAGTATTAAAGCCTTTTTCTTCAGAATAGCGGGTATAGTCTAATGCAAAAAAAAAAAAAAAAAAATAAAAAATAAAAATAAAATTAAATAAAAATAAATAAATAAAAAATTAAATAGAAAAGAAATAAAACAAAATTAGGCCTACATACTTTAAACTGAGTCTTACTACACTATAATTTAAGGTTTACTTTACTGATAGAGCCGGAGGATTAGGTCTGAAAACCAAGCAGTAAGGGACATTACTACTATCAAAAAGTTCTTGTTACAGTATAATCTTATACGTACGTATCCGGTTATACGAACGGCTTTTGGCAGCCTGTTAGTGACTTTTTTCGATTATTTTTCTCATGCTTCAACAAACTGAATGTACGGTTTTAAAATTCAATCACTTCTTTTGCAAATTTTAATGAGGGCAACAATCTAGATGATATTTTTCATGTTTTAATGGTCATGGATGAACGACATTAATGTCGCCCATCAGTTAGTAAAATATTTGAGGAGTAAAAAGTGACCTTTTCTTTAAAATAGTGACTTTCAGGAGCTCGTCTTAAAAATGTTGGGTTTTTCCTAAAAAAGCGACCCAGTTCCGGCATTTTAAAATTTCTCGAAGTGAAATGGATTATTGGCCTACAATCATATATTAATTCCCTTCAATTGCTGATAATATTTTGGGCTGGATGACTCTGTCCCCGAAATTTTAAAATTTCTAACTTAGAAAAAAATGTCTGATTAAAATGAACGATAAGGCAGCTGTTTCCTGCTGATGCCAAAAAAGTGAAGAACATTTTTCATTTGTTTTAAAATTGTTAAAAAGTAGTCAAACACAAATTCAGCATTGTATATGGTAACTAATTATTACAATTAGCACCGATACTTTCCTGGCCTGTATTTTGTTAATTATTTGTCATTTATGTAATGTCATTTTTATAACATTATTTATGTTATTTTCAAAAAATCTGGTTTTTGAAACTGTCTACAGTATATTTTTTTAAATTTTTACTCCTCTTGTATATCTAGACGGACATGTAAACTCGACGTAGAACCCGAATTTTCCTCACGGTCTTCCCAAACTTACCTAAAAAAAAAAAAAAAAAAAAGGAAAAAAAAACCAACATTAAAATCACTTCAATTAATTTCGGTTACAATTTGAGTTTTTAAAACAAAAGCATCTAAAAAAGGTTTGACTGAATTTTTTAAAATTCAGAAAATTAAAAAAAATGAATTCTATCTAACTGACAGCTTGTTAGGCCAAACTTATAAAAAATGACTTCTTCAAAAAAAATGCTATGATTTGAATGTCGGGGTAAGACCGGCCTAAAACTTTCCCGAATCCCACCTCCTCCTACTCCTCCTCCGAAACGGCGGGTTAGCTAAATTTCCGGACTTTTAATCGCTTCAAAATTATTTACATTAACTTGGCTGAGGAAAAAATATATACGATGCATATTATCCTCAATAAAAAAGATGGAAGGTGTTTGCCTTCTCCACGATGTAAACGATACGAAACACGTAAACGCGATTTACATTCTTGATAAGTTAAAAAAAAAAAAAGCCGGAGGCAATGGCCGGTTTATTCCAATCAGAAGGCAAGTTAAATGTTAATGCAAATGATTCTCGAGAAAATGGCCGTTCTTCCCATTACAGAATAACATTTTCAATGGTGTGAGCCTCTGATTATAAAATTAATTGTAATCCTACTTTTTTTATTCCTTTTTTTTTCAACGACGGTAGATAATTTTCATGTTTATTTCGTTTCCGTTTCCCTTTCTTATAATATAATTCTTTGATAACTGCTTTATAAAGTACATGCAAGCGATAAACTTCGGTAAGAGTTAATTACAGGTAAAAAAAAAATTAATTAAGCTTTACTTCTTTTCAGGTGTAAAATGGAGGACGAGGATTAGGATTTAGCCCTGCAGCCAGGAGGATGTAAAATTTTAAGAGACAAATGCGAAAAGGTGCACAAAACCGACGGGGGCGTTTCCCAAAACGAGCCTAGAATTTTACAATCGTAAAAAAAATTACAATTTTTGCTGTTAAAAAAAAAAAAAAAAAAAAAAAAAATTGAAAATCAATACAGTTGCCATCCTAATCTATAAACTATTTCATTAATTTTTTTGAAAATATATTCCCAACTATAAAAAAAAGGAGGGTATTGCAGTGCCAGGAGTACCGGAACCGGTTGAACCGACGAAATTTGGAAAACCTTGGAACCGGTTCCGTCTTTCCGGTTCCCGTAATTTTAATATTTTTAATTATTAGACGACAAAAAAAAAAAAAAAAAAAAAAAAAAAAAAAAAAAAATTAAACGAAAAAGAGAAGTTTTTTTTTTTTTTTTTTGCATAGTTTGCTCTTTGTGCTGCCGCCGTTCCGCTATAGCATGACTTTATTTTGTACAATGCCGATCAAACCCATTCTCGGAAATTTGGATTTGGATTCTTGATTTCTTAAAAACATTTGTTTTATATTTACAACACATAAAGAAGAAACATTTTCACATTAAAATTTAATTTGAGAAAATATCTGCATCTGCCATCTCAACTCTATATTTCATTTTTAAGGTTATAATTTTAAATTTAAATTTCGGCAAAGCTCCAGGCAACCCAAGCTACTTCAACGAACATGATCAATTATTTTTTCCAAACATGTGGTACTGAACATATTTGATAAAGCTCCACCACGAACAAACATTATTTCAAATGATGAAAATTAGTCAATTGGCGGCGAAGGAACCTCCTCAAAAATCCTTAAGTTTTAACAGGACTTTTCTTAAACAAGTTAAAACTAATTTAGCACCACCCTAACCAGTAGGAAAATTCAAAACGGAAATATTTGGTCTAAAAAAGGAACAAGAACTGCATTAGAATACTTTTTTTTTTTTTTTGAAAGGAATGGTCCTCTGTAATTTGTACGTCAAATTTGTCGCTTGTACCTAATGTACCACTCCCAGATTTCCTCCCATCTTTCGACCCAGCACGAGGCACCCTATGGGGGGTCGATCAAAACTTAATGTTTCATCATCTCGGTTTTTTTCATTCGTTCAGTTAAAAAAAAAAAAAAAAAAAGATTTGATTAAATGCAAAAATTATTCGGCACGATTTTTAATTATAAGCGTTTCGCTAATTCTATGTTTTCGTAAAAAAAAAAAAAAAAGAACGTATGGTTATTGGTTGAAGAACATTAAAATAATTAATGTAGTGGCGAAAAAAAAGAAATATTTTTTTAAAAAATCGAATTAAAATTCTCAAGCAAAATCATTAGCGATGGTGCGATTATAATAATCACAAGGATAATAACGGACGGGGGGAAAAATATAAAATACAAGTTCGATTTATTAGGAAAAATGCTTTGGGGAACGATTTTGGATATTAGTGCGATTTTTGCCTCGGAATAATTTTCTTTTTTGTTTTCACGATATCCCCAAAGGGCAAACGTGAAAATTTTTCCTTTGATATGATGTTAAAACCAATTGCGAATTTTTAAAGGAAATCGATTTTTTAATTATGAAAAATAATTATGAAAAATAAAAATAATTATGAAATATAATCGTAAAATACTCCAAAATAAGAATGAACAATTTTTGATTTTGGTGGTTTTTTCTTATTTTAATCCCAAATAATAGGCCTATATACATATAATTTTACCGGGAATCCGAGCGATGAAACGATTAATTAGAGGCTGCAATCCGGGATTGGATTACTTTTTCAATCCCCGAATTTTGGGATTCAAAAAAAAAGTTCTCAATTCCAGGATCCTGGGATTAATGTAAAAGTCTTATGGCTGGCTACTACACTGTCGGAAAATCGTGCCTGATCGATTTATAAAAAAATTTTTTCCTCTTTTAAAAGGAAGAGATTTACTACAGGAAATCCAAAAAGTACGGACTGCAAACAATATTTTTTTAATTAAAGAACTTTAGGAACCTTTCATAAGAAGAGTTGGAAAAAAAATTTTAAAATTTACCATTCAGTAGGGCTAAAGCAGGGTTGTATGATTCCGATTTGATTTTCATCGGAATCGGAATCGAAATCGAAATCGGCATGCAAAAAAAAAAAAAAAAAATATTTTCGATTCAGATTGACTTAAAAAGCACGAAAAATTTAGAGTCAATCAATTTTGGTTTAAATCGGGATCAGAATCGGAATCGGCATCGTTAAAATATATTTTTAGGTTAGAATCGGAATCGGATTCTCAAACTTTTTTTTTATCTTTCAGAATTGAAATCTTACTCATAAATAGTCAAGATTTTGCGTGATTGAAATCGGAATCGGAACTGGAATCGCAGCACTGGGCTAACGATATTTGCCCCAAATCGCTGAACGCCTGCCGTTCAGCCTATGGACTTCGAATGTAAGTCCAGCAAATTTGGGCACTCTTCTCAATTTTAAATAAAAAAAAACATCCGGATTGCATTTTAACTCGAACAAAACGCGGAACCCAAAAATTGCCAAAATGGTATTTCAGAACGAATCAGAATAATCCATTTTCCTTTGATGCAATTGATTTTGGTTGTATCCTCATTCCGAAAAATAAAATATATATATAAGAAACCGAACGCAATTGTAAAAGTTTTTGAATGAGATGTATGAATGGTTAGTGTTAAAAATAAAGCGTGTCCGATTTGGGAATACCTTTCAAATTACATAAATAGCATTCATCGAGATCATTGATGTGAAAATCCTAAGTCACCGACGAATGGGGATTTTTTTTTCTTTTACACCTTCCCCGCAATTTTCCACTCGTTTGTCATAATTTTTTTTTTTTTTTTTTTTTTTTTTGAATCGTCCTTCGATATGATCGTTAAAATTTATCCCTCATTGTTCAAACTTGAAACCCTCTGAAGAATGAAAAAAAAAAAAAATTAATATTTTCCTAAAAGAAACAAAAGATGGTAGAGTCGAGGGAAATTTACATAAATCCTGTAATTTAATATGGCAATAGTTGAATAAATAGACAAATAATAATATAGGAATTAGTTATTTTTTCGATTCAAAACCGGAAATAGGATGTTACGCTATCTGTTTGTAATAACATACTTATAATTAAATATTTAGTCGAATGTAAACGTTTTTAAGGGACTTTGAAAGTAAAAGGAAAACCGCAATATTTATTTTTCCTGGTTGGAAATTTAACGAAAAAAAGGGGGTGAGGAGAGCTCGTTCTTTAAAAGACTGGATCGATTTAAACCATTAAGGGCCTTTGCCTGGTATAAAAAATTCATAATTTCGTTACTATTGATTGCAATAAACTGCAAACTGACCTAGAGACCCTAGACGAGATTAACCATTTCGGGTTATTCGATATTCTTCTCCTGAAAATTGGCCCATTAAAAAAATTTTCTGGAAAATTAAGGAGTGTATACTAAATTAGAAACCGTTTTGTAAACTTAAAAAATTTAATATTTCAGGCGGAGATTTATTTTTCGGAAATATCGAAAAACCGGAAATGGCCTCTATTATGATCTCTAACCTGACCTATTCTTGTATTTTGGACCGTTGATTCCGAATCTGAAGTCAGAATTTAAAAAAAATAAAAATTCAAATTATCAAAGTTATTTGTTATAAAAATTTTACTTTTGGTGCCATATTCCTTTTTTGTTCGGGACTGCATAATTCTGTCATGAAATTTGAAATTTGATTTGGAACATCGAAAACACTTCTCCCCAAACGTTTAACAAAAAAAAAAAAAAAAAAAAATTATGTTACACTCGTTTGCGACCATTTTTCCTAATCCGATTTTTCTAAAAAAAATAAATTCCTAATCCATTTTTTCTAAAAATTTTGGTTCCTAAATAATGTTTTTCCTAATTTTTAATTTTTCTAAAATTTTTGGATTCGTAAAATAAAATTTACTAAAATGAACATTTTTCCTAATTTTTTAAATCCCTAAAGGGATTTTAGGAAATTTAATTTTAGAGATCAAAAAATTTTAAAAATTAAAAAAAAAAAAAAATAGTTAGGAAAACAATTTTAGGAGTTAAAATTTTTAGAAAAAATGGAATTTGGCCCTTTTTGGAATTTTTAAAAACTTTTTTTTTTGACCCATTCCGCCGTCGGCAATTTCATCGTCCGAATTTCCCCGCAAAGCGCTCAAACCGCAAATCATTTATTTCTTCGGTAAATCTTGAGCTAGATTTTTTTTTTTTTCCTTTGGTGGCGATGAAAATTACGGGTCACTTTAAGTAGACAAATATTTGATTATGAAAGAAACGGTCTTTATCATAGAGAAGAAATAAAGAAGCATGACAAATTGATAGCCTCCATTGTTTGTCCTTTGTAGCTAACGACTTAAATACATATTACCAGTCGGTAAACGATTTCAGGAATAATTATTATAGTTCAGGTTGAATAAAATGTTTAATGCATGATAATCATATGGCCATTTGTACTTCGGGTTCCATGAAATTTCCATGACCAAATGGATTTTTCCGTTTTTCCTTCGGAAATATTGAACACATGACCTAAAAGGATTTTTTTATTCTTCTTTAGGAAATGTAAGCCTTAGAGCTGATTTTTGATTTTAAAAAAACTGCTTAAATGGGTAGAAAATTCGACTGAGACTGGAAAGCACAAGGGAGGATTCCATTTCATGACTAACAAGTTAGACAGCGACATTAAGATTTGAAGATCAGAAAAACATGACAGGGAAAATTTTATACTTTTTTTTTCCTGTTATACCCATTCTCATAATTTTTCGCAATAGATTCCATAATAATAGCTTTCCCTAGAAATTGACCATAATCTCGTTGAGACATTGTCATAATACAAAAAGTAGTGAAATAAGACATTTTTTTTTGACAGGTGGCTCCTCTTCCTCTTGTTTAAGAAATACGATAAAATACTCAGTCATAAAAATTGGGCAAAATAAGAGCCACTTTGTCTCTTCCTTAAATCACTTGCAAAGTGATGTAGTGATAAACGCCAAGTTATACTAAGCCTGGGTTCTATTACAAAATATTTAAAAAGAAAAAGAAAAAAAAAATTCACATTTCTTTTCATAAAAACGATTAAAAAAAGCGTAAATTGATAAACATAATGGAAGTTGTGTTCAAAATTAATAAATTGTTCAGTAAAAAAGTTTTTTTAGATTTTTTTAAAGCGCCAAATTTTTATATAAATTTTTAAACTCTTAATCGTTTGATTCACAAATGTGCTTCACCAAAAATCACCAATAGCAAAGATGTCCTTAAAAAAATTTCCAAAAGTCACTAAAAGAAACTGGAAATAACAGAAAATGATGCTTTTATAAATTTTTGCAAAATTAATGCAATATGCATACAACATAAGAACCTTACCTTTGTATGCCTACTCTCAATTATGGAATTAAATAAAATTATTGGGAAATATGAATGCTTATTTTTAAAACTGTTAGGTTTCACGGAACATAAAAGTCTGGGACTTGTAAACATAACATTTATAATGATTGTAAAGGAATCAACATAATAATGTGAAATATCTCAGAGGTTGTTTAAAATGCCAGCAACTGCTTGTGTTTTGCAATAAAATGTTTTAACAAATAAGATTACATCACTGCAAATTGTCTACATTTCATATAAACTTATAAAGGGGCAATAGATGAATTTGTAACTTTTACATTTTGGTTTAGGCCAAAAAATATAACATCACTTGATTCGTTAATTTCAACATGTCTGATATGTCTGATAAGGTAAACAAATGACATGTCACCTTTTTGAAATTAACAATTCAAGTGATGTTTCCATCTTAAAATAGAAAATGGACCAACTTTCTGGTAATATCATTTTAATTGATGCCCCTTTATTCAGAAAGCATTGTAAAAAATATTTAAATTGCAATACAGCCATGAAAGACAGGTCTCAAAAGTTCTTCATATTATAGCTTGAAAAATGGTTTGAGGAATGCCCAACAAGGGATAATATTGGAGAATTCAACTAAGCTGGCATTATTATATTATTCTGTTAAGCATATTTAATTTATCATGGAATAGTTTCATGAAAAAAATCCTTTCACAATGATAATGGAAGTGCATACAAAGTAACAAAGACGACTTGTAAAAATGAGTACCCTCATCGTTTATGCAAGGGATATTTGTTGAGTGAAGTAAGGCCAGATTTAAAAGAAATATTCTTCATATTAGCTCAAGGAATTGTAAGTTAATTGAAACTAGGTAAAGCATAAACACTGTCCTTAATGTTAAACAAGTGGCTTCCTTTTTAAGCCCTTTTGATTTGGAAGCCTATCAGCTATAGGTCAAGGTTAGTCCTTAAAAAATTTTTAAACAATCAAGACCACTTGTCTTCATAAAATCACAAGTAGTCTTTTTGTGTGACTTCATGTTTCTTGGCTAGTTTTATACGGTACATTGTTTCTCAGACTGTGGGGTAAGGATAAAAAAAAATTAATAAAAATAATGAACATAACCATAATTGCTTAAACTTACCATGTCAGGAAAGGTTGCTGGTTTCACCCCCAAATGACATTTTTATGACTTTGGTCCCCTATGGCAGCGGTAGCAGTCTTATATCACAAACGATCCGAATATTTTCAAACGCTAAAACCGCGGAAAAGCCGTAAAAGTTTAGTATTTCTCACGAAAAATCCAATTCGATCGAACGTTAATATGGCGGATAGCAAACGATGAGCATTCGGCGGGTTTTCTATGAGGCGGGAGATCTAAAGAGAAGAAACTGTCATCAGTGCGCTCCTGCGGGATTTTTTCAAACTATACCTGGTAATAATAATTTAAAAAAAATTGAGCTTTTAGTTTATTATTGCCGAATTTATGTTCCAAAATCCAAACATATCATTTTAAAAAAGTTAAAATAGACCAATAAAAATAAATTAATTTAAAAAATTAAAATTTATTTTGCGGGAATTATTCGCGCGTCTTTCATTTTGAATTTGAATACCAGCCACTACTGTAGTCAATGGAGTGTCATTGTTTATAATTTTGTTCCCTAAATTCTGTTACAATCAAAACAATCGTTGTTATACTATAAATTTAAAAGATGTCAATTAATTTATTATCTACTTCAGTAGTTTTAGCCAATCATTAATTTTTCTTTTACAAACATTGTTGTCCGTTCTTTAACTGACATTCCACGTCTCTATAGAATCTATGTCCGTCCACCCCCGCCATTTTATTCCGGGAAAGATTTCATCAGCTTCGCTTGGCTTGAATTCGGGTT
The DNA here is from genome assembly GCA_037577465.1 of Liposcelis bostrychophila. Taxonomy (NCBI): domain Eukaryota; kingdom Metazoa; phylum Arthropoda; class Insecta; order Psocodea; family Liposcelididae; genus Liposcelis; species Liposcelis bostrychophila. The sequence continues at coordinate 2,791,707 of CM075211.1, forward strand.
TTTCGATGTTGAGGGTGTTTTTTATTGATTTAACCAATATTATCCGTATAATTAATTTAAATTGTGAGTTTGTGATCATCAAGTGAGTCGCAAAGGAGCACCGATCTGCAGGATTGCTGCCTCGTGTTTAGGCTCCAACAAGGTCAAGACAGATCCATTAAGGTAGGGTTATAATTAGAATCTCTTTTTAACAATCATGATTTTTTAGAGTTACATTTTTAATGATTTGTAATTGTTCTTAATTCATGGAGGAATTGTGATTAGATATGATTTCAAAGGGTGGGCTTAAGGTCTGATTTGTTCCATCCTTCAGATTGGTTTGAACTTCAAAGGGGCTGAGGTATTTGTTCGATGGTTAACTGTGTTGATTGTTCAATAGCAGAAAAATTTGTATTAATCATAAGTATTATGTTGTTAATGTTGGAGTATAATTACCATCACTGTCATGTTTTAACAGACATGCTTTTGTAAAGCAATAGGAATAATTTTCAATTCTTTGTGATTGTTCTGTACACATGGCTTTATTATGCGATTATATATCATTTTAAAGGTTTGCCTTAAAGTGGCTTACTTGTTCCATCCTTCAAATTTATGTGAAGTTGCAGAAGGAGCTGAAGTGTCTGCTTTATGGTTAACTAACAGAATGTGCTGCGATCACTGAGCAAGCTATGTTGCCAGGTTAAATACCAGAGAAATTTATAGTAATGATTTGCCTAACCAACCTCTTGTCCGGCTTTGGGACAATATCTTGAACCCATGACAAAAGAGTTGCCTGGATAGTCAAAAGAGTTTAATATTATAATAATGGTATATATTTGGATTATAAATTAAATACAATTCTTCTTCCGATACCATTGTTGTTGCCCGGTATGACACCATTACAGAAAGAAGAAAATAAGATAAGATACAAATACAAAAGATAGTTACATCTAATTTTCCCACCTTATACTTCCTCCCCCAACTCCTCCACCCCCCCCTCCCTTTTCCTCCCCCGCTCCCCTCTTACCCCATTTAAAAGCTTCCCTACCAATCTTAAAACATTCAGGTCTTTAATTTTAAAGATATGTTTTTTACTCCATACATGGAAGTCAACCAACCCCTTTTCAAATAATTTTTTCCTTTCCTTTTCCAACTGCGGACAGGCAATGAAAATATGAGGTAGGCCGTCTTTCTCTCTGCATAGGGGGCAGAGTTTAATATTAGATGCCAGTCAGCAGAGCCTGACCTTAATATTAATAGTTCTGTGTGGAATTTTCGTGGAATGGAATGAATCAAAATTAAACCAAGTTCTTTTATTTCAAGACAATTGCACATAAAAATTATGTTAGGATCTAGAAATATTGAATGATCATTTTAAATATGATCAACATCGGAGCATTATTATTTCTGTGCTATTTATGACACTGTTTTAGGGCCAAAAAAAAATGACAGTGGTTGAACTCTTATCACATCGTTAACTGTTACAAGAGCTTAAATTTAAAATTAATTAGAATGCCTGCCTGTTCATTTTGATTGAATCAGCTAAATTAGAGAAATCATATCACTTCCCATTTAAGGTTATATGATAATTTACCAATTTTTTTTTTTTTTTTTTTTTTAATCTTCAGAGGTAAGCCTGAAGATGAAAAAAATTTGTAAGTAAATATGAAGTTGCAAAAGTTCTGTGAGGATTTTGCCCCTGTTTTTTTTGGCCATAAAACAGTATCATGAATAGCACAGAAATAAATAATGCACCAATGTTGATCATATTAAAAATAATCATTCAGTACTTTTAGATCCTTAATTTTGTAATGTAATGTAATCTATCTTCCTCTTCCAGTTGTATTATTCTTGGAGTTGCAACGTAATGCAGCTTTTTTTCTTCTACTCGGTGTTGGTCTACTGGTCTGTATGCCTTAGTTTATTAAAAGATCCAGTCTTGTAACTGAAACTCTTTAAGAAAATAATATGATAAGTGTAGCAAAACCTGACCATGTAGCTATTCCTTACCATCCCATAAGCTAAGCCTGATTTGATTACCATTTATTAAAAACATGTTTAGTTTATGGAATGGTCACAAGTAGGTACATGGTTAGCTTTTGGTGCATGACTTTTCTTTCTGTGTGAATTCCCTTTACATATGTGACAGGCTTTACCTTTTGGGAACAGATGTGTCAAAATTGATACACCATGCTTCTGATGCAAAATCGATGCTTCAGTAAGTTATTGTTGACTCAGGTGGGATTGTATGTGTTAGAAAAAATCCATAATTAAATTTTTGGTCCAAAAAATGGTTCCTATGCTTAGCTTATGGGAGCAGTTTTTTTCAAATTCCTCTTATAATTAATGGAATGGAATTAAAATTATATTTGCAATATTATTGTAAATAATTACTTGAAATACAATTCATTTCATTAATGTTATAAAATATTTCTTATAATTTTACAAAAAAACTTTTTCCTGTAAGCTAATTATAGACCACCAAAATTTTTTTTGACATTGCCAACCTCTGTGGATGTTGGTGTGTCAAAATATTATCAAAAACGATTGAACATTTTTGCTGCCCCTATAAGAAATAGGCTTCCGACTGCAGTGGGTTAAGCTTAGGCTAGCTTTTGTTGAAGGGGTATATAAGATAAATGAAAATCGTTGCAAATTTTTGTGAACATTACACGATTTACTTCAATGATATTTTTTTAGAACTACATTGATTTCACACTAAAACCATTTTAAATCTTCTAGTAGAGGAATTGTTTTACTAGTGTTTTTGAAATTAGATGTATTGATGTATTGATTGGACTGCATTGGCTCAGCAATTAATGTAAAATTGAATTATCTTAATATTTTTTTCTTTAGGCTTACTTCTAGAAATTTTTAAAAAAATTTTTAAAATAAAATTTCTTAAAATACCTAAAGTAAAATTTTCTAAAATCGCTCTACGGATTTAAAAAATTAGGAAAAATTCATTTCTGCACCAGGCAGGTCAATTGAGCTATGTCCATCACAATCGTGCATGGAGATACACTCTTTTGAATCGTTGCAGCTCAAAACCGGTTCAGGCAGCGGTTCAAAAGAGTATATCTCCATGCACGATTGTAATGGACATAGCTCAATTGACCTGCCTAGTACAGATTTAGGAATTGAAAATTTTAGGAAATTTGAAAATTAGGAAACAAATTTTAGGAACCAATCTTTTTAGGAAAAATAGATTAGAAATTAATTTTTTAGAAAACATGGTCGGGAACACTCAACTTCACCATATTTAATACCCGGTTTTATGGATGTATTAATTTTCATGTGATCGGTCTCACGAGTAAACAATTTTAATTTATCATATCCATTAAGTTGAATTTCTTCAGTGGTCACTTCCTGGATCAAAGGGACCCAGAAACTAGCTCAGGCTCACACTCGGACAAATCAAACGGCGTTCGGTTGCTTTCTACCAAATAATTTAGAAAAAGGTAATTTATTCGTATAATATTAAAAAAAATATTTAATCGTATAATATTAAATAATTTAGAAGAATTATGTAATTTATTCGTGAGATACTGAGAAGAAAATAATCGTAACGTATGCTATAAATCGTAACGTTGCAAAAATTATGCAAAAATGTTCAATCGATTTCACGGCTCCGCAGTGCCAATTTCCTAGCATAAAAAGGCTCTAGTCAGCCTGGTCCCTGCTGTGGCCGATTCTGAGACTGGTTGTTGTGGCTTTTCTTTTGTTGTAAGGCCCTCTTCCTGTTCACGATTTTTTCTTCTTTCAATAATTCTTTCTATGTTCTGCTGCAGTTTGGGTAGCGAAAATTTTCAATTTCTACATCAGCTACTTTTTCTTATAGTTTGGGTCTGTGATAAATTCCCAGGAATTTTGAAACTTATAGTAGACCCAATGTTTAAGAAATAGTAATTGATGCCGAAATTTGGAATGTTCACAGAAGGTGCTTATTCGCTTGTAAAAAGGCACTTTGATTAAAAAAAAAAAAAATAATCCTCTTTCTTGAGAGTAGTGTTTTATAAAAAACAAAACGTGAAAAAAATTTGAAAATCCCTGATTAATCATGCCAATTTTTTTTCCCGACATATTATTAACATTTGTGGTTTGCCTTCGATCGCAATTACGTAGATTTTAGTCGGGATTTTTCTTCCGTCGGCAAAATGGGAAAAAAGAAAAAACGATTCCCACGTTTAATCACTTCATTATGTTTAAATGGCCTGATTTATTTTCAATAGGTACGATCATGATCAATGACCCGAAAGTTGTTATAATAAGGATGTTAAGCTTATTTAATAAAGTATCGGTTTTCACCCCTTGGTAGTTGATGAATGATATATTTAATCAAGGTAATGCGCTTTAAGAAAATACTAGAATTGATTCAGTGTTTTGAATCCGATTTGAAAAGATTACGAGATTACACGTGTAAAAAATTGACATGAGTAATCAGGGATTCTCAGGTTTTTTTTACGTTTTTTTCATAAAAATTACTACACAGTAAAAAATATTATGTAAATATGTTAAAAACGGTCTACATAAAGTTTATGTTAAGTTATTATGTTAAAAAATCAACAAAACTTGTATGTAAACAGCAAAAAAATGACAATCGTTAATGGACGCAGAACATTAAACAAAACAATTGTGTTATTTTTCTTAACAAAATATTTATGTAGACCGATTTGGACATACAATTTATGTCAATTTTAACATAAAATTTTTTACTGTGTACCGAGAAAGATTTTCTTTCCTTTTTTTTTTTTTTTTTTTTTTTTTAAAGAGGAACACTCCCAGCGGCGGTTCCGCATATTAAACAAAATGATTGTAAAAGACAAATATTTCACAGCGAAATTGCTAACGTAACATACGTCAGGGAGAATATTTTAAGAGCGAATTTCGTCACGGATCGAATTTTCAATAAAAACCGTATTCGACTTTATAGTACCGTCCCATTCAACTAAAAACCTTTTGTCCCCTTGTCCCCTACGTACTGAAGGACCGTGAAATTTACAATTAATATCTGGATACTTAAAAAAATGTGTACAGATGTTTTTCCTTAATGGAGGGTTTGAAGCTAAAAAAAAAAAAAAATCTCGAAAAATTACGTACCTTAATCGTTTGAAGTACGTATTTCCATGGCTTAAAGCGCTCCATGCGACACTTTTAATTTCCGACGAAAACACGTGTCAATTTTTTTTTCTCACGCCGATTCTCGGAATTTTCTCGGAACTAAACTCGTACGAAACTGAAACAATGACGAAAAAATTAGGTTTATCATTGTTTTAAAAAATATCAACCACTTCCTGTCGACTATATTAAAAAAAAAAGTCAATTATTTAAGTTTGGGGCTACTCTTTCAATGATAGGTTGCTTTTCTATGCAAACCTGTGATTAAAGAATATAAAAAAATATATTTTTTATTTAAATTTTTTACGTGTTTTTGGCGTTGATACAGCGTGAAATTATATAATTTTAGATTATTTTCTTACTTAAAATAAAAAAATTAAATCAGATCAAAGTAAAAATCCTGAGCATAACGTTGAGAATTTTTTTTTTTCCTTAACAAAAATGGAGGTGGTGACAACTGCTAACACATGAAAGGGTAATGTTAAAGTTGATACCCTGCAATTTGGTCTCTGATGATGCTATTATTTTCGTAATGCATTAATTATTGTAAATGAAATGACTTTGTCAATCTGCCTTGGCATCGGTCTATCTTTTTTTTTAATGTCTGCACCTGCAATTCAGAAAAAGAAATGTTTTGAAAGAGCATAAAAACTTTTTTTTTGGGACATGGTTGATTTGATGTAGCAAATTCAGGAAAACCTTTTTGGGGACGGATTATCAAAATTAATATACTTTGCATCTGGTGCGTTATCAGTGCTTTAGCAAGTTAATGTTGACTTTACGTTCTTATTCATATGCGAATTTAAATCGCCAACTGCTAGATCAATTTTTATAATCCGTTCTAGACTTGTTTCTTTTCGGATTTGCTCATATAAATTTCTGGCAGTATTTGGTTTCTGAGCATTACTAACACATTTTTTTTGCATACCGTTATTAATATTAATTTTCTCCATCCCTTTGATCAATTGTTCCTCTGTTACTTCGATCAATGGATGGGGTGATTTACGTCTAAGGTGAAGAATAATGTTTTTATGATCGGGGCATCCGAATCTATTTAATATTTTTTTTTTTTGGAGGGCAGTAAGAATTGTACTTGCGGAAATACACTGGAGCATTCGTAGTTGTTTTCATTTTTTTTGGAGATATCGGTTGGGACTGCAGTTGCAATTGAGCATACGTGCAGACAATAATAATCGGCTTCTGATAAACTGGGAAAAAATGAATATTAAATGAGAAAGTATTATTAAAAAAGTTAAAAGCTTTAACTGCAACGATTTGGCCATTCGAATTTTTTCCGAAGGGGGTTGGGATAGCGATCCTAGGAATTGTTTTTTCGAAAGGGAATGGCTATGTAAAAAACATTATAAGTTTTATATGTACCAATTCTGGCATTCGAAACTCAATCCGCCTAAGGCTGCCAGATTGTCGAGCTGCGGCCCAAGATAGGTCCTAATGGTGGACTATTGTTGATGCTGCAATATGGCTTCAAGGCCTGTAAGGCCTTAGGGAACAGTAGTAGTATTTTAAATAATTACTTGGTATATAATATAACATGGTTTAAATAGAAGGTAACAAACAGCCATCTTTAGCTGGAGAAAATTTTTTCTCCCATGCTTAGCTTATGTAAATTCCAGTTTTAAAAAGCTTTATAAGCTAAACGTTGCTAAAACAGTCCACAAGTTAAGCAAGGAAGTCATTTCATGTTTCTTGATCTTCCGAACTTATTCTGCTTCATTTTATTGTTGTTTAAGAATATTTATTATAATTTCACAATTAAGAATATTTTCCCATAGTGGGAAAACATTTTTTAACTTTATTCTGTCCCTGTCAACGGCTTCAAAGTAAATGCGTTTTTGTAAACAGCCCGAGTAGAATTGTTGTTTGACAAAAGCTGAACATCGCAAGAACCTTTTGTTTTACAAAAATTCTTGATCGTTCAAGTTGCTTACAAAGTAAGCGATTGTATTATGGTTTCTAAAATTTTTGCCTCAAAAAACTAGAGTTTCATTCTATTTTGTGTATTGTGTATTTTCATTTTATTTTGTATTGTTAATTAAATTTGATTTACCTCTAAGTGGAAATGGGACATCCATGAAGCCACCGCTTCGGTAAATTTTCAGGATATTGAAAAAATAATCAATCCTTCACTTGTTTACTTTTTCGACATCCTGAAAACGGGCATCCGGTACCGGCCTGTTCACATTCAGAGTGCCTAATTTGGTTTGGCTATTACTAATCAAATCAATCCTATGTATTTGGCGGTTTTCCGACGCAGCTCTATTTGTAAGATAGATTTGAGTTGACTCTTCTTTTAAACTTTCGATCTGCATGCAATTTTATCTCGAGATTGTCAAAAGTCATCTGCGTGCGTAAGCTATTAAGACTTAGTAGTGATTCGAATGCTATTGGAATCATTTATGTCCGAGCAAAGATCGGTGACGCTTTTTTATTTTTGTCGGTACGATCTGGACGAGATAGGCGTATGAACTGATATGTGACTTCCGATGGAACCGATTGGCACACGATGTCCAGAACTGTCCTACCGAAATATATTCCAACAGAAAGTCTGTCGTGTCATAGCGGTCAAAGTCCAGCTCCGGACGACTCCTGGACAAAGCAGCTCTAATAAGTTTCATTTATTTTGCAACTGAAAAATTTGAGTAGAAATGCAGGCGAATATGTACGAAGCCAAATTATACTTGACTCATTCATTTACTTTCAAAATAATTAAAATATTCTTAGCGTATGATCCATTCCTTGCATGTGCATCTATTTTCCAGTTTAACAAAAGACCCAAGAAAAAAAAACGTTGGTAAAAAACAACAAAAGCAAACAACTCCACGCCTTTTATAATGTGAGCATTTACTAAAATGATAAATCACTCGTACTGTTTCGAAATGGTCCAGCCCACATCAAAAGATAAAAAGCATCCGAAACGTAAGGGGATAAAAATGATTTTCCCCTAAATGAAAACACCTTTGTGCCAAAACAGCCTTTTTACCATCCATAAGGGACATGGCTATTTTAAATACAAGTTGATCGTTTGATGCATGACGCATTATCATATCTTGACATATTCCCACGTGTCATATATTTTACGGTCCAAGGAGGCAGTACTATGCTGAATGAAAAAGTCAATTTCGCACCTTACGATGTCGAATGCCTGCCCTTTATCTTCTGTCTTTTTTTTCTCTCTCTAATGAAAAAATAGCCATATCCATTTTGGATCGTAAAACGTTCGACTGGTTCGGCACAAAAGTGTTCCACAGGGGGAAATAATTTTGATCCCAGTGCATTTTGCACGTTTCTCTTGATCAGTTCGAAATAGTCATCAAAATCTGGAAAAATGACTGTCCTTTTTAACAAATCCTTCTGCTCTTGGATTTTAGACTACCGTTGATAAGGTTTTCTTTTTTCAGTTCCTCTTTGCGGGGAACCTGAGCTACTTTTTCGCAATGTCTAATTTTTAGTTCATTTTCTTTTTGAAGCTCAGAAATCACTGCCTTTATCGTCGGTAGGTGGGGGTCCGATTGATAAAATTCTTGTTGTATTTGGACTGAAATGCTGCCGTCGTAACCGAAATGGGCGTATGTTCATACTTAAGTTGGCACTTGTCTTCTATTTTTAACTTATGTAAACAAAGATTCAATTCCAGAATGGACATACGCCCATTTCGATTACCACGGCAGAATGTTCTGCTGCCTTTCTAGTTCTAAAATGTCCCATTTTGAATGTGGACCACATGCTAGGTAACATTTTTCTGGGATTCCTGGATTCATCCCGAACTTGGCAATAAATACAGTTATAGTTCATTTTTGCACACCCTGCGTTCGGCTTAACCCTATCAAAATCAAATGGTTTAAAACTTCAATTTTGCTTTTCATTTTTTCATTGGAGCTAGACGCAGAACCTGATTGCTCAAGTTCTGACACCAGCTCAAGCTGAAAATCTGACGCCAAGTTAACTTTGTTCAATCATGCCGGTTTTTGAGCTAATTTTTTTTTTTTACGGATTTTGTACACTGTTAAAAAAAAAAGGAGTAAAATCTACTCTTAAAGAACACATATCGGACCCGCTACTTTTTTAGAGTAAAAAAGCCTTTTTTCATTGATACGCTACTCTTTTTCAGGAGTAAAATTTATTTCAAGAAAGTAATACTTAAGCATTATTTTCTCCGAAATAAATTTTACTCCTGAAAAAGAGTAGTGTATCAATGAAAAAAGGCTTTTTTACCCTAAAAAAGTAGCGGGTCCGATATGTGTTCTTTAAGAGTAGATTTTACTCCTTTTTTTTTAACAGTGTAATGTTTTGTCACCATTCAAGTACTCGAAGTCCTCGTCCTCTAGCAGGCAAATGTCCCGAAGTGTAAATTTATTGTCGGTAAAAAAAGCTGATAAAATGGGAATCGATTTTGTTCGTAAGTCTTTGAAAAATTTCATTTTAATTTTATGCAGTTTTTTATAAAACTTAAAAGAATTTTTGATTTCGATCGACCGTTTTGGTTATAATCTCATAAAACAACCTAAAAAGTCTGGTTCTGGTTTTTGTTCCAGCAACTTAAACATAAAATAAGCTTCAAATCAAACCAGGAGGATACTTGGTTGTGAAATAAGCAGATAGTATGTTTTTTTTTTCTTCCTTCTGCAATACTTCTATAATGTATTTGTTAATCAAGTCGTTTTCTTTTTCCTCCATAACGTTGGTCCAGCTTAAAAGACCTTTTCCAAATTCTAGGTAAAATTTGCCATATGGTAAAAATCTTTTTTTTTTTTTTACTTCAATATTTTTTTAAAAAAAATTTGCTTGGCCAGTCGGGTTCCGTAAATTCCTGGTAATATTTGGTAGACGGACATCCGCAAAAAAATATTGGAAAACATTTTAAGCCAAAGAAATTTGGACATTTAAAAATACAAAATAAAAATCCGCAGAGTCCTTTGCGTAAAGGCATCTCAACACATACGGTTGCATAATCAACGAATGTAAGGCTTTCTCGTTGGTCGCGTGTTCATCCAACCAATTTTTCGCTTCTTTTTAGTTTTTTGTCTTGGTGATTATTCCTTGCGGTTAAAATTAAAAGAATAGGAATTAGCATGCGTAGCATTTAACAATAATTTTCTGCGATATTTCCGATGGTTAATTTAGCAGTTTTTTTTGTTCTGGGGTTTTCTTTTTAAAAAAAAAAGTAAAATTTGCCGGCACGAAACTTTTAACTAAATAAAGGACGATGATGGCTTTGTCGATTTAAAAAAAAATTATGCAAAACTCACGTCGCCCAAAAGAAATTAGCCCGTAATCAATCATACATATGATTGTGAACCTGTCAATAGTTTAACTTACAAAAGTGACATATTTTAAAATTTATTCTTGTAGAAATGTCATGGAGCCTTTTTTTTAACAATGGATCGAATCAGCGGGGTTGCTAAGTTTTTTTTTTTTAAAGTGAAATTTTCACCATCTGATGTAGGTTTTTTTTTGAAGAAGAAGGATGCGTAATGAAAAATTAAAAGGAAAACGAAAAATTTATTGCATGAACCATATAATTTCACAAGCCCGATGTATTTACACAAAAAAAAATGTTTTTAGGCCTGAAGAATAACACAAAAGAAATATCAAAATATTTATGTAAATATAATTGATAGTTTCACATATGGTTCGTTTCTGCTGTACTTTTTTTTTCAAATATCTATAATTAATTTATGCGTGTGTCTTTTCATTTGATAATTGCTTTCCATCTCCTTGTTAAAACATGCATATGATATTCACATTCAGTCGACAGATGACGCTTTGTACGATCGTAATGTATTATTGCTTTATGTGTCCTTGATTGGGGTTAACGGAAGAAGAAGAAAAAAAAAAGCATTTAATGTGCGAATCGAGATTAACCCGAAGCTTGTAGCCTTCCCTCCTTAATCATAGTTGGTCATTTTATAATGATAAGATTATAAACACGAATACGTCAATTCAGCCCAACGGTTTTATTAAGAGCGATCATATAATTTTTTATTTTTTTATTTTTAATTAATCGTACGAGATTTTTCTGCAAATAGATGTTTCGCTTTTTATTAATCGCTTGGTATAGCTTTTATTTTGTTCATAAAAATAAATTGTAGCAAATAATTGAAAATTAAACAGGTAATTAAATTACCTTTTATGAGGATTTATTAATTATTAACATCTTGCTTGTATACATTAAATCCCATCAATTTTTTTTTTTTTAATATCCGAGGATTTAGCCGTTCTTTTAAAATCGATAAAGCAAAGCGTTCATGGATTTTTTGTTTGTTTTTGTTTCATGGTTGGAGATAGGGGGTCCAATGCCGGATTTTGAGTCATTTTTCCACCTTCATACTAGGGTGCACCTTGGCAGGAGTAAAATATTTTTGAATCTAAGCAAAAATAAAAACCTTCAAAACAAATCCAAGTGCTTACAGGGCACAAGTTGGAGTAAAAATACGGAATTGGGAATCGCTGTTTTCTTGAGAAAAAATTAAGGAAATCGGCAGTCCGATTTTAAAAATTTTTAAATCTCGAGAATCGGGAAATTCTGAATTTTTGAAATACGGAGTTCTCGAGAGATTCGGCAGCCTCCCAATTTCTCCCAAAAAAATCTGAAGAATTTTTTCGGGAAGAGCGGAAAAAATGCCATTCAAAATGTCTGAAGAACAGTATGGAAAAATAATGGTCATTCCTGTCGGTTGGCCGGTTGCTGTTTGTGAAGCAATTTTTTTTCATCCAAGATTTTGTTTAGAGATTGCAAAGTACCCGTAATCTCGGAGCCGATTCCAAGGGAAAAGGAATTCTTCGGAACCGGCACTCTCCCGGTACCGGTACCGACAAAAAAATATTTAATTTATTTTAGAGAAATTTTTGTTTCATTATTCAATGAGTTATTTTTGATTTGGTACAAATCTTTATTTCTTTGAAATTAGTGAGAAGCTCCCTTATCCTACAACCTAGTATGGAGTTAAACAAACAAAAATAAATAAATAAATAAATAATAAATAAATAAATAAACGGGGGCAGAATTTTTTTTTTCTCTCTTTAATTCTAAAGAATTAAATCTAAAAAACTATTAAATCTCAATTTTGCTTCTCGCCTTACAATTTTTATATCAAAATTAATTTCCGAAATCGTCTTTGACTTTCGAAGTCCAAAAACTGTTCATTTTCATTTTTATAAAACCTTAAAAATGAAATATTTAGCAAGATTTTTCTTATATATTATAATATTTTCAAGATTAATTACATATTGAATATTACATAATATGTAATATTTATAACAATTTATTTTTTTATTTTTTTTAATAAAATAAATAATTATTCTATATTATAAAATAAATAATTATTCTATATTATAGAATGATTATTTATTTTATTAAAAAAAATAAAAAAATAAATTGTTTCCACTTACCAAAATAATTAAATATACCATATTTTTGGCTTGGCCAAAAAGAAAAATACTGCTTTTTAATTTCGATTGAGCAATGCCCATAACTCTAACATTCCTATAACGTTCTCTAACATTCCATAAAAATATTCTACACATTATGAAGAAAAAAAAACGAAAAGAAATGAAATAAAAAAACAAAAAAGATAAATAAAACTGAGAAAACTTCAGAAAAGTATACGTCTAAGTTTCTTGACTAAACTTGCACATTATTTCAATACTAGTTCCGTAAAGGCTACTATAGTCTGTCTCAGGTTCACTTGTCAGGGATAGGTCATTTAAACCAGCGTTTATTCAAAGGCGAAACCTGACAACTGAAACTGAGACAAACTGTAGAAGGCAGACGCAGACATTTTCTTAAATTAAAGTTTAATGTGAAAATGTTTCTTCTTATTAAACAATCGAATATCGGGCATATTGATCCAGGAAAGAACTTGATTAAATATCAAGGATAAGAGAAAAGCTTGATTTAATATCAAGGATATAAAGAAACCAAGGAAAATCATTTAAAAGTTAAATCGAGTTGGCGAATGGTGGACTCGGAAGGTCGGTGTGTTCGAGTCCACCATTCGCCAACTCGATTTAACTTTTAAACTGATTTTCCTTGGTTTCTTTATATCCTTGATATTAAATCAAGCTTTTCTCTTATCCTTGATATTTAATCAAGTTCTTTCCTGGATCAATATGCCCGATATTCGATTGTTTAATTAAATAATGCGATCCGAAAAAAATTTTCCTTTCTTCTTATGTTGTAAATATAAAACAAATGTTTTTAAGAAATCAAGAATCAAAATCGCTGAGAATAAGTTAGATCGGCATAATACAAAAAGAAGTCAAGCGATAGCGGAACGGCGGCAGCACAAAGAGCAAACTATGCAAAAAAAAACTTGTCTTTTTCTCTCTGGTTTAATTTAACTTTTTTTGTTTTTTCGTGTAATAATTAAGAATATGAAAATTACGGGAACCGGAACCATAGTATCGGAACTTCCGGAATCGGTTCCGAGGTTTCCCAAATTTCGTCTCGGAAAAAAAATTTTGAAGGGGAAATACTTTACACTCCATGATAGCTGACAATCAGTAAATCATATTCCATTACTTCTGATTTCTTTAAATATGCCTACAGCACTAACAAATTTTATGTCATTATTAACAAAAGTGGGTTAAAAACAATATAAAAAAGCAAAAAAATGTTCTGAATGATTTTTTCGTTTATATAAGGAACAGAAACAACCTATAAATTGCGTTGTCCGATCAATTATGTATTTTGAAAATTTTTAATAGATTTTTGTCCAGAAAATTCTTTTTTGGCCCACTGTGTACCGGTTATCCCGGTACTGGAATCCCTGTTTTTTTCTTCGAAGACAATTTTTCGTTCCTTCGTTCTATTCCGATAGAAAAAGTTAACACAATTTGCATTAATGGAGAATTAGAAAACCGGTTTAAATATGACATTATTGCTCACGGCTCTACATGAGTGTCCGCGAGCATGAAGAGTTTTTTTGGGAATATCTTCCGTTTCCTTCCTGATTGTAGTCTGCAGCCAACCTAAAAACTCCCTCTAAATAAGATCAAGATGACACCAGTTAAATCGTTTCGTAAATATTTGTCAATACTTGATAAATTGTTAGACATTCCAGTATGCTTGCACCCAGTGGGCTACGCAATTTTTTTTATTATAGCATTATAAATTTTCGTTACACAAATGCTGAATTATGAACTTGAAGTAAAAAAACTTTGGCAAAGAAAAGTATGAAAGGACGGAGGATTTAGTGTCTTCACCCTCTTTTAAGCACAATAAAACCATGTTGTCTTGGACCATATTTTCCTTGCAATGTTATAAAAAGCAAGTTATACCTTGTGTGAATGGTGTCATACCGTTTCACCACAAAGGGGTCAAACCTCAAGTGACCCTATAAATTTTTGGACGGTAACACCGTAACACAATAAATACAACCATTCAAGATGGTGTAACAATTTATCAAGTATTGACAAATATTTACCTTTATCCTAAAGTTTATCCTCACAAAGGATGACACTAATATCGTGTCATCCTAAATTATTATTATTCACTTGAGATACATATACGTACAGTCTTCGCCAGGTAACTTGGAGCGCGAAACGGGAATTACTTATGAACCTGGATTCGTATGAGAGTAAAAGGTTCAACCGGGTGGACTCATTAGCAATTCCTGTTAAACGCGCCAAGTTACCTGTTCGAAACTTTATATAAAGCTGTGAAAAAAAAATTGTTCTGAAATGTTTGGTTTTGTGGTCTAATGCCTTTCTATTGTGAAGATGTGAAATCCATAGGAAAACATGAAATGTTTTGATTTGTTTTCATGCTGAATTGTTTTGTCTTCTTTTTTTCATTGGAGATGTTTCTGTCTGTGGGAATCAATTTGAAGTATTTTATTTATGAATGATATACGCAGACTTTGTTATCTTTAGGGGGAGGTAAACGGGCGAATTTTTAATGAGTTAAAGTAATTTGTCTAAATTCGGTTGGAATAACTAACACTAATCTATTTTGTTTAGTATCGGGTTCAGTTATACATTTGAAAATCTTGTCTTTTTCAACTAGAAAGGCGGGGTATGCATCTTGGTTATCTAAGATCTTTTGCTTTAGGTTCAAATAACATCTATCTTTAGTATTGGAGAAGTCGAATTTGTCCGGTTGTTTTTTAAGGCCTCAATTTTACCATGAAACATGGTGCGGTAACATGTTGCAGTGATTGTAACACGTTGGCATGCAACAAGTTTCGTTTCATCGTGAAATTGCGGCTAGGCTTTTTGTTAAAACGAAAGCAAATAAAGAAAACTTAATTTATTTACCAATTTGGATTGTAAATACTGCAAGTCAATGTGACTGCAAATTAACAATGAATTTTCAAGCCCAAGATGCGAAAAAATACTAGATAAAAAAATTCCGAAAAAAAGCTTACTCGAATTTCGAAAAATATTCAAAACGTAAGCTTGAATTTGAAAAAGAATATTTGTTTTATTTAAAAAATTAAAAAATAATAAATTTTGAAAACAAAAATTACAAATTTTAAAATTTTATAATTTTTAAGATTTAAGAATTTCCTTCTTAAAAACGCTTTTAAGAAGCAAAGAGAATCTAAACTTAAATCACTTAATCTTGTTCTCTGATGCAGGAATTTCCCGCCATGGAAATGGCTCTCCGGTTCTAAGCTGGTTGGTCGAATCGTCTTAATATAATTGTAAAAACAAGCAGAAAACAAAAGTCGGTCTTTTAAATAGCCTAATATCGGAAGTTATAAAAGTTTCCAAGAAAATGCAACCGAAGGTAAGAAGGCGGCTTTCAGCAAAGCCGCTTCTCATGAATCAACCTGACTCGCACCCGATCAATTCCGAGAATGTTTGCATTGAAAATTTTAAACAAAAATAAAAATAAGATTATGTAAAAAGTTTCTTGCTAAGATATGTTTTCATCAATGATGAAGCGCCGCTACAACCCAATAAATTCGAAGAATTTCCCGAGTTGAAATAAAAATAAAATCATAATTTAATATTTTGAATCAAACTTCTTTTATATCAATTTTTTCATTTTTGGAAAAACGCCGGTAGTACCCACGGTTTTATTAATGGCAGTACCGGTATCAAAATTTACTGAAAAACCGGTACCACCGGTATCAAAATTTACTGAAAAACCGGTACCACCGGTATCGGTAATACCGATATTGCAATTCCTATCGATGCGTGCGGAAGGTCAGAAAAAATATATATTAAATTTTTTAACGGAGAAAACAAGCAGCCGAATACATCGCTTCTCAGTCAAAATTGACCGAAAATGTCTGATGAAAAAAAAACAAGAAGTCAAATTTTCGTTCCGGTGTAATAATTACGACTGGAAGAAGACGAAAAAAAAAAAAGAAATTCGTACTCCATGTCAAAATTGCCGTGAACGTAAATTTTTACGACATCGTTCTTTTTTCGGTCACGTTTGAAATTTAACATGCATGCTTCTGATCGCAAAATGCGAAGCAAGCACGAAGGACCCACACATTGATGATTCATTTCGGGGTTTCTTTACTCGAATGTAATCTAGACGAAGACAAAAAAAAAAAAAGATAAGTTTATTTTTTAATGACGACGGGAAGATGTTCTGCTAATTGTAACATATTACCTCAAAATCAAATTGAAGAAAAAAAAAGAAAAATTAAATGGATTATAAGTAATTAGCATTAGGATCGTTAATACCCGATTGATTCGATTTGTAATAATCAGTTGGATTGGCCTCGCGTTTGAACTCGTTTTAAATTAAAACTTTTAATTTACAATACTGATGCTTTATGAGCAAAAAAAAAAAAGAAAAAAAAATACGCATCCATAATCTTGCAGCAATGGAAAGACGAATTCGAGAAATTGTCGAAGGAATTGGGGAAGGTGAAGGTGAAGTTTTATTTACTTACCGTCATGGATCGCCCTAATTAATGAAGGAATATATTTTGCTTATTTGACCGAATTAAAGAAAGAACCCCGCACAAAATAATAGGAATTTGGGCACCGGATGAAATTCCATTTGTTTTTGTTTTTCGTTTGTCTGTTTTTAAATGTAAACTTCATCCGGTGCCCAAATTCCTCTTATTCTGTGCATGGTTCTTTTCCACAAAGTGAAATATTCAAAGCACTAACAAGTTGAGGTTAGGTACTTAAAGCTTTGAGGGCTGGAAATAAAACCAAATTCTTTTGATATCCAGTTTTTAAACATTTTATTCCCGAACAATTATAAATCAAAAGCATAAAAAACATCCTCTTAAAATTAGCTTGAATAAAATTAAAAACGTAACCTCCGAATCAAATTTAAAATTTCACATTGATCCGATTCATCGAAAGAGAAAGTTAATGACATGCAAATTGATCGCTTTCGTTTGAGTGACATATAGGAGATTGCAATTGATTTTTTTTTTTTTTTTTTTTTTTGCATAATTATTTCAAATTGCTGCATCAATCTTACATGATAAATGGATGCATTTTTCTTCATTGACGTCATACAAGAAAATTACAACTCATAATTGTTATGCTTCTCTCGGGAATAAAACTATTAAAACTGGATATCAAAGAATTTAGTTTAATTGTACAGTACAAATTTTTTCGTTCTAAAACTGTTACAGTCAATAACTATATTTCGCAAGATATGAACTTAGCTTTTTTTTTGAATAGGTCTTCTGTTTTACTACTTTCCATCATGTTAGTCTTTTAGTATCAGAGAAAATAAAATAGTTTCTGCAAAGGTTTGAGGCGAAGAATTGATTTTAATGGCTCACTTCGTACGTCAGAGGTAAAAAGTATTATCTCTGATGGCATCCCGGTTTTATATGCATAGCGAAGACATCAGAGCTAGTGCTTTTTATCTCTGAGGTACGGTTTTATTACCCATATTACATCCTGTTTAAAGTAATTAAGGAGGTTTCAGAAAATTTTTTAAAATTTTTCTTCAAGTCTTCTTCGGTGCAAAAGATGCGAAGAAAAGCGTCATTTATCTCATAGAGAAAGGTTGCTTCGTCCTATGCTCTCTTATACGATTAGTAAGGTTATGAAAAAATCCTCCCTCTGCGATCGTAGGAAATTTTATTTGAATATAAGGTGGGAGTTCAAGGTTTGGCGCATGTAGAGAATTTAGTCAAACTTTAGAAAAAAGGACTTTTAGGGACAGTGCACCTCTATGAATTATTTCAGATTTTTTGACACCCTCAGAAGGAAGTTGTAAAGAGCGGAAGTATTGGACTCCCTAGTAGCTTCTATGCGAATGAATTTCGGAAAAATCTTACTTTGTCGACATCTTTCCAGGAATCTGATGTTCGCCAGCAAGATCCTGATTTTTTGATGTAAATTTTTGAAACACCTAATTGTCGAGGATTTTCAAATAAAAATTGTAACGATCTCAAAGTGAGGATTTTTTCAAAACCTTACTCACTGTCCAGAAAAGTTTTTTTGTGTGATCGGCTTTAAAATAATCTTTTGTGGTAGGAAGGTTTGTTGTTATTATCTGCCACAAGAAAAAAATTTTGCCTCCTTGGTCTTAAAAGGTCATACATTTGTTACTTAAGACCTTTCATTAATTGATTGACGGAAATGAAAAGGAAGATATAAGTAAAATTACTCCATGCTCAAGTTAAACCATTGCCGAAATTTATTTGATATTACTCCTAACTTGAACTCTTAAAGTATGTTTATAAATCCATAGATTATACTATTCAAAAAGTAAACTAAAATTGCCCAGATAGCATTTTCAATCCATTGGACATCCTGTGGATTAAATGATGAGAGGATTTCGTGATTATTGGAACAACTATAGTTATGTTTTCTTACGCCGACATTTCACTTATTGAATTATAAACTTTATTAAGGCTGAAATTAAAAGATGACCGTTAATCACTAATCAGACGTCAGATCACTAATCAAGCCTGTCCCAGACAGACCTTTGCCATCTAATAGACAGCTATTAGATGTCTAATTTTTAAAGTAGATATCTATAAGATATCTTGATGTCGCTAATAGATAGCTAACAGCGAGCTAATTTTAGGCTAAATTGCAAAATGTCCGCTTTTTTCGACGGCTATGGGATACCTAATATTTTAGATGTCTAAAATAGGGATACCCATTAGAAATAAATATACCGATTCTGCTTCAATTATCCAAGAATTGTATAAAAAATAATTTAGGAATGGTAAAACCATTTAGAAAAATTTTTGGAAAGCCTCAAAAATCATGGATCACTAAAGAACTTTAGAGTTGCTGAAAATGGATTTTATACTTATTCAAAGGTTACAAAAACTATTTGGAGTTTAAGATTGTTGGAAAATTTATTTAAGGAACTCGAAAATTGCTAATTGCCCAAAAACCATTCCAAAAATATTTTTCAACTATAAAAATAATTTGTTTAAATAAAGAGGAGTAGCTAAATCGGCTCACAAAGGCAACTGCTTATTGGGCTTTTTCCCTTAACGCTTTAGTTGCCTGTCCGCGCCTAATTTCCGTTGCAACTAGAATTTGGCAGATGAATTTATAAGAATTCCTTAAGTATATCATCGACATTTGTAAGAAGTCTCATATATGTCCAAAAGATTCAGCTATTAGATATCCCATTTTTAGCGATTAATAGCCATAGGTAGGGAAACAAAATTTTGGTTTTTCTATTAGCGATCTACAAGCCATTTAGTAGATATCTATTATATGGCTAATTTTTTAGCCATGTCTAGATATCTGAAAGCTAAAAGGGTCTGTCTGGGGTGGATTGTCCATCAGATATCCACAAGATATCCAAATCCATGGGACGACCAAAGGACGCTTTTTGGAGGATAGACTTTGCTATCCAGCCTGCCTGCCGTGTTTTTAATGAAGCCGTCCAAAAAGACCCTGAAACGGGCTTAAGGAAGTAAGTCGTTCACGCCCTCCTACTCCTCCTCCTCCTCCCCCCCCCCCCCCCCCCCCCCCCACGCTCGCGCTCCTTTCATTCAGGATACAAGGCCTGAAACTACGCGTTTTATAAGATATAATGCGAGCTTTTACCTCCCGCAGGTGTTACATAACATACGATCGACCCTTTAAGACCCAAGGAGGCAAACCTTTTCTCTTGTTGCAGATAATGAGGACATCGGTGAAGTATGAAAGTTATTTCTAATTCATATATTTTTTTTTATTATTAATTTTTTTTCTCCCAAATGATAGAAGAAATTTACCTTTACACATAATAATTTTGATTAATATTTATTAAATATTTTACTTTTGTTAATTCGAGGATTTTGGGAATTAGAACAAATGAATGATTTAATCGTTATAATCGATTTATTTGTTCCAATTCTTACAATCCTCGAATTATCAATCAAAGAAGAAACACCATTCAAGAATAATTTTACTTTTGTGCTTAAAAGAATCGAATCAATTTAACAGCCATTTTTTTATAACACTTAGGCCCGTAGCCAACCCGGAAAGTCAAAACGGGTGGAAAATTTTCCAAAGGATGCTCCAAAACTTGTCCTGGGGTTTCGGATCGGTTGGTTCTTTTGTCTCTTAAAGGCCGAAATTTTACGCTGAAACATGTTGTCCAACACTGAAAAATGGAGAATATAAACTTTTAAATGTTGCGCAACATTTTCATATTTCTAACAGTGCAACATGTCGAACAACATGTTGCCGTAAAATGTTGCTGCAACACACAAAAAAAATGTTAGTCAAATCAGCCCAAAAAAATGTCAATTTTGAACCCACTGCTTTTTCGAAAGTAAAACCCTTTTCATACTTAACTTATGGACTTTTTTACTTTCAAAAAGTTAAAATAACATTTAACTAGTTCAAATAACTTTTTAATCAAGCTAAAAAAAGGTTCGGCTCGAAAAATAGCCATTTTTGCTCGAAAAAAGTAATATTTAGTGGAAAAAAGTAATATTGACTAGAAAACAGTTAATTTAAGTTAGATATTAGCACTGGGACTGAATGCAAGAATCGTGCTAGTAAACTCACCACATATTTCAATTTAATGTTTTAGTGCAACACTTAAGTGCAAGTATTGCGCTAACAACAAACACATTTATTTTAATTTAATATTGTCGTTTTTTTGGCTATGTCTACTTGACTTGTCCACTTCATTCTTAATTCTGTACCTCAGAGCTAAAACTTCAGTTTGAAACAAAAGCCTGGAATCAAAGTAAAGCAGACGTTTTGGCTGTGAGATACAATATTAAGCATAAGTCGTACTGCACATTGTTTAATGCCCTAAGAATCCGCTTAGGCTGCACTTTTAATCATCAAGACGGATTTTTTTGCTACACAGTAAAAAATTTTATGTCAAAATCAACATAAGCAGGTCCACATAATTCTTATGTTGTTTTTGTTTTATGTTTGCCTTATGGGAGAAACAACATAAAAAATTTATGTGGACCTCTTAGAACATATTTACATAATATTTTTTACTGTGTACTCTTCTTTGCTCTTTGTTTGCTTTAAATGTGACATGCTTCCCTTTTGACGTTGTTTTTTTTCCCCCACATGAAAATCATCTTCCAATGTCAGTTCTCTGACCATGTTGGTTGACTTCACCATCTCGGGAACAGCGATCGGAGAAGCCTGAACGAAAGGCTGGTTGCGACGTAAGACCATCTGAAAAAACGATCAATTTTTGTAAAAACAAATCTCTAAACAAAATCTAATAAAGAGGGAAAAAAAACGAAGTAATTAGCCAACAAAGGTAACGCGTTTAATGGCGCAAAACTTTTCAATATGATAACAATAATAAAAGGAGACAAAACCAATTTGGGCTCGTTCATGAAAATCGGAAGCGAATGTAAATTATTCAAGCGAAAATAAACAAATAAACGGGCTCATTGAAAACACTTTTGAATATGAATTAATTGCTTTAAATCGATATATGTCGATCCTTATTTAATTCTCTTTTTTTTCCCTGTTCGACAACAATGAAATTGTCTTCAACGCGCAAGTCGCCTTTTAATAATAAAATTTTCATGCTGTTAATTCATCTTTTTATGGAATCAACACGAATCAAAATCAAAGAAGGTGACGGTTTAATCAAGTGTTTTTAAAGCAAACAAAAAAAAAAAAAAAAAAAAAAGAGGGGTTCCAAAAATATCCAGCTTGATGAATTTAAGGTCGCTAAAAAAAATCATTTGGTAGATTTTTACGTGGCTTTAATTATAAAAATTGTTGAAATTTGTATCTTTTTATCGTTGAACTGCTCCAGGACTTCGTTTGATGTCGCCCCGATTTCGGCATTATAATATGCAGATTAGGGTGGGCCGAAAAAAGCGAATTTTTCAATTTGAAAAGGCCTGATATGGGAATCGATGCCTTTTTATAATACTATTGACCCTAATTTTTTTCAGATTTTTTGAAGGTCATCTGGAGGTCGCGCAATGACCTTGAAGTTTTTGAAAAGCCCATATGAGGGCAAAAAATAAGAATTTTTTTTTTTTTTTTGCTGAAAAAAGTATCGCTTTCTACGATACGATTCTTTCGATTACGAATATGAAGTCCAAAACCATTTTAAGTGTTCGGTTTTGGAGCTTTAAGCGTATTTTCTAAACACTAAATTACTTTAGGTTGCTTTTTCTTTTAGCTTAAAAACTGTACACAAAAACGAATTGTGGACATCATACTCGTAATCTACGCAAAATTTTCAATAAGAAGCGAAACTTTTTTCAGAAAAAAAAATTCTTATTTTTTGCCCTTATATGTGCTTTTCAAAAACTTCAAGGTCATTGCGCGACCTCAAAATGACCTTCAAAAAATCTGAAAAAAATTACGGTCAATAGTATTATAAAAAGGCATCGATTCCCATATCAGGCGTTTTCAAATTCAAAAATTCGCTTTTTTCGGCCTCCCCTAATGCAGATTATTAAGCAAAATATTATTTTTGAGCAGTAGCAGAAGAAAAACTATGAAAATAACTTGAAAAAAAAAAAAAGATGTATATATATATATAAAATATATACTGTGTATAAGAAAAGGGGTGGGTTAGCAGACAGAAAAATTGAAAATAGCACAGTACTTCTGGTACTACAATTAATTAGTAATTACTCTTCAGTTAACAAAGAGAAACAATGTATGAGAAGGACTCTGTAGGAGTGGAGAATTAAACATAAATGTTGATGGGTATACCTTCACCTCAACTATATGCGCAAAAAAGAAGAAGAAAAAAAAAAAAAAACGTTTAAAACACAGTGAAATTTAAACCGAACATCCTTTTCTCATTTTTTGTTTATCCATACATGAAAAACTACACCAAAAAAAAAATTTAAGAAATAGCTTTCAGCGTTGCCCTTTGCCGCATAATTGATGTCCTTTGAAGCATCTGGCGTTTCCAAAAATGTTTCATTTTCCCGAGTTAATCACGAGTCACACCGGCTGATTTATTAACCGTTTCGTATTTTTTTTTGAGCTCATCATTCAACAGCTCAACGCAGTTTTTTATTATAATTTTTTTTTTTTCTTGGAAATAAAACAAAACCCCAGTCACGGTTTTCTTTTCCCACTGTATTATTTAAGAAAAAAAAAGTCAAAAATCAAAATAATAGTTTCTCAAGGCACGTGTGGGGGTTGGGGTGACGTAATGGGCGTACCAGGTCACCATCTGTACCGTGGAGGCTGCATCCTTTTTATTGTTACATTTCTTTTTTTTTTTCATTCGTATTTTTTTTTTTATATCAAATTCCCCCGATATGTAAAAAAAAAAAATATTTTTGGGAACGTTACTTTCGCATTACATCTGCCGAATTTTTTTTTTTTTTTTTTTTTTTCTTCTCTTCATTATTCCTTTGGGAATCAAAGTTTTGTAGGTTAATTATTCTCCGCCTAAAAGTTTGGGGGAGGTTTATTATAATAGATGAATTTCCTTACATAAATTTGCTCAAGTTTTATAACCCAAGTTCGATGTGAAAGAAATAAATTACTGGGAGATGGAAAACTTATTCTCCTTAGAAGGCAATTTAATGAATGAAAAAAAAAGAATTTTCTGAAAAGCAAAAACCGCCGCCGAGCTTGAAAAGGAATCGTTTTTCATTTAAAAGAAAATAAAAAAAAATGGAAAAATTTTATCCGGGGGCTAATTTATTACCGGCAAATTATTCACGTCGCATAAATATTTGGTTTTTTTTTTTCTTTTATTGTTTTCCCAGTTCATTATTTGCGAAAAGGTATTAAACCGGATGATTAAATTATAGGAGGCGATTAAAAGTTTTGAAGATCGCTCAGCGTGCTTTTTTTTTTTTTGCGGGGAAATCGGAATGAAATTTTGCGAATTGGGGATATCAAATGATAAAGGCTTCCGCGAAAACGGGGTCGAATTTTAATGTTCCTGGTGGTCTGCCACCGAAGAAGACTGAAAAAAAATATAGTTTCGGTCGTTCTTTGAAATGTTACAATGTGTCTATTTTTTTTTTTTTTTTTTTTTTAAATAGTGCATTGCCCCTGTAAGCGATTTCAGCGTATCTCTATTTTGTAAGCAATACCTTTTTTTCTGATGTTTAGCTTTTGTCAACAACGGTTCTATTCGAGTTGTTTTCAAAATGGATTTACGCTGGTCGCTTACAGGGGCAGTGCATTTAAGCACAGCACAACGTTTGACATGTTTTTTTAATAATTTTACATACTTCACATTTTTTCGGCAAATTTACCATTATTAAAAGCACGAAGGTGGTGCAAGTGAAGGAGGGAAATTTTTTTTTAAAATAAAGATTTCATATTTACGGAGCTTAAACTTCTTATACGTGGTAGAACAATTTTTGTTTTGTGATTTTGCTAAGGTAAACGTAGGAAAGATCTTCATAAAAATTGTTCTACCGTGTATACTAACTAGGGTGTCCCTTATTTTGGCAGTTTTCGAATTTCAAATCGCTTATCCCCAAAAATGGTTCTCTTTGGTGTACTGATAAGCCCGAATTTTTTTACTCCCTCCGTTCCAAATTAATAGTTACATTTCTTTTGATTGCTCGGCGTTTCTGACTCTTTTGACTGAAGCCCAAAGTAATGGTGTCACTTAACGTACCTATCGAACACTTTTTTACACCACCCCCCAACCGCCCCCTCCCAGGTCCCCCCCTTGGAAAAAAAGATTATTTAATATACGACAAAAAATGGACCTTCCGGAGAATTTTCGCTCCGCTTTGCAGAGAAAGCGGAAAAATTAAACCATGGGTGGAAATGATAAAGTTTATGACCCAAAACAATATCCCACGGTCATAAAATTTTTTCCGATCGTTCCTCCATGGAAAAGTGGGGGGCAATATATAAGGGGGGTGAATTTTTAAAAATCGTTGGATCGTCACGAAATTTGGGGTACGGGGGTTTTATGGGTCGCTGATTTCGATTCTGAAGTCAGATTTCAAAAATTCAAGATGGCCGATCCAATATGGCGGACATATTTTAACAAAAACGAATTATTTCGCCAAAGTTGAAAGTTGAGCAAAAATTAATTTTGCCTCCGCTACAGTTGATATTCTGTATACCTTAACCCCAGATTGGCCGAAGAACTTTAATCGTCGCAACTGGGTCGTCGAGAAAAATTTTATAGAAAAGAAATATTTATAAGATGCAACCATTTTTTTAATTAATTAACCGGAGAAAAAAATCAAAGAATTAGCAAAGGAAAGAAAAGGTCGTCCATCTGCTTCCAAAAAGAATTTGGAAAAAACAACCTCGTTTATAATAATAAGGATACTACATCCAACTTTTTGTCGATCTGCCTCATTAATTTTAGGTTTAATGTGAATTTTGACTGTTTTCATTACCGATGGTATAGGCGATGACGAGGTTTAAAAACGCCGAAGTTCTAAAAGTGTCAAATAACATCAAAATGACCGGCACAAGTTACTTTTTATTATGTTTCCGATCCATAGGCGCAGTGTCGAAGCGCGTGTCTTATAACCTCACATGTGCCCTTAGCCTTTTTGATCCCAAAGTACAAATTATATATTTTTTTAAAAAAAATTTAAGTCTATCTCAATAATTACTGAAATATTTTCTCTTTGAATTTAACGTCGGTTGACGCATTAAATTTGTCTCGCAGACAGATTCCGAAGCGGTTTCATTGCAGTAATTAAACATAATTAGTGTAATGCAGTATTTTATTAATTTATCCATATGTTAACTTTTATAATCGCATATAAAATTTTGTTGTATGGGGTGCATGATGCGTTCGGTGGAAAGAAAAAGAAGTCCTTTACGATGATTTGTTAACTATTTTATTCATGAGGATGTTGGTTTTTTTTTTTTTTTTTTTTTTTTTTTTCTCATTTAAAAATTTATGTACGCCTCTGATGAAAGGCCACACACGTCAAATCCGAAAATGTTTTTATGGGCTAAAAATTATTTCGATATCCGGGCAAAGTTAAATGAGTTCCTTATGTTTCAAATCATATGTGTAAATCTGACCTTTATGGACGAGGATCTTTAACACCTGAAGAGAGAACCATCCATTGATTTATTTTTATTGGTTTCTTCGGTATTTTCGGTGGTTTGTTCTCTTCTTTTCATCCCCCTTGTTAAATATTTATGTTGTTTTTGTCTTCAAATGAGGTAAAGAAGGAATGAAATAAACATGTGTTCAGGGGGAAAAGTGCGAAAAAGGGGAAAAGGATAAACGAAAAATGATTTACCAGATTTGGCGAATTTTTTGATATTTGCTCTTCTTGAGTTCTGAAAAATATTATCTGACGATTCGTGGCTCTTTGCAATGATCGTAAAAAATTGAGCTTAACTTTCATATATTTTTGCGTAGTTACCTGCGCTTATAATTGCGAGTTCCTAGGATCCCTGTCCTGAAAAAACGATTTTCGAAAAATTTAGCGCCAGATTTTATGAAATGGAAGTAACATGAAAAATTTGCCGTAAGATGCTTCAATGCGGCTTCAAAAATTAGACTTTTTTTTTCCAAATATGTAAGTGCACATGGAAGACTACCCTCTGATGACTGGAGTGGTTAAAAAATATTTTGTACTCCCCACCACCCTCCCTAATATTAAGTAAGATTTTTTACATTTTTTACTTTCATTCGTTTAGTTTATTTTTCCTTATCAATTTACAAACTGTTTTGAAAATCATGTAGCGTAAGTACCAACCCTTAATTTTTTCGGATTTTTCGAACGGCATCTTGAGGTGGCAAATTGGCCTTTAAATTTTCAAGTTTTGAAGACGGTCGATTCCTATCGGAAATATCTTGCAGATTACGAATTTGAAGTCAAAAGTCAGTTTTGGTGCATGATTTTCGGGTCACAGGGACTGAAAACCTTGTTAGGGATCATACAAGTATTTTTTTGCCTATTTTGTACTTACCACTCCCCTCTTTAATATTACGTAAAATTTTTTTATATTTTTTATTTATTTATTTATTTTTTTATTATTATTTTTTTTTATTAATTTGCAAAAAAGAGATTTTAACTTTATTTTCTTTTTATTTTCGTCTTCAAAAAAATTATTGCTACAGCACCTTATTCTTTTTCTGAAATAAAATTAAGCATCAAAAAGTTGGTACGCCGGAGACCGAATAGGAGGTTCGATCCAACGAACCTAGTTACGGTCCTAAAGCTACCCGTCGCTCGGTAGACGGATTCCGGTATCGCTTATTCAGCGAATCCCTCTACCGAACCTGGAACCGCTGACTAAGCTGCCTAGTTGCGGGGGCAGGCTCCAGCATCTTTTTATTCATTCGTTTTTTGTCGTTTTATTATAGTAGTTGTCGTGCTGAAGCGTTAAGGATGTGAAAACCGTACATTTGTTCTTATTCCATCTGCCCGCTTACCAAAGTGAAGAGTGAAATTCATTTTTAAAAAGTTAACGAATCAAAAAATGATTACAAAAATTAATAAATAAAACAAAACCAAAAATTATTTAATAAAATAAAATCATATCAAAACTAAATTGAATTTATAGAAATCGCTAAATGGAATTATGAACTAATGAGATCATTTTTACACTGAATAATGCAGCAAATATTTTTAAATGGCAAATTTTTAAAATTTCAAATCTTAGGTAAGGCATGGAATACCTCTCCCCCCCTTCGTAAGCAGCCGTAAGCATTCCTTTAACCCTCTGCCCTGTTAAGTGCTTACGAAATACTTGTATGATCCGCAAATGATGGCTTTTTGCCTGTAGTTTGTAAACTGTAAACTGAAACTAGTTTTGAGCTTTATATTCGTAATCTAAGTATGCAAAATTTCTGGTAGAAAAAAATCGATTTTTTATGCCAAAAAAAAATTATTTTTGACCCTTATGAGCTTATGGGCTTTCTGGACGCCGTTCAAAAAATCTGAAAAAAATTTAGAGCTAATTTTTTAAACCCTTTAATTGGAAAATTGTTTAATGATGGAATTATTGGCGTAATATCCTTTACCTCTCTATTTAGAGAACGGTTCCCTCGCGCTTCAATTATGAATTTAACTCTAACCCTAAGCAAACTTTCCCCGTTATACGAGTTTCTAAATTCCGAAAAAGCTGATTTTTGAACCACAAGAATGGTCAAGACTTAGAAACCTCAACTCATTTTCGACTATTCCTTATCCTTATTCCTTATCCTCAGCCGTTCCTAGAGCAATAAAAAAAAGTGTGAAAATTGAGAATTTGTAAGGAAATAAATTTTGACTTTTGCAATATTTCAAAGCAATCGGAGCGAAATCAATGAAATGTCCCCCGTGATTATGATTGAAGAAGGAACCGAAATACCAAAAACACGGAATATTTGTAACTAAAGAGAAGTCGAAGAAAAGTTCGGTAATTTGTCAAAATGTTAAAGGAACGCCGCCGTTTGACATCCGATATTGTGCACGAGTCTTTGTTCCTGTTGACTTTGCTTTCAAATCTGGGGTTCCAGGGGTTGTCAGGGTTCAGTTTCAATAGGTTATTATCGTGAGCCGAGGGATTCGGTTGTTATGTCCTTCGATAACTTTTTTTTTTTTTAAGTCACACCATCGATCATGTTTATGTCTTCTAAAAATATTTCATGAAAGGATTCCAATTTTTATACGGTAATTGATAGGTTCACACATTTTTTTAAATTACTGCCGGAAGGGCTAGGACTAAATACGAGGGACTCGAGATCTTGTTTTGAATTCGTTTCTACGTTTGCTTGAATATTAAAAACAAGTTCAATCTCTTTGTTAAAAAATTATATAAATCATTCGGATTCGGTAGCACGTGTCAATAACCTCGGACACAAAATTAGTTTTGCATTTAGGAATATTTTTCGTGTCAATCGAAATGGACATTTTATATAATTTGAAATTTAATAAAAAAAATGAAAGATATGTTAAGATTCATCATTTTAATTTCTTTTCCTTTTGCTTTAAAGCCAAATTTATATTTTTAATATGTGTAATGGGCGGTTCCTTAGAACTTCACGTGAATTGAAATCTGTCTTCGGAGGATTTAAACAGATTTATTTTAATTTTTTTTTTCTCGATCATAACGGATTTTTTTAAACCGTTGAACCCTAATTATTTTTCAGTTTTACTTTCTTCTTCTTAAAAAGAAGTGACATATGCCTATGAGAACGAAAAATTGAAGATCATTACAAGTAACTCGCTATCGGTTGTCCAGATAAAATTTTTATGCATTTGAAATTCAAATGCTGAAGATCTTTGAAAACGTGTGACAATACCTATTTTTATAAGTTCGGGAATGGATTTTTTCCCCGGAAAATGAACTGAGAAAAAGAACCTCGCACAAAATAATTGGAATTTGGTTGTCGGATAAAATTCCATTTCTCTTTGTTTTTAAATGGAAACGTTATCCGACAGTCAACTTCCTTTTATTTTGTGCGAGACTCTTTAACTTTTAAGGCTGCAAATTCACTACGGAATGTTTGACCAACATGTTGGTCAAACAAGTTAAAAAAACATGTTGCACCAACTAATTAAACCAACAAGTACCACAAGTTTGCAAACAAACAAATCGACTATTGCACAGTTTGCTCCTACGCCGAAATTAGTGTGGAATGTTGGTCCAACTTGTTGCACCAACTTGTGTTACATATCTGACAAATGGACGAATCGATTATTGAACAATTTACTTTTACGCTAAAATTAGTGTGGAATGTTGTACAACTTGCTGTACAAATATGTTGGTCCAACATGTTGTACCAACTTGTGGACCAAAATTCCCCACTAATTTCGGCGTAGGAGTAAATTCTGTAATAGTCGATCCCTTTGCTTGTCAACATATTCAAGATTGCTTTGTCACAAGATTCATGTTGGTACAATAAGTTAGTACAACATTCCAATGTCCAATTTGTTGCACCAACACGTTGGTCCAACATTCCCAACATTCCATGGTAAATTTGCACCCTAAAAAATAATATTAGAAACTTATTTCACAATTTTAAACAAAAAGTTCATTATATGTAATTTTCACCAGGGGTCCGAAGCTTACGATTTTCGGCGGTGGCACGAGAAATTTTTGTAAAATAAAATCGGCATCGCCATCGAAATTTTTTTGAATTTAATTTTTTTTTCGTTGGGGGTGGCACCATCACCGGCACTGGATTCGTAAAAAAAATTTTTTAAATACTCCATTCTAAGATTACCGGGTCTGGGATTTCAGATACTGAAATTCAAGACCCGGGAATCCCATGTGTAACTAGATAGTTTAAAGCCTAAAAATACGGTATTTGTTTGGTGTAATACACTCATTTTATGGTGTAAAGATGACTTAACAGTATAAAATGAGTGTATTACACTATATTACATCAGAAAAATAGTGTGCTTTTAGACTTTACTTTTTATAAAGCTTCATGTTTTTTCTGGATACTCAATCGATCAATGAACCCTTCGTCATCTTTAAAAAATGAGATCGGTGAACCGATCAAAGTGCTTTATCGACGAATTATGAAATGTATATTATAAATAATATACATAACGGTTAGATTTTTGATCAGAGGTCCACCAAAGCCACTGTACGGGCATACGGAATCTGAATTTTGGAAATATAATTTTAAATTCGGAATCCTCTACCCCGAAAATATTCTCAAAAATACGGTTAGATTTTTGATCAGAGATCCACCAAAGCCGCAATACTGACATAAGGGATTCGAATTTCGGAAAAATTATTTCAGATTCGGAATCCTCTACCCCGAAAATATTCTCAAAAATACGGTTAGATTTTTGATCAGAGGTCCACCAAAGCCGCAGTACGGGCATAAGGGATTCGAATTTCGGAAACTTATTTCAGATTCGGAATCCTCTACCCCGAAAATATTCTCAAAAATTCGGTTAGATTTTTGATCAGAGTTCACCAAAGCCGCAATACTGGCATAAGGGATTCGAATTTCGGAAAAATTATTTCAGATTCGGAATCCTCTACCCCGAAAATATTCTCAAAAATTCGGTTAGATTTTTGATCAGAGGTCCACCAAAGCCGCAATACTGGCATAAGGGATTCGAATTTCGGAAAAATTATTTCAGATTCGGAATCCTCTACCCCGAAAATATTTTCAAAAATACGGTTAGTTTTTGTTAGCTCCCACGAAAAACCCGCCAATCAGCATCCAAATCGCTTTGTTGACGTAATCGATGACGTCATATCGTGACGTTTCAAAAGTCGACATATCGGTTTTTAGGCCTATACCCATACTTTTAGCCCTGCTCACCGTTTCTGAACCACTCAACAGAATTTAACCAAATTTCAATGGTAGCGTATCTGGATGAATATCTACTGCTGTACGAAAATAGGACTCAATTGGTAGCTGCGTTCGCGATTTATAGTCAAAAAAGATCTTGAAATTGTTGAAAATTTAACATTTTCACTCACTGCTTCCGAATCCCTGGATCGATTTAACTCAAAAACTAATCAGCACCTACATTTCATTAGAAGTTGCTACCCACCAAAAATCATCGATATCCGCTCTTTCGTTTTTCTGCTTTTCGACGGACATCCCTCTTTTTTGTCACATCCGGTCATACGGTCATACACACACACGGCCACCATTCAAATTTTGCTTTTTTCGGCATCAGGGGACCTCAAAACGTGTAAATATATCGAAAACTGAAAATCTGAAATTTGTGCTAAATGCAATGCTTTATTCTCCCTGCGGTCGATAAAGCAAAGCAAAAATGCCAAAGCTGCAGCAAAATATTCGGTAGTATGTTCTACAACATCCTGAACGACATTTCTCGGTAAACCAGGATTTCCAAAAAATCGGGAACAAAAAGAAGCCGAGACATTTTGTAATTTTTTTCTTATATCATTCTCATTAAAAGGCGTATCAGTTCCGTTTATCAAAGGTCATTTTCAGTTACTGCTGAACCGCTTTCCTCAGAATTATTTTCCTGAGAGCTCTCAGCTTCATTGGACACATCTATGTACAATCAGTGACTGGTCGGGCTAATCAAAATCGTTAGCTTTTGGAGGAGTTTCATTATTTTCAAACTGCTTGCTTTTTAAATGAGAAAAAAATTGGTCGAAGATTAAAAGGTACTGTAACATTCCTTCTGCTGGCAACGAAACTTGGCCATTTGTACATCGATGTGGTTAAACCTTCAGTGGCTTCTGCAAGTGTGTAGTGTATATTCTATTAATTTTTAATTCTCAGTCTTCATTGTCCTTTTGTATTTGATGTAATGAAGCTCCTTTGAAGCTAAACGTTGGTTTAATTTTTCTTCCGTAACAGTTAAAAAACTCCGTATCTTTTTTTGTGACGACCTACAGACAATACAGACAATCTATTTAGATAATGATTGCTATCACAAGATAGATAGTTTTTGCAGTGGCACAAAAAATATGAGGGAGTTTTTGTTCGGGGCAGTCGATATGACCTTTGAGAATTAATAATAAGATTCTTATGCAATTTTTGCTCTCCCTTTAGTTTTGTTTTAAGTCATTAAAACTAAAAACTTTTACATATTTTTTTAGCTGCCTTATTTCTTCGCGTTTTTGTTTGATGGCTTTCTTGGAAATGAGGATTTTTACGGCAAACTAAATCCGCTAGGGGGGCTCTGGCTTCTATCATGGTAAAATGGCGGCCGGTTTCGGATTGGTTAATAAATGACATTAATAGGAGAAGGGTATATTTATTGGCCAATCCGAAGCGGCCGCCATTTTACCATAATAGCAGCCAGAGCCCCCATAGCGGATTTAGGACTTTACAAAGCATGTACAAGCGTTGCCAACTCATATTAATGTCTTCTGTGAGTTGACTTTTCTGCTTTGTCAACAAAATAAACTTGCTAGCACAAGGCATAAAATCAGCACTGCCAACCGTTTAGCCTATATACCTTTTGTAAAGTCGGGTTCGAAATAGATGTTATTCAGTGGCCTATTTCTGACGTCACAAAAACACTTCAATTCGACAACATGATATATCCGTCGCCATGTTTTCTACCACCTTAACATGTAGCTCTTATGGAGAGACCCTTGTAAAATTAATTTTATATAGAAAGTCATTGAAATAAGAGTTGAAACTCCTGCAATTCATTCGCTTAATTATTCACTTTTATAATAAAAAAATATCCAGATATTAGGAAGATTGTGAAGAATGAAGAAAAATATTTTTAAGAATCTTTCAGAAGAGTTACATTGGAGGATGGTAGGAAAGATGGCTGCCGTATATAGCAGGTTATGAAACTGCACTTTTCCCCACCATTCTCTGGGTAACATTTATAAGAAGTTGCAATCCTTGAATGGACTTAATGCAGTTCTGTACTGAGGAACATAAGTGTGATGCAAGAGTCCTTATTGGCATATAGATATGATCCCTGTCATATGTAAGCATTAGACTGCGAAATATTAAGTTTTTGTTTTACTTTCGTTATAAAACGAATAAAGCAAGTGAATCAAAAAAAAATTGGAAGTTCCAATTTTAGGAAGAAGATCCTTCTATTTTGGGACTGTTTCTGTTTTTAAGACGACGCAGGAGTGATTCATTTTTTTGAACACCCTATACTTCGAAAAACGCTAATATTAACGTTTTGGAGCCATATAACAAAATTCTGCTTCCGAGCAACAATTCTTATCAATCTTAGGCACCTTCATGAAAAATTCCATACCTGACCGTACAGCACTTTTTTGGGAAACCTTGATCCAGGATAAATTTCCGGGAATTTATAGTAAATTAAGGTTTCCTAAAAAAGTGCTGTACGGTCAGGTATGGAATTTTTCTTTAAGGTGCCGAAGATTGATAAGAATTGTTGCTCGCGGAATCGGAATTTTGATATCTAGCCCCAAAAGGATAATATTAGCATATTTCGGAGTATAGGGTGTTCAAAAAAATGAATCACTCCTGCGTCACCTTAAATTTAAAAGTAAGACCCCCCCATGCTGATAAGCTGAACGTCACAATTACGAAGATCGCAATTAAAAGGAAGGAGCATAATGGTGTGCGTGTGCATGTGAAAACCTCCCATTTATGGAATCCGGATAGTGTGTTTTGTTTTTTAAACCTTTTTGTAAACAGATAAGTTTTGAATCAAAACAAACTATCCGGATTGTGCAAGTGGGAGGTTTTCATATGCACGTACACTAGGGTGGCTCATTTTGAGGGTCTATTTTTTAATTTTCGCTCCCTGGGCAAAAAATTATTCATTTATATGTTAATAAAAGCCTGAATTTTTTTTAGGTCGAAAAAAAATTTTTTGACCCAGGCCCAGCGGTTTGAAGTATAATTCCTTCATAAATAAAAAGGTCAGACTCTGATGATAAAGATGACTCTGATGTAAATTCCGTACTTTGCGATTTAGCTGCAAAGCAACGGCTGTTAAATTTTATTTTGACATTAATGTCAACTTCAACAAATTCGTGTTTCGATTCTTCTTTGTAAAGAATTTCGAATAACACTTCTTTCTTCATTACACTTGCAATTTTCTTGCTTTTCTTAACTTTTTCCCTCCCTGGAATTGCGATTTCTACTTCTAGTTCCAGTTCTAATTCCCGTTCGGAACCTGTTTCATCTATCAAAAAAAAGCGGCCCCCCTGACAACTGAAACCTAGTATCAAAGTCTGGGCTCATGATAACATTTTTAAATTGCAAAGTTTCGTTCAATTCTTCTCCCGCTTTTATATCGTACCAGGTTATGGTCCTATCCTCTTTTTTTTTTTTGGTCCACATAAATGAGAAGATCGGCAAAATCGAAATATTTGATTACAGAGTTTTTTATATGTAAAAGGAATGTTTTGCTGGTTTCGAATTTTTGAAATTCGTCCTAAAAACTTCAAACCCCTGGGCCTGGGCCAAAAATTTTTTTTTCGACCTAAAAAAAATTCAGGCTTTTATTAACATATAAATGAATGATTTTTTGCCCAGGGAGCGAAAATTAAAAAATAGACCCTCAAAATGAGCCACCCTAACGTACACAATGTAGTATTTCGAATCCTAATCCATCTCATAAGTGTCGGATTAAAAGTAAGGCCGAAATTTCACGCAAAAACATGTTGGCAACATTTGAGAATTTTTAATTTTCATTTTGCATTTTTCAATTTTGCGTTTCAACATGTTGAGCAACATTTTGGCAACATGTTTCTAACGCTGCAACTAGTTGAGCAACATGTTACTGCAACATGTTTTAGCGCGAAATTTTGGCCTAATACACGGTTTCAGATAGTATACCTGAAGCCTATTAAAATTAATTTTTCTTCGAATTGAATCAAGGCGCAAGGGCATATCAAATATCCTGCCGAAAAAAAAAAGTAATTTTAAAAAATTTAAACTTTCAAACCCCCGAACCGAACTGCAATATCGCGTCATCCCGTAGCGAAAATGATTGTCAATAAAATAAAGAGAAAATAAACAAACGAATTTGTAAACGCGAATTTCAATATCAAAGAGAGCTTCACTTCAGAATTGTAAATGAAATTGAAAATCGACTTTAAAGTACAATTTGACAGACAATCGTCACTTCCACTTGGATGAATCTTTCATCCTAGTCCTTTTGTGAGACTTCGTTTCATCCGAAAGAGATATATTTCAATCTAAATTTTATTAGCACCGTGTATTACTCTTCATCCGACATTCATATGTGTGTTTAGTCGGAAGGAAGAAGGGGAATGAAAATTTCTCACTATTTTGCATCATGTGCGTTTACTTTTTTTTTTTTTTTTTTTAAATTCTTCGAACGCTTTCGACACCCTTAAAAAGTTTAGTTAATGGGTGCGTTACGATATTTTGAATAATAAAAAAAATTCGAGCACAATGTCTCATCCGTCTACAGGATGTTGTACAATATAAATCAAATCCTAGTTTGAACTTCTCATCTAAAACCATTAATAATGAAGATGATTCAGTGAAGACATTTTTAATGACTCGTGAAAACGGCTTCTTTAACGACTAAATTAGTGATGGCAGGGATTCGTCTTTTTTTTTTTTTTTTTTTATTAATAATTAATTTTCCCGTACGCTGCATACGTCATTGCTCTATTAATGCGAAATAATATGTTAAAGCGGTTAAGGTGATATGGATTCACGAGGTGGAATCCGCATGAGGAAAATGTTTATAATTCGATATCTTGAAATAATTATAAAATGTCCTACTACTAGTTTAGCGTAATTACATGGTGTGCGGTGTTTTTGTTGTTCGAGGCACAAGTGCAAAACGGATCCCCTGACACTTCAGCCTTTATTGACCTATTTTAGTTTCCCGTAATAGCGGTTTGATACATTAACAGGAAACATTTTGCCATAATCATGGTTAGGTATTGATTTTAATTAAAGGGCACACGGGAAGAACAAGGGGATGGGATCGGCGTGTAGTCACGTGAAAAACCGGAACCAAAGAATCACTGCTTAATATATTTATTATTATTTATAATTTAAATTAATAATATTATAATATATTTATTAGTTATTTCGAATTCGAGACATGGTTTTCCTGAAAGCTCAAATAAAGCTCAAAATAATGGTCCATATATTAAAATTTGAGCTCGAAAATTCAACAGCGTGAAGCTGGCGGTACTAGTCATTTTAAAAAAAAAATTAATGATCGTTTTATTTTGAAGACCGAAATTTGGGTGAATTGCTTTTCTGAAAGCTCAAATTTAGCACAATACATTGGTGTATGCCTAAGAATTTGAGCGAATTGTTGTACCGCCCGTGAATTTAGCGGTACATCATTGATTATGCCTAGATATTTTTTAATTTTGAAGCTGAAATTCGGAGACTTTGTTTTTCTGAAAGCTCAAAAAAAGCTCTAAATTATGGGCTTGGTCCAAAAATTTGAGCTTTGAAAATCGATGGCGTGAAGCTGGCGGAACACCGATTTTCGCTGAGATCGTTTTTTCATGACGTTCAAATATTTCCGTTACAGCTCAAATTTGGAGACTTTGTTTTTCTGAAAGCTCAAAAAAAGCTCTAAATTATGGGCTTGGTCCAAAAATTTGAGCTTTGAAAATCGATGGCGTGAAGCTGGCGGAACACCGATTTTCGCTGAGATCGTTTTTTCATGACGTTCAAATATTTCCGTTACAGCTCAAATTTGGAGACTTGGTTTTTTTGGAAGCTCAAAAAAAGCTCTAAATGGTGGCCATGGTGCTAAAATTTGAGCTTGCAAATTCAGTGGCGTAAAGTTGGCGGTACATTATTGATTATGCTTATAAATCCTTTAATTTTGAAGCTCAAATAAGACTTGGTTTTTTAGAAAGCTCAAAAAAAGCTCTAAATCTTGGTAATAGTCAGAAAATTTGAGCTTAAAATTGTACCGCTAACTTTACTGACCCGATTTTACTCATTTAATCATGCGACCTGTCTCTACTTTCAAAACAAACTTGTTTTGATTCGTTATTCTAATTTTTTTTTTCTTTTTCTTTCAGGTAAGATTTTTAACGTCAATTTTCCGCTGAGTTCCATCCCATAAATGTAAGTCAACTTATAAAATTATTGCTGCAATGGCTGAGGGTAGGAAATAAGGAATTAATAGATCTATGCAAAGGAAGAGCACCCCAGGCGCATGGCCCGCTGCCTTTCTATTCTTGAATTTGTTTTCGTTCTTGTTTTTACGAACAATATGTCTAGGCATATAGTGCAACTTTTATTGTCCAGGAAAACAAACACAAAATCTCATGAGTAATTTGCAAGCCAAAGACATTGTAGCTAAACGAATTATAAGACGAGTTAAAATTTGTTGGTCGGATTTTCCGCCAGTCTTATCTCATAAATAAACGAACTTGAGATTGCATTTTTAGCTGTAAAAAACAGCAGAGCGCTTCATTGCTATTTCGCTATTTTGCGTTTGTACTTTCATGGGGAAAAGGATGGGGAGGTTTGGGAAAGTAAAAAAGAGATCTTTTATGAAACGCAAGTGAAAAGTTCGGTGGTAATTAAATTGTTGCATTAAGAAGATCCGTGTTAAAGTTACCGCTCGTAATTATTTTTGTGTCATTTATTGTAAGAAAAGCTCTCAAAATTATTAAGAGAAGTGCAGAATTATAGAACTGCATTTCCCATCTTTTTTTAAAATTTGGATGATATTAGTAGCGGATTAATTAATTCATTCATTTGGAATCATAAAAATGATCGTAAACATATTACGTAAGCTTTATGGTCAATTTTAAACCTCACCCTCCCCCTGTATGAGATTTTTTCCAACTCTCCCCTCAATATTACGAATTTTATCCGAAAGAAAAAGCATTATTATTATTTTTTGTTCATATCGGACGAAAATAGCATCTAAAAAGGATTAAATGGAATTGTATCTTGAAACATGAAACCGATGCGATTGCAAGTGACATTTACTGAACACTGCTGTACGTTAATATTGTTTTGTAAGTGCTTTCTAGTCGCCTGTGTTGGGTTTTATTTTATTCTTGTAACTTATTTTGTTAATTTACTCGGTAATTTTCGATCGAACTTAATTAAAAATCGCGATTGCCCACCCTGTTAAAAGTATTTTAAAAGAAAACAAAGCTTCTACGCCAGATTCTCTAATAACTACCAAACATGGAAAATAATGTAAGTGACTCTGTTCGATGCTTTTGATGATCTTTTAATTATCACCTGACGTTTTACGCAATTTGTTTTAGGGTTCCATGAAACTAAAAGAAATGGTCGTATACGAACTAGACTGTGATGGCACTTGCGAATTCGAAACGGGAGAGTCCATAAAAGTCAACAGAGCGATGCTTACTGTGAAAATTGCAACTTTTAATCGAGAGACATTCAAAACATTCTTAGACTGTTCGGTATAGATGATTATATTATCTTGAACGCATTATTGGTAGAGATGAAATGTATATGCATATAGTTATCTCTTCTTCTTAGTTCTTTACTTTATTACGAGCGTGGTGATCTCTCACATATACACCTGTGCTTGCGCTCCCAGGTATACGGGATCTGCAGTTTAAAGCCGGTTTTGAACGGCTATTTTTGAGAGATTTACGAGGCAATTACTGGTTTGCCATTGCCTCCCGAGGGGTGGTGACCATTGATTTTCTGACTAGCGCACTAGTTTTTACCTAAGAAAAAATTCCTGGCTGTTAACTAGGATGGAAGCTTCCATCCTAGTTAGAAACCTATAATATCATTTTAAGATTACTTAATCTAAGAAAGAACAGAATAAGATCTCTAAAATCCAACTTCGATCTTAGGCAAGACATCTTTTATGCGTCTTAAAGATAGTTTGGTTCTACTTGGGAGCACTACGCGTCGCATCTCATGATTGAGAGTCGAGCGCGCTATGAATTAAGCTACAGGCCGCCACAAGTTTCTAAATTTTTCAATTTTTTTCGGGGTACAGTATTGTTTTAAAGAAAACTAAAAAGTGATCTCAATTGCCGAATTGAGATCATTTAACTCAACTCATAACGGGATGTTAGAAAGGTCCTTATTTTTCGAACTTTCAGTTGATTACTTTTCCGTCAAATATTTCCTAAATATTCCAAAATAGCTCTTAATTTGTCTAGATTCGATCTTGAGTTACAGTGATCCACTCAAAAAATGCGTATGAGCTTGTTTAAAAAATATGTTCCGGATGGACTGAAAAAAGCCTTTACCTGTTAAAAAATGCACACCCAAAAAAGTGAATATGCCTCGTTCGCAATACAAGCGATGTTGCTTTTCCACAAAGCATATTTGCTAGACTTGACGACGTTATGCATTGCGACAAAGCACTTACAGGTCTTGCCACAAAACCTTTTTACTGCTTAGACCTAAGTTAGAACCTAAGTTTCATTTTTTTGAGTGCATAGTTACTGATACAGTACGATGCCCATATTTCTTTTCTTTTCTTTTTTCCGAATCTTTGATTGCTTTTCCCATGTTTTCCGTTGACGAACATTTTGTGATGCTTATGATATGATCATTAAGGCATCACTATTGGCGAAAATTATGCAGGGTTTTTATCCATTAGGCCTGTGATCATTTTCGGCTGAATATGTCCTAATGTACCTGTATCGCTAATCCAAGTTCAGTCAATTATTATCTTAACTCTCGCTCTTTCTATTTAGGCTCAAATCAAGGAAGAGATTCTTCACGGCGAAAACTGTTAAAACCGCTGTCCATAAGATAAATTTTTCCAATTTCAACCATGGGGAGTAAGGTGAGCTAAATTCTCAGCCATCTGATTTGGGCGCTAATTTACGGACAAACAAGCGCATTTTATTCATTTTATTATTTAGCCAATACGAAATCACTTTAGATTTAAATATCTAAGGAGCAAATTTAGCCTGTTTGTCGGTCATTTTGCGCCACTAAAATATTTTCGTCGCTGTGTAATCTGTCGCATTTTCCATTATAGGATTCGATGGACCCTTTGGAAAGGAAAAGCAAAGTCGTATACGAATTTGGCTCTGATTTCACGTTCGAATTTGAGAATGGAGATACAATATCAACGAACAAAACTATGTTAGCGTTCCACAGCGAGTTTTTTACTGATGTATTTTTTGGCTCGACTCCGGCAACTGAGTTCCAAGTGGAAAACTTCGATTCCGAAACGTTCAGAACGTTTCTAGATTGTTTGTTCGGTTTAAAGGAGTATTCGGTGCTGGACTCGTTGTTAATCTACCCGATAGCTCATCATTATCAAGTGAAGGAATCTATGGAAAAATGCGTTGCAGTTTTGAAACCAAAAGTCTTAGATGAAAATGTAGCTCTCACTTTAAACTTAGCTTTGTTTTATAGCGATGATGATCTTGTAGAGAATGTAATAAGTTTTATAAAAAACGAGTACGGAATCGTTAATTTTTGGACAATGCAGACTATCGAGATTTATTAGAACCCAAATCAATCTGTAGATTAATCGACGAGATTAATTTAGATTCGTTTGTGTGGCATATCATATATGTTTGGGGGGAAAATTATTTGGCAAAACAATGCAAACCAATCGATATTCGCTCGTTTTTTAAAGATATCGGAATTTTTTCGAAGCTGGAATTAGATCATTTTGAATCGATGCAGG
This sequence comes from Liposcelis bostrychophila, assembly GCA_037577465.1. Lineage (NCBI taxonomy): Eukaryota > Metazoa > Arthropoda > Insecta > Psocodea > Liposcelididae > Liposcelis > Liposcelis bostrychophila. The sequence goes on from CM075211.1 coordinate 2,833,088, forward strand.
CTATTTTCGAATTTAACGAAATGAGCAATATGCAGTTGTTGGATTTGAATCAGATTCTACAATATTGGAAAACTGATATGACGTCGAGTCTTTCTTCAAAACTTCCCGACAGAAGTGAATGGGTGCATTTGTACGATGAGTTTCCGTTGGATGACACTGATTCGTTTTCGGAAACAATCAAATTTTGTCACCCGATTGGGTTTTCACCCGAAAAACAAAAAGCTGGTATAAGTTTTGAAATCTCTGTGAACAAAATTTTTTTTGAGAAAGTTAGGGACAAAAATGATCTGGTTTTGGACATTAGTGCCACATACTCCTTCCGTTGTATTTCAGGCCCTTATGCAGATCATAGGAATTTCAGCCACGAAAGCAATTGCCCAAATAGATATTCCGGTTACAATTCTTGTACTTGCTTTTTTCCCTTAAAAAGCTCAGAATTATCTTCTAGTGCACCTGCAGTAACAACTTTAAATGATTTTTTCGGTAAAGTCGTATTTAAGGTGAAAGTAGCAGAATTGCAAAACAGGTACCAGGAGATTGAATCGCTGATAATAACGTATAATTTTAAAAATATTCATAAAGCTAGAATTCTTAAGACAAATTTGAACGGGAATTTTCAGAAAGATGATATGTTGTATTTTACTAAAAATGTAGATGTACAGTAAATAAGATTTTTAAAATAGTTTTTCTAAGGTATATCAATTTTTTATATTATTTTTATATACACATAGCATTGTTTGCAAGAATTTTTTTTAAAATTCTTTCATTAAGATTCGACCATAGAATCATTTTTTACAATTTCGGGATGTGTTTCTCAATAAAGTATTTTTTATATTTTCAATAATTTTTCAATAAAGCATTTTTCTCGATTACTTATACGACTTTTTTCTTTTGAATCGCGGATTTTCCCTATTTCCGCTCACTGCCCCCCATTATATCGTTCTGGCTATAGACGTTATGTTGCTCGATTAAATGTTAAAAAAATTTCTTATTCTTCCTCTATCGTAACTTTTACTGGAATTAGGAGCCATACAGAGATTTCAATTCCGGGATCTCGAGTCTATTTTAATCCCGTCGATTTCTGGACTAAGAAAAGAATATCCCGGGATTTTCGATCTCTCAAATATAGGTATTTTTAGGGGTTACTTGTTGAGAATTTGAAAAAATTTACAAGACAATCACGAGGAAATATTTTTTTTTTTTATTCTACTTTTTGGAAACAGCAAGATGATTAATATGTAAAATTTGAGTCAGTTGAGCTTAGCAAGTCCGTGCCTAGGAAATGAGCTAACGTATCTCCATCGTAAATATGATTGGAGTTAGTCTGTTTCGACGTTTCTTGGAAGTGTCACGTGACATCAAGCTTATGGCAACATGAGCGTGTAAACTTGCAGTTGCATGATCACGTGGTTTTCATAAACACTCGAAACAGACTATCTCCAATCATATTTACGATGGAGATACGTTAGTTCACCTCTGACGCACAGGAATAGTAAGGTTTCAACATGGAGCTAGGGCATAATTTGATGAAAAAAAAAGGTCACACGTGACTTACTGAGATTGTACATTAGTTGTCGACTCTCTCCTTTTAGGCTTTTTAGTTACACTCCCTGAGATTTTCAATTAAATTTGCATAAAAAATTTCCTAAAAAAGAATTTTGGAACAAAGTTTTTAAGTTTTTAAAGATGATTGAAAACTTGAATTCTTCTTGTAGCGAACTTCATTCTTGATGATTGAACTTCTTGTAGCGAATTAAAATAACTTAATCTGATTCTAATAAATGCTGGTATGGTTTTCATTTTTTGTTTAGCATAACATTCGCTGGGATCCAGAAAGGAATTTGCCGCCGCGGTTAGCTTAAAGTTGTTAGAAGCCGCTACTCAATAAGCTGACACATTTTTAAATTCAATCATGGACAGTGAGGTGAGTTTGTGGTTAGGTTGCTGTGCCATTTACAATGTTAGTCCTTGAAATGTCGAATTCACGTCGCATGGAATTGTACGTATATTACGTAAACAAAAATGGGGAGATTTTTGACTCCCTTTTCCTCCTATTAAGGCATGAAATGGTCCTTTCTTATAAATATTTAACATATTGCACACAATTTTTACGAAGTCTGTGGTCGTCCCAAACATGCCCAGATAACATTTTCAATTTATTGAACATCCTGTCAATCGTCCACTAAATATCTTCAAGACACCCTAAAGAGTCGGAGTGAGTTAAACTTTGTTATCTGGGTGCTTACGTAACATGCGTAGGGCCCCTATGTTGATCTCTGTGGAAGTTATGCTCGAACATGTTTCTGAAGGTGAAGAGGTTTTTTCTGATAATGTACTTCCATTTTCGACAAAGACATTTGTCAGTGAATATGCCCCTATAAACGTTTTTCTGTCCATTTTGTAATTCTCTTTTCTTCTTTTTTTAAACTGTTGTAGACCTTAATTGACGCTGTAGCAAAGAGAACAAAACTCGTGTACGAATCTGGCTGCGATTTCACGTTCGAGTTCCAAAATGGAGATACAATCCCAATAAACAGAACTCTTGTAGTGTTCCACATGGATTATTTCTTCGACACATTTTTCGGCTCGTCTCCACCATCAAGCATCCTAATACGAGATTTCGATTCTGGAACATTCAAAACGTTTTTAGATTGCTTGTTTGGTTTAAAGGAATATACAGTTTTGGACTCTCTTTTAATCTATACGGTAGCTCATCAGTATCAAGTGAAAAGATCTCTTGAAGAATGTGTTTCTGTTTTGAAACCGAAAGTCTTGAATGAAAATGTTGCTCTCACCTTAAATTTGGCCTTGTTTTATAATGACGAGGAGCTTGGAAATAATGTGATAGGATTCTTAAAAGACGAGTGCGGAATCATTTATTTCCTGGAAAATGCAAAGTATCGAAATTTGTTGGAGCCTAAATCTATTGGTAGGCTCATCGGGGAAATTAAGTTGTATTCTTTTGTGTGGCACATGATTTACGAATGGGGGGAAAACTATTTAAAAAAGCAGGGCAAGCCGCTTGATATTTACTCTTTTTTTAATGACATAGGGATTTTTTCGAAGCTGAATTTAAATCATTTTGAATCCGTTCAAGCGATTTTTGATTTTCACGAATTGAGCAAAAAGCAGTTGTTTGATTCGAACAATATTTTAGAATATTTGAAAAAAAAAATGTTAAACTCGAATGAGATGCTCCCTAATAAAAGTGAGTGGATGATATTGCAAGGAAGCACGCTTACAGAAAAAATTATATTTGATCACCCATTGGGGTTTGATACCGCTGATAATAAAGAGACATATTTGGAAGTCTCTACCAATCAAATTTTGTTTGAAAAAACTAAACAGAATGATCATCCAGGTTTAAAAATAGTAATTAAATACTTTTTCCGCAGTATCTCAGTACCGATCCTAAATCAACGTCATGATGTTGACTGTAAACCTGTAAACCTTTGGGGCAATAAAACTTGTAATTGTCGTGGTGTTTTAAGTATTGCAGATTGTCAGAATAAAACTACTCAAATAGATTTGAACGACTTTTTGGATGAACTCTATTTCAAGGTAAACCTGGAAGAATTAAAAAACCGATATCTGGAGGTCCAGTCCGTTGAACTAACGTATAATTTTATAAATATATATAAAGCTAGGATTTTTAAGACAGAATTGAATGGTGATTTCCAGAATTATAATCAGTTGTTCTTCACTAGAAACGTGAAGTTGAAAAAGGGTGTTCCGATTTCTACACTTCATATTAAGAAGATAGGACTCGAGAAATGGAAGTACAGCAACAGTTATACTTTTAATTATGCTCGTCTCAGTTTTACCCCTTTCCTAAATTTCCTCCAGCCAATTTGATATTAAAAGAGTTGCCAGATTTATTGCTCGACTGGATGGTCGATGCGCTGAATAAAATCCTACTTAATTAGACTTAATCATAAAGATTTGAGTATTTTAGCGTAAGAAACTTTTAGACGTTAAGATCTTTTGTCACTTGAGCCCAGACATTTGGTCTCAGCATCTTTGTATTAATTTTTTTCCATGTTTATTCTTTGAAATGATTTTTACTGGTCTTGTATAAATTAATAAAAATTCTTTTTTAAATTGAACAATATTGTTTTATTAAATTTCACTCATATATCAAAAGCTTAGGTGAAAACTTTTCAGTGCTTAACCTACATCCGATACAAAGTTACGTTATTTAGATTTTTTTTAAATTTACTCCTCTTTTTTACTTTATTTTAAACGACATCTTAACCGAACCTCTTGCCATATCAAAAATTGACCTACTGTGTTGTGAATTTAAACAACTTTGTTGTCTAGGTAATATCATGTACGATATTCGGAAATACTCTAAATATTAGATATTCATTACTGTTTTTGTTTTTTTAAAACAGCTAATTTCCAGCTAAACTGGATAGGAATCATCTTCAGTGGTCAGAACCTTTTCCAATAAATCAATCTTCTACTTAGATACTTAACTATGGAAGCTACAGTAAGTTGTTAATTACAGCTGTAAAGCTGCTAAATTTTAATACCCCCCTCTCTCTCAATATCATCCAGCTTTGTATTCTCAATAACAATCTGAATCTGCTTCAGGCTGCTACTTTTTGTGGCTCAAATAACGAATACCTTTTTAAAATACAATTTTTCCGTACATTTGACCACAATATGACCTCAATTTTTTAAAGCTAATCTGGATGTGCTCGTTATCACGATCATTCTTATTACTTTATGAGTTTGATTTAAAATATAACGTTTTTTTTAATCGATAGGAAATATGGGCCTAGTAGATTCCTGTATGCATCTGTCTACTCACAATTAATTTACTTTGATTGTTCCAGAACTCCTGCAACTCTTCAGACATGGAAAGGAAAATTAAAGCCGTATACGAACTAGGTGCTGATGTTTCGTTCAAATTCGAAAATGGAGATGAAATAAGGATTAACAAGACTATTCTAGCATTCCACAGCCAATTTTTCAATGACATATTCTTCGGACAATCCCCAGCGTCAGAGTTTAAGGTCGAAGGTTTCGATTCCGAAACATTTAAGACGTTTTTGGATTGTTTATTCGGACTAAAGGACTATTCAGTTTTGGACTCGTTACTAATTTATCCGATTGCTCAACAATACCAAGTGAAGGAATCTCTTGAGAAATGCCTCTCTATTTTAAAGCCGCAAGTCTTAAATGAGAAGATTACTCTCACCCTGAACTTGGCTTTGTTTTATAAAAACGATGAGCTCGTGAAAGATGTGATAGATTTCATAAGAAAGACGTGCGGGATCGTAGGTTTTATAGAGAATCAGGAATATCGGGATTCGCTGGATCCTGAATCCATGTCAAGATTAATCAAAGAAATGCGTCTGAATTCGTTTGTGTGGGAGATCATATACGAATGGGGGGTTAATCATTTAAAGAAGCAGTGCAGTAAGATAGATATTTGCTCTTTTTTTAAAAAAATTGGAATCCTGTCCAAAATAAAATTAAAACATTTTGAATCTGTTGAAGCCTTTTTCAATTTTCAAGCAATGAGCAAAATGCAGTTATGCGATTCAGAAATGATGGCCGCGTTTTTGGAAAATCAGATCATTCCAAGCCGTAAAGTACCGGATAAGAGTGAATGGGTAAAATTAGACAACGAGACTTTTACCGAAATTCTTAAATTCGACCACCCATTGTGCTTTACACCTGAAGAGCAAAAAGATTTATGCTTTAAAATCTCGATGAATAAAATTTTTTGTGAAAAGCCTGTTCCCGTTGCAAAAGTGGAAACTAAATATTATTATCGTACTTTTTCACTTAATGTTTCAACCTGTGAAAATCATCATCTATGCCATGAAAGTAATTGCCGACAGGTAACGAAGGGGAGTATGTGGGTATGCAACTGCTTTATGCCGATTGATATATCAGAGATTGCATGCAGTGAAACCGCAGTATCAAGTATCAAGAAGCTTTCGGATAATGATATTTCTGTTGAAGTGTTGAATTTAAAAAATCAGTGTCAGGAGATTGAGTCAGTTGAAATAACTTACCATTTTGATGATGATGATATTAATAATGTTAGGATTCTTAAAACAACATTAAGCGAAAAATTTAAAGATTATGATGAATTGTATTTTACCAAAAACATAGTCATGTCGCACTGGTGAAAATTCCTCGTGTGCAGTTGACTTTACTTATAGCATTTTTTTATTATAATTTTTTAAGCACTGTTATAAAAATTATTGACTCACAAAATTTTCTTTCTTTTTTACCATTTTCTGCATGTTTAGCGTTGGTTTTTATTAGAACAATGTAAATTATAGAATAAGATAAGACTTTTTTTTCAATATAAGCTTATTGTTTATTGCTTATTAAATTTCATGCTGCTTATTTGCTGTTAGAAAGGAGGAGGGCCGATATCCCTAATTTTGGACCCACCATGCTATATACGCTTATGGTATGCGACGTATAACTTCCCAAACACCAAATTACCGGTGTAGTATGGTCTTCTCTTTATTCTAAACAAGTTTCAACCCGGTATTATTATAATTACCCTTTCAGGTCTGGCATCAGTGTAATGGAATCACATGAATCGGGTGATTTTATTTCTATCGTGTGATAGAATTACAAGAATCGTGTAATAGAATTATTTACCGGGATCCAATATCACGGGTTATCGGCCCTCCTCTTTTACGACGTTTTCGACGCATATCAAAGGTGCCAGGTGTCAAAATTGGACATTTTCCGAGATATTTTAACTTCATCCTGTTTTCGAAATTTCGTCTCTTGTATGCATTAATTCCGTGCGGTGGTGAACTAACGTATCTCCATCGTAAACATGATTGGAGTTAGTCTGTTTCGGAGTTTCGTGGAAGTGTCACGTGACCACAAGTTTACGCGAACATGAGCGTGTAGCCTTGCAGTCGCATGATCACGTGATTTTCATAAACACTCGAAACAGACTATCTCCAATAATATTTACGATGGTGATGCGTTAGATCACCTCCGACGCAAGGAATTATTGAAGTTATTTTTCATTTTATATTTTTATACTTTTCAATGTCATAGAAGAGAATGTTAGATTTGGTTTTAAGCTTAGGGTACCTCCGTTAATATTGAACGAAGAGCAAAATGATGGGGTAACTTTTGAAACCAAAGCTATTTACGCATGTCTTCTTTCTGTCTTCATTTTTTCGGCTTTCGATTGGAGACGCAATTTGAGCCCGATCGATCCCGAATTTGATGTATGAATAGGGGGCAGGCACTAAGGACAAGAACTGTTTATTTTTTGGGCTAAATGTGTTCGAATATAGCAAAACGGCAGCCGTTCGAAAGGTATTATAATAAATTTAACGAAGCGGGAATAAGTTTTTTTTTTTTATATATTTGTTTTTCGTTTGTACGAGTATATATGGCTCTTGCTTTCTGCGCTTATGTCAGCGAAAATGAATAACTCACATTTCAGTAATTTTTGATAAGCCATTTTCGCTTTGGGTCAGACATAAGCATTATGCAATTTTCAGTGCAGCAATTTTAAAAATACATAATGCCAGAAATTTCTTAATTAACGATTTTTAATCTTATCAGCAACCGTTGAGAACATATACTTTATCTGATCGTATTTCATTCAAGATATCATTCTTGTATCGAATTTTCGGAAGTACGGTACAGTTTCAGTAAACTTATTTATTTTATTTTATTTTATTTTTTTTTATAAACTTATGTTAAACTTTATAAAAGGGTAGTCCCAATTATATAGTCAGCTATAGCCATCGCAAATTATTTTGCAAATAAGTTTATAAACCATGGAAAATAACGTAAGTTTAGAAGATTCCTCTACTATTGATTTGCATCGGATTAATGTTAATTTGATGCCTTTTTAGGTACCGTCCAACACTGCGACGTCGGAAGGGCGAACGAAATCTCCGTACGAATTTGGGGACAAAGTTACGTTTGAATTTGAAAATGGAGATGCAATACAAGTCAACAAATTTATGATCGCATACCACAGCGATTTTTTTTGGAGCAAATTTTTCGGTTCGTCTCCAGCAACGAAGTTCAAAATAGAAAATTTCGATTCCGAAGATTTTAGAACTTTTTTGGATTGTTTGTTTGGTGAGAAGAAATACTCAGCTTCTGTGTCAATAAAAATCCATCCGATAGCTCATAAATTTCAAGTAAGAGAAGCTTACAAAAAATGCATCGACAGCGTCTTGAAAACGGAAATTTTTAAACGAGACACATTCGACCGAGATCTTATTCGTTACACGGGAAACGTAGATGAAAATCTTGCTCTTCTTTTGAACTCAACTTTGCTTCATGAAGATGATGAGCTAGCGAAAAAATTGTTTGATTATGTAAGGTTCAAAATTGGCCTTATTAAATTTTTAGAAAATGAAAAGTATCGAAATGCGTTGGAGCCTAAATCCATGTGCAGATTCGTCAGAAGTATTAAGTTATATTCATTTATGTGGGAGATTATATACAAATGGGGGAAAAGTCATTTGGAAAAACAAGGCATCTCGACTGACATTTGCTCGTTTTTTAAGGAAATCGGGATTTTTTCAATGCTTAATTTGGATGATTTTGAATCCGTGCAGGCCATTTTTAATTTCCATGAAATAAGCGATAAAAAATTATTCGATTCCAACCATATTTTGGAATATTTTAAAAGTCAAATACTATGTCCGTCTCGGAGCCTCCCCGATAAAAGTGAGTGGGAAATTTTGGACGACGACACGTTTTCCGAAACAATTAAATTCAGCCATCCATTTATTTTTTCTTGTGAAGGATTAAAAAATGGTCTTCTCGTCAAAATTTCGACGAATAATTTTTTTAATGAAAATTTCGGTTATGATGGAAGTTATTCATGTTTAAGAATAAAAATGAAATGTCTTTTCCGTAGTATTTCATTAAACAGCATTTCTTGTTTCGGTAAAGGTCCAGAACATGATTGCCAGTTTGGTCGTTGTCCGTTCGTTTCTAACAGTGATGATCCTTCGGAAAGCATGAAATTTTTTTTTAAGGATGTTGCATCAAAGAGTTCAAATGATTATTCATTTAAGTTATCTTGGAAGCCAAATAATTCGGCGGCATTACCAAACAAATCGTCGATTTCAGAAAGGGGGCATGACTGTTCCGTTTTGGAAATCAACGATTCAAATATATTCCAGGCGATTGAATCAATCAAAATAAAGTACATTTTTCACAATTATTATAGACCCAGGGTTCTGAAAACAAGAGCCGAAGAAAACTTTAAGGAACGTGATAAACTGTTTTTTACGAAGAAGGTGTCTTTTCACACAGTTTAGTGTTTTTTTTAAAATATTAATCAATTATTTTGAGTTTAATTTAAATAAGACTGAACGGGGACGATTCGCATCAAAATTACCCCAAATTGTTCTGCAATCTCCGGAGATCAAAATTCATCATTTAAAATGCTTGTAAAAGGCTTATAATAGTTACGATAATTAATTACTAATATTAGTTACGATAATAAATAGTTACAATATTAATTATTTTCGTTTAAAAAATTAAATGTTTTTTTTTTTTGAATATAGCCTAGTTGGGCTAGAGAGCTGTAGCAATCTCTTCGAAAAAAAAATTACATTTTTTTTACAAAAATTATTAATAGGCCTATAATAACTATTTATTGAGCCTTTTTCATTATGAATTTTGATTTCCGGAGATGGCAGAACAATTTGGGATAGTTTTGATGCCATTTTCATGTATAAAATACCGCATTTAAAAAGTGTTTTATTTGTTTTTATTTTTTTTTTTAAGTTTTAAAGTTTTCACCGGCCGGTAAAGCGGCTAGACTTGTAAACCAACTTGCACCTTAAGTCAGATGTGTGTTTACCTTCATTAATGAACATTACTGATTTTTATTTAATTTTTAAGCTCTAAACCTTTTTTTTTTTTTTTTGCGATGCTGATATTATTTTAATACGTTTCTGAAGCTAAATTTTAAGTTATAAGAGTAACTCAAATGTTCCATAAGCACGATTTAAATAGTTTCCTATCCCCTCCCCCTTGTGAACAAAACTGAACATTTATAGATCAGAAGGAGGGGAAGGAAGCGTTTCCCTCCTTGACGTGCTTACCTAATACCTGAATGGCCCTTGTAAATGCTAAACTGGAAACGGATTTTACATTGTAAATATTATTTATTTATTTATTTATTTATTTATTTATTTATATATTTATTTTTATTTACTTTTTTATTTATTTATGGGGCATGTTCGCATTGAACCTTTTTAAATAAACGATTGGCAATACTCAAGTCCCAATTTTCCGGGACTCTCGTATACCGAGTAACAGAAAAGTAATTAATCAACAGGTGAATTCGACTTTATCCGTCCCTGAAAACAGTCGAGATTAGAACCGGGGGTCCGAAGCCGGTAAAAATTGGTTCCAAACTGCTGGAACCGGCGTCGGTGCCGAAATGTTCCAAACTGCTGGCTCTGGCAGCAGCTCCGGCACCGGAATAGCAGAATTTTTGGCTCTGATGCTGGTGTCGGCGCCGTTTTTTTGAAAAAAAAAAAAAAAATGTTGCGGTAACTGCCGCTTATTGCAGTGCTGGTTAATACAATCGGCCGCTTAATATAGCCAAAACTCGTGGCCTTTCTCAATTATAATCAGCATTGTCATATACCTACTAAGTTAATATACAAAACCGGTGCCAGCGCTTTTGGTGGCTCCAAGTTTAAAACAAATTATTTAGCACTGGCACCAGCATAGGCACCGATTTAAGTTAATAAACTTTTTTAAATTCAGCTCGCCAATCTTTAGCAATATTTAATTTTCTCCTCCCCCCACCCCTTCACCTCCCCCGAATTTCCTACATTTTTTTTTTTAAAAACGTTGCGTTCTGGTCATACAAAAATTTCTTCGTAGAGAAAATGGACCTCCCTCTTGCGCATTTGGACTTAAAAGGTAATTAACATGCTATTGGGAAATACCTGTTAAATATTAACTATTTATTTTTGTGTTTTTTAAACAGGCAAGTCTGCTGACATTGGAAAGGAGCCTTCGTTAAAGCAGGGATTCTTTTAAATAGCAGCATTACTTGAGCCACGGTTTCCAATTTCCTACTATGGAGGATAGGGTGAGTGGGTAAATGCTCAATATTTACAATTTTTTTTGCAACCCGTTGAATTTGATCAAGTTAAATCGGAATTAGAATCGAAAAGCGTCCGAAACTCTAATAAATTTTAACTTCGTGAATTATAATTTAAGAATATTTTTCGCTACCTCATGATTAATTTTTTAAAAAATGTTTTCAGAATTCATACGATTCCTTGGAAAGAGAAAGGAAAACAAAAACTGTTTATGAATTAAGTACTGATGTTGCGTTTGAATTTAAAAATGGAGATCAGATACGGATCAGCAAAACTATGATATCATTGCGCAGCAAGTTTTTTTCCGATGTATTTTTCGGTCCAACTTCAACAGCAAAGTTCAGAATAGAACTTTTCGATTCCGAAATATTCAAAACGTTTTTAGATTGTTTGTTTGGTCTACAGGAGTACACGGCTTCAAACTCATTGTCTATCTATCCGATAGCTCATTGCTATCAAGTGAAGGAATCTCTGGAAAAATGCGTCGACGCTTTGGAACCCAAAGTTGTGAACGAAAACGTTGCCCTTGCTTTGAATTTGGCTTTGTTGTATGAAAATGATGAACTTGTGAAGAACGTGATTAATTTTATAAGAGTGGAAAACGGTTTTGTCGATTTTATAGAAAATGAAAATTATCGGAATTTATTGGAGCCGAAATCCATGTGCAGACTGCTCGAAGAAATTAACGTTGATTCTTTCGTCTGGAGGATCATATACGATTGGGGAGTGAACTATTTAAAAAAGCAGAGCAACCCGATTGATATTTGCTGTTTTTTCAAGGATAACGGGATTTTCGTAGAAATCTTACACGATTTTGAATCGGTTCAGGCTGTTACCGATTTTCACGAAATGACCGGTAGGCAGTTCCTTGATTTGGAAACTCTAAATACTTTTCTCCGATTCCAAACGGACTCAGCTTTGAAAAAACCCGATAAAAGTGAGTGGGTAAAATTAGACGGAAATGCTCGTATTTGCGAAACAATTAAATTTATCCGTCCATATATTTTTTCAACTGATGAAAAAGAAAAAGGGTTATTCCTAAGAATTAGAACGAATAGAATTTTTTACGAAAATATTTTTCAGAACAATCAGCCCAGTTTAAAAACAGAAGTGAAATATTCCTTTCGGAGTATATCGCTATCTGTTGCTGATTGTTGGAATGAGCGTCATGAAAGATGTTGCAAAAGAAAGAACTTGCATGAGAGTTGCACTTGTTTTATTCCGTTAAAGGTGTCTTCGAATGGTTATTTGCTGGCCAAAGGAGAATTAAAAAATTTTTGCGGGGAACTTCGTTTTAGGGTACGTGTAGGTGAACTGCGAAATCAATTTCTTGAGATCGAATCGATCGATGTAACGTACGCTTTTCAAAATGTTTACAAAGCTAGGATTCTTAAAACGACTTTGAGTGAAAATTTTGAAGATTGTGATAAATTGTATCTGACTAAAAGTGTCTTTATAGAGAACTGAAGGTCATTAAGTAATTTTTTTTTCTCGGATTTATGAGCCTTTAAGTATTACGTAAACATGATTCGGAAGGTTTTTACCCTTGCCTTCCCCTTAGTAATTTATGCGCACCAGTAATTGACCAACCTATATATGCTAAACATATTGCCCACATATGGTATTCATGCTTGCCCAGATGGCAAAGTCCACCCAGTCCAGAGGACGTCTTCAGGACGTCATGAAGATATTTATTGGATGTCCATTGGATTTACCTATGTCCTTACTGATCCATAAAGCGTCATTTGAAGTTAATTCCTATGAATATCCCACGGATTTGGATATCCTATGGATGTCTAATCTACAATCCACAAGTTGTCCAATGGATTGGAGGTGGGCTAAAGGTCGGTTAATTACAAGTGCGTTTACCTTATGCTAATAGCTTCTTTTATGGTGATTTAACATTGGAATAAGATTTTGGAAACGGTCCCCCCCCCCCCCTCACTGCCACGCCACACATACGTAACACTTAAATGGACTCTAACTTTGTTTTATTTTTATTTTTATTTATTAATTATTTTAAGTCACGAAGAATGTGTAATGTTTTTTTCATTTTCTGCATCTTTATGCAAGCTTATGCTAAAGTCTATTTTGTGAAAAATCACTATACGGTGATAAAATGTAAATTGCGATACCAAAAATGTGTAAATTGCTCTACCGTCGATTTTTATTAAAAACAAATTTTACATGTTTCAAATATCATTCGTCACTTTATTATTTACTGCTTACTTTTTTTTGCAGATCGCAGGCAAGCAACGATAAAAACACTTGGTAAAAATTTAAATCCCGATATTTTTTTTCTTTTATTTTTTCGTACTGAATAATAACGAAATCAAGATTCTTTTTTGATTTTTCGTCTTTCCTAACCTTTTCTTTAATTTTAACACTTCTGATTTTAATGTAAGTTGAAACCTGACGTAATTTTAATTAAAACTTCTAAAAAGTTGTAAATCGAAGGTTGATGGAAATAAAAATGGTCGTTAACATCGTTTTTATTAAATTTAGATGGCCAATCAAACATTAGTAACGAATATTAATTGTCTACTGTGAGAGGCATGCATAGAGCCGCTGATGGAATAATTCTGAATTCAAAATACCATGGCAAAGTCTAATTTTTTGAATTTTTTTTTTTAACATCGTGTACGGTTCGGTCAACCTCGATTTTTTAAGTAAATAAAATTGGATAATTTTGCTATGCGCTCAGTTTAGGCTACTTATATAGGTAATTATATGTGTGTCATTCAGAAATTTTATTTAGTCATTGATTTTTTTTTCTCTTTTTTGTAGGTAACTTAAATCACCAAGTTCCGAAAGGCATCTTCCGCCGGGGTCAGAATCATTTCAAAACTGTATCAAACTAGTCACTGTTGGCAACATGGGAAACTTCATTGAGGTAAGAGCTTTTAGTAATTGTTTTTTTTTTCTTTGCAGAATTGCAGATCTGATGCGTTTTAGTTGGAATTGAAAGAAATAAAGCCGTCCATGCCAATTAACGGTGTTAGCTCGTTCCAAGTCGCTCAAATAGAGCAGAAATAGTAAAGACCCCAAAATACTGCCTTGAGGAACGCCCGTACCGACCGAGCACCCGAAGGAAAGTACCCCTTTAAACTATATTTTTAAAGTTCTTGTAGTAAAAGACAATAAGGTACCGTTTCAAAGGCACGCTCTTAATAAAGAAATAGGGCACCAATCATTAAATTCTCTTATACTACATTTTTCCAATCACGAAGAATACAGTGCACGGCAGACTCGCAGCTGTGTTGCTTCCGGAAACCAGATTGAAGAAGAGAAAGGAGACCCTAAGTCTCTATAAATGAACTTACGCACTGCTTTCTCAATAATTTTTTCCACAGCTTGAAGGGTGCACATTCGGCGAAATTTCTCAATTTTGCATGTGCCACAGAAACTGTACATCTTATAAGCTAAACAAGCTTCATATATATGGTAGTCGTGCTTAGCATATGGGATGGGCAGGTTTCGGCGCACTTACCTTACTGCACAACTATCTTATATAATATTTTTTTTTACTCCTTTCAGGCGTCTGAAATAACAAGGAAAACTAATGCTGTGTATGGATTTGGCGCCGACGTGGCTTTCAAATTTAAAGACGGAAGTACAATACAAGTCAACAAAGCCATTTTAGCGTTTCACACCGAATTTTTAACTGACGTATTTTTCGGATCGACTCCAGCGTCAGAGTTCCGAGTGGAAAACTTCGATCGCGAAACGTTTAAAACTTTTTTAGATTGCTTGTTCGGCGTGAAGGAATATTCAGTGTTGGACTCATTATTAATCTATCCGATAGCTCATCATTATCAAGTGGAGGAATCTCTGAAAAAATGTGTTTCTGCCCTGAAACCGAAAGTCATGGACGAAAATGTTGCACTTATTTTGAATTTGGCTGTGTTTTATGAAGATAAGGAGCTTGTGGATAATGTTAAAGATTTCATAAGGGACGAATATGGATTGGTTAATTTTATAGAAAATACAGATTATCGAGATTTGTTGGAGCCACAATCCATGTACGAAATTGCCATGGGTGAGATATTTTTAACTTCGTTACTGTGGAACATCTTATACGAATGGGGGAAAAGCTATTTGAATAAAAAATCCAAACCAGTCGATATTGTTTCGTTTTTCAAAGAAACTGGATTTTTCGCGGAACTTGAATTACATCATTTTGAATCCATTCAGGCGGTGGTCGATTTTCATGAAAAGAGCGACATGCAGTTATTTAATTCGAAAAAAATTTTCCGTTGTTTGCAAGAGCAGTTGAATCCAGATCGAAAATTGCCCGAAAAGAGCGAATGGATGAAACTGGATGAAAACACGTTCTGCGAAACAATTAAATTTAGTCACCCGTTGGGTTTGTCGGTTGATGATCATGAAAAAGGTTTAGTCTTCAAAATCGACACGAATCAATTCTTTTTTGAAAAATTTTGTGAAAACGACGAAGGTGTGTTAAATGTTAGAATCACATATTACTTCCGCCGTATGTCACTAAAGGTTGGAGATGTCTTTGATGAAGTTCATAAAAGTAATTGTTTTTGCACCGGATCCTCAAAGCCTGAGTATTGCAAATGTTTCATTCCACTTAAGGTTTCATCATTTTCTACGAGCTCTTGGCTTTCAGTAAATGTGACCGATCTTTTGACTGAAGTCACTTTAAAGACAAATTTAACAGTGTTCCCGGATCGATTTGAAGAACTCGAATCGGTGGTATTAAGGTATAATTTTAATAAGTTTTTCAGAACTAGGATCCTTAAAACATCGCTAAATGAAAATTTTAAGGACAGCGATCAATTATATTTTACTAAGAGCTTGGTCGTGTCACGTGAATGAAAATGTATGGTGAAAGTACCGTCAATTTTTTCGCACGAAAATTACTTCAGCAATCGATTTATTATTTTTTTATTACTATTTTTTGTTTTAAAGGAGAAGCATTTAATTTTTTGAATGTTGATAGTTTTTGATCAATTAAAGTAAATCACATAAGAGATTTTTTTTTTTTAAAAGTATGAAGTTTTACGTATTGTATTCCAAATATGTAGCCAATCTGACGTCCGGAGGGTTAAATTTTTTTTTTAAAGGGGCTTCAATTGACGTTTAACATAGCAGCTAGGGGGAATACCTTTTACAAAACAGGGAATACATTTACAAAACTCTAAGGAGAGAATTATTATTAAGTTTTCATAGAATTTCCAGAAGTTTTTCGAATAAGCCGAATAAATTCGTTTTCAAAACGATAACTGCGCAACAAGTTTCAAGCAATTAAACAGGTAGAAATACTTATTACTTTAAACCTATCAAAGACGGCAAGTTTCTTAAAACATCATTGAACGGAAATTTTAAGATTGTTGATAAATTATATTTTACTAAAAATTGGGACTTGTCGCTCAGTTAAAAATTTTTCACTCGTTTCTCGTTATAGTTGTTTACTGATTTCTCGCTATCTCGATCTATTATTTATTATTCGAATTTATAAAGTTTTCAAATATATATTTTTTAGAATTTTTATGAGGTTATTATAGTACGTTAAAAAATATATAAATGCTAAATACTGTATATGGGCTTATGTAGAAAATAATCAAAACCAAATTCGTATTAAATTTTTTGAAAGTATAAGTACTTCCTGAATTCTTAGTTGTGTTCCTTCTTTTTTCTTTTTTAACATTTATTACACCCATTTTTTAATACAAAAATTGAAAGAATTTTGGTATTGCTTAATTCTTATTAACAGCTGTAAACTTGAGCAATAATTCAACAAATAATAGGTAACTTTTTATCCATGTGTTATATTTGGAAATATTTATTAAATATTAACGCTCTGTTATTTTCTTTTTTTAGCATCTAAGCGAACTGGGATAGGGAAGTAATCTTCGGCTATAGTCAAAATCAAACCCAGGATCAAATATATCGAAGTTTTAACCTCGCACCACCGCAGAAAATATGGTAAGCTTCTAAATTATTTCTATTTTTCTTAAATAATTTAGTTTGCTACATTTTTACACATGCTTAGCTTATGAAGCAAAAAATTATCTTAGTTTGATTCGATTTTTCAAATTTCATTTAGTCAGGGCCTATTCGTATAAACTGGTTAAGCATATCTGCACGGATAGAACACTATTAGTAATTATTATTACTAATATTAATATTAATGGTACATGTATAATTATTAATAGGTGAGGGTAAATTTTATATACAGTATATTGTTAGTAATTTTTACCATAATGATACTATAGTATGGTAAAAATTACTAATATATATAAATTTTACCTTCACCTATTTGCAATTGTACATCTACCATTACTATTAGTAATAATTACTAATAGCGATTTATCAGTGTGATACAGCCAAACATTGGCTAATTTTTGAAATTTTTCGCAAATGTTATGACCTTTTATTTTTGAGTCCAACACTTGTTAATTCGAAAGATAATTCAGTTGTTTCGGGACTGTACATGTACAAGCTATAACAAATTATAACATTGGAGAAGTAAACAAAACTTAAGTTGTTTCCATATGTAAAATATTACGGCTTGTTCACCTTCTGATGCTACAGTTTGTTCCACCCTGAATTATGCAAGAAGAATTTTAGCTCTTTCTGACCCTCCCCCCCCCCCCCCCTCCCGTCCCTGCGTGAAGCAAAACCGTTTAATTTTATATTCATCGCCTACTTCAAAATTTTCTTTCTCATTGTTCCAGGCTTCGTGCAACTCTCCAGAAAGGGAAAGAAAAACCAAAGCTACATATGAATTGGGTACCGATGTTGCTTTCCAGTTCGAAAATGGAGAAATAATACCGATCAGCAGAACCGTTCTTGCTTTTCATACGAGATTTTTGACTGATGTATTCTTCGGTCCATCTCCAGCAAAAAAGTTTAAAGTGGATCATTTTGATCCGGAAACTTTCAAAACGTTTTTAGATTGCTTACTGGGTTTGAAAGAGTACACGGTTTTAGACTCTTTATTGATCTATCCGATCGCTCACCAATATCAAGTGAAGGAATCTTTGGAAAAGTGTGTAGCTGTTTTGAAGCCGAAAGTCTTGGATGAAAATATCGCTCACACCTTGAATTTGGCTTTGTTTTATTTTGACGATGACCTTGTTTCGAATGTGATTAATTTCGTTAAGGAAAAAATCGGTGTAGTCGATTTTCTTGAAAATAAGGAGTATCGTGATTCGTTAGAGCCTAAATCGATATGCAGACTCCTCGAAGAGACTCACCTACATTCCTTTGTGTGGAAATTCATATACGAATGGGGGGAAAACTACTTGAAAAAACAGTGCAAGCCTGTCACCATCCCCTCGTTTTTTAATCAAATTGGGATTTCTTCGTTAATCGAATTGGATCACTTCGAATCGGTTCAGGCCATCTTCGACTTTCACAAAATGACAAACACGGAGCTGTTTGATTCGAACCAGATTCTGTGGCACTTGGAAAGTAGAATGTCGAAAGCTTCCGTCATGAGACTCCCCGACAAGAGCGAATGGGTGAAGCAGATCGATGAAAAGCTTACGGAAACCATTGAGTTCAGCCATCCATTAGGATTTTCCTCCGAAGATAGCAAAAATGGATTGTCAATTCAGATTTCAACCAACAAATTTATTTACAAGGAAAACGAGCACAATCTAGATACTCCCGTCTTGGAAGTCGATGCGAGATATTCATTCAGGAGTATTTCAACTTCCGTCGTCCATTGTTCAACGTACTCTCACTTTCCTCATTGCAAGAAGTTCATATGCGAATGCTGGATTCCACTTAAGGTCTCGCCTTATGATCACAAAACGGGTGAAATGGAAGAAATCGATTCGGATGATCAGTCTTGTCAGTACAATTTTAGGATAATCGTGGAACCGTTAGCGCACAGATTTCAGGAGATAAAATCGGTGGAAGTGACTTATAATTTTAAAAATATCTCTAAATGCAGGATCCTTAAAACGACATTGGATGGGAATTTCGAAAAAACGGATGAGTTGTACTTTACGAAAAGTGTAGTTGTTTCGCGTAATTAGACTTAAAAAAAATGCAAAAGCTCTTTTTCTATTGTATGTTTTTCATGTGCTTAAAACTCTTTCAGAGTACACTCAGAAAAAAAAACCGCCTTCGTTTACGTCCATGACGTTCCTACCTTAGTACCTTATGGTTTAAAATTTTAGGTCTGACACTAAATTGTCTTAAAAAATTTTTGAGTTAAAATAAGTTTAAAATTTAAACTTAAAAAATATTAAGTTTAAAATTTTAGTCTGACACTAAATTTTAAGGGCTATAGGAAGGTCACGGACGTAATCGAAGGCGGCCTTTTTTCTAGCTGTAAAGCAATTAGCAAAAAATTATTAATTAGTAAAAAAGACGTAATATTTTTGTATTTTTACGTTTGAAAATTAGAGTAATAAATTTTGGAATAACTTAAACTTTATATTTTTCAGATTCCTATCTTGGAATCTTTGGCACATAAAGAAGAAAAGAGAGGTGCAAATTACGTTTATTAGGGACCATTCAAGTATTACGCAAGCATGATTTTGGTGAATTTGAACCCCCCCCCTCCTGAAAATCTTACGTAATACTTGAACGTTCCCGAAGTAATGCTATTTTACAAGTTTCTGTCGGAGAAAAATTCAGATTAACCACAAAAAAAACCTACCATAATGCTTTCTCGCCATTTTGAATATGCTTTTATTTGTCCTCAATCGCAAAGCATTGTGGGAGTAATCAAAATGTGTTATGGGTATAATCCATGATGCTTACCGTTACAATCATAAGGTCTATACTTGAATGATTCCTTTGGGGGAGAGAGGGTGTCTAAAATTGCCAATATTTTGCTTACGGATTAAGCAATACTCCTTACTGGTGGTAGTTCACTGATTTCCGTTACCGGGAGTGATTTTCACAGCCCCTACAGAGGTCATACATTAATTATATTTAATTTTGTTACCATCGCAATTAAGAGAGGGGGGAGGGGGGCCGTTAGGTGATGACGCAAATGCCTGTTTCGTTCAGACAATGGGTGGGGGGTTAAATCTGTGAAATATTTTCTTTTTCGGCTCCTCGATCCAATATGTTCTAGTCAGAATTTCCTGTTTCAGAATACTTGAACGAAAATAATTTTTTACAGGCACTAATTAATGTCTTTTTTTCTTTTTTTGTTCAACAGTAAATTCAGTTCAAGAGCTTTGTGCGCAAACCAAAACCGAAAATCCTGAACAACAACCATCATGGGAGATACTGTACGTTAAGCTTATTTATAAAATAACTTTTTAAATTGTAGATCAGTGGAGTGTACAATTTTTTTTTTCTTATTGCAGAGTCCAGTGGAAATGGAACCTCAAGGCATAAAGGAGAAGGTAGTCTACGAATTAGCAGCAGATGGCACGTGCTTGTTCGAAAATGGAGAATCTATCCGAATCAGCAGAACCATGCTGGCTTTCCACAGCAAATTTTTCACGGAAGCTTTTTTCGGACCGAAACCTGTAACGGAGATTAAAATAAAAGGCTTCGATAAGGCGTCCTTCAAGCTATTTTTGGATTGTTTACTTGGACTGAAAAGTTATACCATGCTCGACGCTTTGTTAATTTACCCGATCGCCCATGAGTACGAAGTAACGAAATCGCTTAAAAAGTGTGAAGCAGTTTTGAAACCTCAACAAATGGATGCGAATGTGCCCTTCGTTCTGAACCTAGCGTCGTTGTACAAGTGCAAAGAACTTACCGATCTCGTGATTAAGTTCATTAAAACCGAATACGGTCTCGTTAACTTTTTGGAGAATGAAAAATATCGTAATGTGTTGGAGCCGCTCTCCGTGGTTGAACTTGTTAAAAATGCCGATTTGAACTCTTTACTTTGGACGTTCGTGCATCAGTGGGGAAGAAATTATGTGAAAGAGCACAAGAGATCGACGTGCCGATCTTTGTTTACAGAGCTCGGTCTTTGCCGCTATATTTCGCTGGATCATTTCGAGTCGGCTAAAGCTCTAACGAATTTTCATACAATAACTGACAAACAGATTTTGTGTCCAAACGAAATTTTGAGTCATTTGGAGGCGAACATGTTACGAATAGATAAAGAATTGCCGGATAGAAGTAGTTGGTCTGAAATTAACAGTGAAGACAGCTTGACTGAAATGATCGTGTTTAAACCTTCAATTTGGGCATCTGGTAGCAGTCGTATGGGTTTTCATGTTAAATCCAATAAGGTTTTAGTAGAACCCGAAAATTCCAGTGGAAATATCGTGAAAGTCGAAGCGAGATATTTATCTAGGGAAGCCACTTGGGGCTCTCCCCAGCCTTCTTGTCGTATTTGGCGTGATGACTTGAATTTTTTTTATTCTGTGGTACCGTCAGATAAGGATTATCATTTTTCACTTTTTAATCGTAGCCAAAGTTTCAATTTTGATCTTGATGTTGGTGACAGTGTTATAGAGCCTTGCGGGAAATTCGAATGTAAAATGGGAAGCCACATTTGCGAAATTCAAGCCATTGAACTGACTTATACTTTCAAATCTCTGTGCAGAATCCTTAAAGCTTCTTTGTGTTCGAATGAAATGTCGTTATCGGGCAATGATGAAGATGAAATTGGTTTTACAAGGAAGATGTTTCCGTGAATGAATTTTAAAAAATAGGAAAATAATCTTTTTGTTTGTTTACTGCATGTTTAATTAGATTTTTTAGTTCACATTAAATTGGCTGTTTTTTTTTTTTTTTTTTTTTTTTTTTTTTTTGTTTGTAAAATTGTGTTATTAGAGTATCTTGAAACGTTACAGCATCTTTCATGGCATCAATCCTGCGATACCCTAATTTGATACCTAATGTGAACAAATTTTCGAATTTGAAAATTACTGATATGGAATGCTGGAATCAGTACCTTTTCCTTTTAGCACACAGTAAAAAATATTTTGTAAATGTGTTATAAACGGTCTATAAGAATTGTGTAGACCGATTTTAACATAATTATGTCCATTTTAACATAAAATTTTTTACTGTGTATTATTCCGATTTTTTCCAGGTTTTTAAATTGACGTCTTTAGGTCCCTCAATGGCCTTGAAAATTTCAAAAAGCTGTAGGATAGCCGAGCGGGAATAAAGAAAAGTCGGGGGTTTTGAAAACAATCGGAAAAGGCTTCGACCCTACCGGACCAGCATGACCGAAAATACTGGCAAAGACTCGAATATGTCCTCGCTGTTATATAGGAGATCGAAATAGGATGTTTTGATAAAATATCAAAACATCCTATGCCGATCCGAATCGAGGGCATATTTGATACTAGTTTGCAGGCCTACAAGGTCGGTTGTGTTTTAAAAGGTAAAAGTGGGAAATGAGCGAAACTCATATCCCACAATTCCAGGGGGCAAAAACACAACCAGCCTTGGCGTTGTGCAAACTCAGATGGTGGTCAGATAAAATCGAAGCAAACAAATAACGTATATTGAATAAAAAATGAAAACAACAACAATAACAGAAAAAATCGTAAACCAGGAAGTACAAGAAAAAAAATAAAATAATAACAGTGAAAACAAAAATTTCGCTGACAATGCATTTAGGAATAATACAAAAAAAAAAATTAAAAAGATGGCATGGACCATCATAATGCTACTCAAGCCGATTTTACGCTCAGAAGTTGCTAAACTTCCTGAGGGATTGTTTTTCGACCTTTACTGGTCTAGATCTGCTGTGTTTTAATTTTCGGCAACCTGGACGAAAGAAAGTTAAAAGACTTTAAACTTCCAGGACACAACAGTCTTGATAAGCCTAAGGGCCTATCCGCGGGTATTTTGCCCTAACACCGCAGCCTGTTTTCTTATCATTCGGTGCAGTATGGCTGCCTGCCCGGATTTTTTATCGACCTTTTCTGGTCTAGCTCCGTTGTATTTGGTTAATTAAGCCGGGTGTGGTTCTTCACCACGTACAACGGGCTGAGATCGAACAGAGGCTAGAGTCCCAATCCTCTGCAGAAATTATTTTACGCGATGCTCGATCCCTGCAGATTACTCTGCTGGTTTTGCAGAAATCTGCCAATGCTAAGATTCCCTTATTTATTCTGTTTTAGTCGGAAAAAAGGCGGCTCGTCTTTCTGTACTGCTGCAGCACTAAATACATTTATCTCTTAATCACAATATCAACAACTGACAGCCAGCAAGAATCCTTAGAGCACCAAATAAACCATACACTACACATCTTTTTCCCGACCAAAAGGAATAAATAGTTTAACATACCTTCTAACTTAACATTGCAGATTTCCGATTCGATATCGTAGACCCATTATTTAAAACCAATTTCTTTTTTCCTTTGTAGCATTATGATAGTGCAAACCAGCATCCAAGAAATAAAAATATACATCCAAAATCCTAAATGCGTTGACATCATAAAAGAATTTTTTACAGTTGAGTTTCCTTTAAAAAAAAAAGACGAAGAACATTCAAAAAAAAAAAAATTTTTATAAAAAAAATGTGATGTCGGTCAAAAAATAAACAAATAAAAAAAAAATTAAAGTCGGCAGGATCGAATAATGAATAAAAAAAAAATCAAGGTCGTTAACATATAATAAAATGATTTGCTTATTCAGCAAACCGTCTTATTATGCATAGAACCGTTTACGCGACGCGAGAAACAAAAAGGGAAATAAATATTGAAAATTTTAGTCTTTCGGCTCTTCGGGGGAACGACCGAAAGTTTTAGCGCTGTTACCAAAAATGTAGGGACCGTTTTCCCCAAAAATTAAAAATAATTTTGGGGGCCCACCGCTTCCACCAAAATGTAGGATAGCCGAGCGGGAATAAAGAAAAGTCGGGGGTTTTGAAAACGATCGGAAAAGGCTTCGACCCTACCGGACCAGCATGACCGAAAATACTGGCAAAGACTCGAATATGTCCTCGCTGTTATATAGGAGATCGAAATAGGATGTTTTGATAAAATATCAAAACATCCTATGCCGATCCGAATCGAGGGCATATTTGATACTAGTTTGCAGGCCTACAAGGTCGGTTGTGTTTTAAAAGGTAAAAGTGGGAAATGAGCGAAACTCATATCCCACAAAGCTCATTTGTTGGTCAAAAATTTACTGTTTTATATTCCAAAAGAAGCGATTGTATCCAATGGGAAATTTTGCATACATTATTTAACATTTGAAATTTGAAATTTGGGCATTAACCGTAGCAAAAAAAATTTTTTTTGGACTTCATATTCGTATATGAAATTTCCGATAGGGTACGATAGTCTTTTTTCATAATACTGTATAAGAAAATAATTTTTTTGCCATCAAATAAGCTTTTCATTTTCAAGGTGAGTGCGCGACCTCAAGACGTCAATATAAAAATCTGAAAAAAATTTGGATAATAGTGACAACAAAAGACGCCGATGTCAGGCATTTTCCAATTTGAAAATTCTTTTTTTTCCGTCCACCCTGGTGGATGGGTCGTTAAGTTCTTACGTGTTTGATTTTGACATACAATATATATATAATATATTGTACATGCCTATTTGTTCCATCGCTGTAAAACGGATTATTAAAAAAACTATGAAAATTCAATAACCCATAAGCTAAGTATATTTTCCTTGTACCTTTTCTTTATATGTCGCCTTATAAGTTCAGAAAGTACGAGTTTTATTATATTAAGCTTAGGCCCAACTAATATATTCCCTTGCCCGACGATTAGCCAAATTCCAATGTAAAAATTGTCATTTTACATCAATCACTAACTCTTTTTTCTTTTTGTTTCAGATATAGAAGTTATATTTGCAAAACTGAAATTCTCACCTCAAAATAATCATGGGAGACAAGGTACTAGATTTTTAAATATCATTATTTTTTTGAAATCGATACGTAATGCCTTTTTATTTTGTTGCAGAGTCCCGTCGAAGTCGAAGTCCAAGCAAAATCATCAGATGGACTGAAGGAAAAGATGGCGTACGAATTAGCAGTTGACGCCACTTTTCTATTCCAAGATGGACAGACCATTGGAGTTTGCAAAGCCATTCTAGCATTTCACAGCAAATTTTTCATGGAGACCTTTTTCGGACCAGAACCTGTAACGGAAATTAAGATCGAAGGTTTTGATCGAGAGTCATTTAAAACATTTTTGGATTGCCTACTTGGTGTTAAGGAGTACACTATGCTTGATGCTTTATTGATATATCCAATAGCTCATCAATACGACGTGAATGAATCCCTTTTAAAGTGTAAGGAGCTTTTAAAGCCGAAGCAGATGGATGAAAATGTTTCTCTTGTCCTGAACCTGTCGACGTTTTACAAGTGCAGTGAGCTTACAGATTTCATAATAAATTTCATTGAAATGGAATATGGTGTCATCAACTTTTTGGAAAATAAAAAATATTGTAACGTTTTGGAACCGTTAGCCATCCTTGCTATAATTGAGAACGTCGATTTGAACTCATTGGTTTGGACATTAATATACCAGTGGGGGAAAATTATGTGAAAGAACGTAATGAGTCAAATGTGCGAAATTTGTTTGAAAAATACGGTGTTACTGAAACAATTTCTTTGGATCATTTCGAGTCGATTTTGGCGGTTATCGATTTCGGTACAAAATCTGACGAACAAGTTTTGAGATCTAACGAAATTCTACGTTTTTTGCAAACGAATATGTTACAAAATTGGAAAAGACTGCCAGATAAAAGCGATTGGCTAAAAATTGATAAAGGATATCGTTTGATTGAAAAAATAGTGTTTAAACGCTCTCGTTGGGCATCGTGTAGAAGCACCATCGTTTTTAATATTAAATCGCATAAAGTTTTGGTAGAGCCGAATTCAGTTGCTCCCGTTGTTAAAATTGAAATGCGATATTTTTGTAGAAAGGCTAGCTGGGGCACTCCCTTATCGTCTTATAATTGGCAAGGTATTGATTTTAATTTTTATTATTCAGACACTCCTTCAGAGAACCATTTTCAATTTTCGGCTTTTTCCCCAGCGATGTATTCAGTTTTGATCATGAAATCGACGACGATGATGAATTATGCTGCAAATTTGAAGCTAAACTGGAGGGAAATGGCTATGAGATTCATTCCGTTGAAGTGACATATACTTTTAACTTTCAGGGCCGAATTCTTAAAACCTCTTTCAATTCGGGCAATGTTTCGGGTCGAGATACTGATGCTTTGTTTTTTACAAAGGATATTTCGTTAGTTGAGTTTAAGAAAACCGAAAAATAATTTTGATTTCATTTTTGTTTCATTTAATTTAATTTTTTTTAGATTTTTTTTTAAGTGTTGAACTCATTTAGATTATGTAGAAGCGAAATCATGTAATTTTCTTTTTAAATGTATTGTTTTGTTTAATGCAGCACTCGATCGGGAGAATGATCAAAGAAAAATTCTGTTTCGAGAAATTTAAATACAAAGCAGAACAAGATGTTCACAAAATTAAGTGACTTTTACATTCAACTTTTAATGACAAAAAAACGAAAAGCTCAAAGCTCCCGTTGTTCGAATAAAATTTTGATTTTCGACAATAACGGAAAAAAAATTGAGTTTTCCAAGGGATGTTTCTAAAAATACATGAAAAATAATCTGTTTGGTTGTTTATCGCATGCTTAATTCGATTGTTATTTAGACCTATTTTTGGATCATTTTTGTGACGTATGATTTTTTTTTGTAATAATGTAGATTAGTGTCATTACAGTATCATAGATGTTTCGTTGAAACAGTTTAAGGCGGTATTCATATATCACATGATCATTTTTTCCTTCTCTTTGAACCCCTCTCCAGTCTTCGAATATTTCTGGCACAAGTTGTCCTTTTTATATTTAATTTAAAATTTAATTTAACTTGATAATTAATTTGAGAAAACGTATTTTTTTAGTGAATAAAATTTATTAATAAAGCAGATTTAATTAAAACGCATTAAATGAATTCTATCCTGTTCCTTTCATCCTGGAACCACCCCGCTCCCAATAGAACGTGGATAGAGATAATCCACTTTCGAAAGGGAGGAAGTTGAAGGTCATTTTACTCCTACTAATATTTTTTTTTTTTTTTTCAGGTCTGGAATCCTGTTTGAGAACTTGACATTCAGAATTATACTTCTGCAGCAGAAAGCATCATGGCGGATAAGGTATTGTTTTCCCAATTCGTTTATTTTAAATCGTTATGCAAACATTTATTTTTTTTGTTTTTGTTGTTGTAGAATCCTGTAGAAACCAACACCGAATCAGAAGAAATGAAAGGGAAGATCGTGTACGAATTAGCAGCTGACGCTACTTGCTTGTTCGAAGATGGGCAATCTATGCGAATCTGCAAAGCCATGATATCCGTCCACAGCAAATTTTTCATGGAAACTTTTTTCGGAACGAAAGAATGTTCCAAAATCAAAATCAAAGGTTTCGATAAGGAGTCCTTCAAAACATTTGTGGACTGTCTGTTTGGACTGACACAGTAAAAAATTTTGTGTACTTTTAACATACTCGGTCTACATACTCTGTATGTTATCCCATTTTATGTAATTATTTTACACATTGTTTTGTCAATGTTAATAAGTATCAATGTGTCAAAAAAATAACAAATATAATATGTTAATTTGACACATTGCCGGTGTTAGGGCTATTTCTAGTTCCACGATAAAAAAAAAAATAGGGTGAACCGACCAATAAATGAACACGACCAATAGATGAACAAATCTGTTTTATTATTCGAATAATAGCTAAACGAATTTTATAATTGAAGGAAAAGAAATTGAAAACTAAACTATTGTTCTTCAGCTTTCTTTGCAATACAAAATCATGACAAAAAGCACAAAAATTCTGTTAAAATAAAAATGTTTAAAAGTTGAGGAAACGAACTGGCTTGTAAAACTTGACAGAAGTTTAAGGATGGCGCTTTTTCCCATTTTATAAAATAGGGTTTTATAAAGCAAAAATTAGTTTTTCTGGCATATTCGAACTATTTTCAGAAAGAAGAAGGTTATATTTACCTAAAAAACACGTCCCATTTGAAAATTTAAATGTAAAAAGCTTCTAATATTAATGTTCATAATTGGGACCGGCGAAACTTGCAAAAACCAGTAAATGAACAACACGGCACTCCATATAAATCACTAACACTACCGCGAGTATTTTTATTGAAAAAAACCGAAATTATTGTTTTTAAACGTGTTTTCATTTTTATTTTGCAGGATTTAATTAAAACCATCAAAAAATAAACAAAGAAGCCATTTTTTCTAGAACTAATCGAATTTATCAAGACCAATCAAGTGTTCATTTACTGGGTTTTCGCTGTTCATTATTTGGTTGTGGTGTTCATTTATTGGGTTTTTCTGATTTTTTCGCTATTTTCTTAAATATCTCCTTTTTCAGCTTGTTTTATCGCATTTTTAAGACTTTTTATTGCTTTTTAATACATTTTTGACATTATAGTAAAATTTTAGCTTAAAGGCACCCATACGTTTTATTAAAATAAAATCTAAAGTTCGATTTCTTCTTAACTGTTCATTTATTGGTCGGTTCACCCTAAAAGGATTTTGCGGAAAAAAAAGAAAACAAATAAAAAAAATAGTAGTGCAGTGGCAAATTTAAATAAATCGTGATTTAAGTCATTGAAAGGATTAATTTTTCGAACAGATTAGCATCCTTCTGTTTTGTTGTGCAAGGATTCCGGATTCAGGATTGGATTCAGGCTCGGAATTCGCTTCTTTAAAAAATTATACAATAAATTGCTGGGTTCTTGTTCTTGTTTGGTTTGGTTTGGTTTGGTTTTGAAATGCTTGATGTATAAGCCTGAAAAAAACAGTTCACAAATACGGGAAAAATTTTCTTAAGAAAACGCCTAGATTAAAAATTTATCAATAGATAAATACGATAGTATGCAAATAATAACACATAAATTTTAGTAACTTTTTAACACATTTTCATTTTGTCAGAATTACAAATAAAAGTATGTGGACCATATTCTACACAGAAAGTGAGTTAAAAGTACACAAAATTTTTTACTGTGAGTATACGATGTCCGATGCCTTGTTGATATACCCGATTGCCCATCGATATGATGTAAAAGATTCCCTTCAGAAGTGTGCAGCAGTTTTAAAGCCTAAACAATTGGACGAAAATGTGCCTTGTGTTTTAAACTTATCAACGTTATACGAATGCTCAGATCTTACGGATCACGTGGTTCAGTTCATCAAGTTTAAATGTGGCGTAGTCAACTTTTTGGAAAACGAAATGTATCGTAAGTTACTGGAGCCGTTAGCCGTGGTGGAACTTATTAAAAATGTCGATCCGAGCTCTTTGGTTTGGACGTCAGTGTATCAATGGGGAAAAAGTTACGTGAAAGATAAAAAAGAATTGACTATCGAAAATTTGTTTAAAGAAAACGGTATATCGGAAAAAATTTCTGCATCTCACTTCGAGTCGGCTCAAGCACTTATTATTTTCGGTGCAATAACTTACGATCAACTTTTGAGTTCAAACCAAATTTTGCTCTATTTGGGAATCAATATGTCTCGCACTAACGCATTACCTATTAAAAGCCTATGGTCAAAAATTAACAGAGGAGATAGTTTGACGGAAAGGCTTGTGTTTAAACCTTTTTGGGCATCTGGTGGAAGTACAATAGCTTTTGAAATTAGTGCGAATAAGATTTTGATAGAGCCCAAAAATTTGATTTCAGATGTCGTAAAAATTGACGTGCGACTTTTTCGTAGAAAAGCTTCATGGACCTCTGCTTCCGCGTCTTCAAATACTTGGGAGGGTGAAAAATTCCGTTTTTTTTATTCAGACGACAAACCTGCAGAAAGAAAATTCCATTTCTCACCTTTTTTTCTTGACAAACTACCCAGTTTTGATCGTTATCTCGATGAGGGTAGTATTAATAATTTCTGCGGTAAATTTGAAGCTAAACTGGAACCAGAACCTAGACATGAGATTCATTCCGTTGAAGTGACATACACTTTCAATTTTCAATGCAGGATTCTTAAGACTTCCTTGAATCCGGGTCAATTTCGGGTGATGATCCTGATGCACTCTTTTTTACAAAGAATATATCTAAGAGTGAATTAAAGGCGACTGAAAAGTAAATTTTTGTTTTATTTTTTATTTTTAAGTATTCAAGTCAATTTTTTTCGAACATCTTTTTAGTTCTATTTCATATAGGAATAAGGAATGTATGAGGAATTTCATTTAATAGTAAATGTTAAATTGCGGTTGCTATAGGAAAGTATCATACACGCTTTTTTCTTTCAGATTTTGACTCTTTCCCCTCTTAAACTCATCATCTCGATCATTTCGCCTAATTAGGAATCCTAATTTAGGATTGCAAATAGTCCAGGGACCTATTTAAATATTTCATGGACACTTTAAGGTGGGGGAGAGAGGGGGTCGTTTGAATGATGTAGTTATAAGGGGCCACACATAACATATTTAAGTACCTAAAACTTATATTTAGCATCTACTTTCAGTTTATTCTTTTGCTAAGAAACATAAATAGTTTTTTTTTTTTTTTTTTTACACTTAGGTTTGCAAAAATTAAAGTGTAACAGGATAATGTTTATTTAGGATAAGGTATCTAGTTGAATTCGATTGTAATAATCTTAAAAATTTTGTGTTCCAGTTAAATTTATAATTAATAAATATAATTCGGAAATTTCTTTAACAACTGGTATAATTATTTTTTACTTTTTATTTCCTAGCCACTGCGGTCGCATTCTCCGCCTTATTCCGCCATTTTAGAAATCAAAATGGCAAAATTAGATGTAGTTTCACTCTCACTCCCCACTAATGCTGTTTTTCTTCTTCTTTCAGATATCTGATTTAGCTCCAGAACTTGGTTTATGAAAATAAGATTCTGCAGCACAAAACATGGGTGACGAGGTAAAAACTTCTAAATACAAAATTTAGTTTTAAATTAATGTTTTTAATCAGTATATCATCCATTTTTTTTCCTTGCCACAGGGTCCTTTGGAAGGCGAACCACAAAAAATGAAGAAGAAGGTAATCTACGAGTTAGCAGCTGATGCCACTTGCCTGTTCGAAGATGGACAAACCATTCAAGTCTGCAAAGCCATGCTAGCTGTTCACGGCCAATATTTTATGGATGCTTTCTTTGGGACAAATCCTGTAACGCAAATCAAAATCAAAGGTTTCGATAAGGATTCTTTCAAAACGTTTTTGGACTGCCTCTTTGGAATGAAGCCGTATACCATCCTTGATTCGTTGTTAATATATCCTATTGCACATCAGTACGATGCGAAGGAATCTCTTGAAAAGTGTGTTGCTATTTTAAAGCCTAAACAAATGGACGAAAATGTGCCTCTCGTCCTGAATTTATCAACGTTTTATAAGTGCCATGAACTTACTGATTTCGTGACAGATTTCATTAAAGCTGAGTACGGCGTCATTAATCTTTTGGAAAATGAGAAGTATCGCAATGCACTGGAGCCGTTGGCGGTGGTTGAACTTATTAAAAACGCTGACTTAAATTCTTTGGTTTGGACGTTTGTGTGGCAGTGGGGATCAAATTATGTGAAATGACATGGAGAATCAAATGTCCGGTCTTTATTTGCTGAACACGATATTTTAGAAAAAATTTCGTTGGCTCATTTCGAATCGGCTAAAGCCCTTACGAATTTTCATGAATCAAGTGATCAACAGCTTTTGTGTCCAAATGAAATTTTAAACCATTTGGAAACGAATAACTTTGGAAACGGGAGAAATTTACCAGATAAAAGTAGTTGGTCGAAAATTAACAGTGGAGATACCTTCACTGAAACAATTGTATTTAAACGTGCAATTTGGGGTCATCGTCAGAGTACATTAATTTTTAAAATCCAACTTGGTAGAATTTTGATAGAGCCTTCGAATTTAGTTCCAGGAGTGGTTGAAGTTATGGTTCGATATTATAGCAGAAATGTTACATGGGGCCCTACTGCCATTACTTCCAATGCTTGGCGTTGGGAAAATTTTAATTTTTATTATTGTGACAATGAACCTACCGAAAAAAAATTTTTATTTTCCCCGTTTTTCCCTAGCAACACAGTAAGCTTTGATATTGACGTTAACGGTGATGGGAATGAATTATGCGCACAATTTGAAACTAAATTAGAAACTGATCACCGCGAAATCATCTCCTTTGAAGTTACATATACGTTTAATTTTAATTGTAGAATTCTTAAAACATCCTTGAATACGGGTAAAATTTTAGGTGATGTTCCTGATCGGTTGTTTTTCACAAAAAATATTTCTGTGCCTGCACTATGAAACACTTAAAAGTAATTTGAAATCTATTTTTAATATTCTAATTCTAATGCTCCAATTTAATTTAATATTCTAATTCTAATTCTGTACCTCAGTGCAGAACTGCGCCAAATCCATTCAAGGATTGCAACTTCTTATTTCCGACCTGACTGTACAAAGCATACACAAGAATTGCCAACTCAAATTAATGTCTTCTGTGAGTTAACATTTCTGCTTTGTCAACAAAATAAACTTGCTAGCAGAAGGCATAAAATCGGGACATGCCGTAGGGCCCCATCAACCGTTGAGCCTGTTTAACTTTTGTAAAGTCGGGTTTGAAATAAGAAGTGGCAGTTGAATGGACTTGGTGCAGTTCTCTACTGGAGTTACAGAATTATAATATTCTAATTTTGATGTTGTATTGTACAGTGTATTCTGATCCGCAGTTTGAGCGCATTGCAAAAGGACTTCGTTACTAGCCGTTTTGCGTTACAAATTTTAAATAGAGTTCGTTCACGCTGGACGCTTAGCAGAGCATTGTGGGAGAAAAACCATTCTTGAAATCAGCTGTGCCTTACAAACAAAGATAGCTGCCTAAGTTAAAAAATGTTTGTCAGAATCACATGATTTCAAGGCCTGTGTTATTTCACAGAGCATTATGGGAGTGAAGCGTCAGTATGAACATACTCTATTGGTTAAACCTTTAACGTTAATTACAAAATTCTTAAAACTTCCTTGAGGCAAACATTCCCGGTAATAAACCCTTATGCATTGTGTTCTACAAGGAATGTTTTTGTAACTAAAATTTGAAAAACAGGTTTTGTTTATTTTCATAATATTTATTTTGACTTTTTATCGTTTATGGAGCATCTTTTACTGTGTTGTTCATATGAAGTATAAGAAATTTGATTGCTATTTTGAAATAAATTCAAGATTTTTATTAAATATTTAATGCCGTAATCTATATTCATTTGAAGGTTTGTATGTGAAAAGCTTGAATCGCTCCTTATGTTCATTCAAATATTTCAGACCCCTTTGTTATAAATGCAAATATATGTACCATTTAAGTACTCAGTTATAAAATTTTGTGACTTCAGGTAATATTTTAGAGTTCTTTGCAAAAAAGGTGCGCAATAATTTTTTATTTATTTATTCATGTATTTATTTTTATTTTGTTTATTTATATATTTTCAGGCTGTGAAAATTTTTTTCCGTGGACTGATATCGGTGATATATTCGTTTGAATCTAGAGCATATATATCTGAAGCTGATCGCATTACAAAACAAAAATGATGTATTTCAGTCTCCTTTAGTAAAAAAAATGGATAAATGTATATCATGGATCGATTAAATTCTTTTATTTTGTTCTTTCCATCTTCCAGCCGCTGCGAGTGCCTTCTCCGATTCCGCCATTTCGAACTTCGAACTGGTAGAATTGAAAGTCATTTTTCCTCCACTAATACATGTTTCTTTTCTTTTCAGATATCGAATTCCCCTCGAGAACTTTCACTTTAAAACAAAAATTCTGCACCTCAAAGCGACACTGACAATTAGCTTTTGGGTTCCAACGAAATCTCGCGCTATTTTCAAACGAATATGTTAAAGAGAAAATTACACACGGAGAAACTTTTACTCGTGTTCGCTACTAAACGGTTTGGGAATAACGTTTGTGGTAATCTATTCCCATTTTTTAATCATTACGAACCAGCAATTTTTAGTAATCAGTCCTATTCGCCAATGTCAACCGTAAAATAGTAATCGTTGCCACAAACTGATAAAGATTCCTTTTTTAATTGTCAATGGCTAAATACTTTAAACGATCCCAAAACTTACTGGTAATAGTTGCTATATATTTTTGAATCTTTACTATTCGCGCGGGATCAATTTACACAAATGGTTAAAAATGGTCAACATTATTTTTGTATTATAAAAAACCGTAGCCACCATTATCTTAGAGCAGGTAGTAATGGTTTATGCATAAGGGTTGATTTTTTTTTTTCTTCGAGCACTTAATACCATTTAGTTTCGACTTGTTTTGACATGGCTTGTGTGGTTTAGTTTGTAACGTAGTAGGGTTGATTGATTTAGGTGTGAGAGGTCTTAGGTTCGAATCTTGCTAGGTGTTGAGATTTTTTCAAGGTGTTGAGATTTTTTCAGGGACATTCCTCATCCTGGATGGACATGCGTCGTCATTTAACAACAATAATATAAATAATGAGATTCGAAATAATAAAAAACATGCCCTTATTTTTTTTTTTTTATTAATTATTACTATTATTATTATTATATCATTATTACTATTAATAACGGGGGCATTTTCGAATATGTTTGTAACATTTTTGGAAAATGTCGAAATATTCGGGAAACGAATCGGACACAGAAAACAGAATATTCTGGAAACCGGAAAATTTTCCACTCCCCCCCAAAAAGAAGCTGGATTTGTTAATTTTGAATGTATAAAATACTTAACGATGGTATACATAACGTTTGGTAGCCATTGCCAAAAGGGTTTAGCAATGCTATCCAACAAGCATTAACAGAAACCACTGGTAATGATTACCAGAGAAACTTGGTTGTCAGGCCATAATACAGAAAGTTTGGCAACGATTACCAGATTCTGACATTGAGCGCCAGAGTGGGTTTCTCCGTGAGGGTAAAAGGCTCATATATATGAAGGAGTACGTGTTTAC
Source organism: Liposcelis bostrychophila (assembly GCA_037577465.1). Lineage (NCBI taxonomy): Eukaryota > Metazoa > Arthropoda > Insecta > Psocodea > Liposcelididae > Liposcelis > Liposcelis bostrychophila. The sequence continues at coordinate 2,868,051 of CM075211.1, forward strand.
CGTCATAAACTTGTCAACGTTTTATAAGAACCGTGGACTTACTGATTACATCATGAGCTTCATCGAAATTCAGTACGGTCTCGTTAACTTTTTGGGGAATGAAAAATATCATAATTTACTGGAGCTGTTGGTTTTGCTGTGGTTAAACTGTCCAAAATGTCGATTTAATTGAATTGATTGGTTTGGGGTTTGATCCATCGATAGGGAGAATTTTACGTAAAAGAAAGCAACGAGTGTAGTGCCCTAAGCTTATTCAGAGAGAAGGGCATAACTGGAAAAATTTTTGCTGGCCTATTTCGATTTGGCTGAAACCCTAATTCAATTCGGTACAATCACTGACAATCAGCTTTTGAGTTCAACATCCCTGATATTTGCAAAAGAGTATCTTAGGGAGCGTTCAAGTATTACTTAAGACCGAAAGGGGGAGGGGGGAGGGGGTACACGAAAATCTTACGATTTCTTATTTGGGGGTGGGGGGAAGTATGGGAAATCTTACGTAAGAATTTCCATTATAACTTATTGTCCAGAATTTTTTTTTTATTTCAAAAAATTTTAAGAAATAAAAATTTATTTTTTGATGAGGTTTTGTGCCAATTGTAGCCATCTGCAGGGATATGAATATGAACTGTAAATCTAGATTTAAGAAAAATATTACTTCAATTTAAAATTGGAGTTAAAAAAAGGGGGAGCCTCGAAAATTTTACGTAATATAATAGGGGGGGGGGGTCCAAAAACCCGAAAAAAAGTCTTACGTAATACTTCAACGTTCCTTAGAGAAATAATTACTGTACCGGCACAGGAGAGTTGGACAGGAAAAATCGTTTTCAAACATTTGATTTTTATATGGCGATTCGTAACGGAATTCTTATCACTACGCAAATCTTATCACTCTTAATGTATTATATTGCAGCGTAATGATAATCTTTTTATCTTAATTTTCTTTTCTTATACTTAGAGTTATTTTCTTCCATCGTTCCCATACGAAATTGCATAAGTGCTCAATTTTACAGTTAATGTGATATATAATTCTCGAACACTCATCATGGACAAGACTAAGGTACAAAACATTTAAATTTTGTAAATCTTATAAATCTTTTTCATTTTTATTCGTTCTCTATTCACTTTTACTTTGCTGTTTCAGGATCCAAACGAAACGGAACTTCGAGAAAGAGAGAAAAAAGTAATATATGAATTAGCAGCCGATGCCACATGCGTCTTCGAAAACGGAGAATCTATTCGTGTCAGTAGAACCATGCTAGCTTTCCACAGCAAGTTCTTCATGGAAGCCTTTTTCGGACCGGAATCTGTGGCGGAAATAAAGATCGAAGGTTTTGATCGAGAGTCATTCAAAACATTTTTGGACTGTCTGTTTGGATTGAAGGAATACACTACGCTTGATGCGCTGTTGATATATCCGATAGCCCACCAATATGATGTAAAGGATTCCCTTGAAAAGTGTACAGCAACTTTAAAACCTAAACAGATGAATGAAGATTTGTCTCTTGTTTTAAATTTATCGACGTTCTACAAGTGCCGGGAACTTACCGATTTTGTATTAAATTTCATCAAAAAACATTGTGGCGTCATTAGTTTTTTGGAAAATGAAAGATACCGTAACTTACTGGAACCGTTGGCGATAGTCGAACTTATTAAAAATTCCGATTTGAACTCTTTACTTTGGACTTTTGTGTATGAATGGGGGGAAAAGTATGTGAAAGATCGAGATGGCTTAAATATCCAAAGTTTGTTTAGAGAAAATGGCATTACTGAAATCATTTCTTCAGCACATTTCGAGTCTGCTCAAGCCATAATTGATTTCGGTTTAAGCACTAACAATCAACTTTTGAGTTATGATCAAATTCTGCGTTTTTTGCAAACTAATATGAAAGAGAAAAATGTACCCGATAAAAGCGTTTGGTTAAAAATTGAAAGCGGTGATAGTTTTACCGAAAAGATAAATTTTAAACATTGTGTTTTTGGAAATTCTAATAAACACCTTATTGTATTTAGCATTAAATCGAATAAGATTTTGATAGAGCCCAGAAGTTTAATCTCTGATGTCGTTGAAGTTAAGATGCGATATTTTCTCAGAGAAAATAAATGGCCCACATCCAATCCCACTTTTCATAAGTCTTTAAAAAATTTAACGTCGCGATGGAATGACTTCAATTCTTTTTTTTGTGATACACCTCCAGAAATATTTTATAATCTTTCACCTTATTTCCCTATCGAGCCACCTATTTTAGATGTTAATGTGAATGATGGTATTAACGGACTATGCCTTAAATTCGAAACTAAGCCAAATATTCAAATATTTGAAATTCATTCTGTGGAAGTGACTTACAATTTCCACTTGCAGTGTAGAATTCTTAAAACCTCCTTAAATAAATTTTCCCTTTCGGATGATAAACCGAATATGTTGTTTTTTACAAAGGATGTAATTCCTGACCTATCGCAAAAGAAATAATGTTCTTACAAAGTTCTAAATCGTGAAAGTTGAAATAGGAGCAGTTTTTTTTTTTTTTTTTTTTTTTTTTTTTCCTGTTTAGATTAGTTTTGTTTAGATTTCATTGGTTACTCTTAAGGCATTTGCTCGAATTTTCGTTTCCTATTTTTTTTAACCAAAAAAATTTTTAGCAAAAAAGTTTAAAAAAAAAAAATTGTTGTAAAATAGGGTGGGTCGAAAAATTTTTTTTTTTTTATTTTAACTTGTAATGCCGCACAAAATACTTCATTTGGCGTCAGAATAACGTATGTATGACCTCAGCCCGATCGGACAATATTTTGAGGTTCCCTAATGCATTTACATGCTAAAAACCGAAATTTTGGATATTTTCTCGGCCAAAAAATTTTTCCAACATGGAAAGTAACCGAAACAGGATTTGGATCGAAGCTTGACCTTCGTAACATACGGTGCGACTGTAAAAAGAAAAGTTCCTGATGTGTTCTTTTCTACAGGTTGGTCTAAGTGCTTAAATAGCTTTGTTTTTTGTCTTGGGTCGCCTGCAAAATCCATGAAAATTTTTGTATCGAGCTGAAAATCGTAGGGGAACTACCCATAGGGTTAATTTATCAGATTTAACACGATTTTTTTAAATCCGAATTTTTCCGGCAAAATGGCGGCATTAAAACATTGATTTTAAGAGCTAAAATTTTAAAAATTTAAGTTTTTTGATGAATAATTCTGCTAAAACGGAACCAGGATTTTTTTTTCTCTTTTTTCTACTTCCGGCGATCAAAACAAATGTGTTTAAATGTTCTTCAAATCATTTTTTTAATCGCTCGAAATATTTTACAAATATTTAAAAAATGATTTGAAGAACATTTAAACACATTTGTTTTGATCGCCGGAAGTAGAAAAAAGAGAAAAAAAAATTCTGGTTCCGTTTTAGCAGAATTATTCATCAGAAAACTTAAATTTTTAAAATTTTAGCTCTTAAAATCAATGTTTTAATGCCGCCATTTTGCCGGAAAAATTCGGATTTAAAAAAATCGTGTTAAATCTGATAAATTAACCCTATGGGTAGTTCCCCTACGATTTTCAGCTCGATACAAAAATTTTCATGGATTTTGCAGGCGACCCAAGACAAAAAACAAAGCTATTTAAGCACTTAGACCAACCTGTAGAAAAGAACACATCAGGAACTTTTCTTTTTACAGTCGCACCGTATGTTACGAAGGTCAAGCTTCGATCCAAATCCTGTTTCGGTTACTTTCCATGTTGGAAAAATTTTTTGGCCGAGAAAATATCCAAAATTTCGGTTTTTAGCATGTAAATGCATTAGGGAACCTCAAAATATTGTCCGATCGGGCTGAGGTCATACATACGTTATTCTGACGCCAAATGAAGTATTTTGTGCGGCATTACAAGTTAAAATAAAAAAAAAAATTTTTTTCGACCCACCCTATTGTAAAAACGACATTCAAGTAAAAAACAGTATCGTCTTTCGAAAAAGGCAGCGCCAGTTTATCTTTTCTACGTAAAAAAAATTATTTTCTTTTATGAATTTTTTTGCTTATTTAATTTGATTTTTGTTTTTGTTTTTTAAGCACTGTATTCATAGGTTTAATATTTGTTTTCGTGATAAATAGAATCGTTAAGGTGCTGAAAAGAATTGAAATTTTTTTTTCTCCCGGAAAAATTATTATTTTATTAAAATTTTAATAAAACAATGATTACTGTTTTTTTCCTGATAGTGTGTAAACTCGCTTCAAGTTTACAATACACTGCCTTGCTTCTCGACTCCTTACCGATTTTTCTTAGCTAGCTCATCACTACACCAACAAATTATCCATATTATTAACGTTTCGGTTTTTCCTTTTGTTTGCAGGCAACTTCGTCACACAGAAAATATGGATCCTGTTAAAATGGATATTCCTGGTTCTGATCCTGATACCCATGGAGGACAAAATGTCGCAAATAAAATGGAAAAGGTGGGAGCATAAAATAATTTATATTTTTAAATGCTAAAAAAGTCGAAAGGAAAATCTGGACCTTGAAAAGTTACTTTCACCATTCTGGCTCGAATGATCCCGAACTGGGGTCATTTAGACCAAAAAGAAAAATTAACTTCAGCTACTTCTGTTACAAGTTTATTAGAATCAGGGGGTGATCATTTCAGTTTTTAAAATCGCCAAGGTCGCGCATGACGTAAAACGCGTCACCATCCTGACCTTTTCAAATGTGCTGATTGGTTGAAAATATAGATGATGACTAAAATTATGTAAATTACGTAGTAGTCACGCACGGTCGTGTAGACAGGTCCGGAAACTTCCTGTGCCGATTATGTCCCGCTTAACCACTCAAAAATTAGTTCTGAAATTGGTTTATGGCGGCGCTGCGATCTAGAGACCCACAACATGTCTAACGTTTAAGTTGGGACTCCCGCTGGGACTCTCCGTGGCGAATAGCAAGAGAAAGTAGCCGCCATCTTTGTTTACAAATACCAACGACCAATCAAAAAGCGTCTCTCTAACAACTAGCGCTTACGGTGGTAGGAAGGAGGAACTAATTTTTGCGTAGTTAAGCGGGACATGGTCTCCAATGTATAAGGGATAGGAGCTTCCGGACCTGTCTATACGACCGTGTAGTCACGTGATCAAATCGACGCCTGATTACACTAACCTTTTATTACACTATGATTAAAATGCATGAGTTAGTTTAGTTTTTGGGAGGGGAGGGGTTCAAATTTGGGGGGAAAAATGGTGACGTAATTAATGGATAGTCTCCTTTTTAAATTCTAAGAAAACCAGTTAAATTACTCACTTTCGACCCTCAATGAATAATAAAACTATTTGGTCTATTTCGTTTTAGGAGGATTTTTCAAAAAAGAAACTTATCTACGTATTAGGAGCCGACGCCACTCTAGAATTCAGTAATGAAGAAACTATCCACATCAATAAAACAGTGTTATCACTTCAAAGGAAATACTTTTTCTGCGCGTTTTTCGGATCAAAGCCAGCCACCAGAATTAAAATCAACGACTTCGATCGCAAAACGTTTAAAATATTTTTGGACTGTTTGTTTGGTTTGGAAAAGATTTCCGTGTCGAATGCTTTAATGATATTTCCCATTGCTCATAAGTACAACGTCGAAAAGTGTCTTAAGAAGTGTATAAACGCTTTAAAACCAAGAGTTATGAACGATGAAATTTTGCTTAGTCTGAATTTGGCTGTGTTATTTGAATCTGAAACTTTAGTCAAGGACATAGTGTTGTTTTTGATGCTTCGAATTGGTATGGACAATGTTTTGGAAAATAAAGATAATCGCAGACTGTTGGAACCTCGAAGCATGAGAAAATTCGTGGTAGATGTGCTTTCTTTTGATTCGTATGTATGGAATTTAATATACCAATGGGGAAAGGAGTACCTGGAAACTCGTTCACTGGAAAAGGACATTCGCACATTTTTTGCCGAAAATAATATTTTACAAAAGCTTTCTTTGTCTCAATTCGAATCAGTTCAATCGATCTTCGATTTTCATAAACTTACCGAGAAAAAGCTCATGAACCCTGATGATATTGTAGAATTTTTATGTGAAAATTTGAGGAAAACAAGCGAGGAAAAACTCCCGGAAAAAAGTGATTGGATGAATGTTAAGAAAGGAGAGACTATAAAGGAGGCGATCGTTTTTAAAAACTCTTTGGTTGTTTCATCTGATGATTGGAGAAATAAAATCGAGTTGAAAATTGTAAGAAACTGGGCTCGTTCCAAGACGCTTGCCTCAGGAATTATAAGTTGCAAAGTTCGTCTTCACTATAGGAACATTACAAACACTAATGCAGGAAAATCTCAACTCAAATATTTAAGACTTCAGAAGTACAATCAAGTACTATCGAAAATTCCAACCCTTTGCAGGATGGTTCGAATTCAACTAACGAGTCACCTTTTCATTTAATTCATGAAATTGAAGGGATTTTTCGTGGTCGGAATAATTATTCTCTTGTGGTCCCTATAAAATTATCTTATCGCTTTTCCGAAGTAAAATCATTGGAAATCTTGTATACATTCGAGTGTGATCGCAGAATTCTGAAAACTTCAATAAGTGAAAATTTTATGGACGCGGACAAATTGTATTTTACCCAAGATGTATTCTATTCCAAGTCATCCTAAAGGATGACCGATATTTTTTTAAATAGTTCTTTCCACTTGGAACATAAAAACTTGACGAAAATAAATCAGGCAATTTATTTTTGAGGAACAGGCTCAAGGCTGCTGAGGTCTTTCTGCTTAATTCTGTGCGCCGGAGGTCAACTGACGTATCTCCATCACAAATATGATTAGAGATAGTCCGTTTTGACTGTTTTTAATAATCATGTGACAGCACGATCTTGTTCATGTCGGAGTAAGCATGTGGTCACATGATTTTAAATAAAAGAGTATCTCCAATCATATTTGTAATGGAGGCATGTTTTTTGACCCCCGGGCACGAAATTAAAGTCAGGCCACTGTAAGTTTATTTACGTTCGTTACGATTTATTCCCCCGTCGATATCTATGATTCAGCTAATATTTTTTTCTTATTGTGTAACCTTTTTTTCTTGTTTTATTTCTTTACTTGTGTTTTAGTTTAAAAATTTTTAATAGAAATAAGAATAATTTGACATCTCGACCTTGTTGTGGTCAATTTTTTATGTGTTTCAGTTTTGGCTTGTATTACTTTGCAGAACAGTTATCAGTTAATTTAAGTACTTTTCGGAGTGAAAAACGCACTATTTTGTAGTTTTATAAAGGAGGGACATTAGGCGATCAAAAGTCAAATACAAAAATTTTAATGCTTGCCTAATTTTTATGTATTTTTTTATTGAATAAATACTTTTCATTTTGCTCCGTTTTTAAAATGAAAAAAAAGTCTTTTTTTTTCATTTTTAAAAAGTCTTTTTTAAAAAGATATAGGAATCCTCAATGAACCAAAAAAATTGTATATAACTTTTTTCTTAATTTTTTGCAGGTTAAAAAAGAAAACTTTGAAACGTTGTTGCTGATCCCATTCTAATTTAATTTGATTCGGAAACAATTTTTTTTTTTTAGTTGAGGCATGATATGGATGGTTATTTTATAAGGACCAAAAATTAGTATATGACGCAAATAACTTTCTTGAAAGATGAAGTTGGAATTGTTAGCGTGTTGGAAAATAGAAATTATTCCAATTTATTTCAGGCTAGGGCTGTATCTAAATTGATAAAGCATGTAAATTTAGATTCTTACGTTTGGAAATTAATTTACGAATTGAGTAAAAATTGTTCGAAAAATGAGGATATTTTTTAAAAACTTTCATTAACCGATTTTGAATCGATTCAGTCAATTTTGGATTTTCATAAATTTACTGACAAAAATTTTTTAGATCCTTCTAAATGTATAGATTTTGTAGATAATAACATATAAAAAAGTAAGGATGAAAAAAGTCGGAGGACAACCAACGTATCTCCGTCATAAATGTGATTGGAGATTAAAATATTTTGTTTCGACAGTTTTCTGAAATCATGTGACCACAAGTTTGCAAGTTTATGTTGACGTAAAAGTGTGGTCACGTGACAAATTTCACAAAAAATGGGAAACAGACTATATATCTCCAATGATATTCACGATGAAAGTATGTTAGTTTGCCTCCGACGCACTCTTTAAGTATTAATTATAAACATAAACAATGTTTTGGAAATTATTGATCCCTTCCCCTTTTGTCAATAAAACCAAGCATTTCAAGGACCTTTGAACTCCAAGATATGTTTATTATTTTTTGTTTTCTACTTATTAAACATTTTTGTCGATTTCTAGGTTATCAATTATACAGTCTTATGATTATCAGATAATATAAATAACAAGTTAAATCGTACGAAAAGTTGTGACGTAGTGTTATCACTTATCACAATCCAATATCATTAATGTCATTACATTTGAAACTATACTTGTGAGCGTCTTTTTTTTTTTTTGTTTCTTTCCAAATACTTAAACAGTGCAGAGACAATACTTGTTATTTCTGTAGAAGACTTTGAACTCGCCGGATTAAGTGGAAATATTTTATTCGGGAAAGCTGCACTACTTTTTGGACTGAAGAACATGTCTTATTCAGAAGAGGAAGTCACATCCGAAACTGTTGAAAAGGTAATTCTGTGCCTCAGAAAAGAACTCGACTAAATCTTTCCGTGATGAGATTACAACGTTTATAATATTCTTTTAACAAAAAAATATGGATTTGGTTGAGCGCTTTCCTCCTTAGGTGCACAACTTTTTCCTTGTTTAAAGACCATTTTCTGATTTTGCTTTATTTTTCAGGATGAAGATAATATGAAAACCAAGAGAAAAATAATATACGAATTAGGTGCTGACTCCACATTAGAATTTGGAGGCGGAAAAGTTATAAAAGTCAATAAAACGTTATTAGCACTCGAGAGTGAATATTTCCATGATATTTTCTTTAGTGCATCACCAGTCACCAAAGTCAAAGTCAACGATTTTGATCAGGAAACGTTTCAGATATTTTTGGATTGCCTTTTTGGAATTAAGGAGTATTCGGTTTTAGATGTCTTGCTAATTTTTCCGATAGCTCATAAATACAGGGTGAATAAATGTCTTACAAAATGCATTTCTGTCCTAATTCCGAGGAGGATGGATTAAAACGTTTGCCTCAGCCTTAATCTGGCTGTCTTTTATGAATGCAACGCATTAGCTAACTCTATAATAGCTTTCTGTAAAACGAATGTTGGTGTTATTGCTTTATTGAAAAATCAAAATTATTCTAAATTATTGGAACCAATGGCGGTGGTTAAATTAATGGAACATATTAATTTGGATTTCACTGCTTGGAAAGTAATTTATGCATGGGGAATAGATTATTTGAAAAATCGGTTAAATGGTAAAAATATCTATACATTTTTTACTGAAAATGGTATTTTACAAAAACTTTCATTGGACCAGTTCGAATCAATTGAAAATATCTTGAGCTTTCATAAAATGACGGATAGAATGTTGTTGGATCCTAGCGATATTGTAAATTATGTAGATATTAATTTGGAAAAGTAAAAAAAGAAAAAATGAAAATGAACTTTGAAAAAACACAAGAAAACGTTTTGGTGAGCGTTAAAAGCGGTGAAAGAATTGTAGAAACTATTGTCATTGATCATGATCAGTCCTTTCTTGATGGAAATGATCCAGCAGGTTTACTGATGTCGAGATTAGTTTTAAATTTAGATATCAATCATATTTATGTTGATTTGTCAGTTATTGAGAGAAATGTTTTTGATGGATGTGTAGATTGTGCATTAATTGTTTATCCTGAAAAGTCGATTTTAAATACGAAAAAACCAGTTGATAGTTATATTCCTCCCACTTATAATTTTGATGGATATGGTCCAAGATGGGAAAACATACGTACTCCTACTGAAAATAATCTATACGTAACAAAAAGAAAAATTCCATGTCGTTTATTAAGATCGGGAGAGCATTCGCTATCAATTCGTCTACCATGCCGCACAACTGAAATACATTCATTACAAATTTATTTTCTTGTTAAGTTTGACTGTGTTGTTTTAAAAAGTTGCATTAATAGTGAAAATGTTAAGAATGAAGTACCAGAAAAACTGTATTTGACTAAAGAGGTCGTTGTTGCACCTTCGGGTTTACATCAAAAAAAGACTCTAGCCCTTCTTATATCGTAAAATTGTTCAGAAACAATATTAAGTCCCTCTATTTCCTACTTAACAAGCAGGAAGCATATGTAAACTTCATATTTGACCGTTTAATCTCTCCCTATTACAAAAAATTACTTATATCAAAGGGCCAAAAAGGGCTTCTAAGTAAAAAGAAATGTTTACTTACTTACTATGAGCTTGATTGAGCTAAAGAGCTTTGTTATACAATACGTAACGCATTATAAATATTTTACCGCCGAAAATTATCCCTCTCATCGGTTTTCAGCACTCCAAGCGGCAATTTCTCGAACCGAATATACAATTAAAATTAAAAACTGTTTAGGACCAATTAATTTATTATAATGAATGTAGTATATTTGAATGTATTTTTTTTTATTGTAAAGGCGCTTTAAATTGAATAAATCTTAGTAGAAAACAATGAATCTCATTTTAATTTAAAAATTCCATTAAAACGAAACTATGATTTGCGCTGCCTACCGGTAAGAATTCGTACTAACCCAAAGCACGTCCGCCATCTTAAGTTGTTTTTGCTTGTCAGTTCAGTTTGCGGATTTTTACGGCATTGCGAACGAAATTTACGTTTTTTAATGTTGTTTGAAAAGTTATTCACATCCAAAAGCTATTTATCGAACGTGTAATGAACGTAATATGATATTAAATAGAGTGAAAACCGTTTTTCGAGTCTGTTTAATCCTGTAAAGTAGATAACGCGGAATCGATTTGTTTAGGTTTTTGGCATTGTTCGTTTTTGGCATCGTCTGGACCGCATAAATAAGGTAATTCTATCCGTTTATTTTTTTAAAATTAGAATAATATGGCTGGAGAATATATCCCGGTTAAGATGAGAAGGATCGAAGTCAAGTAAAAAATTTTTATGGGTAATCCTAACCAGTTTTGGTTATGCATCATTTTGACATGAGAATTATTATTACACATTATTTGTATAAATTTTTTTTTTGATATGAGAATAAGTTCTTCAAAAAATTACCTAGAAGTTATTGGAACAGTGAATATTATAATTCTGTGTTGTTGTTTGACTGTATTGTTGACTAGATATTCCTTCAGTGAATCCTGTTACATTGGTACACAGGTGAACCTTTATTCGGTTTTTAATTTGACCTAATGTGTTTGGTCCATGGAGCTCTTTGAATAAGATATATCAAGTGAAAAATTTTTATAATGTTCACAAGCTCCATGGCGTTGTTGCTGTTGCAAACGTTTTTTAAAAAGAGATTTGATGAAACATTTTTTTGTAAATTGCTTAAAAGTTAATATATATGACTGCAAAAAAGCATATTCTCTTGATTTAATTCAAAATCATTTAAAATTTAACAGAGCAAATATCAGGAACACAATTGAAATGTTTATGCATTAATAATGAATATGAAACATGTTGCTTTGTGTTTCGAAACAGCAATTAATCCATTCCAATTTATTTGGGTGGTTTGAAAATGATTTTTCTTATTTATGATTATTCAAGAAAAACTAGTAATTCTTAATATTACTGATTAAAAACTGAAGCATTGTTATTCGAAAAGATTAAATTGACCTGAATTTATTAGTGTGTATTTTAACATTTGAATGAGCTTTTGCATTGCTTAGAAACCAGAAGTGCAATATTGATTATGATTGAATTTTCGTTGGCTTTAAAGATCAAAGTCGGGAGTTAATTTTTAAAAATGCTCTTGTTTTGGGTAATTTTTGTATGATTTGGGCATTTTGTACTGCTGGTTTGGGAAATCCCCTGCCTCTCCTCCCTTTATATTTTGAAGTGCCATCCCTTTCTCTTCCTCTTGTTCTGATTAGGGGCTGTTGCTCTAGGAGCAATAAACTTAAAGGTGAAATGATTTCGATAAAATCATGTTACTGTCTGTTTGAATTCTGGTGGACCAATGAGATAAGTAATAATATCAAAGTAAAGTTCACGGTTTTAAAAACAGTCAAAACACTACCGGTATGTATGTTTCGCCTAAGACTTCATTACTAACTGACCTGTAGCCAGGTAGTGAAAAATTCGATTTCGCGTTCGTTTCGGATTATAAGCTGTAGTTATAAGTGAAAAATTTAATTTTTTATTTTGGGTTGACAAAGAGAGTGCTTTATCAAACCGTAAATAAATGTCTTTGGATGATGTCTTTGAAATGACTTCACAAGCTGAAAATTAAGAGGTGAGTTTTTTGTTTTTCTCTGAGGGGTTACTCACTTAAGCAATTCGGTGTACACTTAAATTTGCAATATTTAGCTGTATTAAACGCATTTTTTTATTAGCTATAGACTTGCATTACCACAGCATTACTTTGCAAGTTTTGCACTATGTTAAAATGTACACATTTTTATAAAGTGAGCAACCGTTTTATTTTTATTAATTTTTTCTTAAAATTTGCTTTTTTTTTCTTTCAGATGGAAGATGATAATTTGTATATGAAGTAGAAGGTTTTTGTTGAGGCTTTAACCGACCTCATGCTTTGGGACGGAACTTTTTGTTTTTCACTGTAACTTTTCATTGAAAAGTAGCAATCATCATTCAAGCGGCTGAGATTTATGCTAGTCAAAAAGTGGCAGACCAAGCAACTTTAGCTTTTGGGGTGTTTTGTAGCATTAAAAATGGTACAGAATTCTAATCTTATCGCTGTTTATTATGAAATTAGTCAAAGCGCTGCATTGTAAGAGATTCTAAAACGTCATTTTTCCACGATTCCTTATCATAATTTTTAAGACTAAATCCTGTTATCATAATTTTATCAATACTGTTGATGTCAATAATCAAGATTTTGTTGTCCTGTGCGTTTCTTTAGTCATGGATGTTCAGTATGCAAGCTTTTTGAAGAATTCTAAATTCAGTTAGTAATTTACATAGTTGGTTACAAAGGGAAAAAAATGGCTTTGCATAAACAGGCCTTTCAAAACGGAACTAAAAATGTAAGTCTTCCAGCTTTTTATTTTTTGTTTATCTTATTTTTTTAAAATTAATTAGTTTATTTTGTTCATTTTCCAGGAGAGTAGCAGTCATTCCCAAAAAATAGGAAAACTTTTGTATGAATCGAGCGCTGATGGCACGCTAATATTTGAAGATGGACAAGTTATACGCGTCAGCAAAACGTTATTAGCATTTAAGAGTGAATACTTTCACGATATTTTCTTCGGGTCGTCGCCAGTTGCAAAAGTCAAAATTAAGGGTTTCGATCGCGAGACGTTTCAAATATTTTTAAATTGTTGGTTCGGTTTGAAAGAATATTCAGTTTCGGACGCTTTATTAATTTATCCAATCGCTCATAAGTATGATGCAAAAGAATGCCTTGAAAAATGCGTTTCTGCCCTGAAACCCACGAAAATGGATGCAAACGTTTGCCTCAGCCTCAATTTGGCCATATTTTATAAATGCGACGTATTGGTCGATGATATCGTAGCTTTTTTGAAGCGGAAATTTGGCATCATTGCTTTATTAAAAAATCCAATTTATTGTAATCTGTTGGAACCGAGGACCATCCTTAAGTTAACGGAACACATAGATTTGGATTCTTATTCTTGGAAGCTAATTTACGATTGGGGGAAAAATTATGTGGAAAACGGATCAAAAGATAAAGACATTCGTACGTTTTTCACTGAAAATAACATTTTAGAAAAGTTCTCATTTTCTCAGTTTGAATCGATTGAATCCATTTTGGATTTTCATAAATTAACCGGTAAAAGGCTGTTGGACTCCGATAAAATTGTAGAATTTTTGGAAAATCCTGATAACGTAACGAAGGAAATGCAGAATAGTTCCGAACAGGAACATCCGCCAAAGAAAAATAAAGTAACGGCTTTAGTGAACATTAAGAAAAAAGAAAGCATCAGGGAACTGATTGTTTTTAAAACGACTTTCATTGTCTCAAGTAAAGATTCCGAAAATGGATATGCGTTGAATCTTCAAGTGAATCCGTGTTTCGTTCTGAAACCGATGAATAATTCGAAATTCAGTATAAATTGCAAAGTTCGTCTTAATTATCGGTGTACAAAGACGGAGATTCCTGCATTCAGTGGTGATATTTCTTCTCGTGATTCTGTGTTTGGTTCGGTTTATGAAGCTGAGATTAATTTTTCGGACTCGAGTTCTGTGCTATCGCTTCCCATTAATGTATCCTCGCCGATTGCTGAAATCAGTTCGGTGGAATTGACTTATACTTTTTCCCATGGTTGTAAAATTTTAAAAACTTCGTTTAAGAAAAATCGAATTGCTGGAAATGAATTGTATTTTACTAAAGACGTGTTTTATGCCAAAGATTGGGAAGAGCATTTACCGCCATTAAGCGAAACTTGTTGCATAAGCTAAGTATTTTATAGATGCTGTACATCTTTAGCTTATGGAAAAAAACATGGCTGCACTGAAGTTTAAGGGAATTACCTTGGCAGTGGTGTGGCTGCTCTTATTTTTCAATATTCTATTAAAAATGTATTGGAGTTTCATCTGGGACACACATTTTGTCTCTTAAGTATGGAAATAAATTCCGCCTTGAAGAAATTTATTTCAAATCCAGAGGAATATGCCAGAAAATTTCTGGGAATTTATTTTTTATGTTTCCTTTAAAGGAATATTCCCGGCTTAGAACACTGTAAAAAAGTTGGAGTAAAAGGTCCTCAAAAGGAGCTTATGTATTGGACTTGATTGTCAAACCGAGTAAATTTTACACATTTTGAGTAAAAAGCACGTTTTTAATCGATCGATAGCTGTTCACTATGAAATATAGCTCTGTATTATGAGAGCTTCTGACAAGTGATTTTCTCACGACTCCTTATCTTAATTTTTTTACATTAAATCTTGATAGGCTTATATTATCAATATCTTTGATTCAAATATTTCAGGCTTTATTGTCCTCTTTCCTTTCCTTAGTTACGGATGTTTACTATACAAACTTTCTAAAAAATTTGAAATATACTTAAGACATCAAGAGGAAGATGACTTTGCACAAACAGGCTTTCCAAAGGAAAACTAAAAATGTAAGTTTCTGTATCTTTTTATTTGCTTTTCCTGTTTTTATGATAATAATAATTAATTTTTCCTGACATCTTCTTTCAGGAAAGTCACAGTCG
Source organism: Liposcelis bostrychophila (assembly GCA_037577465.1). Classification (NCBI taxonomy): domain Eukaryota; kingdom Metazoa; phylum Arthropoda; class Insecta; order Psocodea; family Liposcelididae; genus Liposcelis; species Liposcelis bostrychophila. The sequence continues at coordinate 2,883,268 of CM075211.1, forward strand.
TTTCCACAAAAGGGAGAAATTATTATATGAACTGACCGCTGATGCCACATTATTATTTGAAGACGGACAGGTTTTACACGTCAGTAAAGCGTTGTTAGCATTTAAGAGCGAACACTTCCATGATATTTTCTTCGGATCATCATCGCCGGTTGAGAAAGTCAAAATTAAGGATTTCGATCGAGAAACTTTTCAATTATTTTTAGATTGTTGGTTTGGTTTAAAAAAGTGTTCGGTTTTAGATGCCTTGTTGATTTATCCGATCGCTCACAAGTACGGTGTTAAAAAATGTCTTCAAAACTGCGTTTCTGTTCTAAAACCAACGAAAATGAACGAAAATGTTTGCCTGAGCCTAAATTTGGCTTTATTTTACGAATGCCACGAATTAATCAATGATATAATGACTTTTTTTTGCAATGAAGTGGACATCGTTGGCGTATTAGAAAATCCAAAATATTGTAACTTGCTAGAACCCGGCTCCGTGTCTGCATTAATCGAACATGTTGATTTGAATTTGCGTGTTTGGAAAATAGTTTTCAGATGGGCAGAAAATAATTTAAAAAGCGGTTCAAAATACAAAGACATTCATTCATTTCTAGCTGAAAATAATATTTTGGAAAAACTTTCATTGCCCCAGTTCGAATCTTTTGAAAATATCATGGAATTCGATGAATTTACCGATGGTCAAGTTCTAGATTCCAACGAAATCGTAAATAATATAAATACATTAATGGATGTTGAAAAAGAAATAAGACTTGTTGAAATTTTTGTTTTCAAAAATACTTTCGTTGTTTCCAGTGAAGATTCCAAAAATGGTATTGTTTTAAACATTCGAAGAAACGGCAGTATCGTTTTAATGCAAGCGACAGCTTCAAAATTTAAAATAAATTGTAGAATACGTCTGACTTTTAGATACGCGTCCTCAAAAACGGATTTATTTCAAGGTGAAATTTCGTCTCGTAACTCAGCGTTTTGTTCAATATATCAACATAGGGTAGATTATTTTGGTCCGAGCCGTTCAGTTTCAATCCCAATTAATATATCCTATCCATTTGCAGAAATAAGTTCAGTGGAATTGATTTATACTTTTTCACATGATTGTAAAGTTTGGAGAACTCCGATAACCGGAAATGATATTGATGCAGATAAGTCAAGTTGGTCTGTGGTAAACGAAAAATTGGTCTTGATAAGTTAAGAGGTGAAGAATCAGCTATGATGCGAGAAATTCCTCAGTTATATTTTACCAAAAGTGTGCTTTATTGTTAAGGGCTCATTTTGCATAATAGTAAGAAAGAATTTTTGCCATTTAAGTTTATAAATTCATTCTTCGTTTTATAAGCTTTTGATTAGTGTTTATTAGCTTTGATAGTGTGTAGTTCCAGATTTTTATGAAATTTTAATGTTGTAATGAAGAAAGTGAACAAATAAAAAATCGATTTCAAAGACCATGCCTTTTTCCTAATGGCCGACAAATTTTACGTACCTGTATCAGTACCAGAAATAGTGTTTTGTTTATAAACATCGGACTTTTTTTAAAAAAAATTTCACAAAAACCGCACAGCAAAAAATTTTATGTTAAAATTGACACAACTGATACGTCCAAGTCGGTCTACATAAGGTTTTTGTTAAGAAAAAAATAACAAAATTGTTTTGTTTAATGTTCTATGCCCACGATTATCATTTTTTTGTTGTCTACAAGCAAGTTTTGTTAGTTTTTTAACACAATAACGTAACATAGAGTTTATGTAGACCGCTTTTAACATATTTGCATAATGTTTTTTTTACTGTGCATGCACCATAAACAATAAAGAAATCAAAATTGTACGGGATAAAAGTTTTGGAGAATGTTAAAAGGAATATTCATATATTTTTAAAAAAATTATTCGATCCCAAATAAATTTTTGTTGGCTGAAAAATATTTTGTCAAAAAGTAAACAATGTTGCGCCTATGCTTAAGTTGCAGAAGAACGATCTACTAAAAATCTCGGTAGAACATCCTTAACAGAACATTGAATTTTTGACTTATGTTATTTGGTAATAAATCCGTTTTAAATTTTTTTCGGCTTTTAAAGTCATGATGGGTTCAAGAATTTGAACCTTAGGGTTCGTTTAGGCAAGTTCTTTCCTGAAGAGGCGAAAAGAACACTGGGGCACGTTTGCAGGATAATCAAGTTTCATCTCTTTAAAGCAGTTAAAAGTAATGAAAGACAGTCATTTGATTTATATTCGTTTAGTTCTTTATTTCAATAATGAAAGAGGACAATGGTTCCCCTCGATTTAACGTTGCTGCGGTCATAAGCAACTCACTTGGGGGTAGTTCCAAAACTAACAAGGGTTGATTAAAGATCGTATTATAGCTGACTAATTCGCCGGCTCAAAGAGTTTAATTTCTCCCTCCTTTTGCAAAAGTCCTTAACGCACTACCGCGTTTTCTTCGCTACCTCAAAAAAAAAAAAAAAATTTTAGAATCCATTAGAAAAAATCGCACACCCATCCGCACACACTTTTAAGAACGATCTCTTTTTCCCCGTTCCTTCCATTAAAACCCGGGGAAGGAAATAAATTTCCATTAGGAAGCAACATCACCCACCAGCAGGGGGTTTCCAGCAGCTCGAATCCGCTGATTAAATGTTTGGATTTATAGATATTACAAAATCAATTTGTCTGCTATCAGTTTAATCATCCTTTCTATTCAGTACAAAACCAACAATGAAGAGGGGGGGAGGGAGGAAGCATTTTCAGCTCAAGTGGCAATCGTCATGATCCATCTTGGTCATTTCCGGTTTTTGTTTTTCGGATTTTAAAAGGACACACTTAAAATCCCTTTTTCCGATTCTTTCTCTTATTTAACCGTAAAGTTAATATTATAGATACGCCGAGTTTAATCTGTCGTAAATAATTAATAACCGAAAAAAAATTAATAAAAACCTCAGCTGCTGTCGTTAAATTTCGTTCCGGTTTGTAAAAAAAGAAAAAAAAGATGTTATTACCGAGGAATTGACGTATTGCTTTATACATATTTATTTGTTTATTTATTTATTCATTTTTATGAGAAATTTATTTTTAAAGACGATATTTAAACGATATTAAAGAGGATGGAAACTCCCTCATCTTAAAAATTGTAACGGGATAACCTGTAACAAATTTGGAATAACGAGCATCCGCATAAATTTTGTAAGAGGAAACTAGAGAAGGGTTTCCGAAATTGTCGGGAGAAATTTCTCATTTTCTCTTTTAGCTTGGAGCACACACATGCTTTTATTTCGGTTTCTGGATTTTAAGGGTGTTTGACGTTTCGAATTTTGTGATTGGGAATCATGAGGCAGACGCTGAGAGATGAAATAAAAGTTTTTTTGAAAACGGTTTCTGTTCGCCAAAAATACATAAGGGGGTTATTCAGCTATTGAGTTAGGAAATATTTGACACCTTTGCCCCTTTAAAAAGCAGACTTTTTCTTGCTAAGATTTAACATTGCCTCAACAAGCAAAGAAATATTAATATTCATAAAATATTTTTAAAATATTTTAAAAATATTATGCAAATATTTTTTGAAACAAGAATTGATAAAAATATTTTAAAAATGTTGACAAAGATTTTAAAAATATTTTTATTGTTTTTTGGCGTAGGACTACGTCTTAGGGTTCGGTCCTGAGGAAATCTGTCTGTCCGGAGGGGATCTGTCGCGATGTTCGCATTTGAAATTAATATTTATACTTATTTTTGGTTTGTTGGAAAAATTAAAAAAATTAAAATAATTTATATTTATATTTAAATTTTAACTTCGAAAAATTTAAATAGTATTTTGACTATTTGAAAATTTAGCTTTGAAGACTTTAGTTAAAACTTTGACTAATTTTTTTCAACTTTTGATCTTTTTTATCAAAAGTTTTAAGTTTTTTCGGGCCAAGAAAAAAAATTATATTTATAAAAAAATTCGAATTTTTTGATCAAAAACAAGCAAAAAAAACTGCCTTACAATTTTTATTTGTCGAATTTTGACAAATGTTTTTAACATTTGTTACCTAGGTAGGAAGCACTTCTAGAGTGTGCGCTACCTAGTTAGGAAGCACTTCTAGATTGTCTGCTTCCTAGGTAGGAAGCACTCCTAGAGTGCTTCTCCTAGAGCACTCCTTGATTGAATCGAGATTTTTAGGCTGGTAAAATAGCTTAATATTTTTTTCTTTTTAATGTTTTCTTGGCTATCGGAGCGAATCCATTGGCCATGTATGTAAGTAGTGTAACTACATTTACAGTGAGGTTAAGGTGACTGTATTAATAGTTCCTGCAGAGAGGGAGAAAGTGTCGGTGGCCACCCATCTACTAATTGGCCGATCTCAATCCTGCTTAACTTCATTGATCACGATGCCGCTAGATGAAACGAGTCACCACTGCTGCCCCCTTTTTCATGTTTGAACTCTTAAAAGATTATTTAGTTTAACTGACTGGATACGTATAGCGCCATGACTTACCTAACAATTTCCACAAAAATAATTTTCAATTTTTTAATACGAAATATAGTCGCAGATTCTTTAATTATTATTGTTCGTACTTTAATGTTGTTTATTTTTTTCTATTTTCAGGTAAGCACTCATCGACCAAGACTTTTTCATGCCTTAGCATCAGGTTCATCGAATAGAACCTGTTTGAATTTTCCAATATGTAAGTAAGAAAGAAAACAAGGTGTTTACAGTTTACTTTCACTAAGTAAGCATGTTGAAAACTTTTAACTGTGCCTCTGTAGTCCGTTGACTGTTCTTCGGATCTTCAAATCTTTGAATCGTCCGCTTTACATTTTTTTTTTATCTTTTCCTGCTGAAAGCCTATTATTTTTTTCCTTCAAATTTATTTGGACTTAGTTTCAAAACCATACACCCAATATTATACGTTTTTAGTTTAATTGACTTTCCGGTCAAAAACTTAATTATTCCGCAGTTTATTTGACGTTACAGTCCGATGCACAATTTTTATAGGAACTACTTTTACAATGAGGTTAAGATGACTGAATTAGTAGTGCCTACAATCCCTGCTAAAGGGAAGAAGGGACAGTGGTGACCCATGCACTATCTGGACGTTCTCTTCTCAATGCTGCTCAAACACAAAAACTTATAAAATTGTGTAGAGACGGAACTCCCATGTTAAATATTCATCTTCTTAATTAAATTAGTTCTGCGAGCCGACCATTTGGAGCGCTGATTTCGCGAAATTTGCAAGAAAAAAAATCGTTAATTATCCCTTCCCCTTCAGGGTGAGTCGTCGATCTTGTTGCTTCACCACGAGACAAATTAGACGAACTTGGCAAAACAAGGGTTTTTGAGTTGCAATCCACTGCTTTGTATAACTATGCTGTCCAATGAAAGAAAGCTGTGGGATTACACGCGACGAAATCGTACATTCAGCTTACACCCCCCTGTGCTTAACTTCATTGAACACGATGCCGCTAGATGGGACTAGTCACAACTCTGCCCCGAAAGCCTGTTCTTTTTGTAATCATTTCGGGCGGAAACTTCTTTTCACCATTATTGAGGATGTAATATCGGAAGAACAGAAGCCAATAATTTGCTTAAATAACTATCTTTATTGCCTATGTTTAGCTTATGGACAATTTTATTTTAAAAAAGAGCTTTAAAAACTGCTTTATGTAGCTTTCTTTTAATTTTAAAGTGAGTTTAAGTACAGTAGAACATAATAACCTCTGCCCTTAGCTTCCGAATCCGCAAAATATTTTTATCTTATTTCGTTGTTGTTATTATGAATTTTTAATTTTACTTGATAGCTCCATAAGCTAAGCATGGGCGAGAGTGAACTTTATACGATGAGGCTCAAGTGCTCTACTATTTCATTCTGACCATACAACATTAATATTAAATCGTTTTTAAAATTTTTTACCACTTCCCAGCTGTTCCAAATAGATAATAGTTTGTTTCCTAAAATTCCCCGGGAAGTATTATTTCCCGTATATATCTATACTTGTAAACTATTGTGGGCTGAGTTTCAAGTTATCAGGCCGAATAGGTACCATAACGGAATCCTTCATCATAAAAACACTTATCTCCTGCAGAGTTTTTACCAGAAGCTCAAGAGGGAGCTTCTAGGAATAGCGGAAGGATGTTTTGTCTAATATTCCATTTTCGGGGAATAAGTTCAAATTTTAGACGTCTAACGAACTCTTTTGACTTATTCTTGCATTTTTAGTGCAAGTTTCAACCCGTTATAAGTAAACAAGGACTCTGAAAACAAAATCAAAGTTTTTAGACCCCAAATGCTTTTGAAATGATTCTTTTCAGACAAGTTGAAACTTGATCTAAAAATTCCAGGATATGCCAAAGTCGTTCGTTAGATACCTAGGATTTGGGGTTTTTCACTGTAAATCGAGTTTTACATAAAACAGTCATTCCTTCCTGTCTTCATTTAAGCTTTTTCTTATGCTCTGAGGCTTCGAAAGAAAAAGAAGAGTCCTGCTGTTTTTTCTCCAACGACGTACTCCACTATCTGTTCGATTTCATACGAGGCTTACTGATTTTAGAAGACAGACTTCTTGTAAAAGATGAAAGTAAATTTCTCGGGAAAATCCTGTCAATCTCTGAAAACATTTATTAAGCAAACACTGGATAAATCACACCCCTTGGAGTAATCCTTGATTCAATTTTTATTTCCAATTTCATTTTCATATCAAATGAAATCTCTTGTATCAAATGCAGAAAGTCAACATCCAACAACCTAAAGATAAGCACTGGATTACAATTGGATTATTAGGGATTACTGTCAACACATGATTCCCCTCTTGAGAAAGGATGATTTTCAACCCCTCACGGAAATTAATTTCATCCGCCAACCGCAACCATATCAAGGGTAATTTGATAACGATGTCTCCAAGATTCTATCATAATAAAATCCGTTGAACACGCTGACGGGTGACAAAAAGGAAAGGGATGAGTTTAAACAAACTTAATATAAAAGAGGGTGACTCCTCTTTTTTTTTTTTCCTTTTGTATGTTTATATAGATCGATGTCGAATAAATTTCCGAATCAATTTTTCCTCCGTAAAAGTTTCTAAAATTAAAAAACTTTTTATGTTTTTAATTTTCTGTGGGAAATGTGGAAAGAACAAGAAACATTTAGGATTTTTTTTAAGTTAAATGAAAATGGTTCATGAATTTTATTTGAGGATTCAAAAATCAGTTTCCCCGTTTTCATCCCCCCCATTTGAAAATCACATTAGGACTCCAGCCTCGATACGGTTGCCGTCTCACATTAATGCACCCCTCCTGGTAGTCAAACACTAAAGCAGAGTTGATGAGCCTTTTTCAGATCAAAATTAACTAAGGAAAATCGTTTAGGTCAGCATCGGACTGGGTTATGAATTTTTTATTTTTTCCGTTTTTCTGTCTGCTACATATGGCTACATTTTAAATCGAAAATGGAGATTTATTTGCTTCAGTACTGCTCCTCAGTACTAAGTAAAGAGCTTCCGCAATTTGGTTTCTACAACGAGCTTCCGTAAAAGATAAAGTCAATCATTGCTAAGACTGGTTTTAAAAAGGAACAGAAACAGTATCTTATACAAAAGGACATATAGGCCTATGAGCTTTCTGATTTCCTCTCATGATTTCTATTTCCTTTTCTTTTTCCTTGTCTCAGCTAAAATCTAAATTCGAATTTTTATTATTTTCTTTACTGTGATATTTTGATGATATTTATAGATTTTTTTGTGATTTTGATGATTTTTATGATTTTGACGATATTTATAGCAGAATGTTATAAATTTAAATAAATAGTAATAATAATACTTAATTAAGAGGTCAGTAAGCGTATCGAACGTGTGCATGAGGGTTTCGTCCGAATTCTTTTCTTCCGTCTAAACAACTTTTACCCCTCCTTTCCCAATCAAATTTCCAATCAACCTCTCCTTTCTCATATTGGGCTTGAATTTCTCAGTGCCAGGTGGATTAAACATGACTTTCCTTTTTTATATAAGCTTCTCAACGGGTCCATCCACGATTGCAACCTTTTAAATCAGATTGGTTTGTATGTTCCTTATCATAACCCCCGTCCCTAACCTCGTCCATTATTCTCTTCAGATTCCCTTTCCCCCAGTGCTTGTCTTGGTCGAATTACTAACTCCTTCAATTCCTTCAATCTAGCCCTGGACATTTTCTCACCTTCCACCTCTTTTAAAAAATCTGTTACTGAGGCATTGGAAGGTTTTGGATTTTTCTTTTGTTATTATCTTTTTTTTCCTTTGTTGCACTATGTTTTTAATTTTTACTTTTCTATCATTTTGTTTATTATTTTTTTTTAATTAATTAGATCTTTTTTATAAAATTGATATTGAATTTAATATTTTATGTAAGTTAGACAGGGACTGCTATAATAGGCTTATTTTTTTGTTTGGCTGTGGCATCTGTTGACTACTGTGAGCATTTTTATTTTTAAGGTGGGGGAGAGGGAAGCGGGTTCAATTTTTTCTGAGTAATGGTAGGAAGTACTGTTGTGATTTCGACGAGCAAAAATTAACACAATCAATTTTTTTTTTTTTTTTCAAAAATTTTTTTTCTTTTTTATTTAAAATTTTCTTTTTAACCATCAATATACACTTCATTGTATGTAAGACAAAGCATTACAAAAAACGAGAACTTTGTACAATTTTTTTATTTACTTATTTATTAATTTCGTTTTTAATAGATCGTTTTTTCTTTAATTTTTTTCATTTCTTTCGTTTTTTAAATAGACTACATTTTTTTTTCTTTATTATTTAAAATTTTTATTTTTATTTATATGTTCCGGTTTGACTTTTTGTTATCTTGATATGTAATTTTTTTTTATAAACGATTCCATCTTTCGAAAGTAAATTTTACGGCGGAGACGTGTATATTAATAAAAACAATAGCTTCAAGCCCAAGGACCGGAAATATATTTCTTCGATAAATTTGATATACACAAAAAAACAGTGTGCAAAAATAATTGATTTCTTGTTAAAACAAAAAGAAACACGCCTCTTTGCGTACCTCAGGTATTTTGGGGACTGCCACCTGTTTAAGAACCCGAGGACATTTTCGTCAGATTTCCTGATGTCTCTTTATTACTAAGGCACTCCCTTTTTTGCATGACATATGGTTTTTTATTTTTTACGATGGCACATCCCGCTATTTTACTTTCGAAAGATCGGGTACCAAAGAACTCGAAACAACCTGAGAGAGAGGGAAATAAGTTACATTTAGGGAAAAATAAGACAAAAAAAAAACAAGGTTGTTTGCACGCAACAGTTTTTAGTTCTGTGGCACCCTATAATGACTTAATGAAGCCACGTTACGACCTGTATTCTGAGAAGCCATTTTACATAATTGTCTTTTATTTTGTTTTCCACCCGATATTAATTAAGACTATAATTTTTTTTAGTGGCTCTAATCGATGACAAACTCACTCAGTTAATTTTTAAAAAAATTTTTTTATAATTATTTTTTTTAATATATATATATACTTTTTTTTTGAAAATCACAGTTAAAAAAAATAAAATGATCCCATGGCACTATCGGAGTAGACTCCTTTAATTTTTTTTAATTAATCCGGATTTTTTTGAAGTATGATCCGTGCTATTCTGAGTTGTCTGTAAAAAACAAGAATGACGTAATGAGTTTCATACTAAATAATGGCTTGCTCACAAATACATTATTTTTTTTGATATTTTTATATTTTTTTAATTTTTTTTTTAAATTTTTGAATGTAAAGCACTGCACTAAAAAATTTTTAGAGAACCTAGTAAGCTAAGAGGTACTACCCAATACTTGGCTGCCGGTGGGGGTCCTTGCGCTAATTAGAATATTGATGGTAAAAGAGCGCTGGACCCCACCGAGCTCAGACTAGGTTAGGAGGCTTGATGTCGACGTTGGTGTCGATGATGTGGTTGTTGGGGGGCGGTGTGTTATTCACGGAAACCGGGCTGGCCACGTTCCCTGCAAGATCGCTTTGGCTGTTTTCTTCAGAGTCACTGCAAGAGTCTGAACTACCTTTCTTATTTCCGTTTCCGTTGTGCGTCTTGACGTGTTTGGCTAGGTGATCCGACCTCATAAACCTCTTGTTGCATATGGGGCACGCGAATCTTTTCTCCCCCGTGTGAGTCCGGAGATGTCTCTGGAGTTCGTCGGATCTAGTAAACCGTTTCCCGCAAAACAACCAGTTGCACACGAAAGGTCGCTCACCGGTATGCCACCGTAAATGGGCTTTTAAATGAGAAGTCTTGCCATAAACTTTACCACAGCCAGGTATGTGACAACTGTGTATGTTCTTTTTACGTAGGTGGACACCCGCGGGACCTAACCTCTCCGCCTCTTGACAATTCGGACAATCGCAAGTCGCTCTCCCTGTGTATCTACGCTGAGACCGAGGGGACGGGACTTGGGGCGGGAGGGACGTCGCCGCCGAAACCGGCGACCCCGTACCCGGATGTCCCAAACCGAACGACGCCCCGACCCCTTGAGCACCCGGTAACATTGACTTGTACGTGTCTTGCAACAAATGTTGACCCGACGATAGGAGGTGATGCGCAGTGTTGGACGCGGCCAAACTGTGGGTTAAAGTCGAGTAATCCGAAGAGGCGGCGTAGTTTGCCGCAGCCATTTGAGCATGCATCCCAGCTGCAGCTCCGCTCATGTCCAACCAGCTTCCTGCGGTCGCGGAATGGACGTCCCACCACGTGGTCCCCGTGCTGTCGTTGGGTTTGATCGCGGCGTGATGAGTCGCTCCGGACATGGTGTTGAACGGCCAACTCTCGTACGGATGTCTCGAATAAACACTATTTAAAGCGGCGTGATGCGCCGTCGCGGCGTTTTCCACTTTTCCTAGCATGTGATGGTGGTTATCCGAGATCGGCGACTGGGAGGTTGCCCCCGGGAAATACAGATCGTTCCCGTAATTCGACGTCGGGGTTGAGCCGCAAGTGCTCGAGGTCATCACCGGTCTGCTTGAATAGGTGGAATTACCAACGGAACTAGGGGTCGAGGCCGAAACCAACGGCCTTTGACTTGATAAACTTAGTGTCCCGGAAGTGGTGATTCCGGTGCTAGAATTATTTACGGATGTTGGTCCACTAGACGTTTGAGCAGAGGTAGGACTTTTCTTCCACGGGTGGAATCCTTTCCCTACGGCGGCATCCGCCAACGGAGGAGGCGACTTATTTGATAATTTGTTACATTGCGCTGCGAGCATGGCCAACGGGGTGCCACGCAACCCGGGATGTTCCTGCAACAATAAGAAAATAATAACCATAAAAAATAAAGTTTTTGGCAATAATAACTGTATCAAACAGCCCGTGTCACGTTAACAAGAATTATATTTTCTTCCAAAAATAAAAAAATAAAAAGGGGCATCATTATTTCGGCGCCGTGATTCCTTTTTCTATTTCGGCAAATTTATTTTTATTATCATTTTTTTTTCTTTCTTTAACTTTTATCCATTCATAAAAAGAAATTGATATGCGGCTGAAGAAGGTCAATGCATATAATGGGTAGCGGCTTTCGGTTTGACGAAAGGCGGAACAGAAGTTCAAACCGTTGGCATCTTTGAATACAATTCTGATTACTCATCTTGTAATAAAAAAACACCAAACCAAAGGTAAATTAATCGGTTTCTATTAAAACAAAAGCGAATCCCATTTACCATGACTTTTAAATTACCTTGGGGGTGCGTGGGACTCGCGGGAGCCTTCTAAGTCGTAAATCAACAACCCTAGGTCAATCCAGGGTCGGCTCCGTTAGTTTTTATTTATTTTTTTGCCTTCTGGTCTTTACTCTCTGATATTTTTCAAAGATCCTTTTTTTTTTCCATCCCCCTGTTTTGGAGTTAATGATTTTTTTCCCCGTTTCGCTTTTGTTTTCCTGGTTTTGATTTTTTTTTCCCTCGTTACGGGAAAATAAAGGCTGAGGTTACAAATTCTAATTTTCCTGGACATTTAAAAATTCGGAGTTTAGGATTTCCTCTTTTAGGAAACAGTTTTCCGGGGCTTGAAAATTATTTTGAATTTTTTCGCGCGTTTTTCAAAATTTTTAAGAACTTGTGGGATTTTGGAGGATGGCCCTGTATTCCCCGATTTTTTTGTCGGAATCAGAATTCCTGTTCGGAAATTCGGGTAATTCCTGGGACTTCTCGGCAGTTACTGAAAATTTCTCAGAAAATTCTTGAAATCAGTTAAAAAAATTGCTGGAAATTTCTGGAAATTTTTTGTGGGACCTGATACCTGCACGTTTTTGAAAAATCGAGTAAATGTTACCAGAAGCTCAAAAAGTAAAAATGAAAAAGGTGATTCAGATCATAGGCAACATTGTTATTTCCCGTTTCTGGACTTGAAAAAAAAAGAAAAATTCTGAGACACTACCCCTTCTTTAAAGAAATTTTTAAAAGTTCTCGAGGATGACAGAAAAATTTCGGAAATTACTGGGTCCCAGGCGGATATTTATTTTCAAAATCTCGGAAAGGGAAAACTGTTTTTTTCTGAAATCCAGAATGTCGAGCTTTTAAATTTTCCGGAAATTCAATTTTCTACTTCAAAGTTTTTGGGTTTTTTACTCTATTTTTTTTTTTTTTTTTTTTTTTTTTTGAAAGCTAAACTTATAGGTTTTGTGGACCTTTATAAAAATCCTACTTAAGAAGACAGCTTTTATGATATGCTTACTATGCTTAGGAGGTTTTTCTTACATTAACGTTTATAAGCCTAAAGCTTTTTTGAAGACAAAACTGGCCCTAAGTTTTTAAAGCTCAGCTCAGTTCGATTCAAATGAAAATCAGCAACTCAGATAAAAAGTAGCGGCAGATTCTAGAATTTTTTTTTCCGGTTATCAATTCCGGGAAAATGCTGCTGTTAAAAGAAAGCTTTTATAATATAGTTACTTTGCTGGGAAAGTTTTTCTTACAACAAAGTTTTATAGAGTTTTAATGACAAGTGAATATTTAGCACATTTATTTTTCTGTAAATATTTACGTATGCTTATATTTAACCCGTGTATTTATACACGATACATATTCCTACACAGTAAAAAATTTTATGTCAAAATTAACAGAAGCAGGTCCACATAATTCTTATGTTGTTTTTGCTTATGTTTACCTTTTGGGAAAAACAACAGAAAAAAATTATGTGGACCGTTTAGAACATATTTACATAATATTTTTTACTGTGTAAATATATCTAGCTTAGTGCCGGCAAAATTTAATGCATAAGCTAAACATTCAAAAAAATTTTCAGGCGGAACAAAATGTTTTTGGTTGGTCAACGAATTTACATTTAAGTTTTTTAATCAATTTTTTTTGAAATTTTTTCATACGAAAAGAGACGAAAATAGACGAAAAAGACGAGAAACGTAATTAAACCAAACAAAAAAGAAAAAAAAAATGGCGGCTAAATTTTATAATCAAGATTCCTAAAGAACTAGTTTTCCAATCTTAAAAAAAAATTGTTTAAGATTTTCAAACCGAGTGGACATGACTCAACCTATGATACTTTTGTCAAAAAATACAAGAAAAAAAAGAATAAAAATTTTTAGTCAAGACATTAAAACAGTAATCAAGCTAAATGAGGTTTTGGAGTGACCTTGAGTTTTAATTAAACTCGGACTGTTCGTTATTAAAAACAGCCTAACTTAGATTATGGCCGGTTCTTTTTATACTCCTTCCGTCATTATCTAAACCGATGACCACCCAATTTATAATTTTTTTCTTCTTTCTTTCAAAAAAAAAACTTGTGTGCGCGAAAAATGACAAGACGAGACAATCATTAAAAAAAAAAAAAATTGGATGTTTGAAGAAAAGGTCAAAAGAAACGCCGATGAAGGAACTTAATTATTTTCGAATGGCAGAATGGCGAATTTCTCGGTCAAACTAAAAATAAAAGAAATATGACTCCGCTAAATTATTGGGTTTTAAAAATAAAATTAGGGGGAGAAAATCGGATTTCGCAAAGGTGAATCGAAAGGGAGATGCGTCTTTTTAGAAAAAAAAAACGGTATCTTTTTTACACAATGTGATATTGGCGGCACTTCATTCGGATGTTAATTTTTAGCGCCAGGTACAAAAAAAAAAATGAAATAAGTTCGGCAAAAGTCAAAACTTAATTTTTTTTTATGGAACCTTTTTTTTTTCTTTCTTTCTTTCTCTCTCCCCCCTTTGGACCACTTTAACGACAAGACTTCTTTGTAATAAATAATTAATGGTATCTGGTTTTTCGGTGAGATATCTAAGTTATCAAGTCTGGGAGTGTTTTCAGTCGAGCGGTGGCAAGGCCATTAGAAACGCTCGGTCACTTTTGATATTTTTCTTTTATTTTTTTTAAAAAAGTCATTTGATTCATGTTTAGCAATCGGCTCCGAGGGTTTTAAAGGGGTCCTCGGAGCGGGGGAAATTGCCCCGGGGTGACGAGCTTGGAGCTCTCAGCCTCAGCAGCCGCCGGCCACCGGCTTCGGCCACGCCCACTACTTAAGATCTTTGCTTTTAGAATCTCTACTACTGATGATTCATAAGATGAATTTTTCGTTCCTTCCGATTTTAAAAAAACTTTTTTTTTTTTTTGTTTAAATCTCTCAACGTTTTCAATTAACGAGTTAAATTTTTTTTTACGATATTATTCACACAACCTCGTACTAATTATTGGCAACCTGTTTTTTTTTTTTCTCTAAAAGTTGATTGCGTATATTTATGAATAAAATTTATTCCAATAACACTTTTTGATTGATTGACTGATAATTGTGATCTCATCCGATTTCACAAAAATTCTTGGCATTTTAAAGCCCCGATGACGTTGGTCTTATTAATCAGTCTGGCGTGTAATAAAAAGATTGATTGAAAAGAGGAATTCGTAATTCGACCAAAAAAACAGTCTATAATTAAATTATCTTTTTTTTTTTCTTTTCAGGTGACAACATGCTTGTTTTGTAAATTAGCGAGGCAAATGGGAGTCCGAAGAACCAGGAAAAAAAGAAAAATTGAATTGGGGACTTTCCGATGGCTTTATTGGAGATAACATTGTTGCAATTTTATCGGGGAAATTGAGCAATGGAACTGGTAAATACAATTAGAATTACATTTAAAATGCTAATCGGTTTCGAATTTGCATAAAACGTTGTCATCCAGAGTTATGCCGATAGAAAAAGACATAAAATGAGTTGCTTAGCCAGAGGATTACATGTAATGTTACGGCAGCTAGCAAAGGAAAGATATTTCGGACGATTTTTTGATGGGATTAATACCGAGATTTCATTAGCCATTCGATTAAATTCGGGACTAACCCGATAGTAAGAGAAGCAAGAAGTTGTATGAGTGTTTAAATTTTTGTCGCTGACGACAGGACAAATCGAAAACCCTTTTTAAAAAAGTTCAATTAAAGCTCAAATCGTTTTAATTTTATCTTTGGATTAATTCGAAGATGACACAAGACAAGAACTGCCATTTTCAGTCTTAAATTCGAGCTGTTTTTTTTTTGCGTAAACCAAAAATTTCATTGACTTTAATAACATTTTTACACTAAAAATCGACTTAATTGTCCCTGAATTGAATGAAAATGGAACTAACTTGTTTCTAATAAAATCAAAAACATGAAAACATGTTAGGGTGCAATTTCAATCCAAACGTGTTGGACAAACATTTTCATCGAACATTTTTTCCGACATGTTGGGGAAGCTCTATATAAACAGTAACGGTTTTTTAAGCATGTTATGTGAAAATGTTTCTCCAAAATGTTCGCCGAACATGTTCGCCACTTTTATCAAACACAAACATTTTCACCCAACATGCTTAAAAAAGCGTCACTGCTTATGTGGAGCTTCTCCTACGTGTTGGGGAAAATGTTCGGTGAAAATGTTTGTCCAACATGCTCACCACTTTGGCAAACACAACATGTTCGCCCAACATGTCTGGCGTGAAATTGCGCCCTTAAAGCGCTAATTCACGGCGAACATGTTCGTTGAACATGTTGGACAAACATTTTCTTCGACATATAGGGGAAGCTTTTTTGGAAATGACATGTTGGGTCGGACATGTACATCTAACATTTTCGGCGTATATTTGCGCTGTTAAACATATAATGGTATAGATATGTTTACCAAACATGTCGGAAACATTTTTACTGAACTTGCTCAAAAAAACCTCATTGCTTACGTAGACCTTGAAGATGGAGTAAAAATGTTTTCAACATGTTCGCCAAAGATGTTGGCGCGCTGGATAAAAGTGACGAACATGTTCGATGAACATGTTCAGGGAACATGTTATAAACATTTTCACGTAGCATTTTCTCTGCTTATGTAGAGCTTCTTCTACATGTTAATTGAAAATGTTTGTCCAACATGCTCACCGTGAAATAGCGCTCTAACATATTTCCCAAACAAATTAGGAAAAGATCTACAAAAGCAGTGATATTTGTTTGCAATGTTGAACATGCTCATAATAATTCTTTATATTAGAAAATCATGTCGCCTAGCATTTATAGATTTTAAGCAAAAGAAACATTAGGAAAGAAAATTCATGAAAGCCCAAGAAGAAAAGTCCAAAAAAATTTTTTTTTTTTCGACATGCCAGCAAACATAATTTCTGACATGTTTATCATGTTGTTCCCAACAAATTCATCATAAATTCACTTCTTCAAACAAATCCTCTTTTTTCTTTCACAAAAATATTCCCTACAGATGTGCAACTGTTCTTACCCACTGACCAATAACACACTTCTATTCCAAAAGAAAAAAAATTTTTTTTTTCATTCCACCGCGAAGTCTCCATAAAACGATTTCGAAAAAGCCACCATTCGCACTCAAAATCAAATAAAAACAGAGTGTTCTTTTCCCTTTTTACGAAATATATTTCACGGAAGAAAATTTGTATTTTGAAAAATTACTCAGCCGGAAGTACTGTAACACATTGTGATATCAAATTTCAAAGAAACATAATGTCTCTTGATTCTGTTTCTTTTATTCGATTTTTTCTGTTTACGGTATTCCTTTTTTCTCCACTACCTATGTTTCCTTTATCCCGCGGAGCTCTTTTGTAAATTTAACTCCCGATAAACAAAATGCTCTCAAAAGATATATATTTTTTTTGAACAAATTATCAAGGAAAAAAGGAAAAAAAAATCTTTCGCCCTCAATCATTAATTTTCACAAAGTTAAAAAGTAAACCATTTTTTAAAATTAAAACAAGTCGCCAATGTTCCTCCCCGTAAACGATCCTCGACCTGAACGTAATTTGCTATTTTCGGTGATTATAAAGATTTTTTTTTTTTCGTTCCCCAAATTGGCAGATGATAAATTGGAAAACATTTTTTGATTACTTTGAAATTAGTTTCGCTTCGTTATCTTTTTTCCTTGTTTTTTTCGGAGGAAATTAATATACAGGGTATGAAATCGTTTAACGTGAGATTTTTTTTTTTTTCCTCTTTCTTTCTTTTCAACCCTTTTTATATAAATATAACTGTAACTGTCAGATCGTATGCGTATAAGGTGACAAGGATTTAAAGAGAAAAGAAGATATTTTCCACGTCTGTAACCATTAATCGGGGTTATTTGTCACCCATATGTATATGCATAATTGCAACCCCAAACTGTCACCTCTGACCTCGAATCGATCCTCACCCCAAAAAAGCCCTTCGGGGAAACCACCCACTGCAGCTGTCGTTGCAATCACAATATTTTCTAATAAGGATTTTATAAACCGGAAGCTTTTTATTTTTTTGTATTTTATTTTACCTACATCCGCCAAAAAGGTAAAGGGGGGTGTAAAAAAAAACGATTTTCGATAGTTAGTCAGGAAAGCATTTGCGGATTAGAAGTGGCGCGAGAATATGGCGAAAAATTCATTTTTTTTTTCTAGAAAACACGACTGGACTTGTTCAGTTTTTAAAATTTTCCCATGTGGCTACATTTTCACGAAAAACCAACTTACCAAGATGTTAGAAAATAGGTTAGCTGACTTGTTTGTCCAAAAAGTTAAGGGCGCAATTACTCCGAAATAATTCATCCAGCATGTTCGGCTAACAAATTGGTGTTGGTTGGATAAATATGGCGGACAAGTTTGGTGAACATGTTGGTCAAGCATTTTCATTCAACATATTTCTTAATATGTAGGAAACGCTCTACATGAGCAGTGATGCTTTTTTAAACATGTTCCGCCATTTTTATCCAACATCAACTTGTTAGCCGAACATGGTGTTTGACGAAATTGGCGATCATGTTCGGCGAACATGTTGGACAAACATTTTCACCGAACATTTTCCGCACAAGTTGGGGAAACTCCACATAAGCAGTGAAGCTTTTTTAAGCATGTTGGGTGAAAATGTTTGTCTAACATGCTCACCACTTTTGGCAAACACAACATGTTCGCCTAACATGTTTGGCGTGAAATTGCGCCCTAAGAGAAAACGTGCGGAAAAAATTAGAAATAAAGCCTGGGGAAAAAATGAAAACCTTTTCCTGTAGGCTTCAGAAGCTGATGCATTTGCTGACTTTTTCGCTTGCATTTGAACTAAAATTATTCCTGAGACATTGAACAAAAATTTTAGCTATAAAAGTTTCGCTGCCTAACATTTTCTTGTGCCTGACAATTTAACATATTCATCATGTTTGTAAAAAATTGGATGGAAAAAAATTTGGAAAAGGATAAAAAACTCTTAATTTTTCATAATATTTTCTTTATGATTTTTTCTGACGTATTTTTTAACTTATGTACTTAACATGTTTTTGCAAAACAGGTGAGAGGAAAAAAATGTTGGCTTTAACATATTTTTTTAGTATGAAAAACTTGAAAAGGCCAGCATGGGCATTTTAATTTCTTCGACAAAAATGTTGACTAACTGACAAAACATGTTAACTGACATATTCTGTAGGCTGTTAGCTAACATGTTAAGTCTACTGCTCCTACCATGTTCGGCAATCATGAAAAAAATGATGGGTAAATAAATCCTAGGTCACCAAGATTACCGAACGCTACCGAATATGCTTTGGTTATCATGTTTGATCACCAATCGATCACCTGTTAGATCACCAAATAGATCGCTGAACATGTTAGATCTCCATTTCATTGAACATGTTAAGTAAAACAGTATTGCTCGCCTTAAGTTTCCTCAGACATGTTAAGGGAGATGCTCGTCCAACATATTGTTCTTCATGTTCATAGTGACTTTGTGTCCCTAGAACTGCTGTTACTTGAAAAATGATTGATTATATCTAACATGTTATAAGGGGACTATTTAGTTGGCTCCTCTTAGACTGACTACTCCGATTTGAAATTTTCGTAGGGTCACTGTTGAAAAGACAACCCTAACCCTGGGTCACATCAACCTTCTCTCCTCCCCAAATTTGGTTCGGTTTAAAAAATAAAAAAAAATCCACAAAGTTAATTTAAACGAGGCTTGGTGTTTCGGTTTGGCACGTTTTTTAAAAAAGGCACCATGCTAATGCTCCAAACAGGGAAACAATTGATTCCCATCGTGCAGCGATTATTTCATTGTTTGCTTTATTTTCTAACACTCCAGCTCTTATTTTTGTGGGATCTTTAAAGAATAACGTCAAGCAGTGCTCGTGTAATTTGTTCTTTGTGTATCAGTTAGTCCTCGACCCGTGAAGTTGTTTTTTTTTTTTTTGGAAGAGGGTTTGAAAAGAATAGATTTTTTTTTATTCGTCTTCGGCAGTTTAAAATTTCCTCTCTTGAAAGTTGCAAAAATCGATACAGACTAATTTCCATTAAACCCAATGTTTTTCGTAGATTCGTTCCGTATGATTAAACAACCGGAGTATATAATAAAATATATACATATTTAAAAAAAAACCTATTGTTTCACGTTTGCAACTGGCGCCTTTAGAAAAAAAATTATTATCTCACATAAATAAAAAAAAAAAAAGCTAATAATAACCAGACTCTTTAAGAGAGATTGGGTACTCTGAAAAACCTTTTTAATTAGTTCTACCACTTCCGAATTGAAACTTTAAACCGTTTTGGGTTCACGTTTTCGAACCCGTTGAATAATAATTAGTTCGAGAATCAGGTTCTCTATTTTTTTTTCTTTAAATAATAAATCTCTACCTTTCAAAAGGAAAAAATTGTCGTCGATATATAATTCATGGAAATAGCCCTATAAGGAAAAAAATATATATGTTCGAAAAGAAAAGAGCTTTACGACAGTAAATATTAATTTCATAAAAAAAATAGAACGGGAATATAAAAAGCTAACCCAACACAAAAATATTGCTGTCATTTAAAAAAATAAAAAAATAAAGAAGGAAATAAAAAAAAAAGCTTCCGCGCAATCCTCCCCCTGTAGCCTGTTCCCCCCCTCGGGTTGCCTTTAACCCACCAATCAAAAAAGTAGGCGTGTCAGCGTCGTCGTCGTCGTCTATTGTCGTCACTGTACGTCGTAAAAAAGATCACCTCTCAATGCTTATTTTACCCTTCGACGTTGAACATTTTTATTTTGTCCTAAAAAGCTTTTTTTTTTTTTTTTTGTTGTAAGGGTGAATCGTGTTTGTCGTAAAGTCAAAAAAACGAAATGAGGATAAAAGACTACTCGAATTTCCAAACAATGAGAACAGTTTTTTTTTTCCTTTTTTTATTCTTCCCTTATTCGGTTTCGCTGAGATGATGGTATAAAAAGAAATAAAAATACAAATGAATGAAGTTGATCTGCTTTTTTTAAGCGTAATTGAACTTATGACGAAAATGTGAAGATACACGTTTTAAGTAAATTGCTCTGTTGCATGTGGTATATATATCCCAATTATCATGTCATGATGCCTATAAATTTATATTTTTATTTTCAGATAAGAATTGTACGTCCTACAAAAGAAAATGGAGTGAATTTGAGATAGAGTTTGTAATTCTGCTAATGTGATTTCCAAAGATAATCCACTTGGGGAAAAGAACTGCTGCTACATCCGAAGCAGAAGGTAAGAGATTTTTCAAATTGAAAGATGATAAATATTCTTTTCCGGATGGGATCGGATATCTAAAAAAAGAGTATCAATCATGTCGTATTTACCTGATACTAACGTGAGGGAAAAGGATACAAATGTCAAAGAAGAATTTTTTAACAAGAGAAAATATTCCAAAAATAAAAAAGAATTTGATCAACTTAATGAGTTGAATGAGAACTTAATGTGCTTTCCCAAAAAAATGGTTGTTTGAATTCAAGTTGAGGCAAGTGATGTTTTGATAAATTCTGTTCTAAGTAATTTTCATTCTCATTTTTCTCTTCCTTCTCCCTTTTGTCTTCTCATGCTCAAATCCTTCTTTTTTATGTTCATCAACATCCTTGTCCTCATATACGTTTTCATCTTTATCTTCATATTCATTTTGGCCCTCCTCATCGTATCCTTAATATTCCCATCTTCATTCTTCATAGTTTTCATTTCTTTTTTTATTCACACGCCCTTTATATCTTTTAATGGACTTCATTATATTTATATTTATATTCATCTTCCTCTTAACGTTTTCCCTATTTTCATCCTACTATAACTTAATTAGACGCGCACGTATCACAGTACTATAGTCTCCTACTTCGAACTGAATGATCGAGGAGTCGGCCTGGGTTCAAGTCTAAGATGTGGCTCGGATTTTTTCACTGCTGTTCACCACTGAGTACTACAAGTGAATAATAGACGTAAGTCCTCACACAGTTCGAATTCTATGTCTAAATGAAGGAGGTCCCCCTCAGTGGAAGCTAAAGCCAGCATGAGTGAACTTGTCTTCACTCTGACCATTTGATACATTTATAGGTTTAAGATCTAGGAAATATCCTTACATTGTACATCCTCACTTCTATACCGTACATTGTAAGGAAACCGGGTATACGGCTTCAGCTGTGGTAGTCACGTACTACACCCCATGATGATGATAACTTAATTGTTTTTTACCTACTAGATCTTCATTATTTTCGTTCTCATCCTTCTACTTTCCTTTATCATCTCATTTCGCCTTCTTCCTCTTCCTTTTCATGATTATGATCCTGATCATCATCCTCATTCTCTTTCACATCTTTGCTCTCTCTACTTATCAATCGCCTCCATGATTTTCATCCTTATCATTCTTACCCTCATATTGTCATCATCAGAATGAAGAGGAGATCTTTCGATTCATGATTATGTTCGCATTCGTTCTCATTCTTTTTATCTCGTCATGCTTTCCTTGGTCTTCACAGGGTTTCTACTGATTTTTGAAAATGAAATATACCGTAGACAGGTGCAACTTTGTGGATCAAGTCAGGGCTTATCTTAGGTGGTCATACTAACTTGTGTCAAAAGGTCATCTGGAGACGAATTTAAATCTTTCAAATCTGTAAGTGTCGACGAAAATCTTCTCATATATTCCACGAAACGGGATTGAATTTGGCGAATCCTTGGCTTATTTTTGTATTATCTGTTTAATTTTTTTTTATGCGAGCGAATTTTGAGAATTTTCGACATTAATCGTTCTCTTATGTTAAAATATAGGATCATATAGAAAGGTAGCACCGACATACACCCTATCAAACCTAATCCTCATGGTCCTCATCATAATCTTCATCGTTTTCCTTATCCTCATCTTCACCCTATTCACTTTCCTTATTGCTCTTAACTTAGCTTTAAGCTATTTGCAAACTTAAGATGAATTCAGATTGTTAAAAATGAAGTTACGATCAGGATAAGAAGGCTGAAGAGGTCGAGAAATATGAGTACAATTAAGATGAAGATGTATGTTTAAGGTCGTGACAGTAAGTTCAAAAATTGTATAAAATAAGAATGAGGATATCTTTGGAAGTGCACCCGTTTGAGTTTTCCGAGTTACATTTTCCATAAGGCAAATAGCCCTGAAAATTTTTTTGGCTTTTACACTTCTTTACAGTACTGTTGGCGTTCGTCGGTCAGCCAGATATGGAATTGCATGATCTTGGACATTGTTTTGCAGAGTAGGTAACTACGTAGGTAACTACGTCCGCTTTGACCCAAAAAGCTTCCTTCGGACGTCCTATGGATATCCCATGGATTTGGATATCCTGTGGATATCTAATGGACAATCCACAGGATGTCCAATGGATTGAAAATGCTATCTGGGAATATTGCTTACTTTATCTGGGAACGCCCCCTAAACGAGCCATCTTTAATTCCTGTTTTGCAAACGGCTTAGCTCCCTTAATCATCTTAACAACCCACTTATTTCCCTTTGATGAATATTAAAAACGACGAAATGATGTGGTTATATCAAAATGATTTATTATAAAGCACAGCCTCGAGTTGGATACACTGTAGTAGGTAGCCGTATAGCTTCCGAAAAAAAAAATCGAAAACGACATTTTAACAAGAATTATATCCAACAGAAGTAATAATATTTTAATTAATCCAAGATGAGTATTACAAGCCGGTTTAAGTAATGAGAAACCTACGCAATAATAAAAGCAGAACGAGTAGCTAATTCTAAAATGAGATTATTATTTGTGTTTCGTGCTAGCGGGGTAAAGCGCCATCAGGTTCATTCGACCGCTAGACGGTCGTGCTTCTTTCATTTCATAATTATAATTTTTTTTTCTCTCTTTTTCTTCTTCAACCACCACGCTAACAGAATAAAAAAAAAAAAAAAAAATTGTTTCCCGGCGCGTAGGACATATAGCCGTACTCAATAATGATTTTCAATTAGTTCGAAAAAAAAATGAATTAATTGTAGTAGGATTGACTGTCAGAAATGCGATTGTTACTGTGAGAAAAGTAGGAGTCATTGCGAATGAGTCACTTTTTAAATGCATAAATGTCAATCTATTGTTCGACGTGGAAGTGACAAAATGTAGAAAAAAAAAAGAAGTCTAGACTTTAAACAATGAAGCAATGGAGTGAAGATCGTGTCCGAATCCTCTCCAGCTTCTGATGGAAAGAACGTGATCGTCAGTCATTATATAGCAAGTCGGACATTGTGGTCATGAAAAAAAAAGAAAAAAAAAACTAAAAACTAAAAAAATTAATAAACTTCTAATTGATCTCTCCATACATAATAATATTGTGTAAGATCAAAAGAAAAAAAATGAAGTTCCCCGCACGAAAAAAAAGCTTCATGCATGAAATGGATTAATTTTTCTTAAGAGGAAAGTTGAGTTTTTGATTGGTTAAGAAATTAGGACCCCCTAATGTCGTTAACGCCTTAAAACACAGAAACCATTTATAGCCTCAACCCGAATTAAATGTTTATCGTAGTTAGCTAGTTAAGAGTTAGAAAAATTTACGCCATTAACGTTCTCACTTTGTATTAACGCCACGGAAAACAAAGAAATGTTTACTGACGGGAATAATTACCTCAAGGCGGATAAAGAGGGAATCAAGAGGGTCACCACTCTCGATTTTATCCGTGATTTCGTGGAATAACATACAAAAACAGCAGAATCATGGGAAATAATTTCGGAATCCTAAAATAAATAATCGAACAAAGAACAGGATTCGGATGTGTATGTCGTAAAGTGTTTTTTGGAAAATCTTGAATTTTGGATGATCGCGGAACCGAAATGCATTGAGGTAGTGGGCCCAGAGTCTCATGTCGGATTCGAGGAATTAAAACCGTTCACGTGGTGCCTCAGCACAATTCGAAATGATTAGACTCATTAAATTGTACCTCTCCACGGAAACTTTTACTAAAAGGCGAAAGATTTATGCGTATTCAAGAGAGACTTGAGCCTCTCGGAAATTTTAGACTCTCAATAGGCTTTACAGCTCTTAAAGCTCTAGCCGGGTCAGAAATTCCTCGCTGTTGGATTTCTGTTCTAAACAACGCAGCAGCCGCTCACCGACCGAGCAACCCCATCGCGATGCACAAATTGTCCTTTTCATCTCAGACTTGCCCTTCTCAAAGGTCTTAAGCTTACAAAGCTCCTTATGCGAAGGTCTATTTATGACTAAGAAGAAGAAGGGGTCAAAAATTATGCCGTCTCATCCTTTAAATGGCCCCTTTGGCAAAACCGTAGCCGAAAACTCGACTTTTGGTATTTGCTAACTTTTAGATTTCTCATAACCTAACTTTGGATGTTGCCTGAGTATATTTTCTTTTTACTCACCATAAAATCGACATCCCCGGGAATCAGTCTACTTTTATTGAGTCCTATTACATCTAAAGAAGGATGCTCCGGAACCTGGAAAGAAAGGAAAAAAGAACGTTAGAAATAAAAATAATAGCGTGATCGAAATGAGAAAAATTAACTCGTTAGTTAAAAAAAAAAAAAGGAAGAAGGAGGCGCATTTAAAGACAGAAGCTGGAAACAACATCTAAAAACCTCAACTCATAAAAGTTTTACCAGAATAATTAACGAAAAGACCATGAACTTGGTGCGCTCGACAATAAAAAGTTGTTCGGTTCCCTTTTATATATTTCTCCCTAATGAAAAATTTAAAGCCGTTCCTCGTTATATTTATATGGTTCTTTCGGCGACACCCGTATTGATACGCCAAACTAATAAACAATGGGAAACTGTCAGACGGTTTTTATACCACCTCAAAGGCAAAAAAAAAAAAAAAAAATTATCTGGGAAAGAAAACTTCCTCATGAAATTAAAACCGTAGCGAAAATATCCCCTCGACAATACTCAAAAGAGTACTTGACAGTGAATTGGTGACCTCTGCCCAGGCAGGGAAATCTTTTTCTCCGTTATTTCCTTTTCCCCTTTAACGACTCCCGGAAAACCCCTCCCCTCCATGATGAATGTGTTATTTCGATAAACTTTCCCGAAGAAAAAAAAAATTCTCTTTCGTGCGGAAAAAGAATAAATTTCAACCTCTCACAAAAGGAAATTTTTCTTTTTATTTGGCCGAAAAGGTGGGCTTTAACTTTTTTTTTTTATTATTATTGGCCGATCCGATTTAATTAAGCCCGCTTTATTATTATAATTTTCCTGGAAATCATCCCAAACTAAAAACAAATTAAAAAATTATTCATTAGAACATTTTTCAAAAAAAAAAAAAAGAAATCTGTCAGTTATTAAGAAAAGAGAAAACGATTTGCTACTGTAGGTTTTTTCGTTCAAAAATTATTCCTCTTCCATCCTTAACGAAGGCGCATGTTAATCAGGAATTAATTATAAATGAGGATCCCACTTGTAAAAATGACGTTTGAAATAAATTTAAATCTTTTTTTAAAGGCTACCGTTTCATGGGAACGGATGAGGTCGGATCAATAAGTTTTTCTTAATTTTGTCCAAAAGGCATGTCATGCGCTGTTAAAGACCGACGCAACAATTTTTTTTTTTTTTTTAAGATTCCTGATTAACAAGAAAAACAACATAAGACTGACGCGGAGAGGGTGTTCGTCGGAATGTGATTTTCGCCCCGTTGTTTGCGACTTGTCAAATTTAATATATCGAAACTGACAAGGGTTGGCCCCGTACCTGAAACGATTTCCGCAGTCCGAATATTGCAAAAAACTTTAATTATTTTTTGTCTGCCGCCTTTTTGGAAAAGGAAAAGGGATTCTTCTTGTATATTCCGTTTTTGACTTTTTGAAAGATTGGACCGTTTAAAGACAAAACTAGATTATTATTCCCTGACCCCTTTTTTTATTTAACGGAGGAAAAACGTACAGTAGTTAGTTATAACAAATCTTTAAATATTGTATCATTTAACTCTGCCTCGGGGTGTCTCTACATCATTTTTGAATAATTAAAACTCAACCGTATTTAAAATAATGATTTGAGAGTCAGACTTCTTGTTGATGCTTCGAGCTTCCCTTTTTACGTATTACTCATTTTCTATCTTCTTTTTTTTTTGTATATTCCTTCTGAGAATATGGGCGCCGCCCTAATTAATTGTGAGAGAAGTTTTTTTAGGCTTTAGTAGAAGTTTTGAGTCAAAGTTTTTGAGTTACTTAGGAACAGTAGGTTGTTGGATTAGGAGAAGACAGTTTTTTTTATTTTTATATAGATTAGAGCCTAGGCAAAATATAGGGGCATTTTAGCAGAAGAATGTAGAACTGATTTCGTCAGAAATATGAAATGGTGCTAGACTGATTTTCATTTCAAAAATGGGACAGTACTGGTTGGAACAAATTATAGCACTGGAAAAGTAAACAATCCGTGTTTTTTAGCTTATGCAAGTCATCATCATCATCATCATTAAGGGGCGTAGTGACTACCACAGCTGAAGCCGTACCCGATTTCCTTACAATGTATGGTATAGAAGTAAGGATGCACAATGTGAGGATATTTCCTAGGCCTTAAACCTATAAATGTGTCAAATGGCCCGCTAGACGACAGGTTCACTCATGCGGGCTTTTGCTTGCACTGAGCGGGACCTCCTTTATTTACCCAGATAGCAAAGTCTATCCAGTTCCGAGGACGTCTTGAGGACGTTATCAGGATATTTATTGAACGTGTATTGGATTTACGTATGTCCGCACTGATCCAAAAAGCGTCCTTTGGACGTCCTCTGGATATCCCATGGATAGGGATATTCAGTGGATATCTAGTGGACAATCCACAGGATGTCCAATATGTATTGAAAATGCTATCTGGGTAGACACAGGATCCGAACCCTGTGGGAACTTACGTCTATTAGTCACTTGTTTACTTATTGTATTCAATGGTGAAAGGCCATATCCTAGACTTGAACCCAGACCGACTCCTTGATCATTCGGTTCGAAGTCGGAGACTCTAAAACTGCGCTAATGCAAGTAATGTCTAAAGTAGTTCAGTTCTGGCCTTTAGCCTGTTGCATTATATGCAGGTTCATCCTTTTACCCTCAAGTATGGTGGTGTAATAGAACAAGATCCAATGTGTTTCATCCTTTAGTTCCGGAAAACATAATCCAGTCCGAAAGCATTCTCATTTGAGTGCCTTCCCTCTTGTTCGCATTATCCTACGCCGTAAGTGGCACCAGTTCTCCGACTTTTTAGACGATTTCTCACAGTCAAGGGAATGTTGGGGTTGCTTTTTAGGCCATTTTTCAGGGAAACTGGGCCCTCAATATCATGTTGATTACCTGCTGACATACCTGTCAGATCAGCACTAGCACCAGCCCTACCTGTCGGCCACGGTACTATATATTAGATAAAGAGGCTTGCTCACCGGACTTAACAGATAAATGTTAGGCAAAGTCACCAGTTCTCTACTAGCATTTCATTTCTCCTACACTAGCCTTAAAATAGGCAGAAAAATAACAGGTTACCGGAAGTTACCGGTTATCGGGTTCTTCAATTTTTGCTCTAATTTTAAAAAAGAAAACTGAACAAATTAGGCATCGTATCAAAACATCAGGGCCATGCCATATTTGTGAAGTGGTAAATTCGAAATACTAAAGTGCCCCAAAAGAAAATCCATACGGAAAATACATTATTTAAAAAACCTCCAGTAGCCTCTTCATTCTCCACAAAAAAATATTTTCAAGAACCCCAACTCACCAGGACATTTTAATGGCTAAAACCCAATCCAACGTTTCCCTTGGAAACATTTTGTGTAATAAAGTCAACACCATTAGCATCGAAGCTGGTGGACAAATTGCTTTTCGAAACCCCTTAATGGAAAAGTAACTAAAGGGAAAGGGAGAAAGGGGGCTTCCTTAACGCATCCATATGCGATTTATAATAAATAATTCTGGCTTTTATTACATATTCAGAGCGGATAAAGCTTTAAAAAAGTTGGGAGTCCCTATCATTATTCTTAAGCGCCTCATTAAACCGCTTTTATTGTTGTCTCTAATTTTTGTGTTTGCCAAAAGTTACTCTTATACGATGTAGGTATCAATAGTATAGGAGATTATTAATAATTTATAATGACGATATCGCCAGTGGTGACGTTTCTAGGCCTCATCAATGTCGGATCTGCCGTTCTTGATCATATCATAACTTCCCATTTTAATAAACGTTGAGCTGGGTAAGGTTCTGGTTTTTTAACCCTCTAGGTAATTGTTGACCGGGACCGGTTTTTTTTTTCTTTTAAAACGATTTTTTTTTTCTTTTAAATACAGAAACATTTAACACGTTAACTATGATGAAACAAGACCATGTGACTTCAGGACTAAATTAGCTATTAAAGCCTGAAAATCACACTTTCGAATGATCTTTCGTACATGTGGAACAAGTATAAGAAATGATTTAGTTCATTAATTTATGTATACAATTTGGCATAATTTGGCATTATATTGCTCCGATTGCCTTCGAGGTGTGCGATTAATGTTGCATGGTGTACCGTACGAAATGAATGCAGGCTCGGATTGGGATGAAAAAAAGATGCAATTGGGAGAACGATTTTTTTTTCTTTTAAATCTTGAGCAGTACCTCATATCAAAAATTCCCTACAATTCCGAAAAATTTAAAAATATGTAGTGGAAAAAATTGGGGGGAAAGTTGGGAAAATGGAAAATTAAATAAAATTAAGGAAAATGCAAAATTGGACAAAATTAGAAAAAATAGAAAATTAAGGAAAATAAGAATTAGGGAAAACGGAAAATTGGGTAATTATGGAAAAATTTGGAAAACCCCACTTAATTGGATAAAATTAGGGAAAATGGAAAATTGTGAAATTGTAAAGGTGAATAAAAATGCCGGTATGATTAAAAGTGAAAAACATTTGGAAAAAATGGGAAAAACATTTTAGAATATTTGTAAAATCAATACGATTGAAAAAAAAAATTGGATTAAAAAAATGTTAATGTGAATCCAGATAAAATTATTGTAACAGACACCCAAAATTCTCGAGATATCATATGGCCAAACACTTAAATCCGAAACGTGTTTCGAAACGGCCAATGACAAAACAATGATTTGGCCAGTTTACATGCTTTTTACTGAAGAGATTTCACGGAGCAAGTTTTTATAAGCTCAGATCTACAAACCCTGTTCCGCAAAAGTTTTCCGCTAGGGGCGGATCGTGCCGGCTACCAGTATAACCAATCAACAATCAAATTCCTCCTCAAACAAAAGAAAAAAAAAAGATGAAACATTTCGGTCAAAATTAATAAATAAACTGACAAAAGATTTCGATCTCCGATAACTTTAATCCCGTATCAAATCAGACAGATTTAAATCTATATTAGGTGAGCAAAATTTTTTTCAGATTTCTGATTTTGTAAACTGATAAATATACTTCGATACCTTGAATATTCCCAATTCTCCGTTAAGTTTTCATAGATATACGGACCTGACAAAAACTTGACAGTCGGACATTTTAAAAATCGTTTCAATATTGATTCTTTTTTTCGCCTTCATTATTATTACTTTTACCTTTTTATACATTGTTACATTTTGATTTACACGATCGAAACGCCGTAAATTTGAAAGCCACGTAACATAAATAGTCATATCCAAGATGCACAATAATAAAATATAACTTGTAATCGTCCCGTACATGTTTTTTTTTTTCCTTTTACTTCTCTCTCTCGTTTTAATGAGTTACCGGTAATAAAAAACGAAATCAATTTCTTATTGGATAATTATTTGAATTTTAATGTCGACAATGTAGGTCTGACACACCTAATTTACAACCACGGGCATTGGCAATGTCAAAAATTAATCGGCCATGCGTTGTTTGTCGTTACTAATCCGTTAACTCGTTACCTACGCTGCATTTCACACAAGCTTTCTTCCTTCTGTGCTTTACTTGACTTGAATTTTTTTTTCTCTCTCTTCTTTTAAAAGATCGTATATTTCTTTATTTATTTTACGAGTTACTTAATAAACTTGATATTACACCTCAAGGGTAATAATAATCAAACCGATTTGATTTCCTCATTTTACGACCACTTCTTCACAAATCCGCACAGTAGGTTGATCGAAAACTTATGCTAATAAAATTAAATCATTTTTTGATTTACAGTATGTTAATGTTACGTAAGGACGTCGTCGAGTTCGGTGGCATGTGTTAATTTGCATTTCTTTTTACAAATTTTTTTGAAAAAAGAAACAATCGATCGCATTAATTAAAAGAGGAGAAAAAAATTTAATTTATTAAACCGTGTTGATTTTTTTTAAATAATTTTATTTGCAAAGACATTTTAAAGGGAAAAAAATCGTGGCTTCGAGTATTTTTTTTTTTTAATTAAAAAAAAAAAAAAAAAAAAAGCAAATTGCTTGCAACTCGCTATATTAACATCAAAATTTTCTGTCAAATTGATTTTTATTAGCGGAGGGATTTTAATTTTCTTTCCGAAAAAAAAATGTTCTTTTTTTTTTCTTGATGATTAGTTAATTTTGTAGAGGAATGTGTAATAGGTAAGCACAGAGTTGGTAGTACGTCAATCAAAAAATCATATAGGTATAGGAAATTGTATTGTTGCTGCTGTTAATGATCTCTTCGGTTCATTTCTCATCCATTGTTAAGCAAAATAATACTCCAATGTCAACGGTTAACCTTCTGTCATGACGTTTGTTCATAAAAAAAAAAAAAAAAATCAGAGAGATGTGATGGACTTCTTCATTTTCATTCTTCTTTTCATTTTCACTGTCGTCCTTTCCATTCAGACCTGGACCAACTAGGGACGAACCGGGCCAAATCCTAGAGGAACATAACCTATCTCACATTCTCTGGGTGTCATTCCCGGATCTGGGAACGAAAATCTATTTGAAATTTAGGATCTGCGACTCAATAAACATAACGTCCCATTTTCACCCCCCAACCTGGAAAATTAAAGTTCACTACAATTTTTATTCTTTTTAAGTATTCGACTACTATGCGGCAATTCGGCCAAAAAATATGGCTAAGTTTGGTTATTTTGGGAACGATGAACACTATCGCCAAACCCTAAGCGGCAAAAATGTGCAGAATTTTATAGCCTAAAATAAAATTCAAATGAAAGTTTTTGATGTCTCTAATGATTAAATAGCTATTTCGGAAATTTTTGAAGAAACGAGTGTTTGGCCATAGGAATTATAGGACAGTAGACACCCTGGGAAGATTTCCCAAAATTTAAAGAATTGATTTTCGCTCCATCCTCTCAGTCAGAAAATGTCGTGGATGAAAATTTCCACTAATTTTCCACCAGCTCGTTGATTGATCAGTGGAAAACTGGTGGAAAAAGTCTAAAAATCCACGTTTATTCCACGTCAGTTTAGTGTCTCGGCTAGTGACTTATAGGAACATCGCTGCAAAACATTTCTAAAACTAAGTGTTCTTATAAGGGGAAGACTGTTTGTTTACCCTCAAGACGGCATATTGCAATCCTAGTGAGTGATGTTCCTCGTTAATGTAACTTTGTATTCCACCAAAACATCGGTAAATTAAGTACTTAATTTCATAAAATTCCACGCATATTAGAAAAACTATTTAGATCGTTAAGACTTTCAATTAAATTAATGCCCAGACCATATTTTGAAACATAATGTAATCTAAATTTTCTTTTTTTAATCTTCTTTTGATCAAATAAGGAAACTTATTTGATCGCCATTCGAACTATAATAAATACTAAAAACATTTCAATATTACATTTTTTTTCCGCCTTAATTAAAACCCATAAACTTTGTGCAAAACATACGTCCCCATTACACATCCCTTTCTCGGACAAGTTTTTATCTTAAAACCGGAAGCGATGCCACTTTTTCCCAAAAGGAAAATTTACGGCTCTTAACAGCCATTTTCAAACTCAACATAATATAAATCAGTTCGAAAAGCTGTTGTTGTAAACTCCCAAGTGATTTTAATTCGGTTTTGTCAGAATTAATTAAAACTTCATATTTGATTTAGACATTGCTCCCAGCTACACATCCTTAAAACGGAATCAAGTAGCTACTGTCTTATATTTTCTTGGTATACGTATAAATAAACGTCATGTATTGATGAAGCATTAGTTATATGTTACCACCTTAAAAACCATTTAAAAATATGCTACTGCTCTTTAAAAAAATATATATATCGAGATTCGGTTGTAGACTCGGAAAAGGATTCCTGGCCCAACGTGTAAAAGAATTGATTAGCCGTAAATCGATTCAAAAACTCGATTACGTTAAAAAAAAAAAAAAAAGATGATTTTTTTAGATCAAATCTGGAAATATAGCATAAAGCGTTTTTATATTATTACACCGCCTTCAGGTACTTTTATGTGGAATTTCATGTTTGTTCCCGTATATAAAAAGATTTGTGTCGGGATTCTTTTAATTATTTTTTTTTAGATAAAAAGAAAAGAAAAAAAAATTTTGTTTGATGTATCTAACCACGTTTTTTCAGATTTTTTTTATTAGCCACGAGGGATTAATTTGTCGACAGCTTTGGTAAAAAGTAACGGGATATACGCTATGCGGTTGTAAATAAGAATATACTGTCAACCTATTTTCGAAAAAAAAAAAAAAAGCTTTGACATCCGGTCACCAATTAATATTAGCAGTTAATTTGTCATGCCGGTAACGGTTATTCTTTATTTCGCGCGACAATTTTTTTTTCCACATGTGGGTAATAAATTATATTTCAATACCGATATCCATCGCTTTTATTATACTTATACAGGGAAAAAATTTTATAAAAGAATTCGAGCCGGATACGTCGATTAAACGTCGAAAATTATACAAAACACGTATATAAGACATATAAGATGATGGTATTTAGTGACGCAGAAAGGTGACCTAAGCTGATATAACCGCAATCTTGCCCAAGGACATAGGAGCACCCTGGATAATTAAAGCAAAAATATTGGATTCATGTTTACGAGATATTAAAACAATTTCAGTCCTAAGATATCATTTGGAGAAAAAAAATTGACGATTTAAATTGTTTTTCTCCCTCGGAGAAAAAAGAAAAAACTGTTTTATATATTATAATTAATTAGCCAGTAAGTCTGTTGACTAAAAACCGACATGAATGGGATCGATGCAAGACCGTGGCTTCATTCCAAAAAATTCGAATTATGTCGGCTTTTGCTTATCTTTGACAATACACTCTATCGGATTACACAAATTCGTGCATGTTTAAATGTTTTAAAACCGACACTCATTCACTTGCTTTTGTGCCCATGCATAACTTCATTTTTCACTTTACTGGCATTAAAAATTTTTTGGCTCGAGAAAAAAGGTTTTTCTACATTTCAGTCTAAAAATATCCTGTTCCTGAGAAAATTTTTTATATATAAAAAAAAAAATTACATTGTATTACAAAGAGCGCCCCCCTCCTTATACATACGAGATATTCGATAATGTATCCTAATTTTCTTATTGTGAAGGTATCCTTGGTACCTGACAAAAATGTTCATTCATGAAAATGGAGAAATTCAATATTTTATCTGTACACTTGACGAGTAAACTGACACTGCTTCATCTATTGTAATGTTCAAGTGAATGAATGTTTTTTTTTGTTACATTTTCATCGTGAATGGGTTGAATCATTTTTTCTTATGCCGAAGAGTTTTTTCTTACATGGGAATAAAAATAGACGTTTCCGCTTAATTTTTTTTTTTTTTTTTGCGAGATTTGAGTAATTGATCGTTTTAAAAGGTTATCAGGGCTAATTAGCTGTTTTGGAAGTAATGCGTTATTTGAAATCGGAGATAATGTCCAAACACCTCCGAACATAAAAATTAACTATAAGACGGTGAAGTGCGATAAATTCAGGATTATAAAGCGGGTTTTTCATTGTCGCATGCCCGGTAGATACAAACAAGTCTTACGCTTAACTAATTTTAAGCGTTTCATCTTTTCGATGTGATAAGAAATTATATTTTCTTAATTTTTGGATGGTTTTCTTTTTTGTTTTAGGGAAAGCAAATATGACGGATGAGACATCGTGACATTAGAAAAAAGAAACAATCGGTTTGGGGTTCTTTGGTTTGTTTAGACCGGAACAGCAGACGATTTCGGCAAGAATGCCTGTGGTATAGTGTCATTGCTTACATCAGATCAGACAGAATAGTGAAAAACAAGAAAAGCAATCACCTGGATCAACGAAATGAAATCCTGCAGTTTCTAAAGTTATATGATTTTTTGTCGCAATATTACGAATATGACTAGTTCCCCGAAGCACATCATAACATATCGGTGTTATAATACGACAACAAAGAAAAGGACAAACAGTATTCACTGATTAAGCAAAGAAACCAAGCAGAAGATGCCGAGTAAATGGTACAAAACGATATCTCATATACTAATTAGGTAAGTTCTAAGATAATAATTAGGTCGTCTTTAATGCAAAGGTGTATGTTTTGGTATATCCATCCATAAACACGGATAGGAATCATGCTAAATTGAATCAATATAAGCATGTTTGTCGCCTACAAAATAAATTCTGCGTTGGTAAAAAGTAGAGGCTATTTATTCAACAAAATTAAAATGGCTGCTATTTATGCATTTCCCGTAATAAAACAGTCAAATATGACAGTTTTTACTCTGATTACCTGATGCACAAAATTGGCAGAATTTCATTGTCTTCAACAGTAGGGTCATTTTCATCTCTTGACTATACTTCAACTATTTTAGAAATTTTTACTTGAGGCAAAATTCTATAGAAATGTACCCAAATAGCAAAGTCTAACCATTCCCGAGGACGTCTTCAGGATGTCATGAGGTTATTTATTGGACATCCATTGGATTTATTTATGTCAGCAATGATCAAAAAGCGTCCTTTGGGCATCCTATGGGTATCTCACGGATTTGGATATCCTGTGGATATCTGATGGACGATCCAAAGGATGTCCAATGGATTGAAAATGCTATCTGAGTAAGCTTAACTACATTAGCCTTGCATCGACATTAGATTATTTGCTGTTAATTTCAATTATTTTAGCCTTTTGAATGTAGACCTATGATGGCACTTTTATAAGAACTTAGGCCCAAGTCCATCATAAGATTAAGATCTATAATATCTCCATCATAAGATTTATAAGATCTTTTTTTAAACAATTTTAGGAAAAAACCAACTGGGGTCTCCGTGATCGTGGCACTAGAAATAATGAACGCACCTTTTCCGTTCACTTGATCATGCCTAACAGAAGTAAAGATCGACAGTATGGAGTTCATTCTAGAATTGCGTGACGAAAGGTACGTTTTGAATAATATTTAACGACAAGAATTATTAATTTCCGTAATAAAAAATATAAATCACAAAAAACATTTTAAGTCAATACTCCGTGGTTAAAGATCTTACGAAGAACCTTAAATTTTACAATCACAGCGCAAGAAAATCCAAAATCCCAAAGAAAAGCATTAAGAGCGGTTTACAAAAGAAACATCTCAGAAAAGGGATGACAGTGTAAACATGAATTAACATAAGATGAACCTCTCATCTGTTAAGGATAATCCCCGTTAAAGCCTATTGATGTAATCCTAAACACAAACATAAACTTACACATTTCAGTTTGTATGTCAAGTACGATTTAATCCAAACTACCTGAAGTCCAAATAAATAAAAATCAACCTCACGCTGTTTCGAAAATTTTTAAAAGTATTTGGAACATACGTATATTCGGACAAAAAAGAAAGAAAAAAAAATCTTTCCAAATTTACCGTGAAGGATCATCATTATGTGACACATTTGAAATAATTCTGACAAGGGTACTTGACAACAATGCTTACGAAAATATTATTTTTGATGTTGTTTTGTGTATTCCATATGACAGTTCAGAGAAAAACAAAATTATGAGATTTCCCCCGCACGGCATAAATTTTATAAATTCGTCAAAAGCGGTTTTATTTTGCTAAAATTAGGCGCCCCTTCGAAAAACCGGATTAAGGAAAATGTATTTCATTGACATAACCTGAATTGGTTAGAAAATATTTGTAACCCATTACCCACGGACCTGTCAGTTCTCGAAACCGATGCGGAAAAGGATTAATATCAAAATATGAGCGGCGTTAAAAGAAAAAAAAACCGATTAAACAAACATAACATTATCACTTTTATATTCAACTAAATAAATAAAGTTTAAATAACCCAAAAAACACTTCAACCCAGCATGATGCCTTTTTAAACGGATCTAAATGACTCGAGATGGCTAATGAAAAAAAGGTATTTTTACAAAGTAGCTTTGATTTTGATGGGTTTTAACAACAAAAATTCTTTTTCAATTTGTTAAATGAACAAGTAAAGTTGAGTACTGCGTTGAAAGAGATCACCGGGGGTTCCCCTTCATCTGTTTTTTTTTTTCCTATCTGTTTTTTTTTCTCTTCTTCTTTTCGATACAGAATTAGTCTTTTCTTTTTGTGTCATCCATAAAGAGGCCACTGGTCTTTTCATAAAGACGACCTGGGAAAATGTCACATTTCACGAAAAATAAATCATTTCTACGTTTCTTTTTTTAAAAAAAATTAAGGACGAAAAACAGAACAAACATCGTTTTTATAAGATAATGATAAATGTCCACAACTCGGAAATGATCAATCACTTGTAAAAAGAAAAAAAATGACCGGTCGCACATCAGCAGTAATATTAATGACTTTGGTGCTAAGATTGAAAACCACACACGGTCGCAACTTGACAATTTTAAATTACAAAACCCCCCCGGATAATAATTTCAAAATTATAATTATACTAAAACTTTTAATCCAATTTGTTTCGTGTCTGCCACTGGTAAACATATATTTTTATAAAAGTTGCACTTTGAAAATTTGTGACCATTACGAAGGAAGAAAAAAAAAAAAGGTGAAACCGACATACAACCCTCGAGTCTTGTTTCTATGCCTGTTAACGATTGTCGGCTTGTTTCTTTTATTGCTTTGTCGGGTGTAGGAAGAAAAAAAATACTAAAAACATTTGTTTTCTTTTTCAGGTTGAGTCAGTGAAATTTTTGGTGAAATCAAAGCAGAGGGATATCGTATCGTTGGTCTCAAACGTCATGAGGATCACAGGTGAGTTTTTAGGGTAGATTTATGAAGATATATTGCAAAGACTACAGAAGAGGGTGTTCCTTCAAGTTTGCCTTACGTATTAGATATTAAGCTGATAAGAACAGATACTACACTCTGATCTTTAACTCCGAAAAATTGGAAATTTTTTTTAAAAAAATACGAATGTTCGGTTAACATGTTCAGACATGAACTGGATCTCACGAGACTAAGCATATCGTGCTCGACTTCTGTTGCAAAAAAAGCTGCACAATCATGTGATTGTGCTGAAGAAATAATTAGATGAATAATTTGATGACAACTCAATTATTGTGGACACCTAAACCTAGCAATCTACTTTAGCGTATATTTAAACGTCCGAAGAGTGTGCGTTTTGTTGTCATTTTAATATCGGATTCATTTTCATCCGCCATTATCATCTTTTGCTTCGAGAAAAAAATATTAAATCAAAAAAAATCACCTGCTTCCAAATCTTTTGTCATCCAATTTACAGAATCATAAAAGAGTGTCTGAATCATAAATCGATCAATATTACATAATGCGACATAATCCAAAAGAACGAGTCCGTAAAATTATTAACAAAACAAAATTTTTACTACCTTGTTCTTTTATGCCATGGAACAACTTTTTATTATGTTTACGATTTTTGGAAAGTCAAACTTTTGTCAGTGGACTTGAAAAATTGGAATTTTTAAAATTTCTTGCTATAGCGCCTTTGTGTTTTACGTGAGAATTTTTTTTTTTAAATATTTTGAGCACATTCTTTCGCAGAAATTATAATATTTCATCACTGCGCGGGCCGAACTTTGGAAGCTATCCGCCGTTTAGGAAAGGCCCATCTAAAAAAGAAAGTACTCGGAAATATCATTCATAAAAAAATTAATAAATTTGAAATTTCTAAGAAACAATTGAGTTATAGTCTCGATTAGTGTAATGATAAAATGGTCCGGAAAATACGTCGAAGACTCAAAAACATATTTCTGGGAAACATTCTTGGACTGTTTTTTTTTTGTTTTGCATGAATGACTGCACTTTAGAGTATCATCAAGCGGAAATGAATTTCGCATAGATAACCCAAGGAATTTTTTCAGGGCCGATCACGATTGCACGTACCACATGATGCAATCGGGAGGATTATTGATTGGAATTAAAGGACAAAAATAGAAAAATACGTTGCATAAAAATCAACTCAGAGTGTCTAAGGTCTTATTGTCACTCACTCTGGTTAACTAAAAGAGATGAAATTTTTTTTTTTTGGCTGAAGGATTTTGTTTTCGAGAAAAACCGAACGTCAAGGATTTTTTAAAAGTCTGAAAACCGCGGAAACCATTTAACTTTACGCAGTTGGAACTGACCTTATTCGATGGCTTCGACGATAAAAGAGAATGTATCGTAATTATCTTCATCGGCCTTTGGAAATGGTCACTTAAAAGCGTTGGAAAAAAATGATAATTTTGCGTTATTATTCCGTCGGGATTGAAAAATTTTCGATAAATCATCGTCCGTTTTTAAGGGCTAACATCAAAGTTATTTTTTTTTTTCTCTTCTTATTTTTCGCTCATTTTAATAACCAAAGAGGGTAGTAAAAAAAAGTTGCAAGTCAGAGTGACGTTTTTTAATTTGCCGATTTAAGTTAATGTCCCTTTTTTTTTAAAAGCCTACTTAGAACTGTCTTCTCGGATTTTATTATTGATAATAATCAGCGGGAATTATTTGACAAATGACTGTTAGCGCAGAAAATCGCCTCATCATTGTGAAAAAAAAACTAGGAAAGATTGTTGGGAAGTGTTTATTTAAGAAATAAGTCAGTGTTGTTATAAGGTGCGTGTGGCGACGGAGGATTCCCTGTCATGCATGCGATACTTCCCTTTGCCCTAAGCACTCTCCATGGGTGCTATTTTACATGTGGTTTCTGTATTATTTTTTCGAAAAATCCGACCCCTTTGAGTTAAAACTGCGGTTTTCATGATCACACCGAAGTTTCGATTTTTATTTTGTTATAAATCAATCTGATTCACCCCTTGCGGCAATAAATGGTTTCATTTTTTTTTTTTTCACACAATCGGTTTTTCATGAAATATCTGCGTTTGCACTTGGGAAATATATACAATTTTTTTTGTATCCGTTTGGCTAATCCTTCTCG
The DNA here is from genome assembly GCA_037577465.1 of Liposcelis bostrychophila. Classification (NCBI taxonomy): domain Eukaryota; kingdom Metazoa; phylum Arthropoda; class Insecta; order Psocodea; family Liposcelididae; genus Liposcelis; species Liposcelis bostrychophila. The sequence continues at coordinate 2,923,116 of CM075211.1, forward strand.
GTACCGGCAAAATTTTTTTCCCCTACCAAACACTTACAGATTTATTCATAGGAAGTTGTCCTACACCGATTTGGTGATGTGCTCCATAAAGCTGATGACTGGCCACCCGTGTTACCGGGTTTACGTCCGTCAACATAATTTTGAAATATACACTAAATCACTTTTGTGTCGAAGTTATCGAAAAAAAATTTTTTCCAAAATAAAAACTAATAAAACTAAACCGAACTATTTTAAATTTTACCGCATTTTTTTCGAACTAAAACAATTTTTCTTTATGTTAAAACCATCAACGTAAAAATAATCCATTTTGAAGTAATCAGCCAATTTTTTTTTTTTTTTGAAAAATCACGCTCGAATGTGTTTCAGATATACAAAAAAAATTTGCACAAAAATGTGACTACAGAAAAAAAATTAAAAGAAACCACTTCAAGATTGCGTTCTGATGACAACTGGATTATTGTGGATATCTAAACCTAGTAATCTAAGTGGGGTTTAATGGCTCCTTGTCAGACCCTCCATGTTAAAACGGATAGTAAAAGGGACCGGGTTTTGCTAGCGTGTAGCGCATTCTTCTTACGGTTGCGTTTCCAACTCCCCTCTCTTTAACGGGAGGAGTCTTGATATTCAAACCAATGGGCAAGACATTCGCGGCAATTACGGTACGCCTTCCCTGATTTTTTTTACTTTTGTTCCTTTTTTTTTTTTTTCTCTCTATCCCAAGTAGCATGTTTGCGTGCCGGCTACATTTGCGGTCTGCTACGATTTCAACACCATCTTTCGGTGCGGTTACAAACCACACGATCTTCATTCTTTCGGTGATAATTTTATTATCATTTTCGGATAATGTTGCGTTCGATCAGGAAATTCATGTCAAAATGTGTTAAACAATATAACCGCTCGCGAGAGTTTAGGCATAATGAGGGAAAATGACCGAAGAAAAAAAAAAAAAAAGGATTCGAGGCAGACATTAACACAGAAGAGATGAAAAGAAAGGGATAATTTTGAGCATGTTTACGTGGTTTTTTGAAATGTTACGGGGTCAATCATACGAATGTATCGTATGTGCGATATATGCGAGCATCACGAGTCAACTTTGAACCTTCGTTTTCCAATATAATCAACACCTCGTTAAGGCATTAAATTACCTATTGGCTTTCATGCAAATATTGGTAATCTTTTTCGATTCCTCTTTTATTTCTGATTTTTTTTTTTATTATCGAATCCTTTTTTATCCACGTTTTGTCAAGTGTGAGAAAAATTCATATCCGCACGTCTTTTCATATACCAGTAATTTGTCCCTCTACATATATATTCCCAAAATTGTTTATATTTGTAATAATAATGAGGAGAGGAATATTGGAAAAAAAAAATTGAAAATATGAAGAATGATTCTTTTATACACGAGCCACACACCGTTTTACAAATGGAGGGATGCGTCAGTTTCATCGTTGTTTACATAAACCTATCATAAATCATCGACCTATCACGAAAGTGCATTGCCAACGCAAAATGTCGCCTCTTTACTGATTATCAAAAGCCATATAGTTATTGAAAGTTAGCTTTGTATTGTTTTGGTGTGAATGTGTTTTTGAATCGATTGTGTTAAAATTTTAATTAATTCAATATTCAATTCTTTTAAGTCGATCCTTTTAAATGGTAATAGGTCCGGATTTTATTTTCATTTTTTATTTTTCTTGTCGCGTGGAGAAATTTATATTTGAGAAATCGAAGGAATCAATTCGATGTGGGAATTTGATTTAGGCGTCTTTGAACTTCAATTTTCGCCTGTTGTAAATCAATTCAAATAGGCGCTGATCCGAGATTTGTTTTGCTTTAACGGTTTCATCGTATTTTTACGTACTTTACGTATAGTTGCGCCAAGACAAATCTGGATTTATACCGGTTTTGCCAGGACGGAACTTAGATCTAACTCTCCCCTGGTCAGATTTTCTGAATTTAAAGAGTTCCCTTAAAAAGTTGGAGTGTGATTTTTAACTGCGATGTTATTTTTTGTAATTATTTTAATATTTGTGATCATTTAAAAAATTTTATTTAAATTTGCTGAGCTGATAATAAATAAATAAATACCCAGATAGCAAAGTCTATCCAGTCCCGAGGACGTCTTCAGGACGTCATGAGGATATTTATTGGACGTCTGTTGGACTTACCTATGTCCGCACTGATCCAAAAAGCGCCCTTTGGATATCCCATGGATTTGGATATCCTGCAAATATCTAATGGAGAATCCACTGGATGTCCAATGGATTGACAATGCTATCTGGGTGCCTTTTTTAATTAAAGGTATGGCGATAATAAACTGAATTTTTTTTAATATCAAAATTCGCCAAAATGAGTCTTTAACTTTATTCATTAAGCCTTGAGTATAAAACGCTGCCTGTAAGTCCGTAGGTCGGATGTCTTTGTTATTTCTCTTAGATTTGAGGCCGTAGGCACGCAATTCGCGAGGTAAATTTCAGATTTTTCTAGATTGCGTTTTAATGGTTTGGGCTCAAGCCCTTAATCTCCTTATTAAGCGCTAAGACTTAATCAGCCATCTTTCCCGCTTATAAGTTTGTACGCCACTGTTAGATTGTTTTTGATTCCACCGAAAAATGTTCTGGATTTAAGCAAATAAACAAACGCATCCACTTACCCTTTAAATCATAAACGGATCAAAATTATTTTCAATCTTCTTTCTGTGTTAATTAATCTTGAATTCGCATAAAAACTTTTTAATTGTGCGTTTCAATCTCATCTAATGGTTTTTCTTGGCTACACTTACTCTGTTCACTTTATCAAACGCCTTCTATCATAATCAGAAACAATAAAGTGTTTATAAGCCTCCAGATCATATTCTTCAATTACTGTTTTACGGCGATAATTCTGCCGTGGTAACCGAAATGGGCGTATGTCCATTCTTAAGTTGGCACTTGTCTTCTATTTTTAACTTATGTAAACAAAGATTCAATTCCAGAATGGACATACGACCATTTCGGTTACCACGGCATAATTACCATCATTGCGAGTGCACGCTTTCTGTCTCCACTTTCCTAGAGAGCCTGAAAGGAGAGAGGTGACATTCAAATGAGATCTCTCTAACTGGTCGAGTCCTCACGTGGTACGTGGTGTTGGTTTTATATTGGGGTGAAATGCTAGAACGTTACAAATCCTGTTGAGATTGTAACGTTCTAGCACTTCACCCCATAAGAAAATGACCTCCAGGTACCACTTGAGGGACACGACCAATCACGAACTAGCTTCTTTTTTTTTTTTAGAGATGTCGCCTTCTCTCCTTTCAGGCTCTCTACACTTTCCTACCTTTACTTCGTTCCCTGTCATTTCTGACCTTACTTCTGCCCCTTTATTTCCGTCCAAAAAATTTATGATTACATACTGATTCACGCATAGAAGAGTACGCGTTCCATGAAGCCCTAAATCGGTCCTGCTTTACCAAACCCTTTTCCTTCGATGGGAATATCGGAAATAAATTATAATGGCGATTAAAATCGGTAACAATAACCCGTCTGATTCATCATTTTATTGGAACTTTAAAACCCGAAAAAGGAATACCGAGAAGTTTGAATCTAATGCGTAATGCTCCGTCCATAATGAATGATCACGGATCTCAATTTTATTCATTATGCTATTGATAATGATGTAATTACGTAAGATGCGAGATTTTCAGATGTGATACCCGGCCATGTTCGATGATTCATATACCTACAGTCATTTTTAAATTTTTTTAATTCTAATTTGATTAGATTTCCTGTTGTTAATTATAATCGCTAGTGGGTACGAGAATAAACTGGAGTTGAATCATTTCTTAGATATATTTTTCAGGAAGTATTCCCCGTGCCAGAAATTTATAAGGCGTAATAAAATAGCAACCCAGATAGCATTTTCAATCCATTGGACATCCTGTGGATTGTCCATTATATATCCACAGGATATCCAAATCTATAGGATATCCATAGGACGTTCAAAGGACGCTTTTTGGATCAGTGCGGACATAGGTAAATCCAATGGATGTCCAATAAATATCTTCATGACGACCTGATGACGTCCTCGGGACTGGGAAAATTAACAAAATATATTGATCTTTTTTTTCATAAGAAAATAATTTTAAGTTTGAAATATTTCCCAGAAATTAAAAATAAATTCCCTCGGATGTATAAAAATGCATTCCCAGAAAATTAGGGATTAGTCAAAGAAATTGTCGACGAGTTAAATGAATTCCTACTTCGAGGAATTCATTCTATATCCAGGGGATTATCTCCCGAATTCCCGGCAATTAATATTTTTATTCCCGGTTATCAACTCTGGAAAAAAACATGTTGGGGTGGAAAAAAAATCGAATACATGATACTTCATTCTAGAGCTTCGTAAGATAACGACTCTTAAAAAAAAAAAAAAAAAAACAATGACTGTAAAAAAAAGTGGCGTTTTCCCATAAGCTTTTCAACACTATCATTAACAACTCCATAAAAAAAGATAAAGCACACACACTCACACACAACATACACACAAAGTAAAAATTGTTTGCTTAACTGCAAAGTGTAAAAACTGCAACCATTTGGAATAATTAGCAACACTTTAGCTTGTCACTTAAACTATTGTTTATCATCTCTCGTCACGGTTCTGAGGTGATGCTGAATGTTATGCTCGGTGCTTAATATAGAGTTGGAATTCGGAGGTCTCTCGTAAGCTGAGAATTTTCACGCATTAGTAACCGCGGCGGCGGTGTAATAATGAGAATCATGTACGAAAATAAAATACATTTTAAGTCGACGGTTTTAAAAAAATCTTTGATTGGTAGGCGTAATTGAATTCACAAAAACCAAAAATAAAAATAATAAAAAAAAGTAGGAAAAACATTATATTTGTATGATTGCCATACTCGCGCCAAGAGAAAAATGATTGCCATATTTTTATGTTGATGATTGATGAATAATTTTACACGAAGTTATAACACCATACTTAATCGATTAAAGAATCTTTCGACCTTTTGCGGTCTGAGAAGCGTTTTTCGATTATTCAAAACGAAAATTGGGGAGTTTACATAACTATGCAATAACGCATGCTTTAAGCTATTAACCTTAAACAAAGTATTGACTGATGCCAATATACCATTCAGGAAATTGATCTATTTCTTTGTTCACATGGAAGCAAATCCATCTTGTTTTAATTATTTTGTACATGTTGAGATTAGAGAGCCTAAATACAAATGGCAGGCTGGTTAAGTGAACGGCTTTTTGGTTAATTCCTGCTGCTGATACTGGCGTCGTACCTGAATGAGATCGCGATTCTTATAGTCGATTGTTCGAGAATCAACTTTTTTCTTGATCTCCTCTTCCGATCTTGTATATGGGCATCAGTCGATGGTATATTGGCATCGAATGGTATATTGGCATCAGTCAATACTTTGTTTAAGGTTAATAGCTTAAAGCATGCGTTATTGCAGTTCTTCCGAACTGCCCAGATAGCATTTTCAATCCGTTGGGCATCTGTGGATTGTTCATTAGATATCCACAGGATATCCAAATCCATGGGATATCCATAGGACGTCCAAAGGACGCTTTTTGTTACAGTGCGGACATAGGTAAATCGAATAGACTATTGATTCGGAAGAGGGCATAACTTCACAATGGGTCTTACGTAAAAGTGTGCCTTATTCTTCTTTATGGTTCTCACTTTAGCTAAATATCGTCATGATGTCCTAAAGACGTCCTCGGGACTGGATAGATTTTGCTATCTGGGTACCTCAATACTTAGCTTATGGGGCTGATAAATCGCTTATATGACGATCTTTACTTCTGCCTGGAATCAATTCCTTGAATCGATTTCAAGTTTTAAGAACTGACCATTTCATTTTAGAAGAAAATGGCTTCACTCTTATTTTGAAAATAATGAAGTCGCGTCCATTAGAAAAAACATAAGACGATCGATTCGTTTTTCACCAATCTGCCGATTCTCGCCCCAGATGTTTTGAGTGCCACAACACTTAGCTTATGTAACTGGCGAATAATCGATCACTTGGATCGATTTCAAGTTTTAAGAATCAAATCGTTCAATATCCTTTAATTATTTGAGGAATTTCGGATGCAAAGACTGGAACTAAGGCGCAAAAATGGGCAAGTAACGTTTTTGAGAGATCTCCTTGGCGGTAACATTGATGACCCCTCCTTACTGGAATTCTTGCCTTTGAGAGTGTCATCGCCTAGAACGCGGTCCTTTAATAACGTCGAAGGGTTTCTGATTCCACGGGCCGAGGCTGTCATTCTTCATGACTCGCCTATGGTTTCCGCCTTGAAAGTTTGGAACAGGTATTGCCATACTATATCCCCAATTTGGATTTCTATAATTCCAAGAGGAAGTTGGTCATTACTCGATAAGGGAACGTTCAAGTATTACGTAAGACTTTTTTCCGGGTTTTTGGACCCCCCGTACGAAAAAGGGATGCATAAAACTTGTATTATTTATACAAAAATTATACATAAAATATACAAAAAATTGGACATGCATAAAAAATGCATAAATTATGTATAAAGAACTTATATTTTTTTATCCTACAATATGATTATACATAAATTATGTATAAAAAACTTTAACTTTTTTAACAAATTTTTTTTTTATCCTCGGGGATGATTATGCATAAACTATGTATAAGAAACTAAGAAACATAAACTTTTTCAACGAAAAATTATACATATAATTATATATAAATTATACATAAATTATACATAAATTATATATATGATTATACATAATTATACATAAATTATACATAAATTATATATAAATTATGTAGGTCCAATTTTTGTATAAATTATACAAAATTAATATATTTTTTGTATTTATTTTGCAAAAAATTTACATATTTTATGCATCTCTTTTTTGTACGGCCCCCCCCCCCCCCCGGTTGTAAGACATTTCGCAATACTTAGCTTATGGCGAAGATGGTGGATGCGGACCCCCCCCCCCCTAAAAATCTTACGTAATACTTGAACGTTCCCTAAGCTGTGATATTTTATTTTATTTTATTTTGTTTCTTTATATTGCCTATTATACATATTAACCTCATAGAAAATAGTTTTTTCTGCTTATGATTAAATGAAAAATATCTTCTTAGGAAAATCTTTAAACATGACCATTTGTCTCATCTCAGATGAAACGGGCGGCCATATTTGTTTTTTCGTTTTGTTTTCTTTTTTTTCGGGAAAAAAAATGGCGTCATCAAAACAGATAACCATCGATGCTTCATGCATGTAAATACAGTATATATTAATAACGTACTTCCAGGACGATCCGTATGAATCATTCGTCTGTGAAAGTTTTGATAAAAAATCAACTCGGAAACGGGCTGCCCGGGCCTCGGTCACGAATTAACCGTAGCAAATCCCAGATCGAATCAAACCTTTCTGGGAAAATGAAAAAAAAAAAGTGGAGTGTTCGCATATTTTCAGGTCATATCTTTCCTATTAATCTTCGATTAAAACAAATTGGTGGTGGTAATTATTGATTTTAATTTCTTAACTCATTCATTAGCATAATTAATTACTGTTAACGTTTTGTTTCGCTCGAGTGTTTTTTTTCCCTCCGCACATATATATATTTTTTTTTCTTCTCCAGATGTCATTATCCTTTCTTGTTTTTTTTTTATAAACAAGCAAAAATAAAAGTGTAGAAATTATCGGTTGTACTGTACGCGATCGCTACAATTTCAAGTGAGAGAACGCCAAGTCAGTTACCACTTCTAAGAAACGCGATCTGACTCGTTTGATGTGCATTTCGTTTTTTTTTTTTTTTTTTTTTCAACCTGTTTCGGATAATAATCTTCGTTAACACGATTTCAATAGCAAGGATTGAAAATGGAAGAAGGAGAAGAAGAGAGCCAAGACGATGAAGAAGAAAAAAAAATTTAGAATTGAAGTTCACTGTAAAAGTCATAATATGAGTAAGGTTGTCTTTCGATAATTAGAGGGTAGGGAGACATGCGTTAACTTAGATAACAAAATAAAACTCCTATTAAAAATGTGCAGTCATTTTAAAATTTTATTTAATGAGTCTGGAAATGAAGCATATTTTTTCCGAACACTTAAAGAATATAAGTTAATGCAATATTTCATAGAATGCGTTTGTTGGAAATTTGTTCCGAGTGGTTTTTCTAACAATAAGACATCATTGAAATGGGTACCGCCATGAAGTTAGAGAAGAAAAAAAACTAATATGTGGCGCCAGTATGGTTAGCTTTTTTCTGTGCCATTGTTTTCTTCTTTTTAATTGATTCCATTCAGATCCGTAATGTTTCATTTCTCCGGATTTGCAAGTCTTGCTAAACGGGCTTGTTGCCATGTTGGAAGAATTGGATCATGTGTGGATCAGTCGTGGAGAAACTGATCGGAATCTAATGCTGGACAAGATCAGATTGTTTTGAGATGTTCAAGGACGTGCAGAGCTTTTCCGAAGGTTGTCAGTTTTACGAATTCAGGCAAGGGCTATTCGAGTATTGGGTCAGCATGATTTTGGAAGTTTGTCACGCTTCCCCCATTCCTTTTTTGAGAAATAGGCCTTTTCTTATGGAGATTTAACACCCCTTGCCCTTTAAGGTGGTGACATAATACGGTATTTTTGATCTTTTGGCTAAAAAAGAGCATCGGACAGTATGTTTCAACGCACTCTGTTCAAGATGTTATAAAAGCGGTACATTGGGTTCATGGAGGCTCGATCGGCCTGGAGGGAACAGGCAAGACGGGCCATATCCTGAGCATCACTACACACTGTTGAGGGTAAAATGGAGAAGAAGGAGGAGGAGCATTAAGGAAGCCAAGATTTAGGCCAGCTCTGCAGCTGCTGTATTCTAATTTTGAACATCCTTTTGTCCTGAGCCTATCCTCAAAGGCCGAAGAGATATTACAGAGATTCATTAATGGAGTAGGACTTAGGCTCAAACATCTGTCCCCAGCCAAGAAGGCTCAAAGCCAAAGGGAACGCAGAGTTCTGTAAGGAAGCTCCAAATGACCTATTTTATTGTGAGTCATAGGGGAATAAGTATTCACAGGAGGCTCAGCTCCTTTTGCCCCCTTTCTGCCTAAAGGACTGAGTTGAAGCAGGCAAAACAAACCCCAGAAAGGCTAAAGAGAAGTGTAAATCTCAGAATCTCGTTACAACTAACTTACGAATTCTAACGGTGATTAAGCATGAAAAAGCCTTTTGCGATCGTTCTAAACACAAGAAAAGCCTCCTGTATATCAAACAACCACATTGCCTTTTAGACGGAACATAGTCTTCCAGAACGCGGTAAGGTATCGTCTAGTGACACTATATTATTATTAATTTACCACTTTTCCTGTCGCTTTGGGGAAACCCCTTCTTTTACTTTTTTTTTATGTCTCTCATCTGATTCATAATAATAATAAAAAAAAATGGTTGAATAGGAGAGGTAGACTGAGGAAGAAGACGTGATCCATCTATTTAAAAAAGAAGATAAGTGTGGTGCCGTCAAAAGAGGCATGACCGAACGCCCCTATCAATTCAGATAAATTCGCAACGCCGCGGTGAGGCGTTCCTTGATTTTGATCTACTAGTTCTCCGTTTTATTAAAGAGTCGTGTCGACTATATAAGAAGTCCAGTTGTTCTATATAAATACCATGAAAGGACGGATTTGATGTTGTTAAAATCCATAGCAAATGTTTGAATCGCGTGTGATGAGCCATGACATAAAATAATACAATTGAAACAACTCATATCCAGGTTAATTTTTTTTTATACATTTTTTTTTATTCCTTTTATAAAACATATGGCGGTGGAGCAATGGCGGGGAGAGAGAAGTGTCAAAGTGTGTAGAAGAGATTAAAAATAATTTTCGTCTTTTTTTCGATCTAAGAGAGACAATAGATCATCTCGGTCCCACGACCTGTAATTAGAATTGTAGTAGGGTGTCATGCTCACATTGACGACTCTCAATCATGTCTACGCCCCGATGGATTTCATTTTCAAACTCGAATAAAAAAAAAAAAAAAAAATTATAATTTAAAAGGAAGAAATATTTTTTGTTTGCTTTTAACAAAGGAAGTTCTGGTGAGTTTTTCGAGATGCACACAGGACGTAAGTACAAAAAAAAAGGGGTAGGCATGTACGTTTTTTTTTTCTTAAATTACCGGCCCACCCTTCCAAAAGGCGAAGGGTTGGTTGGTTTCTTTTTTATTCTTTATTAATATGTTAAATTTATTAAAATATTTTCATTTTACGCCATTTCCGTTTTCAAAATGCAAACGACGATTTTCAAATTGAAACAATTTCTAAATTATAATATTTATATACCAGTTTCGAAACGTAACCCTTAAAACTTGTACTTATGTTCTGTTTGTTGAATGACGAGTAAAAGGAACAGGAAAAAAAACATGGCAAAAGCAGGGCCGGATCAAAGAAAAATTCTGCTTACAAGTTGAAAAAATGTTCTTGGTCTAAATCCTTAAAAATTCTTCTTCTTTTAAGTGCCAGCTCCATCACCTATAGTGGAGTCAATTTTGGGAGGACTGAAAAGAGAGTCAGTTTTCGAGGTGCGGCAAGGGGAACAAAAAAAAAAAACGTACGAGTGTGGTCAAAATTTCTAGTAAATTTTTAACCATTCGATAATTTTCTCTTTTTAGGGTAAACTTTTTTCTGGAAAATTCTACCCTTTCTACCAAAATAATTTGAATTCTTAGCATTTTCTATTTAATGTAAAATCTTGAAACTGCAATTCCTGGCTTCACTACAGGCAATATCTAGCCAAATTCAGCCAAATGGCTGAAAATCAGGCTTAAGTCCAATCTTAATCACGTTCCAGTTTAGTTTTTCAAAGATTTACCCAAACTTGATCCAATTCAGGCGTCTAAAGCCGATGCCGGTGGTGGCGCTAATGGCAGCCAAGACCGGCTAAAAACTCAGGTCGGTGCCGAAACTGGTACTTTTTTTTTTCAAGCATAAGGAAAACTAATTGACAAAAATTGATGGTGGTGGTGGCAACGATGCTGGAGTCGGCTGAGGCACCAGTACCAGCGGCAAAAATTTCGCTCTTTTGGTGCCGGGCACTCACGCCAGCTCCAGCACTATGGAAATTTCGGGGCCGATGCCGGCGTCGGCTACAACCAATTTATACCGGCTTCGGACCCCTGATCCAATTTAATATTTCCGCCAGGGTCAATAATTAAGCCTTTCACTCGATTAATATTATTTTCAAAAATGTTCACCTTTGGTGCCACTTTTTTTTTTGATTTCTTACTTGGTAAAAAGGTTTCTAGCTGAACGTGTTTGCCATAAATTTTTGGAAATCTTACCTGAAAATAAAAATAAAAAATGATCAGAATATCACTTAAATTCAGAATCGGTTTCCTACCACCCTTTGCTGAAACGAGAGCACTAAAAGAAAAAAAAAAAATCTCTTTTTCTTAATTTGATAAATAAGTCAATTGGTAATCGCGCGGGTAAAAAAAAGGGCTGGAACTACGATGGCCCGTAGGCTTAGCCACACGAACCACTTAGCGTCTTCTATATTAATGACGCATAAAATATATCATACGGATTGTTTGTTTCTGATGTGAAGTTCCCTAAGGGCCCCCGTGACTTCATGACTGACCATAGGCCTAACAACGAGGCCATTCATCTTAATCAAACTGCTTAATCTTCCATATCCTTGAAACGCAAGAAATTAAAACGATATTTATCAACGGAAATATCATCCAAAAATGGGAACCCTTTTTCTCCATTTCTGGATTGTCCCAATTATTTGCTAAGAAAAATAAAAATATTTAAAATAAAAAGCGGATGGATTACGCCGGTTTAATTACAGGAACGGAACTTTTTTATTTTTTTATTTTTTTCTGGGAAAAATAAATGAAGTAAAAACTCATTGTGAATTCTTAATTAGAAGTTATACCGCAAATTGCCTTTTTGCCGGGGTTAATATGGATAATTAAAAATAGGTTTGCTTAATCTTTCTCTTTTTTAAAAAAGAGGATTGTTTCCCCGGAGATAATCTTACACATCAGGTTAAACTCGTTTTTCGGTATCATCTCGATTAATTAAGCGCGGTGGAATGTTAGAAAATGATTCTGTTTTTTTGGGATTCCCCGCTTGAAAGTCATTAGTAAGCTAGGTAAATGAATTTTTTTTTTTTTTACTTTCGTGATGACTTCATTCTTTTTTTTTTCTTCTTCACTTCGGTAATTAATCGTAAGATTTTACTTTTAATATAAGAGAAAAAAAATCAAATTTACAGGGCCCCCCCAAAAAGAAAAAATTTAAGATTAACCCTCAGAGGTGTTTTGAAGTTCCCGCCTTAATTGCGATGGGCAATGGATGAAAGAAGAAAAAATAAAAGCATGATGCTCTTTAAATTTAGATTAGCATTTTGTGATCGGTTAATTTATTAATCTCTCCCGCGATTGTGCAATTAATGAATATTTAATTAAACTGTTAATCTATCAGTCAAAAAGTCCATTATTTCGGATTGAACGACGCATTGTTTGGTTGAGTTTTGCTTAATGAATTCCAGTGAAATATCGTTTTAGTATCGCTGATTAAAAAAGGGAAAGCTCTTTAATTTATGCTTGCATTGAAAATTAGTCGGGAGGAAAAAATAAAATTGAATCGCAATCAGAGAAATATGATTGGCACGATTTCTACTATAAATATTTGTTTATATATATACTTTTTTTTCTTTTAATTGTGAAATACGATGCTTTCTTTCACTGGAAAAAACGAATACAAAGTAGCAGAAAAAAAAAATTATGAGGTCTGCAATGAAATAATTGTAATTAATATTAGCCTTCGTGTTCTTTTAATTGATTTTTCGCAGACTGTGAAATCTTTTTTTTCCCCTAGATATTAATGAATAAAATTTTTTGATAGAGAGGTCGGTGTCGCTTCATTAGTGAATAATTTAAGATTCTCAGTATTAATAGTCAGCAAAAGTTCCTAGACAATTCCTGCAGGAAAGCCGACTTGGGAAGGGGGCTGGGCCTTCGGGCTCTTCGCCCCTATACCCCGGTTTGGGATACTTGAAGAACCTTAATATTTGAAATAATCTATCACCAAACAGTATTGAGGACCTTGATGTCCTATAAGCCACACCAGGTTCCGACTTTAAAAACAAAAGGTTCTAAATGCAACACAAAAATTTCGCAGGACAGCCGTTTTAAGAGGAGGCTTCACGGAATACCGGAAGGAATGCTGTTATGTCTAACAGTCAATTTACGGTGAAAAAAGTCAAATTTTAGGTATCTAACGAGCTCCTTTGACTTATTTTGTATTTCCGGTACAAGTTTTAACTTGTTCCAAGCAAACAAAAACTAGGAAAACAAAATGAAAGTTTTTTCGACCGCAATTTTTTTAGAAATTATTTTCCTGCCGCCCATACATTTCAGACAAGTTGAAATTTGCACTAAAAATTCAGGATATACCAGAGAAGTTCGTTAGATACCGGTACCTAAAATTTGGATATTGCAATTTTACAGATCTATGTCTTGTAAGATAGGATGACTTCGATTATCCTTTTAATAAAAATACTTTAATATAATATGAAATATTTGTCCATTATTATATTTTACGTTAACACGGTTCTATATATACGACGAAACAAAATGGCTGTCCCAAGATATCCGGGCGCATAATTTAAATCTCTAACACCTCCCTTCGACCGAATAACTTGGGGTGCCTATCGATTAAAAATTTATTATTTATAATAAAATAATATTACGATTTTATCTTCTTCGAAGCCCAATATCTGCACATATCGCAGTTACCTTAGGAGCCTATAATCCCTTCGTAAAAAAATCTGCTAAGTTATCGTCTGTGCTAATATAAGTTAACTTAATTTCTCGCTTTTCGACAAATTCTCTAATAAAGTGGTATTTTATATCAATATGTTTCGTCCGATCTGATAGTTGTTGGTTTTGAGCGAAATCCATCGTCGGAATACTATCCATATGGATTTCAAACGGTTCCGGTGCGAATTCCCCGAGTCCGACTTCTTTCAACAATCCTTTTAACCATATCACTTCACGAAGTGTCTCTGCTCCTGCAATGTATTCGGCATGTAAAGTGGATTTGGTGACCGTTTTCTGTTTCCGAGAGTGCCATGACACCGCTGCACCCCCGAAAACGGTTATCATTCCGCTGAAACTTTGCCGATCAGGTTCATTCCCGGCGCAATCCGCATCTGAGTGAACGATTATCGGTTTTCCAGTTTTTCGGAATGTGAGCTTATAGTCCCTTGTATGCCGCAGGTATCGCAGGGCATGTTTCACCTGTACTCAGTTATCGACCGTATGGTTGTGGTTAAATTGACTGAGGTAGCTAGCAGTATAGGCTAAGTCCGGCCGAGTCGTTGTGGAAAAATAGAGTAGAGATCCAGTCGCTTTTCGATAATTTTCGGATGTGTATTTAACGTCTGACTTACTCCGTTCTCGCTTTTTCGGAGTTTTTTCTATTTGAAGTCCTCCTAGTGGAATCACCGCCATTTTTTGACGTTTATAACGTGCTTTAATTGATTTACGATAATTTTATACAGCCCATAACCTCTTATAAGATAGGATGACTTCGATTATCCTTTTAATAAAAATACTTTAATATAATATGAATCGTTAATTTGAAAAAGGGACATGTCATTTGTTTACCTTATAAGGTAAACATAAGAAAAGCAAATGACATGTCCCCTTTTTCAAATTAACGATTCATATAAAATATTCGTCCATTATTATATTTTACGTCAACACGGTTCTATATACACGATGAAGCAGAATGGCTGCCCCAAGATATCCGGGCGCCTAATTTAAATCTCTTAACACTATGAAAATATTAATTGAGAAAATATTCCGTAACTTAAGTTTAAGTTTAATCGAATTATTCTGCAAGAAATTATTAAAAAAGTCCCTAAAAACAGATTTATTTAGGAGCAAATCCAGGCTTACAAAAAATCGTGAAAAAGATAGTTTTCTTTCGAATTTTCTTATGCAAGAATGTCTTTTTAAAATTACGTCCTTAAAAAGGTTCTAAAAATATTCAGTAATTCTGTACGTCAGAGCCAAAAGGTTCAATATGAAAATTAAAGATGTCCGCTAAACGTTGTTTACCCATAAAAAACGGCCATCTTTAATTTGCATATTGAATCTTTTGGCTCTGACGTACAGAATTATTAGAGCATGATATTTATATGCCGAAAAATGTTTTTGTGGTAATAATTTGGAAGCTTTTTTGATATTTTGGTAGCAAATGATTATGAAATACTGGCCTTTCTTCTGGTCTCTCCAACAATGAAAATATTAATGGAAATATCTATTTTCATTTTCGGATGCTATTAATATTTTGCACCGATGAAAAAGTGAAAAATTTTAAAAAGGTTTTGACTATGTCTCGTCCGTTACATTTTAAAAAAATTGAGGAAGGCATGGAAACGAAAATTTTTGTCCTGCTGGCTTCGAACTCAGGACAGAAATTTTCACAAACGATAATAAATCTTGATACCGCTTCCTTTTGAATGTCCCGCCCGTTACACGCAAAAAGCTGCCGCTATGTCTTCTGCTGCTTAGTTAAAATTTTGAAAAAAATACCGGTGATAGATCTGGACCTGCATTTTAACTTAGAAACTTTTTTTTCACTTTTAAGGGGATTTTGTAACGCTTTAAAGCATACAAATGTCCCGTTCGTTATTTATATGGGTTTTGCTCGTAGTGAATTTTTTCAGTTCAGAAACAAAAGGTTCCAAATGTCCCATGAGATAAGTAAAGAAGTTTGAAACTTTTTATTCCAAGCCAAAAAGTCGGTAAAGGGACTTTTTGATCTTGCGCATTTTTTTTCAAAACCAAATGGGGACCGTTTCTGGAACTGACTGGTCCCCTTTCTGGTACGTAATCCCCCGTTCGAGGAAGTAAAACTGTACAAACATTGGAACTATAACCGTTTGAGATGAACCCAAATTTTTTTCATTTTTATAAAATCTTGCTGCCCTCCATTTTCATCGCTGAACCTAACGCGATATGTCACAAAAACCATTATCTAACACTCTTCTTATTCATACAATAAATTTGAATAACCGACTGCAATTAGCATACAGGTGTGTGATGTATTATTTTAATCGCCCCCCCTTCTCCTTTAAAAACGGAAAATCTCTGCCCACAACAGGAAAACAGTGTAAATTTGATGATGTCTAAAATAATAACTATTCATAACCAGATAAATGTCACAATAAACAAAGTGGGCACGACATGAATTTTATAAAGACATAACTGTCAAAATCAAGTTGACACTGTTGAAACGGTCAAGTTGATGTTTGTCAAGTACCCATTTATTTACATGACAACCTCAAGTGCGGGTTTCATTATAAAAACCAAAACACATAATAACTTTTTGTTTTAAAAAAAAAATTGCATACGTAATCTTTTTTTGTCCAAAATTTTTTGGGGGAAACCTTTTTTTTTTTTTCGGTTTTTTGACCTTAAAGGTAATATGTTGAAGCACCGAAAACTTGTTGAGAACATCTCACGAAGTCCGAAAAAGTGAAAACTTTAAAGAGATTGACATGTGACAAGGGCCAAAAAGTTGTTTTTTTTAGATTTAAAAAAAAAAAAAAAAAAAAAAAAAAAAAAGCAAATTACGAGCTACGCTCCAACTGTCGGTTTTATATTTTTTAAAGATAAAATTATAGGATTTGAGAACTTGTCTGGGTTCTATCTTTACACAATTTTTATTTTATTTTATTTTATTTTATTTTTCTTTTTATTTTTTTTTTTATCCGCGCGCGAAGTTAAAAAAAATGATAATGATAATCGTGACCGTATGAAAAATTAATTATTTATTCATACGACCATAGGAATCGTCAAAAAAAAAAAAAAAAGAAGAAAAATCCTCCGTAACTAAATTTTTTAGAAAAATTTTCTTAATTGCATTTTTTTCTTCTTTTTTTATCATCTTTTCCTTTTTTTTTTTCCTCCATTAGGCTAATTCATGATTCGTGCGTTTAATGGTTGTCAAATTTTTTTAATTATTTTTGCGATCTAACTACGTCTCTTTATGATACCTTTTTTTTTTTTTTTTTTGTTCATGCATTCTTTTGTTGAATACTAATCACAAATTTTTTTTTTTTAGTCGAAGTTGCTTGATTATAATTTGAAATACCGAAACGCGAATTCGTTACACTTGATAATCGTTCTCGGAAAAAAAGAAAAAAAAATAATATTCTGGTAAATCAAGTCGGCCACAATTAAAAACTTATTAAATTTAAATATAATTAGGCCTAATACCTTTATAAGTGTTGTATCATTTTAAAAGAAAAAAAAAGTATAACATTTTATTTAACGGTATATTTTCCTAAAGGCTTCTGATATGGATTTCGTTTATTATTTTGTTTGTCGAAAATTAGAAAAGTTTCCTTGTAAATGGCCTAAAAATAATTATTTTTGTTTTTGTTTTGAATATTTCAATATACGAATTTTTTTTTTTCTCAAATAAAAAGAAAAGGAAATTAGTCGTTTACTAAATTGGCAGTTAGTTAGAAGACTAATAATAATATGTGTACAAATAACGATGCTATTGTTTCGATAAGTAACGAGGCTTATCGAAAAAAAAAGATGAAATTGCAGAAATTAAATTTGAATTATTTATGTTTCGAATGTATAAATTTTTTTTTCTTTGGAGGAAAAATTAGCCAAGGTTGCAAACTTAAGTTTTAAGGCTTCTGGTTCCACGTGTTTTCTTAAACCTTTTAGGCTCGGAGGGTTCGGGCTCGATTTAAGAGTCTTATTTAGGAAAAATGATTAGAAAAAGGATTTTGATTTTTAGGTTAAAATTAGGAAAATTTTAAATTTGGAAAAAAAATGAGATTCGGAAAAATACCAGACGTCTGGCTTCGAAGGCCATACAGATTTAAATTTTTAAAGTTCCTGTTTTCCAAAATGGCTTGTATTTATTCGGTATGTATTTTAATATTTTGACCAGTATTTGTTGTTATGTTTTTCGGTATTTTTTAATAAAACATCAGTAAAAATTAAAATAATCAGTATTGGATGCTCGGTAAAAAAAAAAAAAAATTCAAAAATCAGTATTTTGCCAGGAAAAAAAGATAAAAAATGATAGAAGAAATGTCAGAATTGTTTTTAAAAAAATTCATGGAAGAATTATTGTGGAAAATGTCTGATAAGAGCATAAGCCTTTTTGGGAAAATAATTAAAAATGTTGATAAGAAAGCTCTGAGACTTTTATGCTTGAGGATTTAATTTTTCTTTCAAATGGTCACAATTTATTTTAAAAAATCAAGTTTTCATAAACAATCGAAATTTTTTGATAAAAATTGGAGTGGGTCTTTGCACTCGAGAGGAACTTTTCAGAAGATTCTAAAATTTTTTTAGAATTTTTTGAAAGAATTTTACATACATTTTAATTAATATGCTGACATTTACCCAAAAAATCTTACTTTCAAAATGCAAATCGAAGGAAAATTGAAAATTTGTAGCCCAATTTCTTGATTGAATTATTTTAAATCGAAAAATTTTTTTGAGGTGTAAAAATCTACAGCATTTCTGGTGGTACAATTAATTGTACTCTCAAATCAATTGCTCAGTGGAGACAGAACATTTTTTTTTCTCTTCACAGTAAAAAAATTTTGTGTATTTTAACAAATCCTGCCCACAAACTCTGTATGTAACTCTTTTTATGTTAATTTTGACACACAATATTCGTTGATTGCGTTATTATTTACAAATAAAAATGTGTGGACCGTTTTTCAAATATAAATTTTGTTAAAAATACACAATTTTTTACTGTGTATTTTTAAGAAATTTATATTTTTCTTCGTTGAGAACTGAAATATACATGTAGAATTAAAAGTTTGACTTTGTGTGAAGGAAGCTCATTAATTGTTTCTTCATGCTTATAAATATTCCGAAAAATCGTCAGCCAGAAGCTACATCCCGTAAATTTTCTTGGACCGAAAAAAAAAAGTCACAGACGGGCTCCGTGAATTATTTATAAATTAAAATCAACTCTTTTAATTCCCCTGTAATTACTACTTTTCAAAAAACAAAAAGCGGCCTAGAAAAGACAAAAATTAGAATTGAATTTATATTTTCATATTTATTTCAGATTGTCAATTTATTTTAAAAAATGTGCTCTTTAACAGATCAACAATAATTTAATTCGAACAGTTATCGAAAAGATCTTGAAATGAACAATTGATTTACGTTGCGCATTAATCATTTTTCATGATCGTTTTTTTTTTCTCTGTCTCGATTCATAATTTAAAACTGCTTTCTTCGTGACTGTACAATCCTCCTAAAAAAAAAAAAAAAGTTCGAACCGATGCCCCGTATGATTCTCCCAAACATTTTTTTTATTGAAAAGAAAAACCGAAAAAAAAATTCCTAGTAAAAAAAATGGCAGATTTGCCTTTATAACTGACTGGCCAAAATTTCAGAGGAAGCTTCCAGAGCAATCGGAAATCAATTCAATCGGTTTGGCAATGTCCTATGTTTGAATGTCGAATTTTATCCTACACTTGAGACTTTAAAATCGAAAAGGGTCCTGTTTTAATTATTATTTTTTTTTTTTGAAAGCTTTTTTTTTGTTGGTTGAATTTGCTTCCAAAAAAGAAAAAAAGAAAAGCAGATTTTAATTTATAGAAACAAATCGTCACCTCTCTTTGTGTCATTTTCCTGCACGTTATTTTCCTATAAACTTTATAACCCCTATTTGCTTCTAAACAACTTCAAAAAATAGTCTGGAAATTTTTTCTAAAATTTTAAAAAAGACTGATGCCAAGGTATTTTACATTAAAATTCCCGGAAATTCTTTAAAATTTCTGCTCAGAAACTATCTTTGCAATTATTTGTCATAATTTAATACAAATCATTTTTCATTCTAATTTTTTAAATTTTTCTTTAAGGCGTTGGTTACATTACTCGAAAATTTTTGTTCGAAGAGTTTCAAAAATTTTTTCTCGATAAAAGTGTTTACACTTTTCGAACATATGTTCGAAAAGTTTCGATGATGTTCGATATGTTTGATGATTTTTGATGATGTTTGACGTTATTTTTAGGGTTGTATTATATTTTTTAAATAATGGGAAAATACATATATCATCGGCCGAGTACCCATATTAATATAATACCACCCCAAAAATAACGTCAAACATCATCAAACATTTCGAACATCATCGAAACTTTTCGAACATATGTTCGAAAAGTGTAAACACTTTCATCGAGAAAAAATTTTTGAAACTCTTCGAACAAAAATTTTCGAGTAATGTAACCAACGCCTTAATATTATTAAAAATTCATCTTAAATACTTAAGACGTACTTGAAATAATTGCACTCTGTGTGGTGATTGATAAATTATTGGCAATTGGTAACATGAAGTTTCTTTCAGCAGGAGACAGCGAATTATTTCTAATTCCATCCTGGACCAGATTACAGAATGTTTGAACGTAGAAATTCGAATAATACTCCTCTTTTTGGAGGAAGGAGAACTAAAAAATTGTCATCAACAGAGTTCTGTAGCGTAGGAGAGGGATTGATCGCTATTTGCCCCTACAATGATCGCTATTTGCCCCATAACACGCGCCTTAAACAAATTGATGTTGAAGAATTTTATGGGATTATAGTCCCACAGGAATAAGGAAAAGGATAAAAGGATATCGTGGAATCATTTCTTAATAAAACCGTCGATTATTTGTCGATATTTGGAAAAATGATACATCGAAGTCAAAAATGTTGATTATTTTTCGCCAGTGTGGAAAGTCAACCGGGCTTGTCCGCTGGGTTTTGTGTCACATGGGTATCGGGCTTCGTAAGCTAAATATTAAACCTGTTACCCATGCGACTCAAAACCCAGCGGACAAGCCCAACCATTTCTTCTATTTTTCTCTTATTTCATGGAAAATAGTGGATTACTGCCCTAGGATAGAAGTGACTTTTTTCGCGTCGAAGCACGAGTTTGAGACACCGAGGGGAAGCTTCGACGTGCTAAGACTTGAAAGAAAAGTCTCTTCCATTCTAGTGCTGTAAGTTACTTTTCATACAGAGGGAAGCAAAATTTTTACTTCTCGAGCGGGCAGAAAATAGGCAATTTTTTTCCGAGGTATGAAAGTAAAATTTTTATTCCATGTGATGCTAAAGGAGTATTTTTACGTCCGTTTTCTGACGCTTAAGTACCGGTAGTACTTTTAACGTCAGTAAAAAGAGACCCCTAAAAGTAAACATTTATGGACTAGCTCTTGAAAAGTGACGTCAAAAATCAATATGGCCGCTGTCAAATCGTAATGAAAACAGCTTTAAATGATCATTGCACTTGAAATAAAAACTTTGTTTTACAGCTAAGAATCTAAATCTTGGCATTTTGAGCACTCGACCGTTTTCCGCACCTCGCTCGATTAGCTCGGCGCTCGCAAAATCGGTTTCGTACTAAAAAAAGACTCGCTTTAGATTTTAGCAGTGAAAAATACTATTTTAATTTTTTATTAATTTTTTTTTTCGGCGCTCTTTAGCTAAAGTCGTTATCGAACATCGATCGATATATCGAATATGAGCTATAAAATCGTGGAAGTAACGGCGCTAGCGCGCCGCGCCGCTATTTCAATATTTAGCTCATGTAATAGCCTCAATCCTCCATAAGCTGTTTCAGGATGAAAATATTCCTTGTTCGTAAGCTAAACAGGTACTTCAAAGCTCATAATTCTTTAAATTGACTTCGACAGTCTCTAAGGATTGGAAAAATATATGGGCCAAATCACTATTCACAGGAAAGCAAAATCTTCATCCCAGGGGGCTGAATCCCTTTTGCTACTTCCCCCCCTGGCTACAGGTCTAATGTGTATGCGTCGCCTACGCTCGTGGAAACCAGTTTGGCACTAAAGAAGAAGAAATTATTCGAATTCTGGCAGTAGCTTTTATTTTTTTCCCTTCCTTAGAATTATGTTGTCAAATGATAAAATTATGATTTCACAATTCATTTTTTTTTCTTTTCTGCATTTCTAATTAAATTTGATTTATGAATCGGGTTACAATTTTTTTTTTAATTCGCAAAAAGAAAATTTTTTCGAAGTTCAAACACAGTTTAAAAAAAACACTTCAACCTCTCATTACCGCTATAAGAAAATCTTTAAAACGTTTTTTTTTTTTTTTAAAGTCGTGGAACGAAATCAACAGTCGGATACATTCCAGAAATTCATGAAAAAAAAAAAGGAGTTAAATTAAAAATTGCATGACTATATCGATTAACACTGAATCCCTATAATGATCGCACATGTTTACTGGTTACCGTTTAGTGTTGAAATAAAGCAATTGAAAATTAAAGACGTGGCTTACAGTAATTACTTGTTCAATCATTGTTATTACCTTGTCAAAGATTTGATCCACCCCTGAGTTTCAAGGGGTTGGTTCCTCTGACCACTACTGACAATTTAATTGCTATACATTTTTATGATGGATACTACAAAAAAAAAAAAAAAGAGTTCTCCGGATAAATGATAGCGTTATTTATCAATGTTACCTTATTTTCTTAAAAATTAAAAGTGAAGTTAGGCTTTTGCTACGGTGATGAATTGTACATCGAGGGGCGAAGGAGGAAAAGCTGAAAGGGAAGTTAAAAGACGAACCCTTGCGCACACATGCACCGGAGCAGATTGTCAGTTTTTTTTTCCTTGGTTTGTTTAATATTCATAATATGGAAATAAGTCGGATGTAAAGTACTATTTAATGGAAAGAAAAGATTAAACTTGTCCACTTCATCAAGTACCTTTTCTAACGTTTTTAGTAGATGGTGCGAGTTACGAACCTGGGAAAGATTATTTTATATCCTGCTAGTCTGAATTATTTAATTATTTTTTTGTAAAGTTTCTGTGCAGTTGAAAAAAATATTAATTTTATTTATTTTCTTTTTTTTTCTGTAGGTATTCTGCAGAGCCGTCTTGTACTTCTGTGGAGGCAAGAGATGAAGAGATTTTAGTTTTGGGTAATTTTTCGAGCTGAATCCTGGGGAACAAAAGCAAGGTAAATTGGACGCTATTTTTAAAGGATGCTTCACCCATTAGTGATTCAGGGTGACCCATAATAGAAAATATTTTATAGATCCATTTTTTAAAAAGTACAGGACCCAAAACAAGCATCCCAATGAGCAAAGAAATATTAATATTTATAAAATATTTAAAAAATATTTTTATCGTTTCTTGTTTCAAAAAATAATGTTTGCATATTATTTTTAAAATACAGTCGACTCTCTCTATAACGTCATCGGTTATAACGAAAACCCCTGTAGTACGTAAAAATTGGCACGGTCCGGCCGAATTCCCATATAACACCATGTATTTGAACTCCGCTTTATACGTAACGTTTATACGTAGTCCCTGTAGTACGTAACGAAATTTTCAGTTTTGAAGGGAAATTTGCCATTTTGAAAGAGAAAATGACCATTTTTTACATGAAAAAAAGGGCAAAATTATTATTAAATTTTTATAAAAAAAACGAAAATGACGTCATATTTTTTTAATAAATGTTCAACCACAAAAATATTTTTAACGCGCGATTTTTAAACCTATAGTATCTTGCATCGAAAATTACACCTTTGAATCAAAATTTTATTTTGTTCCGTTTTAGTTAGTTTATCGATAGCATTTCAACTCGGCAAAATTAAATCTTCATTAAAATTAACCATTAAAATCATTTTTCTTATTAGTAATGAAGTTTTTTTCTTTCGAGAAAAAAATTCTATTTTATGTCAACATCGGTTTTTACGTAACTCTCTGTAGTACGTAAATATCTGTTCGGCCCCTGCGTTTACGCTATAGGGAGAGTCGACTGTATTAAAAAATATCTAGAAAAATATTTTAAAAATATTAATATTTCTTTGCTTATTGGGAGCTTTCTTCAAGACTTCCTTCACAGCAGGAGGATTTCTTGTATAACTTCTATGTCGTTGTGTCACTTGTAGCCCAAAATTAGTTAATTCTCGTTTTGTCGAAACATTCAAAGCCTAAAGCATTTTAATTGGGAAAAATCAGGTTTAAGGGGAAAGGTTTGTAAAAAATTGTATGAAAATATGAACGGGTTGATTTACCCGTTCTGGCTTCTTGCAGTAAAAATATAGGAGGATTATAGGATTTTAGGACAGGATTATAGAACAGTATAGACACGCTAAGGGATAAAATGTCTAAAACTCGACCAACAAGACAGAAGAGACCCGACAGAAAAAATGGGCGCGACGTTTTGGAGGCAAATGATTATGCGCATTAGTTTTGCAAAAGACAGTTGAATAATAAAAAGTGCTTTCAGAAAACAGTTAAAAACATAAACAGACGAAAGAAAAAATCAATGCGGATGGTCATATGCCTCCATAATTTTGCGCTCAATTTTTCTGTCGGGTCTTTCCTATTTCAGGGTCTCTATAAGACAGCACGAATGCGTGCTTTTTTATAAAAAAGCCCTTTAGAGCTTTCAGTCCTGAAGATGATTTTATGAATTGCCATTAAAAATGTAAAGTTGAAGAATATTTCCCGTTTCTGGTTCGTACCAGAACCAGAAATGGGAAACGAGAAACACTAAATAACCGGGAATTTTTCGAACAAAAAAAAAAAACCGAAACATAAGCGGTAACTAGGAACAGGAAATGATAGAAACTCGGAACGAAAGCGAAACGATAATCATTTCCTGGACACAAACGGATTACAAACTTTTCAGTTTTCACTGTGCCTATACCAACAAATACGGCGGAAACGGAAACTTAAAAACCGTTTCTGGGGAGAATGAGTATCGGAACCAAAGCCCAATACCAGAAATTTTGGACGAAAGGTTTTTTGACGTTTTTAACGTTAAAATTACGTTTTTTATCGTTAAAAAAAGCTAAAAACCACTAACTTTACATGTCATTAGCTCAGATTAGGAGCAGGGGTCACCATATTAGAACCACTTAACATATCAAACATTTCTGGAAATAATTTTTAAAAATCTATTGGGCAAATAAATTAATTACTTCAGAATTTCAAAGTATTCTTCACAGTACTCGTTTTTAGTCATAGAAATTAAAAAATTAGAATTTTCGGGGGGAAAAATCGTTTAGGTAAATTGTTGACGTAATATTTGTAGTGCTAAATGAAAGATGAAAAAAAAGATATTTGAATCTTTGCTTGTTTTCATCTTCTTTTTTTTTCAGTTTTTGACGTACAAATTTACATATTCAAGATTTTGCTAATTTTCTTTTAATTCGCATAGTATTAATATATTTCAATCAAAATATTTTTTTTCTTGAAAAAAAAAAATAAGAAAGAATAACCACGCCTGTTGATTTTCTGAAATCAACTATTGGCTATATAAAAAAACTCCACCTATATGTTTTTTTAAAATCCATGTTGTATAAATGAAACACAAAACAATAATAAAAAAAAAAGAGATAAAAAAATTAACCTAAAAAGTTGTCGTACGGTCGTACCTGGAAGAATCCCTTTCGAATCTTAAAAAGAACGGAGAATTAAATGGCGGATTTCCTTAGGCGCAGTCTTTCACTTTTTTATTGCTTTATCTTCTATTTTTATTATTTTACTTTTTTTTCACATGGAGGATTTATAAGAAGAAATTTTAACCTTTTTAATTTGTCAGTTTTAAATTACGTCGGGATGAGGTAATTCTTTTTATTTTTCTTAAAACTTGTTCTCGACGGGGTTAGGTTATGAATTATCTTAAATCACGTTTTCGGTTGTTGTTGTTTTTGTTGTTGTGGTGCTTTATGAGACCGAAAACCATTGTTGTAAAAATTTTTGTACTGATATGGAGGTCGTTACTGAAATCGTTTTTAACCGCCATAAAAATCAAAAGAAGTCTAATGACTTTGTAATGAGACCGGAGCTTAGATGTTAATCCCTTCTTGGTTAATGATAATCGATCCCCGAGCTTTTATTTGTTTTTATTTTTCGGGGCGTTATTCCGATTGTCAGGGGGCAACCACCTTCGTCAGCTTTTTTGTCACGGGGCTTGGAAGGGGTCGTCCACATATTACGTAGGCTCGTTAAGGGAGGGAGGGGGTCTGAAAAAATCTTATGTAAGCGCTAAATAATCGATTTTAAGGGTATGTTTGGAGCTGAAATCTTACATAATAAAAAGAGGGGTTCTAAAGTCTCCAAAATTATGTTTACGTAATATATGGACGGCCCCAAAATGGCCAAAATCTCTTATCCAATTCACTGGGACCGAAGATAATTTTCTTTAATGGTGCTTTTGGCATATGTGCTGTAGCATTTTTTCGTCAGTTTTCGACCCCTTTTTATCCTGATAAGAGCATAAGTATCAATTTTCCACTTCCTACCGCTCCAAATATTACGTAAGATCTTTAAGATTTTTCTACAGAAAGCTTATATTTTTGCAACCCCCTCTCCCCTTATATTACTCTCCCTACCTTATATGTTATATGAATCATTTTTTATGAACCCCTCCCCCTCTCCATGCAGAAAATGTTGGCTTTTTTTTTATTAGCTGTTAGGTAGGTTGAGTCCTCTGTATATATTTTTGACCCCTGTATGATTATTTCCATTTTCTTTGTTGTTAAGGGTCATGTCGGCACCCCTTCCCTCCCTACCCTTTTGGTTCGACTGCTAAAATTTAAAAACTTCAGACTTACCTTTTCCGTCATTTTTTGAATTTCGATCCTTAAGTCAGCATATTTCAGCTGGTGATAACTGAAAAAGAAATATGAGAAATATTTTAGAACCTCTCACCATTACTTAATAGTTGTGAGACTCATCAAAAAGACTTATTTTAGTCACGATAGATTCATTTTTTTTTTTAAATTTGGTCAATTAAGTGCACGGAATTATTTCCTACTTTTCATGTTTGTTTAAACTAAATTCTTCATTATTTTTCGAATTTAATTACCGAGGGCTTAAGGTATAACGGTCCTTTTTCTTTCGACAATTAAAAAAAAAAAAAAAAAGATCTATGTGGAAAACGCGTAATGATTCCAAATTAGACCCAATTTTATAGCGGATAATTGAAGTCCAATTTTCCCTCTTTGTATCTCCTTCTGTCTCTCCCAGACAATTATGCTTAATGAAAAAAAATTAATGTAACATCAAAAGAAGCCTATTGGTGTGTCGAGACGACAGAATCGAAAAACTCGTACGTGACAAAATAAATTAAACAACAATAAAAAATAAAAAAAGTATCATTAGGCGTAAGATAAATCATGGGATCCATTTGATTTTATTTTTGTTATTTTTTTAAGAAATAATTTGAATGTCTTTTTCGTGCAGGTTTTTATCACGCACATCTCCATTCATATTGATTTATAATAATAAAAAAAAAAAAAAAAAAAATTCAGGCAAATAAAAGAAAAGTGTTGGCGTTAATATTCAAGTTTAATTTACCTTTCAGGGATTTAAAAAGTGTCGCGTGGTTTCAGAATTTCCAGCATTAGCTTTTGATTAAACGCATTAAAACTTTTTGATTAGAAATTTGGCAACAAAAATTTATACGTTTTAAAATAGGGGTATTCGAGCATTACGTAAATATGATTTGAGAAATTTTCTCCACCCTCCCCACCCCCCTCTCCCCAAGGTCAGTAAAAGCATTAGGAAAATCCTTTTCCCTTTGATTTAGCGACCTCTCAGAACTAAATCTTTCTCAAAATCGACTATTTCGAGCTTGCAGAATATACCACCTTCTTCCCTTGCCTCCCCGTCGTCCTAAAAGGAGACAAAAATTATACCTGTAAAAATATAAAAATTACCCCCATTAAAGAATAGCCTAATAAGGAAAAAGTTAAAAAAGTGAGCGGGACAGATTTTGAATTTTGTAAACAAACCGCCATGATGATATCTTTCCGTAAACGTTTGAAGAAGGCTATGGATTCCAACATGGCGTCTGATCAGTTTTCATTGATGCAGTAATCTGATTTTAAATTTATGTAAAATTTAATTGTTTTTAGTGAAAGGACTCATTTCATAATATAAAATAGCAATAATGTAATTAATTTTTAAATGTTTGCAGCATTTAACAATGAATTTTTTCCACTTTTCTTGTCGGATCAAATGCGAAAGTATTGCGGATTGTGTTTTCAAGACAAATGACACTCAAGGTAAATTTTTATTTCACAGATGATGAACGTAATGCATATGTACATCATTTTCATTTCCATGTTTATGTCAATCAAAGATGAGTTTATTTGTATTGGAAAAGCTGGGGTTTGAAAAAATGGGTTGCTGCCAATATCATGATAACCGAAAACCTTGTAAAATGTTAATTGTTTCTGAAAAAAATAGCTGCGGATTGCTTATGAGTAGCTTCAACTTAAGGAATATTTGATTTCCTCTATGATTATTAATGAACCAGGCTGCTGCTAATTGTTCCTTGATGTTTGTAGCTGTACAAGAAACTTCTTGTTTATGATTGTTCTTAAGCATAAGCTCAGGGGTATTTGTGTTGTCTCGGTTTTTATGAGTACCAAATGGGTTTAGCTTTTGTTCTATATTTGCATAAATAATTTTATGGGGCATGGATCTTATAGGTAACTACAGGAAAAAACTGAAGAATTTGTAAGGTCACAATTTTTTAGCTTTCAGTGTTCGGAATCAGGAATCAGGGTCCCATCACTTAAGTAAACATAATCAGTTGTGGATGAATGATGATTAAATTTAATTCATTCATTCAGCTGAACGATTATTGTGTGCTCTTTGCCTTTTTATACCAATCCTGATTTCTGATCTTTATTTATTCCATTTATCTCATAAGTTTGGTTGCTTTACTAGACTTAATTTTTCAGTCAGTTTTTTTTTCCCTGCCTTCTTTCCGTATTGACTCCCATTTTCACTTTGAATATCTAGCAATAAATCTCAAATAGCAGAGGTCAAAAAAATTAAAAAAAGGCAATTACTTGATCAATACTTTGAAAAATAAAACTGCATTTTTCTTAATCAAATTTTTTTTTTTTTTTTTTTTTCGGGAATTAAATTAAATTAAGTTTGTGATGGAAACCAGTATTAAAAAAAAAAATCATGCCAGTCCCACCGACTTCATAGAAAAAAAAACAATGTGTAATTCCCAATTATTATTGATGTCTTCATCAACTTATTATCTTGTTTTCAATACACGTCTTACGCAGAAAAACGTTTTTTTTTTATATAATCATTAGATAAATAAATTTTTGCTGCCTTAAATATCATAATAGGTAATGCGATATATCAAATTTTACAACTGAAAAATTATACAGTCCGCTTTTCCTTTTTTTTAATTTCTAAGAAAATGATAAACGGCTGATGCCTTTAAAAAAAAAATAACCCTACCTATTTTTTTAAAGGTTACATAGTCCGGCTAAATGTACTTAAATTATTTTTTAATATAGGAAATAAATAAATAATTAAGATTTTTTTTTCGGGACGACCGGGTCCATCGGTTATCGGTTACGTTTAATCTAATAAAAAAAAAATATAGAAACAAAGGCCACCAATAAGTTCTTTAAAATGAATCATAACTATGCCCACCTCTTACAAAATAAAAATTGGGTATCCATTTTATGGGTGCAATTAATAGTCGATTGATGGTGAGTTTAAAACGATAACACCCGGTGTAATAAAACATTGTAGCTCACCTGCTCCCCAAATTAAAAGTATTAAAGCTCTGAAACTGCAGTTTGTGAATGGGTAAATATACGGTATATTTATACACATATATATATATATATATACAGCTAATTTATGGTCTATTTATGCATCGTATTTATTTGGTATATTTATAATAGGTATTTATATGTATAGTTATACAGCATATAGTATATTTATACGTTGTATTTATACTTCACACGGTATATTTATACAAGTCATAATATATAGTGTACCTACTGCACTTATACAGTACATTTACGTACCATATTTACGCAATGGGCAGGGGTCCTCCAAATGAAAATGTTGATGCCATTTTAACATTAAAAAAGCCGATTTCTGATACGAAGGGGCAGGAGGAGGTCAAAACTCCCAAAAAAATATGAGGAGGTTGTTATCCGTAAATGAGCACTATATGTATGCAGCAACGTTTTACAGTATATTTATATTAACATTATCGTTTATTTTATAATTGTATAAATATACATTTTTGACTGTATATTTAATATATATATACACGCCGCATCACTAATTGCAACAAAGCAACCGAAAATAATTAAAATATTTCTTTAATTGTTCCATTTGGGGGAATGGAAAAAAATGTCAAAAAAAATTATTATTTTTTTGAAATAGGTTGTAATTAAAACGCGAGTTTTTTTTTCCCTAAAAAACCCGCAAAATGTGGGTCAAAACCCGTCAGTGTGTATTGTTGTTGCTTATTTAATTGTTAGGTATCCTATAAATTTCGATTTTTTTTTTATTTGCGTTATAGCTAGAGGACTTTTTCGAGATTACTGTGTTTTACCGTGATAATTATGGGGTAAGATAATAATTATAGACATTTTATTTCATTCAAATTCATCAAAATCACATTCTTCCTGTCATTAATCGTTAGATTTATTGTTATTCGTATTATTCATCGAGCTTTTATCATGTTTTATGGGAAATTTGATCGGTTTGAGAAATTCCTTTCGATTATTTTTTTTTTTTAAGTTGGCTAATATTTGTGGGAACTATACTGTCACTTTCGGATTTGGTTAATCGTTCTTGACATTAATTTATTTCTTATTTTGGTTTCAGGGTGGAGATGCTTTAGGTTAGCCGACGGTTTTGAAGATGGTGTTACTTCCGGGGAAATGAAGTGAAGATCGTATGGTAGGTTTCCGATGAATATCAGAACGGTAAATGATGAAAAAAAAAATTGATAGTAATACAGTCTGGATGAATGGAGATTCTAATGCCCTGGTAGATGTCCTGGATTTAGAATTTTTCGTTTTTGAGAAAAAAATAGTTTCCCGGGAACCGGGAATCCAAAGTTGACCGTTGGCTAGTTTTCTCTTATTTTCCTAATTTTTTTTTTTTTTTTTTTTTAATTTCTTTCTTTTTTTTAAGGAAATCTTGAAGGTCGGGATTAAAATTTTTTTAGAACTCAAGGAATTGAATTTTCGGAGCTCTTATGTCCCGAAAAATTTCATGATAATTTATTTCGTTTTCGTTTAATTTCAGATGTACGATGGTTTCATCGGTAAAAGGTACATAAACGCAGCCTAGGAGCATCGTGGGAGAAGGAAAGATTTCTAAGTACCGTTGCAGATTCGGGGGTGGATGAAATTTTGGGTCTAGACAATCTTATTTAGAAAGTGGCGCCGTTGTCGTAACGAGTTCAGAATTATTTTCGGCGGAGAGGGGTAGCAATTTATATATGAATCGTGGTAAGTATAATGTTAATCTGAAAGGTTTTTATTCTCTTCCTTTTCGCTCCATTTTCTAGGGCTGGTTAAGGGCTCACTTGGGCCAAAATTGAAAAAAACGAAATGATTAAAATACTTTTTCATCGAGTACTGCTAGATTCAGCATATGCAACTCTTCCGAAGTTCAAAATCTGAAATTGATCCTATAATTCATCATTTTTTTTTTCAATCAAACCGAAAAAGCTCAAATTTTGAACGTTACATCTTCAGAAAGCTCAGATTTCGGAGAAAAATTGATGTAGGTTTTAAATTCCTAAAAACAGACTTGAATCTAGCAGTGCTGCACTTTTACAATATTTCAACTTTTTTTTCAAATGTTACAGGAGAAAGCTAAAATTCTCAGAGTTGTATTTTCTGAAAGCTCAAATTTTCCAGTTTCAGGTTTGAAAAATAATGAATGTGAATCCGGCAGTGCTCAATTTTCGTATCTTACATATAACTTTGGTATTATAACGCACAACGTTTTTTGTTTTGCCACTACAAATCGGGGACATGATTTTTCGAAAAAGCTCAAATATAGGAGCATAGAACGGCGTCTTTTTTTAAAACTTGAGCATTTCATTGTACTGGCCGGGAAGTTAGCAGTATAAACTTGATAATTCAAATAAAGTTTTTGTTTTTAAGAGCTCAAATTCTGAAATTTGATTTTTTTAAAGGCTCAAAAAGCTCAAAATAGTGATATAGTTTTTATCATGGGAGCTTTTTATTGTACTTCTCTGACTTTACGGATTCGAAAAATATCGTAAAAAAAGACTTTTATTTCAAATGCAGGTTGTAAGGGCCTTGCGTCCATTGTTTAGCAAGAAATCCTGTATTTTAATGGTAATATACGTTTAGGTTACCTTTAGGGTCCTAAAGAGGTCCACAACGGGCTCATTTTTGGCCCTTAAAGTCTTTTATTTTCTAGAGCCTACTTCCAAGGTTCAAAGCCTGAAAGATCAAGTAAAGCTTTTGTGAAAAACCAACATACAGGACTGGTTTCCAGGCAAAGAGATGAAGGAAAAAAAGGGGGTTTTTTTAAGGCTTCTTAGTGAATTTTGTGCTTTCTTCAGCCTCTTTAGCTAATTACTACAAATTGGAGCCATGCTGAATGAATGCCTAATCTGGGCCAGATTGGGTAACACTTAAGACGCCTTTCCAAAATTTGGATAAACTGTTTTATCCAATTTTTCCTAATCGGGGATATTATGTAAGCGATTTTGCACTTTTTTGACCTCCCTCCCCCCAGATGAAAGAGAGTCCCTGATACTTTTCCTTAATTTCCGTGAAAATGATTTTCTTTAACATTTTCCATAAGATTTCAGAAGCCTCCGTCCCCCTGCGTAAGCGCTGACTGAATCCCCTCCCCCCTAAGCACGTTTACGTAATATTAAACATATGTAGGGACTCCTTGGCCTTTTTTTCCAAGTTCGTTCAATTAACGAACCTCGTGAATCGGACTGAAAATTTTTTTAAAAATCGAACCCCATACAATTTTCTGGAAAGGAGCCTTTTTCCCTCCCTGCTTCCTTCTGTACAGATTATAAGATAGTCTCCAAAGAGAATACGAAAAACACGGTATGTTTTAAAAGGACTCCTCGTTTACGATGTAATTAGGGAAAACGTAAAGGGTAATTGAAGTCGAAGGAACAGGGAGGGGAACACTAATCAAATCGGAATGGTAAAGGTGGTGATTACGGCCTCAGGTTCATCTGATGTTCCCCCCCGTTTCTTTCGGTATAATTATTACAAATTGCGTTTATACCGTTATCATTTATATGTCCTTTAATCTTGTGCATAATTAGGTTTAACTATGAATATTATTTTTCGGCGTTTTCCCTTTTTTCACGGGTGTTTTTGTTCTTATTCAATTAAAAAAAGAAAGGAGGCCGGCTTTTGATGTTTTTATAAAAAAAAAAAAAAAAGGAAAAGGTGATAAAGATCGCCGGATTGTTTTAGACCATCAGATTGTGTGAATGGGAAAAAAATGATTAATAATCGATGATCGGCTTTAATCTGATCAAGGGCGAACTCAAGGATCGATTACTTATTCATTTCACGATCTCGTCGGGTTTTTATACGTATATGTGCGGTATATGAACCAACATAAAATTTTTTTTTAAAGGTTATCGGCTCAGGTGATCTTTTTGCCAAACAAGATTTTTGTATATTATTTTGGAGACAGATTTTCTCATTTTTTTTTTTAACGTGTCAAGGATCGAAAACGAAATTTTTATTACTCAATAACGAGGTTATAAGAATAAACCGCAAAAACCACGAGGTTTTTATCACACAAAAGAACGAAAAATATCAACAGCGAACGCGTTGCCCCAGGACATGTTAAATAATCATGGCAAATTATAGTCGTAAAAATAGAGGAGTTATCATAATTGTTCGGGAAAAAAAACACGGGGGGCAATTAAACTGGATTTGACTTCGCAAAAAAAAAAAAAATGAACCATATCCGGAACGTTTTTCGAAGAACCCAATCTCGATAGGGCCTTGGAAAAACGTCGTTGGTATAATTGGTGATAGCTGTGAACGATTATCGACAGGTTCAAGGTTTTTTGCCGCAATTATACGGGCTATTAAAAATGATATATTTGAATTTTTTTTTTCAGGGGGAAACGTCCGGGAAAAAAAAGAAAAATGTAAGTGGAATGCGTTTGACCTTTTCGGGGAAAAGAAGAGAGGAGAAAATCGCAGCCCTGTGACCTCAAATCGATTCATCAAACATGGAACAATGCAGTGACAATACCAGGAGCTTTCCTGACTTTATCCACTGGAAGGGTCAAAAGAGGGATGATGGTGACAACGTACGTATGATATAATTATTTATCTTACATTGTTTAATGATGTCTGGAAAAATTTTTGAAGGGTGTCGTTGTACGGGTTTTTTTACCTTTCGACAAGAAGCGAAAATATTTCTAAACTCATCTGTTGTTTTTTGGGAAAAAAAATCGGAAATTTTTACAGTCAGGCTGAGTTTTAAAAGACCGGTTGCTGATCAGGTCCAGTATCAGATTTATTTAAATTTGGGTGACGAGATGTCAGCTTTTTGACATAAAAACTTAATGCTGACTGATATTTTATTCGCCCATGGTTCCCTCTGGCACATATATATAAGTTATATTTTGCTTTTAAATTTTACAAAATATTTTTCCGCAAAAGGCTTACGTTACGCTTAATCTATCACTCTATTTCCCAGGATTTTTTTTTTCAGAATTCGCGTCTGTTCCCCATTTCCTTTTTTCAGGTAGTGTGGGAGTGACGGGGTTATTAGGTTGGCGTACCTCCTCCACTTGCTTTTCTCCTCTATTTTTCTTTTTCTGCGGTTTTGATCTCTGTCGCTCTACCTATCAGTTCTTCATAAAGTTTTTCTTTTCTTTCCATTTTACCCTTTACCTAATCTTTACTGAGTCCTTTTTCCTCTACATAGGTATTTTCTTCATTTACATCTTTCATATTTAAAAAAAATTATAATTTTTCGTTAATTTGATTTTTCAATACTCTTAAAAATTTTCCGAAATTCCGTATGTGGGAAATATTTACCTCAAATATTCTCGGGAATTTTACTTCTCTTAGTTTCCGCTGGTAGAAAGAGGGTGAGAAAATCGGATATTGGCCAAATTAGGCTTTCCCAAATTAAGAATTTTTTTAATTTGGCTTTTGAGAGTGGTCCTTATTTTACAAATTTTTGGATTTCGGCGAACGCACCCCCTAATTCTTTTATAGCAACCGAAAGAAGATTGCCGGAATTTTTTCAGATTTTTTGGACGTCGTTTAGCCATGTCTCCTGGTACCTGAAAATTTCGGAATTCCCGAAAAATCAAAAATTTTATTTTTATGTAAAAATGGTGCTTTCCTATTCGGATTTTAATGCAGATTACGAAAATGAAGTTAGAATTCATTTATATGACAAGCGATCACTGTGCTAGAGGACAAAAATATGAAAAATTTCGCAAAAACTTGTGACCAAAAAATTTTAATTTTTCGGTCTTTACGGGAATTTTGAAATTTTTAAGTCCCAAAAGACATGCCTAAATGTCGTCCAAAAAATCTGAAAAAATTCAGGGAATCTTCTTTCGGTTACTGTAAAAGAATTAGGGAGTGTGTTCTGTTCGCCCAAATTCAAAAATTCGTAAAATAAGGGCTACCCTGTTGAACGGCATTTATATCCAAGAATATTTTGGCTAGGTCCAATTCTTTATAATCCAATCCTTTCACCACTCCTTCGGGATTCGAATAAATCCAATGTATAATAGTTGTACATCCTCGTTACACCTTTCCGTTTTTTTATGCCAATAAAACCATTTTTCACTGTGCGGTTGCGTGCGCGGACAAGTCACGTCTAATTTTCTAGCGGAAGTTAGTCACCTATAGTCGCATTTTTATCTTGGAATCACCTGCTATACCTTAATAAAAGGATAGCATCTTTATGAATTAATTTATGCAGACTCCATTTAAATTTATTACGTAGCGTTACCGCTTGTGATGTAAAGGATCCAACCCTTTTACAAATATTTCTTTGCTTATACGAGGCGTTATAAATTGAAATTTTCTTCCTTTTCAGTGCGGGGAAAATACGACTTACTTCCTCCATAACTAATTCTACTCTTTTTTTTTCTCTGCTTTCTGCATTTAAAATTAAACTCCGACATGTGCACCCTCGACTTTTTTTTTTCTTGAAATTACTTTTTTTTTTTTTTTCGAAGGGGCTGGAATCGGTTGAAAGGTATGAAATGTTCCGAAGTAACCTATTTTCCAAGGACGTTTAACCTGAAACAAGTAAAATGAAGCTGAGCCTGGCCCGAGCCGCGGGCCCCACACTATAATTAAGTTCTCCTACCCTGTAATTACAGACAGTAAATTTTGTTGCGGGGGATTCAATTTTGACTCATTTTAAAATGACGAGATTCGGAATCCGGGGAAAACAAAAGGGCTTCGTCTTTTAAGGTTCCCCTCTCCGAGGAGCAATGAATTGATAGTTGACTAGATAACCTATTTATTTATTATTGTAACCTCGTTTATCAACATTTTATTGATTCTGTTGAGTCTGAACTTGAAAGAGTTAATATATTATTGCGCATGTCTCCTTTTTCATGTGAACATTTTCTTTCAATCGATATTTTCCACTATGGGTCGTCAGGTAGGTGTCTTGCATCCGCGATTTGGTTCCCCCGCGCCAAAAACATACATCGAGGGTGGAATTTCTTTTCTTTTTTTTTTTTTTCTTTCCTTCGTGAGAAAATAATAAAAATGGAAAGGGATTTTTTTTTGTGGTTTTCGTCCCCACGAAAATCACGGAATGATGCACTTAAAAAAACGTAAAAAAAAAAAAAGAGAAAGAAAGATCATTTTCCTTATTGAATTTGAAAATAATAATATTTTCGTGATTGCCAACAACACGGATTTGTGAACCCCAACTGAGGAAAAAGTAACACCCCACACTGGTTAGGGGAGAGTTTTTCACTCATGCGGTTTACATCAAAGCTCTCGGATTACTTTACACTGGGATGTTGGGTGTCAAAGGTCGATCTGCAGGATTTGTAGCTTCCCTATTATTTCTCATTTAGTAAGCCAATTTTATTTTATTTTTATGAACCCCTCATTATTGTGATGGCGTTAAATTATTCGGAGAATTTTCCTTTAGTTAATTGATTGTCTCATAAGACTTTTCAGGATGCTGTCGTGTAGACGTATTTTTAAGTTTTAACACTTTTTGGTCGAGAAGTAGCTGCAGGTTTCTAATGATTCCGTTTCGGCGCTGCGTAGGCACGTTGGGCGAGGAGGAAGTCTTTATAACGCTGATAAGGGGAACGCTATGGAACGCCATGTTCCATCTTCGTTTCTTTGCAAAGAGTAATCAGTTTCAATATTTTCGTCATTTTTTGGGCACATTTAATTTTGATCATAACTAAAGAAAAAATGGAGATAGAACATGGAGATAGAAAATGCTTCCTTTTGGTGAGATAAAAGTCATGGTGTGACTTTCGACTTGATTGGCCATATTTTTGTTTTTTCACTTATGCCTTAAATGGCGAAAATCTTTATATGTCGTTTTTAGAAAAAACTAAATTTAGGTACCCATTCCTATTTATCTGAGATCAATTTTGGGCTATTTTCAAAATTTTAAAATCTTATGGTACGTCCGAGTAATTGGAACCCCGTTTCTTGACATATATGCCCTTTTGCTCCACGCCAGGCCCTATTTTCGCAACATACCATTTTTTTTTTTTCAAAAGTCTATAAAATAAGAACCTTACCCTAAAAAAATCAAATTTTTAATTTTTCCAACAAACCTAAAAATGCTTTAAGGCAGAGGAAGTGTAATTCTCTCAGTTGGGGTTATCCATATGAGGATCTAAGAGGGAACCGGGAAGATGTTCAGTAAAAGAATACACCAAAGGCACTCTAAGAGTGGACTGGAACCACCGACCTTTCGTTTTCATGACGGCTGCTCAATCAAATTTTTATATCACTTTTAAAACTGCAGAGATTTTATAAAATTTTCCACAAAAACTTTTTTTTTTTCAAAAATTTTATAATGGCCATGAGCTCAGGGTGATAATTTTTTTTTGTCTAATCTAATTCAGGATTCATTTTTAGGATTTAAAAAAACAAATTTGGATCGTGGAGCCGAGATCGGAGGACATCGATTTTATTTTGGATCTTCCCTAATAGGTGCCATGAAATCAGCACTACAATAAAAAGTTCCAATGATAAAACCTACACCAGGATTTTCAGCTTTTTTTGAGCTTTAAGAAAAACCGAATTTCAGAATTTGAGCTTTTAAAACAGAAAGGATTTTTGCCCGAAAAGTTAGCACTACCTAGGATAAATACCCATTTTGTAATGCTAACTTTTCGGGCACTACAATGAAAAGCTCGAATTTTAAATTAGACGCCCTTCTATGCCCCTGAATTCCGAATTGAGCTTTCGAAAAACCATGTTGCCAAATTTGTAGCTACAAAACGAAGTCAGTTGCGCGTTATAATACCAAAGTTACGACATGGAAATTGAGCACTGCTAGGTTCCCAGCTAATATTTTTCAAACCTGTAGCTGCAAACGGATTTTATGTTATTCTACTGAATTTGAGCTTTCAGAAAATAAATCTGAGAATTTGAGCTTTCTCCTGTAAAATTTAAAAAAATATTAAGATATCGTAAATCTGGCAGCACTGCCGGATTCACGTCCGTTTTTTTTTTTTTTCAACTTTAGAATTTAAAAGCTACCTCAAATTTTTCACCGAAATTTGAACTTTCTGAAGATTGGAGGTTTCGAGATTTGAATAAAATTTAATATAAAAAAATAAAAAGTACTATCGGGTTTCATATTTTGAGCATGCCAGGAATTCCAGTCCCCGTAGTGGACACTACGGATATGGAGGACACTACGGGAGAGACACTACAGGGAATCATTGACTTAAGTCATTCATGGAGCCTTTTCGCCTCCCTCCCCAAAAATGCTTTAATTTGAAAAATTGAATCTCTTCTCAAAACCTGCTTTTTGCACGAAATCAAATCCTGCATTTCCTCTCGACAGTTACTCTCCATCGAAAAGTTCATCGATCATCCCCATAAAGCGCACCAATTTTCTGAGTATCAAGAATTTGTCAGGTCCGTGATTCGATTTGATATCACCACCGATTTCGATGCGGATGCCATCATTTTAATAATGAAGCCTGTTAAATTTTTTTTTTTTTTTTAAGAGTAGCGTGATCATTAGTGTGACGTTTAACTGAATACCACTTTGGTCAATCCTCGTTTCGATTTTAGCTAATAATGATAATGGTTTCCTTTCAACAACCTAATTAAAAATCATTTTCTCATTGATCTAGTTTTTTTTCCTGTAGTTAAAAAAAAAAACTTTGTAAGTCATTTCAGCTGAATTGTTTTTTTTTTTTTTTTTTTGTTATATCCTGTGGCATATCGTGACATTTCGAATATCTTTAAAATCCGGTGATATCTCCCATAAATCATTGCATCAAATGGAGGAAAAAAAAACTTTTTTCTTTTTTTTTGGTTTGCATTTATTCTTTCCCTAAAAATGACACGATTATCACTTTACAACCACTTGTCATGCGATGGTATACAATTGCAATTTGTAATGACAACATAATTTTCCGAAAGGGATTTTGGAATCTATCGGTTGGCAACATTTGCCGTAGGCCCGGAGAATTACATGGCTAAGGTCATTAAATAAACAGCGATCCATGTTTTACAAAAGCTATAATTAAAAAATATTTAATATTCCAGTCTGACTGCGAGTACGTGTTGTACAACAGGGTGTCCAAAAAAAAAAAAAAAAAGAAGTACGTAATTTTCATTCATTGTTTTTTAATACGTTGTCACGTGGATCG
Source organism: Liposcelis bostrychophila (assembly GCA_037577465.1). Classification (NCBI taxonomy): domain Eukaryota; kingdom Metazoa; phylum Arthropoda; class Insecta; order Psocodea; family Liposcelididae; genus Liposcelis; species Liposcelis bostrychophila. The sequence goes on from CM075211.1 coordinate 2,962,816, forward strand.
TTTTACGTCCAGTTTGACCGGTTTCCCAGAGTTTTTTGAGGAAAGCCGCCAAAAAAAAAAAAAAAAAAAAAAAACAAGTGAAAGCCCTAAAAAGAAGTCAAATGCTCATATTTTCCTGTCAGAGGATAATGATGATGGTGTGAACGTGTTGTCGGTTTACTTGACAGCTCATGAGCTTAATTACAGAATTACGAATTAAAACAGTTCGTGTAATTTTATATTCGAAGGAATGCGGAATATAAAAAATAAAAAAAAGCTTTTTTCTTAAAAAAGAAAATGCTTTCGAGTCGGGAAAGGGAAAAAAAATCCCGGATTTGAGTACAATTTATTATTCGAAGCTAAAAGTAGGCAGCCATGATCAAAGGAGAAACACTACGATTTATCAAGATGGTTGATAATGTCGAAACTCCAACATGGCTCGTTCTTTATAAAACATACTACTCTTTTTTTTTTTTTTTTTCATTTTCGAACACGAAAAGGCCTTATATGGTTCATTTCATCAAATTTTATTAGCAATTAAAATTTTTAATTAAAGAGCCATTTATCACTGTTTAGGTATATTGGTAAAATCTGTAATGTTTAATCGAAGAATTTATCTTCCATGGAATTCTCATATTAAAAATTGTTTTCGTTGGAAGATGGTTTTTCGAAGTGCGAGACTTGTTCTGGGAGGTTTAAGGAATTAAAAGTCTGATAAATCTTTAACGGGAAAAATATGGCTGTAGAGCACGAATGTTGGGTCGAGAGACTGACAGAAAAATTGAATATGAGCTTAGGAAGTATTGAGCAGAAGAAAAAAGGATCGAAAGAAATAAACGTACACAGAAACGTAGCCAGAGCATATTTTTAGAGTTTTTCACCGAACAAAAAAAAAAAAAAAGACTTTTTAAAAACTTGTTATTTTTGCAACCGCCCCCGCGCCCCCTTGCTCTCCAAAAAAAGACTTCAATTTTGAAAAATTCTTCACCTTCAATTAATTGTTCAGCTTTAATTATTGACATACATCTCTATGAGTCCTGAGTAACCCCCTCTTTTTCCCCCCTTTAACTTTCGGATTTATTCCCTAACGCAGATGTTGTATCATTTAACGCTTAAATTCAGTAAAATAAAATAGAAACCGTTATCAGTTACAGGTTTGAAAAACATTAGGGTTGAACCTGGCAGTCCTCAATTTTAATGACATATAGCTTTGGTATTACAACGCACAACTTTTTTTTGTTTTGTAGCTACAAATTTGGGAACATGATTTTTTGAAAGCTCAAAGTGCCATGGAAAGACGTCTATTTTAAAATCAGCGGTCCAAAGCTTGGAAATCTTCGTCGACCAGGATTGTTACGAATTTTTCTTGAAATCCGAAATCGGCATAGGCACTGGCACCGGCATCACGAAATTGTTGGAGCTAGGAGTTGTCACCGGCATCAGTGCCGGCCGCTGGCACCGGTGCTGGCATTGTAATTAAAAAGTCGAGATTTAAGTGATTTCACAAGAAACAAGGCTGCTAGATAGAACGGTGCCTGCGTGATTCATGAAATGATATTTTCAAACATACCCAGAATGGCTCTATGATTTTTTTTCTACTAAAATCGGAATCGGAGGCGGCATCGCATGTAGCGATGCTTATGGTGGCATCGGCATCGGCATCAGTGGTTGGTGCCGAAATTGGAATCGAGAGTTAAATAAGTAATGTGGAATCTAAATCGGCACCGGCATCGGATTTGGATTCGGACCACTGCCTAAAATTTGAGCTTTTCGTTGTACTGCCCTGAAAGTTAGCAGTACAAAGTCGACAATGCAAATAACTTTTTGTTTTAAAAGCTTAAAATCTGAAATTTTGTTTTCCTGAAAGCTCAAAAAAATCTTAAAAATCTCGCATGGTTTATATAATTTGAGCTTATCTTACCCTTACACAAACTAGTATCTACTGGTTTGTGTAAAGGCTCCAGGTTCTGTTCATTCGTTGCCCTTTCCAAAATCAGCCTCTTTCTTGCCTTCTTACCAATTCGTTACTCTAAAACCAATAAAACATTTTAAGACGTTTCCTGGTTACGGCCCTGATTCAAAGGCGATCAAAAACATGATTCCTGTTGTGCGTTTATCAAAATACCATGTCTTTCAATACACATAATGGAACCGATTATATCTCCACTTATCCACGGTGATTGCGGTCAAATAAAGCCTTGAAGTTTTAAATAAAAAAAAAAAAAAAAAAAAAAAAAAAATTCGATAATGGGACCTATGTTGGCAATTACCTTAATCATTTAAAAAAATGATTTTTTTATAACTTTATATATGTAAAAAGGAAATGGATATAATTTGGGACGTCTGACTTTGGTTTAAGAAAGAAAAAAAAAAAAGGATTCTGTTTGAAGACCATACAGCGATTATGACAAATGGGCTGGGAGAGAAAAAAAATATGAAAGATGATCCCTCCGCTATCACGTCAGCTGTATGCAAGCGACATCATGCATGTGCACAATCAATAACAATCCGAAGATTAATGGGTCGTATTTCATCTGTTTTTCGCATTTATGTCGCGATACTTTTCACCAAAACGAATTCATCATTTTATTGCATTTAATGAGATATTTTCGCATGTAATTATTGTTTTTACGCCCGAGCTAAAATGACAAGGGACGGGTTCACTTTTCGGTTTTTGCATCGCACAAGTGGATTTAGATTTTTGGAAACAAATAATGGGAAAACTCAAATTAGAAGCCTCTGTAGATGTCAGGGGAAAGGTATAATAATGACACTGTGTAAGTGCATAAGGGCTCTTAACTGAATTTAAACTCGAGTTGCATATTTACATTTTGGCAGATGTTGTTGACCACGCGGAAAAATCCCTTGCGCAATGCAGCGGTTTCGAATAATAAAAAAAAATTACAGTGGTTTGCCTGGCAAGAAGAATACTAAATCACAAGCTACGTCCGTAGAATATTTTATTTGTGTCACCTAGTGAAGAAAAGATGGCGGCCAATCAGCAAGGTTTCCTTGCTGATTTTTTGTTTTGTACCTACAAATTTGTCTCCATGATGTCTGTTTTAAGGAAAATATGTCGGTCTTTAAAACTATCCGTACGTCTTAAGGTTCTCCGGTGCTACGTTTGGTCAACTCTTTTTTATGGATGCGAGACCTGGACTCTCAAAGTTTCCATGATGATGTAGTTTCCATGATGATGACGTAGAATCCTTCGAATTTTATGAGTCGATCGGGTAACCAACGACGATGTTTTGCGAAGATTGCATGAGAGAGAAGTTTTGCAAATCTTAAAACGACGGAAGTTGGAATACTTTGGTCGTTTTCTCAGAGAACCTAGATATGAGCTTCTGAAGACGATCATTCAGGGACATATCGAAGGAAAAAGGAGAATAGGCCGGAAGAACTTATCGAGGTTGCGTAATTTAAGAGCTTGGACCGGCTTAAGTGTCGAGGAGCTCTTCAGGATTGCCCCCGATAGAGACGAATATAAAAGTCTCGTTGATGGTCGCCTACGCCTGAACACAGGTACGGCACCGTAAGAAGAAGACCTAAAAATTTGGGAACATGATTTTTTGAAAGCTTAAATTTAGTGGCATAGAACGGCGTCTATTTTAAAATTTGAGCTCTTCATTGTACTGCCCGAAAAGTTAGCAGTACAAAATGGATAAATACAAAAAACGTTTTTGTTTTAAAAGCTCAAATTCTGAAATTCGCTTTTTTTAAAAGCTCAAAAAAAGCTAAAAATCCTGGTATAGTTTTTATAATTTCAGCTTTTTATCGTATTACTGACTTCACGGACCCGCTCTTAGCCTGCTTAAAAAATTGGGTTTTTAGACATATTTTCGAAGTCTCGCGCCACTGGCAAAAGCTCAAATTGAAATTTTTGAAATTTTTATCGACAACAACGTATCTAAGTAGTGATCGAATTTCCATCTGTCTTTTTTGCAGAAAAAAAATTAATTATAAAAATCGGAAAATCTAAGTTCTTACAGGCTCGTGTTAGGGTAAAGATTCGGAGCTCGCGTTTTGCACACAATATTTTTGATTTTTTTTTGTTTGTTTTTTTTTGAGACTTTTGAGGGAGAAAGGGGGGGGGGTACCATAAGTATATTTACAACTATAGTCATAACGGGCACTCTGAATTCCCGGAATTTACCTTCTTATGCAGAAAAATGTTTTCCATTCAAAAGTTTTCACCTTCCAAAAGTCATCTTTTTTAGCGATATCATTTCCATCTTTATTTACTGCATTAAATTCTCCTCTTTCCTTCCTAATACATAAATTTTTACTTACAAACACATTTAAAATAATCTTACGTCGTACCTAAACAAATATTTTGATACATTAACTCAGAGAGAAAAAAAAAAAAATCAAGAAAATGGAGCGCGTTTGCCATATGTCTTTAAATTATTACGAGTTGCTCGGGTGTTCTTGTAGATAAAGATCCAAACTAATACCACTGGCCTATTGCCGTCGAGTTTTTTTTTTTTTTCTTAACTCTTAACTCTTCATTTTTAATTGCGTCTGTTACGATCATGGTTTTCCGAAGCATTTATTTTTTCGCATAATTCAATCTACATATTTGATTGTTTTATAATTTGAAGGATAATTTGTGAGCGAGTATGTGTGTGTGCGAATGCATAAGAAAAAAGAAAAAAAAAAAGTTTTATCGAGTTTGGAGGACAGGACCTCCCAGGAGGCCGAGAGTTCAGACAAAGTAACGTGTACAAGGGCTGAGCCCAGTGACGGGGATTGATGAATGATTTCATTATTTATATAGACGTCTACTTTCTACAATACCACGGCACTTAAATATCGACGACGAATTTTATTTTTATTACTGTCGCTACCGGATGTTTTCCACGTTCCAAAAAAAAAATAAAATAAAAGAGCTTTTTTTTTTCTTTTTTTTTTTACGACGGAAAATTCGAAATAATTTCGTGCCGTCCGTGTATGCTGCGGTGCACGCTAGACACTGTGCCAAGTATTAACGTTGCATTTTATTCTCTTAAAGATAACAAATTTTTTTCCATGCGGCATTTTTTTTTTTTTTTACTGCATGCAAATGGTATAAAAAGATTAATTACGAAGTCAAACATACTATGTATTCTCCATGTGTATTGGGTGGGCCTTGGGACTTATCGTTTTTTCTCAGAAATTTTCAATTAAAAAAAAAAAAGAAAATCCGGTGGCTTTTCGTTTTTAAAGGCTGTTGACATCGATTTATACAGAGAAACACCTGTTTTTTATTTTCCTTCCTACGCCATTCCACCTCCTCCGCGATCCTCTTTATGTATGAGCTGCATATACGTATTTGTAAGCGTGTAATGTCAAAGAGATGCAATTTTCTGATAAAAGTTATGTGCTTTTTAGAAGCGCAAATATCATTATCGGGAAAATAAATAACCCGTAGTAGACTTTGAAAAATAAAATAAAATAAAAAAAAGCGAAATAATTTATTTGTGTGTAATGGAAAGCCAAGCTCATTATTTTACGAGCAATCGATAGGAAAGAAGGATAATGACGGGGTGACAAACGCGGTACTGTACATTGTGACACGTGTGACTTGACTAATGATGACACCAAAATAACATCTTAAATGATTAATTTTCGCTTTAAAAAGGTTGGGCCGTATTAAGTATAACCTATAAGGTAAATAAATTCGGATTGTCAATAAAGTTTTTCATTTTTTTGTATTGTGTTCATAATTTTACAGACGATTAAACTAATGGCTTCTTTTACGAATTTCGAGGTGCCTGATTCCGAATTTTTTTTTTATTTCTTTTTTTTAATTCGATTGAAAGGCACTTTACAAAATTCGTATTATTAACCCCTTTCAGCATGAGGCAGCCAATCCAAAAAAAAAAAAAAAAAGGTTTTTTTGGAGGCGTTTTTGGTTTTGAAAAGATTTCTGCAAAAACCTGATGGTCCGATTGGACCAGGATGGCGCAGACACTACTAAGTTTTTCCAGACATCTGCCTTTCGGTTAAAAGCGATTTTCATGATGTCTGATTTTTAGAGTATTTTTTTTTTTTTTTAAATTGGAGACACCCTTCAAAAAATAATTATGCAAACCTCAGGTTTTTAATTTAGGACGAAGGTTCAGATTTGGTTATGATTAGGTTTGGGAAACTCCTCCTTAAGTTTCCAGATATTTTCCGAAAATTTTCCAGAATCGAAGGTACACTATAATCGTTGGGAAAGGGTTAAAACTGCATGAAAACGTTTAAAATTTTCAAAACCTGTTAGAGACTTTTCCTGATTTTAAATAATAAATCCTGAGAAATAAAATTAGAAAAAAGTTGCAAGAAACTCCCAGAATTTTGAAGATCTTCCTCTTTAATCTTCCTCTTAGTGTGCCCTCTTAATGGCTCTTTAATACGTCCTCTTATTTGTCCTCTTAATAGGCCCTCTTAATGCGTTATCCTATTTGTCCTCTTAATACCTCCTCTTAACGCGTTTTCTTATTACGGCCTCTTAATGCATTCTCTTATTTGTCCTCTTAATACGTGTTCTTGATGAGTCCTCTTAATACGTCCTCTTAACGCGTCCTCTTATTACGTCTTTTTAATGCGTCCTCTTATTTGTCCTCTTAATACGTCCTTTTATTTGTGCTCTTAATGTGTCCTCTTAATATGTCCTCTTACTGCGTTCTTTTATTTGTCCTCTTAATATGTCCTTTTATTTGTGCTCTTAATGTGTCCTCTTAATACGTCCTCTTATTTGTCCTCTTAATACATCCTCTTAACAATATCTTTTTTTTTTTTTACTTTGAGGGAAGGTGAGGAGAAAGGGAGAAGGAGGAGAGGTTAATTGGTCGGCTTGATGCCATAGACCATCTACTTGCTTTTAGAATGAATTCGTTTTTTATGAGTGTCCAATGTCGTTATAAAGAGATCCAACTTAGCGTTTTGTGGGATCTACGTATTACAACGAGGTTAAGATGGCTGTAACTGTAGATCCTACAATGCCTGCTAGAGGGCAGGAGTGTCGGCGGTCACCCATCCAGTAGCTGGCCGTCATCAATGCTGCTTAACTTCACTGATCACGAGCCGCTATTCTGAATGAATCACCACTTCGACCCCTAACAATATCTTCTTAGCGTTCTAATTCCCTTCAAAAATTCTCTTGATCGTTGTCCTTTTAAAGTGGCCTCTTAAAACATGATATATTAAATTTCTAATAAGAAACAACTCTTTGCTGAAAATTCTCTTAAGCGGTTAAAAGTTTAATATTACATAACCTACTGAGTAAATTTTATTTAGGAAGCCAAAGTTCTTTAATACTGAACAAAATTTTTATAGAGTCCTTGGCTATAGGCCTCCACATTTTTATTATTCTAATCGCAACAGCGGACATTTCAGTCTTTAAAAAAATTTTTTTTGCTTGAAGATCTTTCAGATTTTAAAGAAGCTTGTCATCCATACATAATTTCCTATCCGTACCAAAAACGTGAATAATTTTTTTTTTTTTTAAATTATGCTAAAAAATTATGTCTAATTTAGTATTTCTGTTTTCATTTTCAGGATCGCCGTCAATCAAATAAGACTATCCAAGTTTTGCATGTTGTCGACGTCTTTGAGCCCTCGCCTGCATAAGATTTCAACATTTTGGTTTTAATTTATTCCACATCCGATTTGCATTAAAGAGCAGACGTCAATTATTCCGAGCGATTAAAAAAAAAAAAAAAAAACAGAAAACCTGCAAGTGCATCTGACTGCAAAGTTCTACAAAATTAAAACGGATTCAACAGGTGGGCAGAAAAGTTTCCTTTTTTTTTATTCTTTCGCGGGCTAAAAAAAAACTTTTATACAAAAAGTTTGGTCGAAGAAGAGGATGGAGAAGAGTTTTCCGCTGTCAGTAATTAATAATTCCGATCAAAGAAGAGAAAGAAAAAAAACTTTCTTCCCCAAGTTCAATAAACTTTTGAGAACTATTTTTGCTAAAGATGCCATTTGGTGATAGGGCTAATTTCAAGGTCGCGGCTCAGGGGGAAATGTGTCAGTCACAAATCAAAATAAAAAAGTGCCAGGAATAGCCCCCAGAATTTATTCACGTCGAACAATTTGTATTTTTTTTCCGGATGGGGCGTCACTTTTTTTTTTTTTTTAATCATAATATTATCACAATTTAATGCAAATACCAGTCATAAAATATCACTTGTTTGTTTTCATGTTTACGGTACTGAAATTTTATCTCAACTTGTTCGTTGACACATTGACATATTTTATTGGATAAAAATATTTTCTAAGAAGAATTTTAATTTAACGGAATTCTTAGCTGCGCCTTGACTCAATTTATATGGGTTTACTTGGACATAGCAATCCGCCCTTTTGGCGGGGTATCCATAGCGACCAACGGGGGCGGAACTGACGTCACTCGTGCAAGCACCTGGCTGTCACTCGACACTTTTCAGAGCTCGTGTTCTATGACAACATTTCCTCCTTTTCTTTTTCTTTCTTTCTTTCAACATGTTTTTTTTTTTCCCTGGATTTTGTATATCCTGCGAACCGAGACGTTGAAATATTCCTTCTTTTTTTTTTTAGGGTACATACTTAATTATTGTAAAAGTACATAGGGGTGCAGGGAAATGGATTGAATTATTTTCTTTTTAAATTCATTACGTTAATTGATGTATACGGGGTGGTTGCTCTGTAATTGGTCAAATGGGTTTTGTTGGGCTTTTTCCACTAAATTAAATGACGTTTAATTGAGTTCATAGGCGATGGGATATTTTTGTCAAATTGGGTGGGTGTTCGGAATCGAGAGTGCCGGACCCATGGGGGGGTGTTAACTTTTCGTAAAAGAAAAGCCCAATGTTACGTGACGAAGAGGGAAAAAATAGTGGCTCATTGCACATGTTTGGCCCCTTATTTTACGAATTTTTGAATTTCGATGTACATATACCTCCTAGTTCTTTTTTCGAAAGATTATTTACTGAATTTTGTAAGATTTTCTAGAAGTCGTCTAGCAGTGTCTCCAGGGACCTGAGATTTCGAAATTCCCCTAAACATCGGAAAATCAAAAATTTTATTTTTATGTAAAAATGGTCGTTTACTATTCGATTTTTTTTTCAGATTACGAAAATAAAGTTAGAATTTATTAACGATAAATGATTACTGTGCTAGGGGACAAAAATATGAAGAATTTCGCAAAAAATTGTGTCAAAACAATTTTTGATTTTTCAGTTTTTACGGGGATTTCAAAATTTTTAGGTCTCCGGGGACAAAGCTAAACGACGTCCAAAAAATCTGGAAAAATTCAGGGAATCTTCTTTCGGTTTCTGTAAAAGAACTAAGGGGTGCGTTCACCGAAATTCAAAAATTCGTAAAATAAGGGGCTAATCTAGAGAAGGACAAAAATTGATTAAAGTGATTTGCTGATGCTTGAAGTACGTTGAGGCAAAAAGCATTTAATTTCAACCCCTGAGTCTTTTGGACTTTAATCATTAAGTGCCTTATCAAAGTTTAAGTTGGCTGCTTTTAAAAATTTTGTCTTGGAATTTTTTTTCAAGGGTTTTATCGAATTCCTTTTTTTTCTCTAATTTTAGAGCTTTTAAGGTTTAGTTTTTTTGGAGAAAATTCCTCTTCGTGTTTTCGCCAAAATTAATATCTCTGCGCTTTTTTTTTTTTTTTTTTTTTTTTTTTTTTTTTATTTTTGATTTTTTCCCATGGAATCTCTTTTAAAGAGTTTTTGAAATAGTATATTGTTATACTAGGAAGGTAAATGAATTTTCCCGTTGAGGTTTTTAATTAAAACCTCTACAAGAAAATTCATTTGCCTCCCTAGTATTGCAAGATATAAAAATTACTTTTTAAGTGATTTTTCTTGAAAAAAAGTACACATTTCTTTGTTTACGAACACTAAGAATATGGCGAGTTCCATATAACAGGGAAATAGGCCTTCCCTCCCGGTTTACTTCAGTAGGAAGTAGATCTTCCTATCGATGAGTTATGACAAAAATATTGCTACCTGCATTCCACTGCATTACCATTGCATTGATTAGCATTTTTTGCATGACTTGGATTACCACTGAGTTGCTTTTGTTACTTTGCATTTTGTCGTACAGTTGCACTATTTTTTTGAGGAGTAAACCCTCGGAAAAATTGTTAAAAAGAAATTTGAGAACAAAAATGTCCAGCATTAAAACTCGATAAACGGATTTGTCACACTCTCTAATTACTCATCAAAAAATCGTATGCCAAAATAAAAAAACCAAAAATAGAAAAAAAAAATCCGCCCACAAAAAAAAAAGAAAAATTAAAGTATAACTTACAAAAAGTTGTTGAAAAAAGTTAGTAATTACGGTTACGGTAAAGTGAAAAAAGAAAAAAAAAATACAATAAAGCGGTAGCTGACAGAAATAAACAGTGCCTCAGTAATCAAATCAGTAATCAGTAATAACAGTTGAAAAGCCTTAATTTAAAAAAAAAAAAAAAAAAAATTCCTAAGAATGTGACTTATGCTTCAGTTTCGTTATCCTAAGATGAATCCGAAGAGCATTGAAAATAATACGGCAGACGAAAATAATTCCCCCGAGATTAGAATTAAATACCGTTTTTTAATCGACAGTTAAGTTTGATAAGAAAATATGTATGATTATATTATATGTACGGTAGGTCAGTACCTCAAGGTAGTGCCGCGGTCATGCTTAGCTTACGGAAAAAAGAGTTAAACAAAAAGGAAAAAGAAAAAAGATTTTTGGTAGTTGTTTAAAGAGTTCGCCAGGCGGATTGTGACGAGAAAATTACTGTGATCTGGGCCAGCTGCCGTGCAGGACTCCACCTACCCGGCTTGATGCCAACTTCATCTTGCTTTTTTTTTTTTTTAACCTTACCTTTACTCGGTTTGGGAAAGTGTTTATGGTTTTGCCGAAAACATGCATTTAATTTTTACACTTCGCACTTCACTAAATACCTTCCGTCTTTGTTTTGCATAATTTTCTTCTTCGAGTGGTAATTATTAGGCGTGGATAATTTTTTTTTATCGCCCAGGAAAAAAAAAAGAGAGATAAAGATGTAATATAACGAAGCGTTTACTGCCCCATTTTGGTTTTTTTTTTTTTCCTTTTTTTATTGACCTTGAGCCGAAAGAGTTTTATAACGTTCCTTGGAGAATCGTAAATGATTGCAATTGAAAAATCATAATTGCGAATATCTCTCGTGATAACTCTTTTATTCTTAGGTCAAAAATTATTTGACCTTTTGACATTCAGAGATATATATGCTAATTTATTGGTATTTTAATTCAAGGTCATGTACTAATTCCCTTATTTACTGGAAATAAATGACTAATTTTTTTGTGCTTATCGAGGAATGATATAATGTTCGGGGAAATTTTTTTTCTTTTTCTTTAAAATTGCATTTATTTTCTTTTCTTTTCTTTTTTTTACATCTTCCATATTTTATCCCCATAAAGAAAAAAAAATTGATTATTGCAAAATGATGATTAGGAAATAAAAATTTTAACTCATTGCAGTCGAAAGCCTATTTCCCTAATGACACTACAGGCAATAATATTCAATTTTTTTTATAACATTTTGATGCATCAACGCTCACAGCGGTCATTGGCATTGTCAAAAAAATTTTTGGGTGATCTATGTTTAGCTTATGGAAAAAAAAATTATTTTGTACAATTATAATAAATATTCTTAAACAGTAATTAAATTATCAGCAATAAAGTGTAAAAGTGTCAGAACCATTAAATAACTTCCTTCCTTAGCTTATGGACTGTTTTAGTAGCATTTAGCTTATAAAGCGTCTTAAAAATGGAAATATATGTTATCCCCATAAGCTAAGCATGGGAGGAAAAATCTTCACCAGCTAAATATGGTGGCTTGTTACCTTTAATTTAAACAATGAGACATTGCATTTCAAGTAATTATTTACAATAATATTGTAAATATGATTTTAATTCCATTAATTAATAATATAAATTTTTAAAAACTGTTCCCATAAGCTAAACATAGGAACAAACAATTATTTTGACCAAAAATTCAGTGGTGAATTTTTTTTAACACATACATCTGAGTCAGTACCAACTTGCTGAAGCATTGATTTGCATCAGAAGCATAGTGTGTCAATTTTGATACATCCGTCCCCAAAAGAGGACATAATTGTTTATTGAAATAATTAAAAGTAAATATCATATCAGACACAAAGCCCAAATCCAAGTATTAAATTTTATTTAAAAAAAAAAAAGAAGAAGTTTTCAACGAAAGCTTGTGCTCCCCTAGACGGTTGAGTGCTTAGGCTTTGAGTCTGGCTACAGGGCCGATTATAAAAAATAATTCAAAAATGGGAATTACCCGAATGTAGTTTGGAATTTTTAAAACAACTTGCTTTAGAAAAATAAACATATAGGCCCAAGTTTTTTCCTTCTTGTCTACATTCCATATTGAACTTTCAATAATTGGCTTTAATAGCACCTTGCCGGTTTTTTTTTATTTGCAAAAGTTAATTTCTTAATTATCTTCTCTTCTTACTATATGGTGCAACTAATTCGTTATTAATCCTAATTAATATCAGTTATCTGCATTCATTTCAATATTTTAAAAAAAAAAAACAAATTGGTGATTACCACCAACCGACGTTTCATTACGTAAAAATTTTCCCTTCTAATTATTTTTTCTTCTTTTTTTTAACTAACTCAAGGTTAAGCTCGCGGACATTACGGAAGCTCTCTCGTTTAAAAAAAAAGAGCGGAATAAAGAGATCTCGATTTACTCTCTTGATTGTTATTATTACCGGGGAATCGATCACGACAACAACAAGGAGCTCAATATCCCAAGAAAATTGAGAAAAATCCCATCGACACGAAAAAAAATTGAGTCGTAAATTAAATTAAGCGAACGTCTTAAAACCAACAAAAAGTCGTGAAAATTGAAAATTTGGGAGCCTTGAGGTACGTAGCAACGTTAATTAACACATCAAATATCTCCACGAGTGAAATTTAAAATTCAAATCTAAGTTAAAATATTGGTAAACTGTAAGATTTATGTGGTAATGGCGGGCGTAATGAGAGGGTTAAGTATACCCTAGGCATGACATACAAGTACGAAATTACACTAGTTGATTATAGCTCGTTCGTTCTCGCGCATGCTCTCCGACACTCTCTGCTTACTATCTTACCTCTTATCTCATTTCCAAACCACTCTAAGGCAAATTCAGCTTCAAATTAGATGTTTATATATTTTCTTCATGAAAATTTCAATTAACATGGACGACTATGGTCAAAGTTAATCATATTTATGAGGATCATCATAGTGTTTCTACGGATTTTATAACGATTAATTATGATTATTTTTTTTTTTTCTCGAAAGAAAAGTTCTTTTCGGGCTGGTTGTGCACACCGATTTATTTTTGATAAGCGATGAAATTTGTCACGTACGCGATTTTTTATAAAACAAAAAAACAAAATTAACCTTGTTAAAAAAAATTAATAGTAAAGTTTTTGAAGGAGGAGTCGAAGGTAAAAGTGGGGGGAGGATTTGTCAAAATATTTTAAAAAAACGATTAATTTTTTTTTTTTTTTTAGAGAGAGAGTAAATTTGATGCGGACAAAAATACGATTTTTTTTTTCAATTTCATTTTATAATTTTTGAGCTACAGGCCGGGTTTAAAAGCTCTAAAAACCTGGTTATGGTATTTTGTCTGTGGCTCAAAAACCGTGCACCAAAACTAATTTTCGACTTCAAGTTCGTAATATACGCAAAATTTCCGATAGGAATCGATGGTCTTTTGTGCAAAAAAAAAAGGTTCATTTTCGGCCCTTTTATGAGCATTTTGAAAATTTCAAGGCCGATTTGACACCACAGGATGCCGTTCAAAAAATCTGAAAAAAATCAGGGTTGATACTCTACCTATAAAGAAACTTTTCCCGATATAGGAGTTTTGAAATTCCAAAAAAGTTTATTTTCGAACCACCCTAATTAACACTGACTATAAAATCTCATTTTCACCAAAACAAAAACAAAAATTTGGACTTGAGAAAAAATCAAAGTCTTTAATTAGAAAGCCATCTTTCTTCGAGATTTTTTTCTTCTAATTTTTCTCCTCAAATTTTTCGGGCACCACACTTCCTTCCGATTATTGATCTTTTTTTTATATTTTTTTCCTGGAATTGTTTTCATTGTTCTGTATATTTTGAACGATGGTATCGCCTGTCCTCCATAGCATTTTAGGAACCTTCCAATCCGGTAACACTACCAAACAAATCATTCATAGGGCTTTCTTCTTATTTAAAAAAAGAATTGATTAATACATCCTGCATTCTAGGCATGCTGGCTCGAAACTAAGATTTATATCTCAATATTAATTTTTTTTTTCTCCAGTTAAAAAGTTTCATTGTTTGAATGCGTTACTCTTTTTAAGATAGTTTCAGTTGAAGTTTTTATATGCATGAACCAGTTAAGCTTTTTTTAATTATGAATTTAAAATGAATAACTGGTTTTTTTATGTTTTATTTTTTTTTTTTTTTTAAATCAGATTTCCAGTAACACGAATTTAATTTGATAAATCGGACGTGATTCCATTTCGGGGTGCTGCCACGGAAAGAAAAAAAAAAAGTAAAATAAAATATATAAAGACTAAAAACATATTAATACATGTGGTATACAGATTTCCATTAAGATTACGTATTTAATAAATTAATATAAAAAATAAATAAAAAAAAAAAAAAAAAAAGTAACAAGTAAATGAATTAGTTCCAGGTTTCAGGTTAGTCTTTTAAAAGTATAAAGAAAAGGCGTATCGATCGAGGCATATTAATTGTTTCATATTTCCCATACAGTACCTAAACATGAATCCTAATGTACCTTGGCCACGCCCCTTCACCAATCCAACAGACTCTTTTACAAAGATTAATCTTTTTTTTTTTTGTTCTTGTAACCTTCACTTGAAAGTTTTTTCTTTTTTTTTTTTGCTTTGGGGACCCTAGGCGAAACAGCATTGTTTTCTTGAAAAAAATTTAACCCTCAATTTTTTGAGTTTTCCGGGCTGGAAAGTTGAGAAAAATTTCGGTTCAGAAAATGGAAAAGATTGGATGTAAAAATTCCAGTTAAGCGACAAGGTGGGTTGATAAGTGTGGTTGGTTAGGAATAAGGAACTTCCTAGGGGTGAGCGATAAGCTGGAAAGGGCCGGGTCGGGAGCAGGGATCCAAAGCTTGAAAATTTTGGCCGATCGATGCCGCTAGCGTCGACATCAAAATCGGACCCCTGATTTTAAAAATCGTCTAGAGTAGCTCTGATTTTTTTTTTTTCACTAAAATCGGAATCATCGAATATAATCGATGCTTGGTGGCGTCGGCATCGGCATCGGGTGTTAGTGCCGGAATTGAAATTGGAATCGGGAGTTAAGTAAATAATATGGAATTGGAATCGGCACCGGCATCGGATTCGAACCCCTGGTCGGGGGTTGATAACGCTGACAGGATCGCAGGGCCTAATGGTAATAATCCGAATTAAATCCGAATTAAAATTTTGAAGCCAATCGTTGAGATTCTTAGAAATCCAAAGATTCGAAAAACTTATACCAGGCATCATTTCAAAAACTTAATTTTTTTTCAGCGTAAACTGTAATTTTGAAATTCAAAACTCAAAAATGTTTTTTTTTTTTTTTTTAATTACCGGGGTTTGGGAATCCCGAACCTCGTTTTCAATCCGGGATCCCGGGATTAGTGTGGGTTTCCCTATGACTGTTTAATGCCAGAAAATCGTGCCTGGTCGGCTTATAAAAATCTTTTTTCCTCTTAATTTTAATTTTACTATTACTGTGATTCCTGACAATTAAGCAAGTTATGGCTTGTCATTTTTATTGAAATTAACAAAATTTTGGATAGGGGAAAAGAGTCCATTTTTGGGATTGAAAAATCGTCTAATTGGGATTGAAAAATTATCGGAACTGGGCTTAATAGATAATATTAGGGAAAATAGAAAATACTTAAGTATAGGGAAAGTAGAAGAGAACATTAGAAAATAATCCAGGATTTGCGTAAGAGTCAACCTGTGGAGGCAACCTCCCTGTCAAAAACACGACCAAAACCCTGGTATCACGTAAGAGCTGAATTTGGATTTTAAAAAAAAAATTACCTTCATAAAATTTAAATCAGTAAAATTGGAGGAAAGAAAACGCTGAAAAATTCTGTATTGGAAATTCTAAAGGCATGTTTTAATCACGAAGGAAAACTTTTCAGGGGGGGAGAGGGAAGATAATCGCATAAGAACAATCAAATCATTTGTAAAATACGGAAACTCCGAAAAAGCATGGAGAGAGAGAGGAGAAATCAAATCAAAACCGACGACGATTTTTATTCATTTGCTTGAGGCAAAGTGTAGGAGTGAAAACGGAAAATGCGATCGAGGAATTCTCAAAAACTCAGAAGGAAAATCAATTCCGGGCCGTGTGAGCTTATGAAAGGGAAGGATTTTCTAAAATTGAAAGATCGAAAAATCTTGCGGGGAACGAAAGATGAAAAAGATCACCGGTGATAACCTTACGAGAGGAGGGATTCTTTGATAACCGAGACGAATGATTTATTCGTAGCGCCACGCCCACGAATTGTGGGATAACTCTGGGTAAAGGGGAGAATCCCTGTAACAAGCTTTCCTGATAGCTAGACACTTGTCTCAAGCTCCACGGGTTTTCACGTCTTTTAACTTTTTCGAAAGGGAAATTGCATTAATTCGACGGATATATGTTATTGGTTGAATTCGTGGGGATTCCCAGAGGATCGTTTAAGGGCCAAAAATTTTCTAATACTCAAAAGGGAAGTGTTACGAATGTCCGACTGTAAGAGGAGTGGAAAATGTTTAATTCACAATAGAATTTAAAAAAAAAAACGGTAATGCAATATGTTAAGAGTAACCAATTCAGGGTGTCCCTTATTTTGGCAGTTTTCGAATTTCAAATCGTTTACCCCCAAAAATGGTTCTCCTTGCTGTACTCATAAACCCGAATTTATTTTATTTTTTTTACTCGACGGAAAAGCGCGGCGACTTGAGCTTAAAATTCCAAAAATTGCCGTAAGAGAAAAAAAAATCAACAATTTTGTTTTTTTTTTTTGCGAAAAAGATGGTTTCTTATCGGAAATTTTTCGTAGATCCCGAATCTGAATTCCGTTTTTTTATATCTTGTCCGGTTTTTGAGGTAGAAATTTTCTTCTATTTTCCGGGAAAATTTTCCAAAATTGGGTCATTAAAGGGTTAACGCGAATGAACGAGAAATTGGTTTTGACTCAAAACTATTCAAAAATAAAAATTTAGACAAATATTTTCCAGGATTTTTCCAGAAATTCCCCGGAATTCGGATCCGAAAATATTAATAAGGAAATAAAATCCAGACTTACGTGGTGAAAATTCAGTTGCACAAGTCCCAAAATATTTACGTAATCCTAGTTGATCTTTAAGTCCGTTCCTGCAAGTAAACAAAAAGAAAAGGAAAATCAGTAGAAGTAACCACGACAAATAAAGAAAATTTTCCACATTTTTTTTTTTTTTAAATAAAAATATCCTATAATGACGTCAATAAATTTTGATCTTACGATAATATTTCCCCCATTATTTAGAAAAAGAAATACAACAATGCAATTAATAATAATACAAAAAAATAAATAAATAAATAAAAAATGTTGTTGAAAATGTCGCGTCAAAAGCGAAATCTTTTCGATCAGTTCGCAATAAATTATATTTCAAACGAAAAAAAAAAAAAAAAAAAAGCTTGAATAATAAAAATAAAAAAACAATATATCGATATTATTCGAACATAAATCTCACCCTTACACAATTTTTATGAAATAATTATAGGTTATGCGGGCTCGAGAGGCTGAATTTGTTTGAATGTGACGGCTAATTACTCGATTTCTAATTAACTTAAAGTTTTTTTTTTTTTTCTGAATAAACTGGCCTTGATCGTTTTGTTTCTTTTTTTTTTTAAAGATAACGTTATGTATATTTTTTTAAAGGAAAATTTTTTTTCCCCTCTTCATTAATCATATATGGACAGTATAAAAAAAGAAAATTAGCTTTATAAAAAAAATTGTCATTATTCAATTATTTCGTCCTTTTTCATTCCGCTAAAAGTCGGTCATTTAAATATTACAATTCTTTGTTATTTTTTTTTTTCTCCAACAACATTTTCTTGTCATTACGTTAGAAGAAAAATGTCACCCTATAATTCTGTTTGTTATTCCTGTCAAAGGGGGCAAGGCATATGGTCAGATATTACACGGCAAAAGGAAAAAAAGAAGGAAGAAAAAAAAAACCATTTGGAACGATTCAATAAAAAGATAATGATGCTATGAAATTTAAATAACTGCCCACGGATTGTGTTCATTGTCGTCTTGGAAATCGTCCCACTGTACGTTTTCTTTTCTATGTCACCCGGAAAATTATGGTCGTATTCAATTCCCCCCCCCCCCCCTTTTTTTCCTTACCGGGATTTTAATATAAATTTCCATTTGCACGGCAAATATTAATTTTTGGCTCAAAAGCAATTCTTTTTTTTTCAAAAAAAACGTTTCAACTTTCTAATCGATACTTTGAGGTTTAGTGGAGCACGTCGAAATCTTGATAAATATTTTTAAAAAAATTTTCTAAAATATAATTTGGGCGCGGCGCAAATTCTTTTCCGTACCGCAAAATTAGACGAGAAAAAAAATCTACTCCGACAATGATTCGTTTCTTTTGAATTAAAGATAAGGCGATAAAAACTTCCGAAGAACCCGAAAAAAAGGAAAAGAAAAAAAAAGAAGGAAAGTCGAATGGACAGTTTATTTTTTTTGCTGATTCTAAACAATTTTATTTCTTTTTCGAGTTGATTTTTCCGTACATTTGATTTTCCACTCGATTTATTTGCGACCATTAAAGATAAACGCGGATCGAACAATTACACCCTTTTTCTCATTCGATCCTGTTGCGACGTCTTAAAAAACGTTTCTTTTTTTTCTTTTTTTCTTTTTTTTCTCCTTTTCTCCCCCAATAAATCTCTAAACGACCTTATTTGCATTTTCCTTTTGACTTTTATTTTTTGTTGTCCTTTTTTTTTTTTTTTTTTTTTTTTTTGAAAACTTTGTCTTGGATTTTGGTGGGGAAAAAACATAAAAGAAAACTTTTACGATGGCTGACGATTCCGGTCTTGGAAAAAATGTTAATTGTGAATCCATAAGCAAAGAAATATGAAATACTAATATTTTAAAAACATTATGCAAATAGTTTTTGAAACAAGAAACGATAAAAATATTTTCAAAATTTTGACAAAGGTTTTAAAAATATTTCTATTGTTTTTTTGCTTTGAAAAATATTATTTGCATAGGCCTAATATTTTTAAAATATTAAAAAATATTTAAAAAAATATTTTATAAATATTAATATTTCTTTGCTTATTGGGGGTCCGATTTGAATTTCTGTAACTCATATTTCCAGTTTCTGTAGGCTTTTATACGAAAATGTGATGCTAATACTGTATAAAATTTTTTCAAAATGAATGCGGAAAATTTGTATAAAATATGTATTATTTTTGTATTATTTGTACAAAAATTTGAACATACATAATTTTTACAAAATTTTTTCATAATTTTTTTAGGATGAAAATGTGGATATGCATAATTTTTGCATAACTTATTAAACAACTCTTTTTGGTATGGGGTGCTCCTGCTCTTTGGCAACTTTTAAAATAGAAATGTCCTAAGTCTGTCGTCCTGTCATTGTCGCCAAAATGTATGGTTATACACCCCTACTCCCACGGAACATTTAAAGATCGATGATAGCATAGAAGACTAAAGATATAGTAGAAGATTGAAGATTGAAAATCGAAAATGAAGATTGAACGCTAAAATTCAAAGACTAAAGATCAGAAATTAGGATAGAAGATTCACGATTGAAGACTTAAGATCAAAGATTAAAACTTGTCAGAGACTGAATTTTGGTGAAAGCCAAAGAGAAATGACTGAAGATCGCAGAGATAAGAGATTTACATATTTATGATAAAGATATAAGAGCGGAGATTAGCTGTTGATGATTAAATGTTAACACTGAGATAAGACTATATACTGTATTATAATTAACACTATAAGGGGCCATTCAAATATAACATTAGCAAATTAGGGGGGAAAGGTCCGAATCAGCCATTTAATAATATTTAATATAATCAGCCCCGAGATTAAAGATCGTAGAAGTTCTAGGGATCATAGAAAATCTTGGAATAGAGTAATTCCATTTAAAAGCGACCAAAAAAAAAGAAATTTGAACCGGACCCCTTCCGATTTTTTTCATTTTTGGTTTCTTATTTGTACCTACCTAGAGGTGTTCAGACCAATTTTCAAAAAAATTTTACCCCCACGGGTTTCGGAGTTACGGGCTTTGAAAAATTTCGATAATGTAGGGGCCCAACCTTCTTTGATTCGATGTAACTCCGGAACGGCTTGAGATACAGAGTCGTACTATGGCTCATTTGAAAGCTCTTGAAATAGGCTTTCATATGATATGTATCACGCTTGAGTGATAACGAATGACCTTTTGAGGTCATTGACCTAACCCTTTTGACCTTGAAAAGTTCGATTCGGACACTTTTGAAAATTCTGAAAAAATTCATGTGCCTTCGCACCTTTTTGAGGTACCTCCACAAAAAATTTCAGAATGGATTTTTAAAAGATAAGGGAGTTATTAATTTTTTACTAAATTTAAAATTCGCTTTTATGGGCGATCTCTTATTAAAATAGTTTATATTACGGTTTTCTATCTTTTAAACGACATTTAATATTGAATGACGGTCGTGTAGATGTAGTAGCATTTGGATATAGAAGTTTCTTTGGTATGTCACTTTAATTGGGGGACCAGGCGTGGGGGGGGGGGGGGAAGAGCAACTTAAAAAAAATAAAAAATTAATGAAATAAGACAAGTGATGTTATTTAAAAGGCTTTGGTAAAACTATAAAAGTTTCTGTAACTGAATTCAACACAAAATTATCTATGATTGCAGAGAAAAAAAAATTATTTCTGATCTTTCCGTATTTGTGATGAACTATGCTATGTAAGACTGATCACCGCCTGCTTAAGGTGACGCAGGAGTGATTCATTTTTTTAACACCCTTTATTTCTTTCGAAATATGCTAGTATTATCCTTTTGGTGCTAGATATCAAAATTTCGCTTCCGAGCAGCAATTTTTATGAATCTTTCGCACCTTGATAAAAATTTCCATACCTGACCATACAGTACTTTTTTGGGAAACCTTGATTCAGGATAAATTCCCGAGAGTTTACAGTAGATAACTTAGCTGCCCATGTAAGCAAAAATAGCGTATCAGCCATTTTGGAATTGACTGTTTGTTTACATAAGTTAAAAATAGAAGGGACGTGTCAATTTCGAAATGAAGATACGTTATTTTCGCTTACATGGGCAGTTAGGTTTTCCAAAAAAAGTACTGCACAGTCAGGTATGGAATTTTTTATAAAGGTGCAAAAGATCGATAAGAATTGTTGCACGGAAACGGAATTTTGATATCTGGCTCCAAAAAGTTATTATCAGCGTTTTTAGAAGTATAGGTGTGCAAAAAAATGAATCACTCCTGCGTCATCTTAAGAAATTTAACTGAAGAAACTAAAAGTTACAGAAACGTTTATAGTTTTACCAAAGCCTTTTAAATAACATCACTTGTCTAATATATTTCATTAATTTTTTATTTTTTAATTTTTTTTAAGTTGCTTCCCCCCCCCCCCCCCACGCCTGGTCCCCCAATTAAAGTGACATACCAAAGGAAACTTCTATATCCAAATGCTACTACATCTACACGACCGTCATTCAATATTAAATGTCGTTTAAAAGATAGAAAACCGTAATATAAACTATGTTTAATAAGAGATCGCCATAAAAGCGAATTTTAAATTAGTAAAAAATTAATAACTCCCTTATCTTTTAAAAATCCATTCTGAAATTTTTGTGGAGGTACCTCAAAAAGGTGCGAAGGCACATGAATTTTTTCAGAATTTTCAAAAGTGTCCGAATCGAACTTTTCAAGGTCAAAAGGGTTAGGTCAATGACCTCAAAAGGTCATTCGTTATCACTCAAGCGTGATACATATCATATGAAAGCCTATTTCAAGAGCTTTCAAATGAGCCATAGTACGACTCTGTATCTCAAGCCGTTCCGGAGTTACATCGAATCAAAGAAGGTTGGGCCCCTACATTATCGAAATTTTTCAAAGCCCGTAACTCCGAAACCCGTGGGGGTAAAATTTTTTTGAAAATTGGTCTGAACACCTCTAGGTAGGTACAAATAAGAAACCAAAAATGAAAAAAATCGGAGGGGGTCCGGTCCAGGGTCTGGTCGGTTTTAGATGGAATTACTCAATACTTAATTAGGGTGCGGATCAAGGATCCAAAATTGTAGAACTGAGAGAGAGAATGCCGTTTAAATACTGAATTACCAAAGATCAAAGAAAGTCTGGAGGATGGCAAAAGAAAGAATCAAGATAGTAAGAATTGACGGTTTCGGTGTTTAACATTTTGATCGAAGATCAAAGATTTAAGATTCAGAAAACATCCTAATCCTAAACGGTTTTACAAAGCTTGAAGCTTTATTGCATTTTACCGCTGGTGCGCCTCCAGCCGGTCCTGTCTTGCGCTTCCTCTCTCCAGCCCGGCACTCCCAAACGACCAGCTTACATGGACATATTGTTCTCCCACCGAATGCTGGGTCTCTCCTGTGGTCAAGGGCTAATTTATCGATTGTCGAGGACTTTTTTGATAGCCGTCGTCGATGGCGCGCGTGTTACGTTTCCCGTCCACTGAAGCCTTTTAGACTTTATCACACCAGTGATAAAAGGCTGTTGAGTAAGCCGTAGGGTCTCGTCTTCGATTTCACACGTACACAACCGGTAGTAGGGTCTGTATTTGGACCAAGAACCTTCCTCAGCACCTTATTCTCAAAACCAACAGCCTCCCTTGGGAACGGACAGTAAGGTACCTACATATGTTTTCAAAACTGTCCGTTCAGAAAACATATGTAGGTAAAATTCGCAGTGTCTGTCGTAAGCTGTCCCCCAATGCAGCTCTAAAAATGTGTAGAATGTGCTTAAGCCATTCTGCTACACGATCCAAAGAACTCTATAAACATGCCCAAACATGTCTGTGTGGGACTTAATCTACCGTTAGGGGCTTTATTGGCAGAATTTAGGCAATTTTCAACCCTTCCCACCCGTTCACAGGCTTTTCTTAAATAAACTTAGGAAGATTTCATTGGACCCCTTCCTATCCCCACCGTCACCAAGCCTGATTAGTGTGCGACCTCTTTGGACTCAATTGTAAACATTCTGGCGGCGGATACATTTAACAAAGCAATTTTCAAGCCTGTGTATTAAAGTGTGCTGACGACAGCAGTTCATCTTTAAAGAATAGTGTACACATAATCGTTACTCGAGTTGACAATGCGTGGTTACGCCTCGGAACCCTCTCTTGTGGATTAACTGCTGACCCGAGCACCCTTACCCTCCTAAAATAAAAATTTTTATATCGTTCTTTTCCTCTTTCATACGTTCCCCAATAAAAACACCGTTAAAAATACTACCTTGAGACTTACTCAGCGATTTTTTTTTTCGTCTGATTTCCTCTTAATTATATTCCGGCGCTATAAACATCGCCCAACCCCAAAATAATTATTTTAAAATAATCCTTAATCGAAAATTAATCGAATTTCAGTCGGGGAAGAAGACTGAAAAAAAAAAATTAGAGCACTACTGTTAAAAGACATAATTTAGAGAGTGGATGGAAAAAAAAAAGATGCAAAAGGATTTTTTTAAAAGAAGGTAAAAATATTAAATTTTGGCCCCTAGAAGAAAATGTTTTAAGGGCAAACCGGTAATTACAGGGGGTGTTCCGTCATTACGGCCTCGAGGTTGTTCCCATCATCATAAGGACTAGACAACATTAACCTGCAAGGGTTTTTCAAGACATAAATTTTTCTTATATTCGATTAATTTAACCCGTGACTCATTGTTTGAAAATGTTTTGTTTAATTTAGAACAGCGAGATGAGTCACGTATATATATACGAATGTATATTTATAAAAAACGAAAAAAGGCTGACGGTTTTTTTTCTTTCAGCTGCATCTTCGCAGCGGATATGGCGCCATGTAATCTTTCATATTTATGGTCGGGTTTAATAGGTCCGT
The DNA here is from genome assembly GCA_037577465.1 of Liposcelis bostrychophila. NCBI lineage: Eukaryota > Metazoa > Arthropoda > Insecta > Psocodea > Liposcelididae > Liposcelis > Liposcelis bostrychophila. Next base: position 2,986,954 of record CM075211.1, read on the forward strand.
TTTTTTTTTCTTTTCGGGAGGAGGGCGGTTGACATGGATCCGTGTGCTCTTTTAAAAATGTCCGAATGGATTATTTCCTTTTTGTTTTTGAAAAAGAAAAAGTAACAAACTATTTTTAATTAATGGCATTATGAATGAGGTTTTTAAGGTGGCTATAAAATACATATACAGGAGTAAATTTGTATATGAATAATTAAGCTTTTGGTTGTTGGAGATAAACAAAATAATTTTTATGAGTTGTATTGTTTTTTTTTTCTTGTTGTGATGGATCGGATTCGTAACGCCTTTTTCCGCCTTCTTAAATTTTTTTTTTTTTTACAAGATCTCATGAATGATATTTTAATTTTTTTTCGTTGCAGGTGATTACTGGAAGTTAAGAAACGATGTGAAAGCGCAAGATGAATCAGGGATAAGGAATTCGGAGCGGTAAGTTACTAATTGTTATTGAAACATTTTCATTTCGCCGGAGCCATGAGCTTTGTTTTGTGCCAGTATGGCGTATAATTGAGAATGGTTTTTCATTAAGTCATCGGTGGTGATTTGCTGTTGGGACCTGGGAGGGAAATTATTGAACAACTCTGGCAATTTGTTTTCTGAAAGGAAACCCCCTGGATTTATGTCTCAGGGAATGTTTCCAAGAACCTTTACCCGTGTCGCAGTAATCGAGTTTCCGACTTCGAACCGAATGATCGAGGAGTTGGTCAAGGGGTCAAGTCTAGGATATGGCTTGGATTTTTTCACTGCTGTTCACCACTGAATACAACAAGTGAACAATATACACGTAAGTCCCCACACGGTTCGGATTCTGTGTCTAAATAAAGGAGGTCCCGCTCAGTGCAAGCAAAACCCAGCATGAGTGAACCTGTCGTCAAACTGGCCATTTGACACATTTATAGGTTTAAGACCTAGGATATATCCTCATATTGTACATCCCCACTTCTATACCGTACATTGTAAGGAAATCGGGTATAAGGCTTCAGCTGTTGTAGTCACGTACTACACACCATGATGATGATGTTTCCAAGAACTTATGATTTCTCATGGAATATTCCCGGGAATTTATTTTTCTGGGGACATTTTTAGGTACGTAGGTATCAGTTCGGCGTCCCTTTTAAAACCGATGACGTCAGTATTTGAATTTATCAATTTGTTTCTACTACCATTGTTTGCATGATAAGCAGTATCATAAAGTTATTGAAGCTTAAAAGCTCCGCCTTCGGATGTTATTTAGGATATTTTTGCGCTATCAAAATGGCCAACAATAGTTTACTTGGATTTTGATTAGCCAACTGCTATGAAGAATGTTTATAAAGACTTATTTTTTGACTCTGAAATTTCATATCCTGATGGGTATGTGGCATTGGGATTTGACGGTCCAATTTTGCAGATCCGATACCTACTGAAAGTTGAGAGTATTGGGTGTGAATTAACACAGGGCTGCTGACAAGAGTTAATAAGATTATTAACGTGTTATGCAATTAGATAGCGCCTGATTTAAAAATCTTGCGACATTCTTTTCAAAATTGCTGTTTTTATTTCTGTTTTGGACCCTAGTTCTTCGCAATTTCGATACTTTCCTTTTTACTTTAGTTTCTTCACCTCTCTCGATATAATAATAAAAAAAAGCGATTGAGAGCAGTTCCAAGAGCTTTCTCCAGGATTACGATAGCCTAAAGTAGTCATCAACGTAAATTCTGGCAACATTTTTCAGAAAAAAAAAATCTTATTCGGTGGAATTTAACCGGAAAATTATCTCAACATGCACACCCCTTACCACCCACCCCCCACCCCTCATACCAAACATTTTAGTGTAGAGATCATAAAATGCCCCAGAATACGAATCTCTCCTAGAAACATGATGTCGCCAATTTTTTTACATGTATGTCTGGAATGTAATTAAAACATGTACCCGCATGTTCAAAAATGTTTTTAAGAATAAGAGATAAGTGTCGTGAGGTTGTTCTATGTTTTACGATACGTAAAGTTGTTTGTACTGTTTTCCTCAAAAAAAGGAAATGTTTTAAACAAGTTTTGTCTTGCAGCAAAACCGGAATGTTTCATAGCAAAACAAAAGTTTTTCATGACAACAGACTGGTTGTTTCTTGACAGGATGTTTCTATTGTTTTCTCATGATTTTTAGGAAAATGTTTTGTTACAAGACATTTTTGCTTTCGCATTAGCCGTTTTTTTCTGAGTGTATAAAACTGAGGTTCTACCAAAATCTTTGAAATTGTTCCTAAAAATCCTGATTTTCCGCTGAAATTTTGAAATTCCGGATTAAGGATATTTCCCACGTATGAAAAAAAAAAGTTTCCCGGTTCGGAAATTAAAAATTCGTTAAGATTCCTGGGAATTCCCAGAATTTTTAGTTAATTTTTGGTCGTTTTTCCGAGATATTTTCGGGAAAGGGAGTCAAAGATGCCGGACGATTCGGTGACGGGAAAATCCCGCAAAATTTCTATTCCGGCAATCAAAACAAAAAAAAAAAAAAAAAAAAAAAGCCACCTCCCGAGATTTGGGAAATAAAAATCTCTGAATTCTCGGAGATATTTCCGGGTAATTTAAAAAAAAATATATAAAGAATCCCAAAAAATCGTAGAAGCGTCGGTATCGAAAATTTTTTCGGGATCCTCGGAAATCCCGGACTGAGCCTCTTGTCCAGGAGACTGGCGGAAAAGTCTGATTTTTTTTCGCAACAGAGGAAGAAAATTCATAAAACCGTCACTGACCCCATATTATTTTATTTTCGTAAAATACCACGTAGCGTTTTCAGAATCTCGACGGGAAAATTGTTCAAAGATGATAAGGACGCAAATGCACCACGGTCCTGGGCTTAACCATTTATATTCATGTTGCGACCAGTTTTATAAAAGATTAGATTATATCCCGAATGTAATTTTTCGAAGTCTTACCTCAAGTCGACTTGGCGTTAACACCAGAAATTAAAAAACGCACGCATGGATTTAAGAAAGAAAAAAAAAAAAAAAAAAAAAAAAACAATAAGTAAACGAGTTTTTTTTTCTTGGGCTAATGACTAAACCGGTTTAGTAAGCAAGCCCTGGAGTTTGGATTTATACGGCGGGAAATCATCTCAAAAGATCAGGAATGATGCGTTTTTCTTCTCTCTCAATAAACAATGCATCGGAATTATGTTAACGATTGACCTTGAACGTCATTAAAAGTAATGCTTGCGCCATTATCGATGTTTCGATTTTTACGGTTCGTTTCGGAAAATTTTATTTTATTTATTTTTTTTCGAAAAAGATAGAAAAAAAATGCAAAAATAAATTATATCAAAAAACTACGTTTTTTTTTTTTTTTTTTTTTTTTTTTTAGGATCAAGACCACTTTTTTTCTTTAACGAGTCTAATCAAAAAATCATTAAAAAAATTTTTGAAAAACATTAGCGACGTACTTAAAATGTTAAAAAGAAAACTGGTCGGAACAGTCAAAGGAAAAACATTTAGATTATTTTTTTCTTTTTTTTTTAAGAGAAAAATGGGAGTTTTCGAGCTTGTTATTATAATAATGAAAATCGATTAAGATGGACTGCCCTAAAAGGGGAAAAGATGATCTAGACCGACAGGAATTGCGAAGCGTTGAATTTTTTTTTTTAATGTGAGAATTCGAATGATATAAAAATCGATACTTCGGGCAAAAGTATTAATTATACCTTTCGAAAAATTAAGAAAAAAATAAAAAAAGTTTCTTTTTTTGGAAAAACAAAATTTCAAACGTCAAAAATTGTATTGATTTTGAGGATCGGGTAAAAATGCGTGTGTACGTGTGAGTTGGCGCCTAGGGCAAGGTGGTTTGTAGGCGTCAATAGAAAAACCGCAGACAGTAGGGTCAATAAAATGGTTACAATTTAGAGAAAAAAAAAAAAAGAAGGAAACAATAAAAAAAATGAAATTAAAGATGAAACTTGACATGTTATTATCGGTTCGTTTCGTAGTGCTATAACTTTATCTCGTCAAAATGTTTTTTGCAATATTATTTCTCTTCATCCAAATGACGAAATCGGATGCTTGGAGCGTTCGCATAAGTCCTGTATAGTAATCCATGTGATGAATCTGCTTAATTTTGTCGATTAATCGCCTTGTGGAGATCACTAATTTTGTGAACATTGACATGAACGGAGTTTTTACTTCAAAAGCTTCGGAATTTTCAATGTGTAACCCCCGGAATAGATGCTGCCTTATGTATAAGGGAACCCTATTTTTTTAAACGAGGGAAAAACTACTGACTTGAATGATTGTCGATTAATTGTCCTAAACGCTAAAAAATCGTTTTTTTTCTCGGTTTAGAAAAAAATTCTTGTTCCTACCGGAAATTGCCTTGGTTTTTTCAATATCAGATACATATTTTTAGCGGAATGGGGATTTCTGACCCTAAACTTTTCCGCCACAGGCGCTAGATGTCTTATAGTTTTTTTTGGTTTTGTTCGTTTTCTTCGGATCTAAACAGCTCTGTGGGCCCATATAAACCTACTTAATTTTGCATTTTCGAAGGGAAGGGCGTGACTTTAGATAATTTTTGATAAATATTTTGTTTTTGGAGCAAAAAAGTGGAGGAAAAATTTGTTTGTTTACCAAACTCTTAAACACGTCTAGCAGCCCGCAGAGCTGTTTGTATCCGTGAAAAACGAACAAAACCAAAACCCAGCTAAAAACACCCAGCGCCTCTAGCAGAAACGTTTTGCGTCGGAAATTCCCATATTAAATTGAATCCATTTCGGGAAAACTGAATGACATGTAATGCCAATCAAAATTGGACTTAATCTGGCCGATTTGCTTCTGTTAAAAAACAATTGGATATCTGCAAATTCGCGAATTTCATTAGAAGTCTTGATCGGGTAATGCTGACTATCACCAGGTTCCAGTAGGTGACAAAATTTAACTGGAACGGCCCCTAAGTCTCACAGTTTTATTAAAGATTTACTGCATTGTCAAGATTTAGCTAAACCGCATTGAAAATTTTATCAAGTCTGGATTTGAATCTAAAAACACTTCACTCATTTTGGGGACAAGCATATAGTGAGAAAGAGCTATGTTTCCATAAGGCCAAAGTACATTGACCTATTTCCATCATAACATTGCCTTCATTTCAAAATTTATACATAGCAAATGTGAAGACGTCGAGTCCATAGACCTGTTCGTAGGCTTTAAGAAGTTAGGGTTAATAGGTGCCCAAGTCCTAATGGAAAAGGTCCAAGACTGACGGGACGTTCTGCTTTTTCCCCCTCCGAAATTTCCTGATCCATGTAATTCATCCTTCATTTTCAGATGTTTGTCCCGAGAATTTTCATCCAAAAACTTTCCGGAATCCCAGGGTCAATTTTATGCTTCTCTTCATGCTATTTTAAGTGTTCAAAACCAGCATGGCCCCTTAGGGCTTGAAGGGTTAAAAACCACCCCGTCAACAGCCGACGGAACCCAGTCGGAAGTCAACTTTCTCTTTATTGATAGGCATGAGCCAATTAAAGAAGTTAAAAGCTGATTGGTGTTCACCCTTCTCTAGGAAACGTCGCGGAATCAAACTGACAGAGGCGCCAGAAACAAGTCCAATTTCATCGCGCATCGTTTGTTCTACCCATTATATTAACTCACTCCCGTCTAAACTAACCATAAAAATATTAAATATAAAAGATATCCTTTTTGACTCTTGCTCAGCTCTAAATTAAAATGACATAAACGATTCTCATCCTACACGATTAATTTAATACCGTTGGTTCGTTTTTGCATTCAATTCCCTCGGAAAAAAAAAAATATGAAAGGCGAATATAAAAAAAAAGATACGAGTACTCATAAGCTAAGCTATAATATTGACCATTGTGAAGAATTTTCTGAAGAAGGCTGATTAATTCTTCTTATATAGGATACAAACTTGTTTGGATGGCTTTTTTGTATGTAACAATGTTTGTTAACACTAATTGGAGGAACAACGCTATAATAAAAACGTACCGAAAAAAAAAACGTAGATAAATTTGTAACAATAAAAAAAAAATAAAAAGTCGAGTTGGTTTTGGCGTTCAAAAAATCATATCGTCACCCTAATAAGAGCTCCGGAATATTTTTATATGGGTAATTTAAAATTTCAAGTTGCGGTTGGCGTTTTTTATTCGCTTCGTCAATCTTCATTCTTTTTTTCTTTTTGTAAAGGGAAAATGGAGGAAAATAAGGGAGAAATGAGTAGGTTTTTTTTTAAAGCAGGGGTTCGAAAGCTTTAAGAATGTTTGTAAAGGTTTTTTTTCATTTGATATTATTATTGTCGCTTTTAAAGTCGGGTACTGCCATTTGGGGAAGCACTGGGAATGGCTTTTATTTGCTTAGTGGAGTGACCTGCAATGTAGAACTCTTTGAGACCAGCTCTTTTCGAGAAGAGACTGGATTTAAAATAGTGCGATATCGAGAAATATCGCACTAAGACTGGGATTGCGAGACCGAGAAATATCGTTTCGGTCTCGAAAGTTTTAACTGCCTCGACTCGAGTACATCCGCGAGAGAATACTGTATCCTTGAATCGAAGATATTCGGTTTGATCTTTCTTGGCTAGAGGACATCCAGAACTGAATGTCTTTTGACTCGAGGACTCTCGGAGCGAATGTCTTTGAATCAAAGATGTTTGGTGCGAATATCCCCTGGTTTTGGTGGATTCCCCGGTCGATTTCCCCGGTTAAGGGTTTCCCCCGTAGATTCTTCAAATTGAGGATATTCAGAACAAAATGTTACTGACTTAAGGACAATTGGGAGTGAGTGTCACTGACTCAAGGATATTGGAGATTGAATATTTTTGAACCGGGGATATTCGGAATGAATGTCCCTAAAACAAGGATATTTGATGTGGATTTCCCCAAATCCAGGATACATTCAGAAGTGAATGTCCCTGACTCGAGGACATTTGGGAGTGAATATCCGCGTATTGGGGATATTCGGGAATGAACGTCCTCGAGCCAATTCTATTTTCTTGCGCTTCTATTTGACCTGGATATATCTCTTTAGTACTTATAACACCTTTGGTAGGCTTAGGATCCATAATCTGTGAATGTCCTCAATTCAGGGATATTCATTCCTGAATGTCCCACGACTGAAGGACATTCAGAAGGGAATGTCTCTGACTCAAGGACTTCCAGAAGTGAATTTCACACATTGAGGTTTTTCGTGGCACCATTTCCGATGAACCAAAAATCTGAAAAAATCCATTCTTTACCTCAGTGCAGAACTAGATCAAGTCCATTCAAGGATTGCAACTACTTATTTCAAACGTGACTTTACAAAGCATATACAAGCGTTGCCAACTCAAATTAATATCTACTGCGAGTTGACTTTTCTGCTTTGCTAACAAAATAAACTTGCTAGCAAAAGGCATAAAATTAGCCGTTCAACCTGTTGAGCCGGTCAATCAACCGTTGATTCTGTATACCTTTTGTAAAGTCTGGTTTAAGAAGTTGCAATCCTTGAATGGACTTGATCTAGTTCTGCACTGAGGTAACAGCATTGTTTTTTCATATTTAAGAAAACAAGTAAGGGCCTCCCTCTCAAAAATCAAAATTTTGGAAAGTAAGGGACATATCTGCACATGTTTCTGGTAATGTTCCCAAATGGAAACACGCTATTTAAATGAAAGGAAATTCATCCTCTATTCCTTGTTCCTTGTTCCTTTATCCTAAACAGGTGGGGTGGTCTTTGCAAGTAGTCGACAGTTTTCCCTGTCCTCTCCAGGCCACTCGATTCTCCCAATAAGTTCATACCGAGGGATAATCCACTCATGCATTACATTGTATTAACTTGCATTACCGATGCACTTGCATTACCAATGCATTAAATGTAGTAATACTTCATTGGGTGCAATTTTTCTGCATCACGTGCATGACTTTTCATCGCCATCGCATTTACATCACTACTGCATCTGCATTGCTTGCATTACGGTATACACCTTCTTCGGGAGTAAATAACTCCTTGCAACCTGCCATCTTCAATCCAGAAGTAGCCGCTTTTTCTAATGTAAATCTGTGGGAAAATTAATTTTACGGCACACCTTAACGATCGGTTTCATAAAAAAAAACTGTCCCAAACATAAATGAAGTTGACTCCTCTTCATTGATTTAACCCTATTCATTACAAGGGAGGGTATAAACCATCAAAGCATATTACTATATTCTTTCTACGGTGCTTTTTTTTTGGTCGAGTTTGTTTAAAAATTTGAGTAGACAACCTGACAAGAAGAGGAACTTTAAAATGAACGAAATACCTCAACGACTTGAGGATTCGTTCGACGAAGGGCCGAAACCTAAGTTAAACATGATCCCATCGGATTAATTCGAATAGACGATCGAACGCATCGGCGTTAAACCGAATTGTCGGATTTCGTGTCAAGTTAAGCATCAGTCGGAAGGGAAACATTCGGATATTTCAAGTTCAGATAATTACCCCCGACCCTGGCCCTATAATTTTGTGACCTTAAACTCAAAGACTCACGCTCAGCGTCGAGTCATTACATCATTACACAGAGTGATGATCCGTGGTACTTGTAAAAAAGTCTCTTAAACTTATTACGTCATCAATCGTAAAAACTGTCGAAACAACAACCAAAGAAAAAAAGAAAAAGAAATAACTCAGCCCGAGATAAGCCCGCGGACGATAATAAAATTCGCTTCCAAATTCGCTAAAAAAGGAAAAGCCGAAACTCGCGCAATCCAATATTTCACGTTGGATAATTAATGTGAGATCATCTCAATCACTTTAGTATTGTGTGCGGTTATCGGATCGAGAGTTGATAAGCTGTCAATTACATCGATAAATAACTTTAATTACAATTTTTAAGGAATAAAATGATACGAAAATGATGGGTCCTGAGTTTGAGACTGATTGATGACCGTCTGGAATTATAATTTGAACCGTTAAATGAGTCTTATACCTTGATTTATCTATGATTCATACATCAACTTATATTATGGTAATTACTGCATTAGAATATGGAAACCATCATAATTTGCCCGTTGTAATCATATAGATATCAATAAAGTAAGCAACTTGATTGAAAAATATAAGGCCCTGGAAGCGTTCGCACTATGTCAATCACTTTCATCCGGAATAAATTAAGGAGCCCAAGCCGGTAATTCTGCAAACGGGGAGCAAATGAAGTTATTGTCAGATCGCTCTAGACTCATATCTCACAAAACCAACAATTATCTGGGATGATTGAGGAGAGACTGGACGGTTTTTTTTGTGTTTAAGGAGAGACTGATGGTTTTGTTTCGTTTTGATAAAAAAAAAGCTGGAAGGATAACTTGTGATTGTTAAGACTTCTTTTTTTAAAAGTGACATGTTTAGGCTTTTTTTTTTTTTTTTTTTTTTTTTTTTTTTTTAACATCTACGCATCGACTTATCGGAACACGATTTTGACAGTGTAATAATTGGCTTTTCCTGTTTTTTTAACACTTAGGAAAAAATTCGGGGAAACGTAGCGATAAATAAATTTAAGGCGAATGTGAAAATGAAAATGAAAAGAGTCGAACGTTTTAGAGCTGACTTACAGCCATGGGGGATTTCTCTTTGTTTTAATTGCACAAATAAAGGCTATTTTAACATTTACCACAATTTCGTTTTTTTTTTTTTTTTTTTTTTTTTTTTTTGACTCCCTTGTAGGCAAAAGTTACGGTGACTTTACAATGCAGATTGCATTACCTTTACATTAGATAGTATTTTGGGGCAATTTCGCTGCATTACGCGAATTACATCGCATTACCATTGCCAGAGCATTTTTTAAGGATTTTTGATTGGATGCCAATTTATTTTTATTTTAAAATTTTTTAAGAGCAACTCTCCTTCTATCAATTCGAATTTAGTGCATTTTCGGGGAAGGTTTTTTTAAAATTTGAATCGTTTCGCAGTAAAAGTTTTAACTATAGATTTTATTTAGTTACAGCTTTTTCTCTTTTAAAATTATTTTTTCCTAATGATTATTTTTATCGATTTTTGATTTTTTGGCACCCAGTGCTTCAAAATTTGTTCCACTAGATGTCAAATGTTTCGCACTGAGTGCCCAAGTGTCACTCATTTCCTTACTTAAAAAATGCATGACCATTGCTTCAGCATTGATTGCATTACTGGTATTACTTGCCATTTTTGTATTACGGTGTAATCTTTTCTTTGGGGGGGGAGTGGGCAACCTCTCCGCAAAAGTAGATGACAAGAGTAACGCACTGGGGCGTATCTTGGGAGACTCCACTGTACCGTACTACCATTAGGGTACCACTTAATAAGTTTCATTAATTCATTCGTTTCCAGGGATTTCGTAATTTTAAAGTTTGATCTAATTATTTATGATGGTACTTAAAATGTTTTTATGTATTTGCTTGATTAAATGTATTTTGGCTGTGAGCTTTCGCTTTTTGAACTCGTTGAGACATGATTCCGAGTTCCGAAATAAGCCCTTTCCCAGTCGAAAATAGATTAGCTTTTCTTGATAAATTTTTCACTTTATAATAAAGAGCCAAGAAATAAGAGGTCTGCCCTATAGAGTTGATCGGAGTTTAATACCTTGGGAGCAACAACTGTCAACTTTGTTGGGTAACCTCAGAAGTATCAGTTCTGGAGTTACCCTTCTCAACTGTCAGGATCAAAGCGCAAAGTTATTTTCATATTTTGTCGCAAACAATTTTTGACAATTACTCTATGTTTGACATGTCGGACTAACTAATTTAGTAACCTTTGGAAAAAGTGATACTTCTATTTGAAGGCAAACCCTGGGGGGTGATGAGCAGTCTTCATAAAATTTTGGTCAATAATAGAGAAGTCACATGTTTTCAGATGACTCCATCGTTTAATTGTGCTAGGGGAGATATGACAAAAAGGATAATTTTGACTCAGTAAAAAAAAAAACTGTCAACTCCCGAAAAGAGAAAAAACAAAAATTTGAATTTGAATGCCCGCCAAAACGGAACGTGAAGAAACGTGACGTCATCTGCCAAAAAGTGGTTGTGTTCATTTCTGAAACTCTGAACGGCATCGATGCGTAATGTTTACAAGCATGTTTACAAACAAGACGTGCTTCGCTTCAAATTCAATGTCTCGCTTCGAGTTCGATATCTCGCTTTGATACAGGCATGTCACGTTACACCAATAGAAAGTCGTTTAAGGAGTGATCACGTGACAAAAACTTTTCCGGACTTTGTTTTTCTTTTTTTTTTCTTAAATTTGATGAAAATTGTCACGTTAAATACTAGTTTTTAGTTAAGAGCATACTATACATTAGTTTCCAGCGAAAATCTCAAAACATGTGACTGGTCTGACGCCCTTGTTTAGGTTATGAGTATACACAGGTAGGAACAAAATATAGCATTGGAAAAGTAAACAAACGAACCTTCCGCTTTCATAAGCAAAATATTACACCTTTTTTACTTTTTCAATGCTGTAATTTGCTCCTTCCTGCTCGTATATATATATTTGCATTAAAGATGCCGTTCATTTAACATCCCTAGTTTCCGTTAAAGACATCCAGCGCTCCTAGTGGAAGCGTTTTGAAGCTGCGGTCCCATTAAATAAGGGACCTTTCTCATTTTCATATTCAGTATTATCTTTATTCTTGGATTTCCTCAATTCCGTCTCGTGTAAACCCCATCTCAATCCAGAAATCTTGCATTACCCTCATTAATAAAATGGAAAATTTTATAATACTCAGAAAATGATCGCATGCCCCTTTCATTAGACCGCGTCTTTGTATTTGTCCATGTAAAAATTATCCGGTGATACATTATCCAGTCTCAAATATTTTTCTTGTGTGCGTGTACGGGATGGCCTAATAAGGCAGCCTGTGGCGTTTTTTTACAACAATCTTTCACTCGAAATAGATGTTGAGTACAATTTAACTCCCAGACAAAAAAACGGAAAAAAAAATGTCTTATTGAAGAAAACTGATGAATATGACCGTGTCCCCGAGGCGCGGAATCCAAAGCAAACCACAAAATCCTGATTTCTTGTTTCCCCTTTTCACAGGTGTGCGCGGTGCGAAGTGAGAACTTTTTCCCCAAAAAAAAGACATTAAAAACTTACAAGGCTGAGGTAGAATTTATCGTTCCATTATTTAAATGCTTCGTTCATCAAAATAAAAGCTTCCGATTACGACACGCCGATAAAGCTTATTATTAAGCGAAAAAAGAAAAGAAAAGAAAAGAAAAAAAAGGTAATTGAAATTTGAAAAAAAAAAAAAAGACAAAGTAAAATTGATTCAATTTTGACTTTGACCTATTTCAAACAGGAAAAGTGTAACAATTATCTTGTCTTTCCTTCGTCTTAGCCCGACCCAACTCATGGACTATTGCCCCGGCGCATTCACCCTAATTCACGTCAATCATTTTACATTTTTTCATATCATTATATATAGACATCGCCTTAAACTTTTAATAATTTCATCTTTTTTTGGGGATTCATGACTCATTGAAATAAAAATAATGCCTAATAATTTTCGGTAAGAAGAAAAAAAAAATGCAGTTCCCATATGTCGGACGAGAGAGACAATTTTGTTTTTTTGAGACCAGATTTTTTTTTGTTTTTATTTTTCATTTGCGATCGGTCCAAGACCGAAATTTTCCCACAAGGTAATAAAAATTCAAGATACAAAAATTTGAAAAAAAAAAACGAAAAAAAAATCATTAAGTCGTTAAAAAGTCATTTTTCATTATTAGCCTGATCTGATTTCAGATAACCTTTTTATAATTATCCTAAATATAATGAGTTCTGTATTAAAATACAATTTCTTTGCTAGACGTCGCAGGAAGAACGAAAATGATTGCATTTATCGTGTTTTCATATCGAATTTCGTGAAGCGTTTTATGTGCGATAGCAAAGCATAAAAGGTCGTTTCGAAATTCTGATTTAAAAAAAGAAAAAAAAAAAAGAAAATAATAATTTTATGCAAATTCTGGAATTTTAAACGGGCTTTGGTTAATTTTCTTCCTTAGGATTGAGTAATACGTTTTCAATGTGAGCTCAAGTTCGAATGGATGCATGAGAAAAGGATTGGGTAAATTAATTACAGGGAACAAATACAATTTTTTTGAGATTAAGGAAAAGCTTGAAATATGTTTAAAATGTTTCCAATTTCGCCCTGGCGAAAATTTCAATTGGAAAAATCTTTCGTGATCCAACATTGATCCAATCTTGGTATTTGCAGTATTGTTCAATGTTGGATAACAACAAATTGGCCACAAGTCCAGCCCAAGAATTAGTACCTCATCCATAACTGAAGAGGGGTGATGGGGAAGACTACAACCCCCCACTCTTAAAATAGTGCTTGTGCGCAGGGCTATTTGAGACCAGCTATATTCCAGACGAGACTGCGCTTAAAACGATACATAACGTTACCGAAATTGTGATAGAGTTTGAAATAACTGAGCTATAAATGAGACTGAGATATATCGTATCGGTCTCGAAACGGTCTCAAAAGTTTTACGTGCCTCATAATCTTGAGCTTTGCACTCAGAGCATTTAATACCCGTTAGATGCTCTGAGTGCAAAACTCGAGATTATGAGAAATGGACAACTTTTGAGACCGAGATCATTTCGACCCCGGACAATATTTCTCGGTCTCGCTTTTAGTCTCAGTCTCGTAGCGAAAAGAGTTTGTCCCGGATAACCTACTCAAAAGCACGACTTCAGGGGGGAGCCTTCCCTGGCACCCTCTTCAGTTGTGGATGAGGTAGCTACGGATGTGTAGGGAATGGATGTATGGATGTATATGGATATTTGGTGTAGTAGCAGCAGCCTTCCCCTTTCGCCCATGGTTCATTGTGCTTTTTTTAAATGCGTCTACAAACAACTTCGAGATCAGAGAATATTTACAGATGTTTATGAAGGGGAGTGTTACTCCGGGAATGCTCCGAATACCCTGGACAGCTAGGAGGACCAACGCGTCTGTCTTAAATGGGATCAAGTTGACTCAGCCGGATCCTCAAGTTATTCGGCCACATCTCTCGTCATGATACGATGGAGAGACTTGTGGCACAAGGTAAACCGGGAGGCAAACGAGAAAGGGGACGTTCGCCAACTAGGTGGACAAAACTAATCTCTAAATTGACGGAGTCAACCCTAGAGAAGCCGTGCAGGCAGGCCAATGACCAGGACAAATGGAGGGATATTGTTAAGATAGTGACTAGAAATATCCCGGACACTTGAAATTGACCACCACACATCGGTCACGATGTTGGATTTAGAGAGAGAGATGAAGGGGAGTAGGTCTTCGTGTCTTGTGTCGCATAATTGTGTCGTCTGCTATAACGATGAAATTGTTGTCATCCAATCTGTTTTGAAAGCAAACAAGTAAACAAGTCTCTTATCAATAAGAGACTTGTTTACTTGCAAAACTGATTGGGTGACAACAATTCAACATCGACATCGACCTAAGCGGATGAATTTTACATCAGTCCCTTAATAGCACCACACCCACAGCGATGTCAACAATTTATCGATATTCTACCCAAAAAGTGGTGCCCTTTCACCAAAGTCAGCATTGTGCTAGATCCACACAGGTCGCTAAATCTATTTGCTAGTTAACACACATCCTAACCGTGTAATTTTCCACCCTCCATTTTTTATTTTCATCTGGATTTGTTATCGCAAATGACTTTCCTTAATTTTATCAAAAAGTAAATAGAAAAAACGATAATTTACAACGCACCTAATCTTATCGAAAAATTTTCCAAAAATGAGTCACGCTAAAATCAAATTCAGATTTCCAGATTAAATAAAAAATATATTCCTGCCGTACTGAAAGTGATAAATCGCACACAACGCAGGCCGAATCGAATTTAAATTTCGATCGAATTTAAATAATATTCTTAGTATTTGACCACCCATGACGGGATCGTGAGTCTGACAAAAAAAAAAAGAATTATCATACGAAAAAATTTGCCACCAAGGTGATCACTGACAAAAATTCAAGAAGGCGGTTAATTTTTGTCACATCAACTATGAGAGTTCAAGAACTAAAACAATATATAACTCATTTATTTCTCTTCGACGATGGGATTGTGTCGGAGAACCGGAAACGTGTATTTTGAACTAAAAACATGTTAAAATATTTCCTCATAATTGCCTCAATTATTTTAGTTGTCCGTACCTGACGAACCATTGTTCTTAACGCAAGGTGGGATCTTTTTTAAGATGACATCACGTTACGTGAAGATATTTTCAACATCAGTCGAAGCCGCGCGATCCTGCCCTTTTAAAAGAGAGGAGGAGAGGCAAAGGGGGGTTGTATCTTAGAAAAAAAATATAAGAGACTCAAATTAATTACTGCATACTTTAGGTACTTTTAGGTACCGACGTCTGCGCTTGCGTATGAGACACTTCTCTTGGGAAAATATGGGAAGTTGTTTTGGTGAAAATTTAAAGTCAGAGAAATATAGGACATTATAAAAAGAAATTTGGAAAAGTGTGGGAAAATCTTAGGAAAGTTTGGAAAAATATAGGAAAAATATCGGGAATAATTTGGAAAAAATTTAATCGGAAATATTTGGGGAAAATATTTAATGGGAAATATTTCGGAAAAATATTTAATGGGAAATATCTTGGAGAATTATACTGGGAAATATTTCGGAAAAATATTTCATGGTAAATATTTTATGGGAAATATTTTGGAAAAATATTGGATGGGAAATATTTTGGAAAGATATTTTTTGGGAAATATTTTGGAAAAATATTTAATGGGAAATATCTTGGAAAAGTATTTAATGGGAATTATCTTGGAAAAATATATTGGGAAATATTTTGGAAAAATATTGAAAAAATTAGGAAATATATTGGAAAAGATTAGGAAAAATATCGAAGAAGATAGGAAAATTTGTTAAGATTTTTTTCTGTTTAATATCCTGTTTACGTCCTTAACGTGAATGGATATTTTGCGAACATTCTCGGTGGAAAATCCGAGGATAAACACGATTGCCATCTGAGACTAAACTTTTACCAAAAATCCTTTTTCTGTGTCAATAAATTGCGGTTGAAATCACGAAAAGACATTTTCAAGGAAGCGTCGATTTGACACCACGTTCAACACATTAACCATAGCAATCACGGCATATAATCACCGGCGTGTAGATCCCCGTGCAACTTTTTTTTTTTTTTAATAATGTTTTTAAGTTTCGCAACTCGATGATTTTTTTTTTTTTAATTTTTCCACGGTGGCGATTTTAATCTAGCCCACTTTAATTGTATAAACAATAACCTAGTAGATTTTTAGATTAAAGAGCGCAAAAGCGGTTACACCCGTATTTTATTGCCTGGCTACGTTGTTATTTTTTTTTTTTTTTTCCTTTCATCCTGTCGGTTTTTTTTTTCTTTCTTTTTTTTCACAAATTGGAAAACCAAACATTAATTGAAAAAACAAAACGGAATGGCTTTTTTTTTTTTTTGATATTGTTTTCCAGACAAAGGAAATAATTATGTAAATGGAGATAACGTCAGGCATGGATAATCACTTTTCAAGTAGTTGGGAGTTACACTTCCAGTACAGTCATAGATTTCTACACGTATGAGGTCGACTCGTGGCTTCCTAAAATGATCCCATAAAAAGCTGATTTGGATTCGACCTTGAGAAACGTTACGGATTTTTTTTCCCTAAAAAAAAAAAAGTGTGGCACTGAGCTAAAGGAGTTAAATTTTCGTTGGACGTTGAATGAAATTATGCTTGTTTGTGGTTGCTTGATGTGGATTACTCCGTGATATGAGCAATGAAAGTATTTTTTATAGGTTTTTGGACAGGGTGTAACTTGTTTGTTGGACTGATATTTTGATGGCTTTCAGACGAAATCTTCAAATTAAAGCCGACAGGACTAGACTTGCTGATTTCTCAAGAAATTTAAAAATTCGGGAAATGTGGAATCTCGATTTTTGAAAAATTTAAAATTTCGAACATTGAGAAAGTCTCAAGAATTCTTGAGAATTTCAGAATTGGAAAGTAAGATGGGAAGCATGCTGGCTGAACGTGTCGGACAAAATATTCTCACCCAACATTATAGAGCACGATCTTACATACAGGTCAGGCAACTCGGGTATCCCTCATATGGACGAAAGTGTCCCCCGAGTTTGAAGCAGAAGAATAGTGCAAACTTTGCTCGATAGATGGCTGGAGCTGTAGTTAGGGAATCACGTGTTCTGGCAGCCATCATAAAAAAAAATGTTCCGAAAGTGTTGATTGGATGGAGGGCATATCACGTGATTCCCTAACTACATCTCCAGCCATCTATCGAGCAAACTTGGATGTATTCTTCTGCTTCAAACTCGGGGGACACTTTTTATGATAGCAGTTGCCTGACCTGTATGTAAGATCGTGTTATAGAGAACCAGTTCCAACATGTTTTAACAAGATCGAACATGTTTTCCCAGCATGTTCCCCATGTTCACCCAATAGCCAAAAATCCCTTGGAGAACATGAACATGTTCAGTCAGTGTAAGCTTTTCACACATACGTCCCGCTGCGTTTGCTGCTGTCAATTATATTGGCTATATTTTACCCATATAATTTTGCAAATCGTATATATATATTTACGTATATATATACACGCCCCATAACTAATAAATCCAGAAATCATTAAATTCTCAATGTTTTCAAGTTCCCGGCTTCTAATTACAAAAATCTTCAATTGCTTCATTTAAAAACTGAGGGGTTAATACCTTCATTGTGGAAATAACATAATAATTAAAAAACAAACTAATTTTTTTTTCTTGAAAGTGCGATATTAAATATTTATGATGATTCTTTTTAAATCTATAATAAATGATGTTAATTCAAAGAAATAAGAAATTAAATACAATTAAAGAAAAATATTCATTTTCTGTCGTTGGGAGCTGTTTAAAAAGCTTTTATTTTTTATTCATTTCTTCTTCTTAAATTTAAATCCGTCTTTTTTTTAACGATATTCGTGACTTTATAATTTTCTTTTTTTTTTATATCATGTAAAGACGCTTAATTTTCATATCCATACAGGTTACATGGTTTAAAATAATTAAAAACATGTTTTCTTTCATTAAGTTAAAAAATCGTAATGATAATAATGATGATATTAATATAATGTTGATCATCGCCAAGTGTTAAAAATGAAATCGAGTTAGGGGCTACACCCAAATAATTTCAAAATTTCAAAAAAAAAATGTAATTATCATACCAATAATCATGATTGGAATACATTAAAAGGACAATATTAATTTTATTATATTTTTTTTGGAAAAAAAAATCTATACGCAATTACGCATCCACATCGGGGTAACAAAAAAAAATTAAAAAGGGATTAAAATTATCAAGAAATTCAGTCACGTTTTGTTTTTATCTATTGTTTGTACCTGAATCTAGATGGTTAAAAACCAATTTTTAGCTCAAGTTAAATTTCGAATTGGAATTACGGTATATCGGAGGAGGAAGAAAAAAATTACGAGCGTTACTTTATTTTAAAAGATGTTTCCAACAAAAAACGATTACTTTAAAAAAGAAAAAAAAAATCTGTTAAAAAAAGGTACGTTCGAGGGAATAAGATTGAGGAACAGAATTTGTAATGTCAGGAGTTTTTTTTTTTTTTTTTTTTTTGTGGTGCTGTAAATCTCGAAATAGGATCGAGGGATTATTTACCCATACATTTCGTTGTGCATTTGATTTTGCATTACCAGTGCATTGCTTGCATTACGGTGTTCGCTTTTTTTTCGGTTGGGACTAACCCTCCGAGTTGTTGAGGATTTTGGACTTTCCAATTTTTTCTGTGAATTTTTTTGAGTTGCTGAATTTTATTAGATGTTTTTCGGTTTTGACATTCTCATTTTTTAATCCCCAATTTTTTGATGTAAATTTAACTGGGAATGGTTGTTGGAATAAGGAAGAGAAGTAGAATTGAATATTTTCTTTTCTTGGATTTTTGTCACGAGGTAGCATAATTTGTAAATCTATATTTAATAGTTCGAATTTTTAAATGGCCCAAGGAATTAAAAAAAAAATATTTCTATCGGGAGCTTATGAAATCAAAACTAAATATTATAATGTGATTAAATACAAATTTGACGAAATAAATCCTTCAAGGTAAATATAAAGATGATTTAAATGTTTTTTTTTTTTTTTGTAAAATTCCAGAAGGAAAAAAAAAGACTACAGCGTTTTGGTTGGAAATCGTCAAAAATCTAATTAGAGCTGTTCTTTTTTGAGGAAAAAGTGATGATGCGCCATCAATATTTCAAACGATTGTTTCATACCATAATTAGAGTCATCTGTCTTGTGTGTAAAACACTCGTAACCTCCCATGTCTTATTCTTATTTTTTTTTATTTCTTTGTAAGTCTGGCTAAAATCAAATGGATTATTTCCGAGAAATAATTAGTTAGCATCAGACGTGTTTTTTGTTTTTGTTTTTTCGTAAAAAAAAAATGAATTAACTTTCTCAAAGGCGAAGTCCTGATTTGATGTCAAGTCGGTTTGCATTTCGGTTTTTCATGAGAAAGGTTAAATTCGCAATGTCAGGTTAATTTTTTTTTTTTTTAAATTTTCCCGTCTTGATCACTATAGGCAATGTCTTGTCTCACTGGCGGGAAGGGAGGTTGGGCCCTGTTATAACTAAAAATTCTTTTGTAGCTAAGATTGTTATTAGACAGGATTTCCTTACGAAAAAGTGATGCAAAAAGTGTATAGAATTTTTGCAAAACACATAATATTGCAAAATAAATGCAAAACGTTTATATAAAAAATGTATTTATTATTTTTGTATTATTTATACAAAAGTTTGGACACACATAATTTTTGCAAAGTTTATGTATATTTTTTGAAGAACCAAAATGTGCGTAATTTTTACAAAATATATGCATAATTCTTTTAAGCATGAAAATCTTGATATGCATAACTTTTGCATAATTATATTGGAGGATGAAAAAAAAAAAAATTTTCCAGTAAAAAACGTCCAGTTTTTTATGCATAATTTATGCATGGTTTGCATAACCGGTCATAACAGATTGGTGGACATCGTTTGTTCTCGATTGTTCTCGTTTGTTCTCGTTTGTTCTCAATTTTTTCTCGTTTGTTCTCGTTTGTTCTCGTTTTTTCTCGTTTTTTCTCAATTTTTTCTCGTTTGTTCTCGATTGTTCGCGTTTGTTCTCGTTTGTTCTCGTTTGTTCTCGTTTGTTCTCGTTTTTTCTCAATTTTTTCTCGTTTGTTCTCGATTGTTCTCGTTTGTTCTCGTTTGTTCTCGTTTGTTCTCAATTTGTTCTCGTTTGTTCTCGTTTTTTCTCGTTTGTTCTCGTCAGGAAAACGTTTAAGTTCATTTGAGACGGAAATGCTGGGCATTTACATAATGCTTAAACAACATTAGGGCCTTGAGGAGGGCAAGGGATATTTTACTTTCCTGATCTGAAAAACTTTCACTAGCTAAGTACAGAAAGCGTTCTGTTATGGAAAAATTAACTGGGACTTGAGTCATAAGGTCCTGTAAACTCCACCAATTAATGCCATGTATTCATCCGAATTTGTGGCAGTGAAATTCACCCGCCAAATGGCCATTCAAAATATTATTGTGTAAGCAAGATAATTTTGCCCTTATGAAAATTTAACATTGGAGTAAGATTTTGGAAACCGCTTAAAATGCTTCTCAGACCCGGAAAATTTTCCAATTTTTTATCATCAATTTTTTTTTTCAAGTGGAGCAAATACGTTGCATGTCGCAGTTTATAAGGTCCTTAACTGTATCCCCTTTTTTTTTTCGACGTCACAAATTCTTAACCATCAGGCACAAATTTTTTAATAATGATGAGGATACCGGTCGAATGTCACTTTAACTCGGTTTGAATAATTAGTCCCATTCGTATATTACCTACCAAACGAAAAAAAATTATAGTAATAATAACAAACAAAATTATAGGAGAGTGTGTGACTGAAATCTTCTTTTAGAAAAAGAATTTCGCGGATTTAACGCGTTTAATTGCCATTTAAAACAAATTCAATAATATCCCAAACAAATAACAGACTTCGAAAAACGCGATTTTTATTTTTTATATTTTTTTTTTTTTCCTCTTCCCAAACAGACCGATCGATTTAACGATTAATATATTTGTTTCCTTAAATCCGCAACAGGCGCAATTTAAAATGTGTAGTTTGAGGTCAGGACGAAAAAAAAAAAAAAAAAAGTAAAGTAACTTGGAAGATTGCATGTTATTGCAATTGCATTCGGTCGGCTGTCGTGATGCATTTTATTGGTTTTTACTTTTCTCACTAACAACCGCTTTTTAAATGCTTCTGCATGCGTTTTTATTTATTTATTTTTCGCATATTTTTCAAACAATATTTTAGAATTTTTTTTTTTATCTTGAATCATGCACTTAATTAAACGACTTTGAAAGGAAAAAAAAAGTATAATAAAAGCTACATAATAGGTATATAACACTCGGGGCTGTGTACATTATCTAATATGCAATCGTTAATATTGTTATTATAATGACATAAAAGCCGTAAGAACAACGAACGCATATGAAGCATAAATCCAGTTTTGATTAACGGAATCGGAAAAAAAAAGCGGAGGTATCGATTTAATTACGACAGTTGGCGTAGGACTTGGCCCTGATGAAGATCGAGGTTTCGCTATACCGGAAACGTCAAATTAAAATATGAATTACAAATACTTTGATATACGACTGCTTGTGACTGACATAATCGCTCTATCAAATCTTTGGAGAAAAAAAAAAAAACAGCTTTTGCCTAAAAAAAAGTTTTTTAAATTTCCCTTTGACGAGACTCTCGATCCCTTAGACATTTGAATCAATGAAGACTAATCAGTATAAGCCGCTAATGAGTGTCATCAGTTTTCCTTTTAATGTCTTGAAGTAACCCTTTTCGGAAGGGATAACTCTTCTCTTTCTCGTTCGCTCCCCCCGTCTCATCTCTTCATCCCCCTTTTCTTCATTAGTTTCCAGTATCTTTATTCACTCTCGTCGACTGTCGCATCAAGTCTATCTTAATTTACGATTTTGTTAGTCGAACACGACGAGCTTTTCCTTGCATTTCAAACGGATCTTTTTATAAGGAGCGTTTTAGGTCATGAAATTTGTGTTTAATGGAAATTTTGGGATTCGTAACCGCTTTTGCACCCCCGTTTCTGAAAAGGAAGTGAAAGGCGCTCCCTGTTTGTGTGGATATTGGCGATCTGCATTGCGATTCGAATTTTGGGGGTCGTGGAGTCTGTACCAAATCGATATCTTAGATTCTTTTAGACGAGATATTTTCCTTCGACCTTGTCCGTGCTTTTCCAATCTTTCCGCTTTTCTTTCTTTTCTTTTGCGCTTGTGATATTTCCCCCCGATCACAAGTTTAGCAGAGGCAGTATTCGTCATTGAGAATTATATGGCACAAATATTCGAGCTTATTCGCTTGATCTCGTAGAGCACCTTTAACCCTTTGCCCGTAGCATTCCTCGCCTCTTCGATCCTTACTGTATACTTAGATCTCTGACCATGTCGGTTGCTGTTGAGGGTCATTTAAGTATTACTGAAAATCATCTAAAATTGGACAAAAAATAAGAAGTGATCGAAATCGGACAAATTTTGCTAAACTGGTCGAAAATTGGTTTTAAAATGGCGAAATTCGTCGAAAATTGCCTTGGGTGAAGAATGGACAAATATCAAAAATAATCGAAATTGGACAAAAATTGCTAAACATTGTCCAAAATCGGTCAAAAAAGGCAAAAATTGGTCGTGGGTCAAAAAGGAACAAAAATTATCAAAAATAATGTAAATTAGACAAATATTGCCGAAATTGGTCGAAATTGGACAATATCGCCAAAAATGGTTACAAAATGGCAAAATTCATCGAAAATTGCCATAGGTCAAGAATGGACAAAAATGACCGAAAATCATTGAAATTTGACGAAAATTGCTAAACGTTGTCCAAAATCGGTCAAAAGCGGCAACAATTGGTCGAAAATTGTCTTGAGTTAAAATTGGACAAATATTATCAAAAATAATGAACATTAGATAAATATTGCTAAAAGTAGTCAAAATTGGACAAATATCGCCAAAAGTTGTCAAAAATTGGCAAAAACATTCAAAAATTTCTTGATCAAAAATTGCTTGAAAAGATCGAACTTATGGAAAGTTGCAAAAAATGGAAGAAAATGGCACAAAACTTCAGAACGTTGCACGCACTACCTTTATTTATTTATTTGGCAATTTTTAGTCCAAGGATCGAAAAAAATCCCCCTGGCTACCCCCTGGTCCCAAAAAAAAGAAACAAACTCAATTGTACTATTGACGTTAAAAAGATCCAAGTAAATAAATAACGGAGACCAAAAATATGCGATTGCGTTCTTCCGAATTTTATACCCATTTGTATTTCCTATTATTCCATTTTCGCACCCTTAAAAAGAAAAATGCTTTTTTTCTTTTTTACACCAAATAAATTATTTACTAAAATGATATCCCACCTGACAGACTACGGGTACGAACCAAAACATTTGCTTTTACGCTTGATGAAACCATAAAAAGGAAGACGTTATATACACACATAAAATCCCGTATAAAAAGATAAAAATCAATTTAGGAAAATAAAGTTGAAAATTAAATTGAGAATAATTAATGTCCCAGAACGAAAAGGTTTTTCTTAATCGGAGGGATGCGAGAAGGACCTATTTATATGGACGCCCAACAAAGACCGCGATTGAATGAATCTATATGAGCGGAGTGACCTCATCTCGACGGGGGGTTTAGCTACTGATTTTCACTGCACCGCCCCGAAATCAATCCACGGAATTTACACTTAATTCCTTTTTCTTTTTCTTTTTATTACATTTTTATTTGTTCAATCGCCACGCTTCACTGTGATGATGATGATGCTGATATCTGGAACGGTAAGGCTGGGTCATTAAAACCCGATTGGCTGGAAGGATACTCCTGGTAGAATGCGAATAATTAACTTATTTTTCAGTACCAAATTACAACTCTCAAAACTAATTAGAGACTCTTATTAAGACTTTGTAATTTGATGATACACATTTTATTTCTTCATTTGAATGCTAAAGATGTACAGGTTGCATCATTTTTGTGACACCAAGAAACGGTTTATTTTATTTTTTTTCGGCGTTTCTTTTTATTTTCGTAAAGTCATTACAATTTGTTTTTTTTTTCGGTAACATAAGTTTTTGCCAGGTAATATCTTCCCCCATCGGTTTTGAAACATTAATTTCCGTAAAGGAAAAGGTATAATAAACGTCAAAAAGTAGTCCCCTTTTATAATTTTTATGTGTTTTATAATTCATCCTTTTTATGGAAAGGCGGTACGGAGTCAATAGGTAAAAAGGATCTTTGTGGGTCGGAAAAAATACCGAATCCCATTTTTGTTATTTTATTTCGGTCAAGTTGGAAACGAAAACCATCAAACAATAAAAACGAGATGAATGTTTTTTCCGCCCTTCGTGTCACTGGAGTAAAAGCCCCGGAGTGGCGCTTGAATTGGTCTTTGGAAGGCCTTGCTTCAAGTTCATTCAATTTTGTTTGTAAAAGTTCGGCATCGCTAGTTGAAAGCAATGGGTTTGTGGTCCGTTTCCGCATAATTTGCTTTGCAAAACCAAGGACATTTTGGTATACCATTGGCTGTATCTAAAAACGATCCACGGTCTTAAAGACAGGTCCGGAAGCTACCACCCTCTGAAACCTGCCCCTAAAAGTACTCCAATTTTAGTTCCAATGTTTTTTTTATTTTATTTTATTCCGAACTGTCTGTCAAAGAAAGATTTTCCATTTGAGTAATATTTGGAATGGAAACTACAATTGAATTTTTATTAAACAGTTTTCTGAGATCTTCCAAACATTTAATTTGTTGGAAGTACTCATTGTACTCCTCATTTTCCAGTTTTCTTTTTTCTTTAAAAAATTTAAAAAATTCTAAAACAAAACTATAAACAGCATTTGCTAATTTGATCCTTTCTATTTCCATTTCTTTGCGCTTTATTTAGGCATTCAATCTATTTACTAGCTTGTTCATGAATGCCATCCTTTATTTTTTGTTCATAAGTGCTCATGACGCTCTTTGCTACAAGGCCAACCTCTTCTGACTCTGTATAATCCCGGATTGGAAAAGGAAAAGGAGACGGATTATTATTCCGTCTTCTTAATCTTTTCCAGCTTAAAGTAGCTTAACCACATATTATCTTGATTATTTCCGTTACTCATTCAAAAAATATTTAAAATCCCTACTGCGGCTTCATAGCCGTTATTTTCCATGAATTTTTTGGCTTCTTTCTCATCAGTAAATTCAACATAGATTTTAAGGCCTAATCTACCAAACTGCACGCCTTCAATTTGGTATGTTCCTAAGTTCAATTCATTTTTCAACCATTTCTTCGCTTCTTCCCTTGTGGGCTTCTCTTTTCCCTTTTCAAATCTTATTTCGACCTGTTTTTTTTTTTTATGTAACGATTCGTTTTTCTCTTGGATTAAAACACAAAAGCATCATAACATAAACAGGTTTAAAAATTTTTAGCTACGAATTTGGATTTCCTAAGTTCTTCTTGACCAATTTTTTTTTTCAGGGTGGGTTGTTTGTCACTTATACTCGTATTTTTAGGACGTTTTCATTTTCAGAAGGGGTATTTCAATCAACAAAAAATATTAAGGAATTTTCGGAATTTTTTTCTGAAAAGCCCTTAATATTTTTTGTTTCGAGATTTGTTTTCGTTTCCCAGTAAAAAGTAAAATACGATTATTCTGCTGCCACGATTCATGATTTCTCTTAAGCAGAGCACCACTTCCCATGTATTAGAGATAGAAGCTTCCAGACCTGCCTTTATGATCGTGAGACGAACTATGCCTGAGTGGGGATGGTCCTTATAATAAATACTTGTCTGGAGAAGAAAGAGAAATGCAACAGGGGTCAACTATTATTTGGGCAACAGGGATTTGGGTTAATTGTGAGGTAACCAGAAGGATCAGAAGACTGCATCCGTTTAGAGAGTGACGCCTTTGAGGTGAGCATCAGGGTGGAGGACACACTGGGAAACTTTTACTGGTATAAGCTAGTAAGAGATTTGGTAAGGTCGTTGTGGCACTCTGTCCCTAAATATTTGGTACATACTGCCATAATGTGTCAATTTTTGCCGGAAAATTGGTAACGATTACTAAAAAACCCTGGTTGTCAGGCCCTCCCCAGAAAGTTTGGCAATGATTACCAGATTCAGGCATTGACCACCAGGACCAGAGTGGGTTTCTCCGTGACAGCGGCAGTTGTTAGTATGAGAGTTGGCGGCCGGAGCACTTTCTGGTTAGTTAGTAGACGCATTATGGGTAGCTGGGCACCATTCATCAGCTTAGATACTTATGCAGTTCCCCTAATTGGATGCAGAGGGTTAGAGAGATATAAGTCCTTGTTAGCTGAGGACTCGGGAGTCGAAGTGATGACTCTTTTCATCCACCGGCATCGTGATCAACGAAGTAAGCAGCATTGAGAACGGCCAGTTAGTGGATGGGTGACCAACGACACTCCATCCCTCTAGGCAGAGATTGTAGGAACTACTAATACAGTCATCTTACCTCATTGTAAAAGCAGTTCCACAATACTACGTAAAAGACAGCACTATTTACATAACCAAATGAATTCGCTCCGATAGCCAAATAAAGTAATAAAAAAACTGGGGACTAATGACCTATTTCACCATTCCTGATCTATTTATTTTCTCTACCCGCTATGTTCTAAGCTGCCTTTGGTGCGCCCTGCTAAACTCCCTACCCCCTTTTCCTGGATACGGACTTGATTATGCAAACAAAAAAAATATCGGAGCTTGATTAATCTAACTAACTGAACTGTGATGACATAATTTTTGCTCATCTGTTTAGTTATCATGTATTGCATCTCACCGTTGCCAGCTCGTAACGATTTTCCTTCGCATTCTTCCCACACTTGAAGCTCTTTGTTGTCCTGTCATTAAATATCGAATTGGGACCCCGGAAAAACGGCAACGGTGCTTCTTGTATTCCTTCAGAAACTTGTATTGTCACTACCGCGTGAAAATTGGTCATTTTATTTAATTCGATTCAAAATGAATGAAGACGGGGAGTAGGAAAAAAAAAAAAAAAAAAAAACAGAACTAACTAGCAGTTAATTTGACCTTATGAGCTTAAACTATTCTTAAGGAGTTAATCGGTAGATTATTTTCATCATAACCATAGACGCTTTAAAAAAATTAAATTAATCTTGTTGAATAAAA
Source organism: Liposcelis bostrychophila (assembly GCA_037577465.1). Classification (NCBI taxonomy): domain Eukaryota; kingdom Metazoa; phylum Arthropoda; class Insecta; order Psocodea; family Liposcelididae; genus Liposcelis; species Liposcelis bostrychophila. Next base: position 3,014,161 of record CM075211.1, read on the forward strand.
TGATTTTGCAGATTTACGGTCAGTTTTTTAAATGAATGAGTTGTAGAATGTTCGATGATTTTTTCGGATGGCGAGCGAGTTTTTTTTTTTTTTTTTTTTTTTCTTATTCAGAACCATTTGCCCGGGACTTTTTTGTTTGGAAAGTCATGCTGTAAAAAAAAAAGTCATAGCGCCTCCTTCTTCTGTCCTTTTAAAAGTTTTTGTTGATTTTTGTTAAGAAAAAATTGGAAAAAAAAAGTTTGTAGTGGTTTTGCGTGTATGCATAAATTAAGAAATATGAATTACCCATATTTTTTTTTTTCTTTTTTTGCTTGAACATGTTTTTGATGAATTTAAAAAAAAAAAAATGCTCGAATTCGTAGAAAAAGAAGTCATACAGAAAAGTTTCCTTAAAAGAGAATATGATAGCGTGAATGGAATTACAAATAGTAAACATGAGAGAATGAAACATGAAATGAAAATGGTGGAGACGTCAATGGAATTCTACTTTTAATTCAAATATTATATTCAATAATTGTAGCCATTTCGAAAGGTAATGGAACTTAAATTTGAAGTATAAAAATATTGCTTGTTTTTTTTAAGTTGTTTGTTCGTTGATTATGTGACAATTGATGGGCTTTATTGAGTTAATGCCACGACTGTTTGGTAAAAGTAAACCCTTTAGTCTATAACAGTGGCATTGTGTACAGGGCACTGGCGCTCCGCTACATCTGTATTTAGCTTATGGAATGGCCCCGATTCTGCGTAAGTTTTTGCAGTTTGGAAATATTTCCAACCAGTAAGCTAAACACGTATTTTTATTCGTATATTTATTTAAACTCTGGATAATTTTCCGCTATAAAAGTGCAAACTCTAGAACTTTGTTCTTTTGCAATTCATTTGCTAAACTTGGATGAAATAAAGTCAGGTGTATGTTTAAAATTCCTACCAATCTTAATTTATAAAACAAGATTTTTTTTTTTTAGGATTGTTACACATGAACCATTTTTTTACTGTTTTTGCTATCACCTTGTGAAAGTATTTTAATGGGTGCAGGCCCGTATTTCTTAATATTTTAAAGACCAAAGTTTTCAAAATTAAATTTTTTCGCGACCAAAAAAGTGTGTAGGCATATCCTTAAAGTGTGCAAAAAAGAAAAAAATATCGAGTCCGCTTTTTGAGTGTCTCTGGTATTGAACATTCCTCAATTCCCTCTTTGATCCCAATACCGAAATACCTTCAACAGAGAAAATTAACCCCCCCCCCCCCCCTATTTTTTCCATAAGGTAGTAAATTCTGTTTGTTGGAAAATTTAAAAAAAAAATTATATCTGAAGCAAATATTTTTTTCCTTGAGCGAACAAGGTCGAAACTAATGGCACGGCTGAAAACTGTACACACCCGAAAAAATCAAAACTGAATGAAATCGAAACCCCCCATTCAAAAATGAGTATTTTAGTCTTTCATTATTTGTTTAGGCTTTACCATGAAAAAAATTTTTTAAAAATCTGTGTTTGAGGCACGATGCTTATGGTAATTTTCCATCGTGGTATTTAAACGCCATGGGGTCCACTATGAAAAATCCATATGAAAAATCCTCCTTAGTCATAAACAAAAACAAGAAAATGGGCCCTAAAAAAAAACCATTTTGCTACACCGCCGTAATTTACATCAGATAATTTTTTTCCCTCAAAATCCCGGTTGTCTGCATCGAGGAAGAAGGATTGAGGAGCTTTTCAGCTCGGAAAACATAAACCCTAGGCTAAAATTAACGCTCCAGGGTGCCAAGCACGGTATCCTAAGTGATAAATATCTAAATAGAGGATTATAAAACAGAAAAAAAGGGGGCAACCAACGACAAACCGCATGCTTAAAATTTTCTTCTATTTTTGAATCTAATTAAACTTTTTTTTTGTTTTTCTTCCTGTCTTTATTCTCTTCAAAAACCAAAAGGAAAAAGAGCGTTTAAAAGGGATAACGGAGGAGGGATGTTTCATGACCTTTGATTCGAAAGATTCATTAATTATGAAGTAACGATGCGAAAAAAAGCGATTTTAAACGCTTTTCAAATCCAGCGTTAAATTTGATAAGCTGCAAAAATGGTTTAACAGTTTATGAATGGTGCGGGTGCTTTCTTAATAAGCTATGAAAGATAAATAGGTTTTTATGAAATTTCAACCAAAGATTATAATAAATTTGGTTGAATAACGTCTACGGTTTTAGAATTTATATTATTCGGTTTGAGGGAATTTTATTTCCTATAGAAATTTTTTATAACCAAAATAAGCTTCAGAAATATAGATTTCAAGTCGGAAATTCCTCTAACTATGAATTCCTGGATTTCCATTACAGGTATAGACATGACTTTTTAGGTTCTGAGCAAACTCAAATCGACTCGATCGGATTTTTAGTCGGGTTGCATTTCTAAGATTCGTGTGCATTAATTCCCTATGCTGACAATATTAAATTTTTTTAATCACCAGTTTCTAGTGTCAGGTAGCAAATTCGTCCGAGTGGTACATTGACCGCAAAAAGGTTTTATATGCCTACTTTGGTCCCATTGTTTTTTTTTCCCTTCTTTCTTGGCAAAACAAAGCCCTTTTCAAAGTTGAGCAGGACCTGTAGGTAATTGAACCCAGAGTTCGATAATGGCAATTAAAATCCTGGATGCGGGAAAGTACCGAAAAAATAAAAAATTCCGTGTAATAATATTACAGGTTCCGTGTGATGCCATCATAAGTTGTAATGATATCGCAAGGATTGTATGATAATATTGCATGGCCGGTCAGAGAATTACCCTTTTTGCATAAACTTCTTTATTGGCCAGATTTTGACTAAGTGGACCTGCCACCATTTTTTCATTATGTCATAACTAATTTTTCTTCCGGTGACAGTATCATCGTCAATATCAAAATAATTTTTTTTTTCTTTTTTGCACAAAAGTTTGGGCCAGCTGACCACTTTTTCGAAATCTACAATTTCGTCGCAATGTAGCCCTTTAAAAGAGTTTTTCTTGTTTTCTTCTATCAGCCAATAAAATAAAACTGGTAACTTTAAAATTCCTGGCTTTCAAACTGTTTTGATTTCGGCCTTAATATTTGACCTAATTAGGCTTTAATCAGGTCCTTTAACCTGCAGAAATTTAAAAAAAAAAATTTGGTCGCTAAATTATAACCTGGTAGCAGCTTTTTATAGCCTTCTAGCAATTCCGATTCAATTGTATATTTTGTAAAAAAAAAAAAAAAAAAAAAAAAAAAAAATATACCGTTAAGAAAAAATCAAATGAAGCAAATTATAAAATTGTCCTTATAGGTGACCAATCGGAAATAAGAAGCTGTAAAAAAAACGTTTTAATGAGATCCGTAACGGGTTGTTTTATCAAACTGCACCAAATCATTAAAATTAAGATTGAAAATTAACGAAATTGCTATATTTAAGTTCAATTTAGCAGAAGTTGTACACCGAACAAGGAAAAATAAAGAAAAACATATTAGGGCTGCCATGAATAATTTATGACGAAATAATTTCTTTACTTTTATTTTGCCGAAAGACGACCTAAGTTGACATCGAAATAAGAGGAAAAAAGGAAAAGAAAACGAGAAAACTTTTTAACCGAAACGTCGGTTTCAAGTCGATCGGATCAAAGTCAAGTCGATCAAGTCATAACCGGTGCACGGTATCTCCCTCCGGTGTCCGACGGTACCCAAACTTTTTTTTTCTCTTTTTGTTGTTGTTTTCCTACTCAAAAAATTTGCCAGAAAATAAAAATAAAAAATTACTTACACCGAAATAAACGAATTTGGGAAATTCCTCACGTTAAGCAAATCCGGAAAATTCCTCAGTGGAAATGACTTCACTTAAAACAACACGAACAATTCCCAACTTTGTTTTCACTTTCGTTTTGTTTTTTTTATTTAAATGTGTTTTTTTTTTCTCTTTAATTTAAAAATTCAGGAATTTTTATTACTTTAGGATATGCTGAAGAAAAAAAATAAATTTATACATTTAAGTAACATTAAACTCGTCATAATTCGCATAAATAAACATTAATATGTAAACATTACATTTAAAAGAGCATAACATAAAGCCCCGGTAATGTATTTTACAACTTGAATATGATATAATTCATCCTTTAGGAAAATTAATTAATCACCTTTCCGTTTTTTTAATTAACTTTTCTGTCGTTAAAACCATCGCTAAAACTTTTTTTTTAAATACTATAAATATATCTTATATTATAATATTCGTTCCGCGCGTGATGGAATTTTTCATATTATCGCGATTTTCGATAACTTATTCACAATATAAAAAAAAAAGTGGTCGAATCACTTTCGATTTCTTTTTTTTTTTACAAACAAAACACGAAATACGCGAAAATTTTCCTTTTCCTTTTCCCTTTTCCTTTGAGGAAAAAAAAATGCTTTGGAAGGAAGCGGCGTTATCAAAGACGCGTTATCAATAAACTTGTCGAACAATCAATGTAATTGAAACTGAGGAATTGTTTTTACATATTTTTGGACATTGAAGCATAAAAACTAGAGGGAAAGGAGAATTATATGAAAAAAATTGTATTTTGTTTCCTTTGAAATTACCTCCCACTTTAGTATTCACCTTCTCCGTCCAATTATTTTATTTCTTTTTTGTTTTGTTGCTGTAATTATTTTACCCTCTCTTGTGCATTGCCCGCCATGATAGAATACGACCGCCCAGATAATGATACCCTTATCCTTGATATCCTTTTATAATGCCAACGCCATCTCTGGTTTATTCCTTAAACTAGCTTTGGCTATTCGCATCGAAACTGAGTCCCTAAGGAATATTTATTTATTTATTTATTTTTTTTTTAATTTCAGGAATCCTGATGCGACCTGGCAGCCTGCAACTTACTGGTAAGTTTTCATAATTGATTTGAGCTCTAGTGATGTTATCATTCGGTGCCAAAAATTCCCTCCTTTGTGGCTGGTATGTGACCATCAAGCAGGGGTCTGAAGCTTAGAAATATTGGCCGATGCCGATCCTATGCCGATGCTCATCGAATTTTTTTTGAAATCCGAAATCGGCATCGCGAAATTGTTGGAGCACATCAGTACCGGCACCGGCATCGGCTCTGGCACCGGTACTGGCATCGTAATTAAGTCGAGATTTAAGTGACTTCACAAGAAACAAGGCTGCCAAGGTAGAATGGTGCTTGCATGATTCATGAAATGATACTTTCATAAACTTCTAGAATGAGATCTATGGTTTTTTGCTCCTAAAATCGGAATCGGGGGAGGCATCGGATATCACCGATGCTTGGTATGGCATCGGCATCGGCATCGGCGTCGGAATCTGATTCAAAGCCGGCGTCGGGTCGGCTTCGGGAATAGTTTTACGAACCAAAACCAAAAAAATTGGCCAAGGCCAATCATAGATAACCCTTCCCGTGAAAATAAATTCTCTGTACTTTTACATCTCGGGAATTCGCGGAACCCCGAAAAACAAAATCCAAATTGCTTGTTCCAAGCAAACAAAAACCAGGAACACGAAATCAAAAATTTTCGACCTCAATTTTTTTTTTAAATTACTTTCCCTCCGCCCATACATTTTAGACAAGTTGAAACTTGCATTAAAAATTCCAGTATATACCAGAGGGGTTCGTTGGATACCTAAAATTTGAATTTTTTCATCGTAAATCGAGTATTGGAGAAAACAGCCATTCCTTCCGGCATCCGTGAAGCCTCTTAAAAACTCAGTTCTCTTTCCTGCATTTTTTTTCTGTCTGTTTTTTCAGCCTTTCAGCCAGCACCGCACCGACTGTTGTGAAAATATCGAAATGCCCTTTTGGATTGCTCACCTTTTTCAAAAAAATTTTTCAATTTATTAAAAAAAAATTGGAGGATATTCCTGAAAATAATATTCAATTTTTCGGTTAGGTTTCTTGAAGTCCTAATTCTAAAATTTTTCAAACCCATAGTTCCAAGTGGCCAGAAAAAGAGAAGGCTTATTTTTTGTATAGACTTATAAAACCCTTTTGAAGTCTCCTTAGAGAACTTTTGACCCCTAACTTCTGGGGTTGGCTTCGGACATAAATTCGGAACTCCTAACCCGCATTTTTCAAAAACCCGCGAAAAGCTGTTCTTTTGAAACATTTCAAAAAACGCTTTTCAAATCGGCTCGTCATTTTAATAAAAATTCACACGCTCTCCAAAAACCCTCCAAGAAAAAAAATTACACCTGCGAAGTTTGTCGCATATAATAGTGTCAAAAATCAGAAGAGAAAAAAAAATTATGTTTTTTTCATACAAAAGGAATTTCGATCCTGAGTTTAAACGGAGAGTTTTTACGAATTTTTGACACTTGTTCGCAAAAGGTTTACAATAACACCGGACCCTATGTCGGCCCGGGTCTTTTACTACATTTTATCTTTGTTGTTGGATGTTAATTCTGTACATGGCGTCATGCTGAGTTTATAATGTGCTAGATGTCCCTCGCTTCGAGGTCCTTTACGTATTTATTCTTTTAAACTATCGCACCAGCAAGTCTAGGCGGAAGGTTTGAAAGAGGAAGAGTGGTCAAAATTCTTATTATTTGCGGTTAAATGCTTTATTTTTGCTTAACCCTAATAATCGTAACCCGTTGTTTACGAAATACTAGGTACCTTGAAAAGAAAAGTAAGCCTGAAATTGAACAACTTTTTTTGAAAAACGTATATTTCATAAATATCTGCGCCTTCAAACATTCAGTTATGCTATTCGTTCAAAGTCGTTAATTACGTCTTTGCTGAATCGAATCAGTTATTGAAAGGCTCGAATTAATGAGAGGAGTATTTAATTTATGAGAGGAGGAGGGGAGGGGGTTGGCAACTTGGCATCATGAAAATCATATTTTATATGTATTATTTTATATTCGCTCAAAAGATTGTTATAAAATGTCAGGATTGCAGTATTTTAATCTCCTTCCCCCCTCTTCATCATTAAAAAATATGTTTAAGATTAATCAGCTTATTGGGTGTAGTGAGAAAAAATGAAGATTTTAGGTCCTATTGAGACCTCCGCTCCTATTAAAATCGATTATTTTGCAATTACGGAATCATTTACCAAAGTACTCCGTTCCCTCTCTTCTCAGAAATATTTCCAAAACCTACCTCCCCAGCATGTTTCATTTGTGATTTCGGCCGAACTGGGATTTTGATCGGATCGCGAATCCGTAGTATCATGTCAACTAAATATTAAAACTAAGTTATGCCGTATTTAGGAAAAAAAATTTCCATAACCCTGAAACCGAAATATCTATAACTTCAAACTTTGATCTTTGTTAAAATCGCTCTTTTGAAATTTCCCGCTCATAAATAAATGAATAGCGACAAAAAGTTGTTTTGTTTACATTCACACCGTTTTAAATTTCAAGTTGTTCCGTGATTTTAATTTCGGTTTTTTTTTTTTTTTTGTGATAATATTAATTAAATTCTCGAGTTTTTTAAAATGTCTAACAGAAAATCCAGCTCTTCCTCGTCTTCTAGATCTACTCCAAGTAGATCCCATCATGGGTAAGTCTATTAAATTGTGTGCATATTTTTTTTTGTATTTAATTAATTTTATTAACTGTCGTGAATCAAGCTGATGCAATAACTCATTATCGCATCGTCATTGTCATTGTTTCATCATGCTCATTGTTTTATTTACTTAGATATCATAGTGCAAAGTGATTTTAAATAAAAACGTAAAAAGAAAATTCATTGATTCGATTTCATCATTTTGGCGCATTTTTTTTTTCGTTTTACGTCGTGGCATTCTACTTACTAGTTGCACGATTACGAATTTTCGAACACACGCTTTCGTGACGTCACACAACGACCGACCAATCAGATTAATTGACGTTTTTAGCAGAAATCATTGGGAAATTTCTAGATCACATCAGTTTTCGTCTTTATAAAAAGTTAATTCGTTGTGCAATCGTCATTACTCATTTTGATATTTAATTTAAAAGCTTATTTTTTCACAAGGTAGTTAAATTTTATCGAAATACAATGCCGCGAAGAGGAAGAAGCAGTCCAGCACCCTCAAGGGCCAGGTAATGAAGACTCAAGGGAAAACGTGGATTTTTTTATTTTTTTTATTGTCGCATGATTTTATATGGTGTTCGGATGAATTTTATTGTTGTGCTTCCAGATCTCCATCTCCTGTTAGGCAACCAGCTCCATATAGACAGGCAGCTCCACCAGCACCGGCTCCGGCCGCTGCTCCACCTGCTATGATGCAACCCCAACAGCCTTCCTTGATGGGTCAGATGGCTGCTACTGCGGGTGGAGTCGCTATTGGATCTGCCATTGTAAGTAAACTTTGTATTTTCTAATTTATTACAGAGCTACGACAAGAAAGGAAACTCCTCCAGCAAAACCTCCTCCACCCCCTCCCGCTCCTGCTCCTGCTCCCCCACCTAAAATTGGATCTAAAAAACAGCCTGATGTTATAATCGTCCAACAACAGCAGCCTGGAATGGCCAAGACTTTTGGGGCTACAGCTGCTGGTGTGGCAGTTGGAAGTGCAGTTGTATGTCTTACAAACCAGCGGGGAAAAAAATTTATAATAAATAATGAATTTTCAATTTTTAAAAATTATGTTGTTAATTATTGTTATTGTGATTCCAGGGGCACACTGTAGGACATGCTTTGACTGGAGCTTTTAGTGGAGGATCGTCTGATCAGCCAGCACAACAACAACAGCAGCAACCTCAACAATATGCTTCTCAAGGAACAGAACCAACAGGCCCATGCGCTTGGGAAATTAAGCAATTTTTGCAATGTGCTCAAGGACAAAGTGATTTAACATTATGTGAAGGATTTAATGAAGCATTACGCCAATGCAAAGCTAGCAATGGTAGGTTACCCCGAATATTTTTTTAAATTCTTTTTGCTCATGTAATTTTTTTTTTTAATTCTTTTCAGGCATAAAGCCCTGACATTTTTTTTTTTTACAAGACCTTTTCCCTGATTTAATATTCAAAACTGAAAATTTTAAAAAAATTATGAGGTATCATTGTCTTGCTGCATAAAGACTGACTTTTTTCTAGAAATTTGTTACTTTTAAAATTTTTTTTTTTTTTTCATTTCAGCATTGTAATATGAAAGGAGATTGTAGATCATTGCTCGTAGTGTAAACCAACCAACAACAATGCTTTCTTAGTTTTTTTTCTTCTGTCTTCTGTCTGCTGACTCTTTTTGATTCTGAATTTCTTTTAGTTTACTTTATTCAATAATCATGTACAAAAATAGGAAAAAAAAATCATTTTTTGACTTAGTTGCAAAATTTCGTTTTATGTATTTTAACTGTAAAACAAGGAAGTATTAAAAAGAATGAAAAAAAGCTGTGTATCTGATTTAGAAATTATTCAATTATGTGTAATTGAGTTTAGGAATAAATTGACTTCATATGGAATTGAAGTACCGTGTTGGAAGGAAAGGTTTCACAAGATATTCTGTTAAACTGGAAAAATCTCCATAGTATACATGTATCCAAAAATATCTGACCTTTTAAGAAAACATTGAATTTATCATAATGATCAGTGATAATCAACCTAAAACAAATATATTATGGAGATTTTTTGAGCTAATATGTTGGCATCCAACTGTCAGATTGCAATAAGATACTAACTCTAACAAATGTATCTTTGTGTTGTTTTAATTATTAGTTTAAAACTGGGATCTTAGCAGATTTGAATGTGACAAAAATAAAAAAATGAATTATTATTTAAATAAATAGCTTGGTTAATTTTTTTTAAAATTTAAATATGAAGATTGGATGTGGTAAATCTGGTCAAAGTAAGTCTGTGATAATCTGATCAAAGACCCACTGTTGCATGGTTTGTTTTGGTGACAACATCTTGATTTTCCAAAAGAAACTGTGTAGAAATGATCTTAGACCAAATTCCACAGCTAGTCTTCGTATTAGGTCGCTTTGACTTAATATCACGCTCCTCGGTGGATTTAAATACACTTATTTCGGTTACATAAGGATAAAAAACTTTTTATGTATATTGAAGAAAAGCATGATAATTGTAATAAAATAAATTTGGCGTCTGAATTCTGTTTACTATGTGAAATTTGTATTGGCGGTAACAAAATTTAAAGCCAGCATTGGATTCAGGGTTATTTTGAAACAAAAATTTTTCTAAACATTTCATTGCACTAGTATAGGTATTTTTCGTGTATCTTAATTTTATCGAATCATAATGAGAAAAGTTAAAACTTGACTGTTTTTTTTATTTTTTTGGCGTAACGTTTGTTAAATGTTTTTGAAAAAGGTCGAATTTCAATTAAAAATTTAAAACCATATTATGGAAAAGATTATCGTTATGATCAAGATGCTACTCATATTATTCAGACTTTGATTTAGAGTACTATTCAGAAATTAGTGGTAAAAAAGACAACCTTGCATGTGATCTGCCTTAATTCATAACAGTTGAATAGTCATTTATTTATTTTTCATTTTTTTTTTTGTTTTTCAGATAAACGCACAAGAGGTTTGAAGACTACTAAAAGATTAGATGGTCGCACTTTAAAAGCTTGTGGTAACTTAGTATCTCATTTTCACAAAAATGAAACCAACTTACCTTTGGTTTTTATGTTAAGTGTTGATTTACTTCACATGCAGTCGGATTCAGATTTTGAAAAGATGTTGCACTTAAAGCTGTGGAAAAATTTACTCAAAATTCCTATAGTTATGGACTTCGGGTAAATGAGTGATTGTCATATGCCAAATGAAACCTTCGTACTACAGGTTTTTTTTTTCTTTTTTTTTTCAGGGCTCTCCGTGCGTTTGCAAGTATAAAGGGAAGTAAAAAAGGGATGGAAAACCACATCAACAAAAGGGAGTAATTGTAGCACTGTTTTGCAGTTTGGTAAATCTCAGTTGAGTGAATTTCCCGTGTTTTACTACAGTCAAGGGCAACATAATTCTGCATGCCAAAAGGCCAATAAAACCACAGCAGGTAAAATTTCGGTATTTGAACAAGATTAATATGAAAAAAATAAACAGGGCATTGATCTCTTGACTCTAATATTTAAACAAAACAAAAACCGGGAATTGGTAAATTGGGGTGTTTGTTCCAGGTACCTGGCTAATCCGGGTTCAATAGATCGTGTGTCAATGGGATTACTATTTAATGAGCAAAACGTAAATTGGGGCGTTAAAATAATTCAAAAAAAAAAATTCACTTTTCTATAAAAAGTTTAATTGCCATTTGTTGTCAATTCGTCCGGAGCTGATCACGTCTCCCATACAGTCGGTGGGAAAATTGCATTTTTTTCGTCAATTTAGATTTCGAAGCCGTAATTAGCAAAATTTGTGGTTCTTTGATCGTCTAGTTTCGCTGGGTATCCGTAAGTCTTAGATTCTCGTAGAGTATATGGGTGCAATGGATTTACCTATTTTGAGGGGATTAAATTTGTTTAAGAGTGCAATTGATGCATCATTTAAAAAAATCTTAGAAATGGACAGACATTATCTTTCTTTCGGATTGCAATCTATTTTTATAAAAAATAAATACATCAGGTAGAAAGATAATTTTAACGAAGGACAAAAATTAAATAGAACCTGGGGGCATTGTCCAGGGATTTCAGCGTTGTGTTGGGCATTGTCCGTTGAGTTTCGGAAATCCGGTTTTTACTGTTCCTCTGACGTGGATGGAAATATAAATCCAGGTGCTGTGCAAACGGAAGTGCTGTTCCCTTAGTTCAAGTTCCGTAAAAGTTTCTAATTTAATCCGGGTTTTAATAACCAGTCAAACAATTATTTCTGTTTTAGAAATATTTCTTAGACTAAGACGCGGGAAAGTTAAGAGTTAAGGGGTTTTAAAGTTATTACTCATTTTTCTTTAGAAGTATATATACGAAAATCCGTTAAAAAAATATTAGGATGATTTTATTTAGGGTTTTTTTTTTAAAAAATAAAAATTATAGGCATTACTAGTATAAGCTTAGTTAACGAGTAAACTAGAGATCAAATCATCGATTTTTTTTTTTTTTTTGGCGATTTTTCTGAGCTGTTTCTTTCCGTTAGTTTTTAAATAATTTAAACATTAAAATATTGATTATGAAGGTCATAACCCCGAATTTTAAAAAAAGGCCTCAAATTTAGTTAGGGCTTTCCTTTTTAACGAACAGCTTCATTTTTAAGGATTAAATTTTTGCGTAACAAATTTTTAAGCCCTAAGACTTCATGGTAATCTTTTGAAGTTCGGAAAAAAAGACGAATAATATCGTCGAAAAATATTTATTTATTTTTTTTATTTATTTTTTTAAGTTTTATTATATCAAAAAAACCAAAAATAAAATTTTCCGATGTTTTCTCATTTGTATGAACTCTATAACGGGCAATTCTTATTGAAGATGCACACAATTTCGAACGAAGTTCTTTGTAAGGTCTGAAAGGCTACATTACGATGAAGTCCAATAAGATTTTTATTTTTTTTTTTTTTCATTTACTTTTGGATTATGGAAGTGACAAGTACACAGGTACGTGGCAAAGCTTTACGTACCAGAAGTCACCAAGATAAATATTGAAAGAACACAGAGGGGGAACAGAAAAAACCACGGAGGAGGCTTAACATGTATTATAATAAAAAATAATTCGGAAGAAAAATAACGGACTTAATCTGCGCATGCCAAGACGACAGATTATCACATGTACGTAAACTAAATATGGCAGTTCGTACCTGAGAATCGAGTTGTTCATATATTCAATTCCATTTTTTTTAAAAATAATTATTATCGGTAGTGGTTGTCATTGAAAATGTACTTACCATTAACGACTCTTTTTTTTTTTTTTTTTTATGGATTTTGTGCTTAAATTTGTTCTTTCAAAAAGGCTAATAGCAGAAAGCGACAGAGTTTCAAAACGAGTAAAAACATCGCCTTAAAAATGATGATTAGATTTTCGGGTACTCTAGAATTGGGATACTCAGAAATCTAGTCAGCATCTTTAGGGCGTTTAATTTTCATTTAATACTTAATCAATATGGAATGCAATTTTTTGAAAGGAAAATTATTAAAGGTTCGTTTACATGCATATTTTTTTAATCATGAGAAGAATCAAAATGTTGTCTAGTCGAAAAAGCAGTTTTTAGATCGGCGTTTACAGATTTTTTTTAAAAATACGGGTTGCTCTTCAAGGCATAGGAGGATGAAAACCATAGAAATAAAACCTGGGAAGGCTATGGGCTTTTGAAATAACTCCCATGGATGTTAGGTTTTAAGGTTGGGCCGAGCGCAAGCGCCGACAACATAGTCGAGAACGTGTGGAAGTAGCTTAGGCGTGCGGATCATTTTCGGTCAATTCTTTTTTTTTTTTTTTTTTTTTTTGAGTCATAGGACGATAAATCCGGTGAGTGACCTTTTTTTTCTAACATCAGAGGAAACGTGGTAATCAAAAAGAACGTTTTAAGAGGTTCGGTTCTTTTTGTATTTTTGAAAATCAAGGAATTAATCTACGCAATCGCAATTGATGGCGACGGTGCTTTCATGAATGTGGCAGTTCGTACTTAACAGTAGGGTTGTTCGTGTTGTTAATTCCATTTATTTTTTTCATTTTTTTTAAATTCTTATAATTTTTTAAACATTTTATTCAATTTAAATCAAAAAATGGTTTTAATATTCTTTCGATAGTCTTTCATGTTTTGCTATTATTTTTATTTTTATTAAAAAAACAAAAAAACAAAAACAAAACATAAGAAAGGCATAGAATATAGTGAAAATACTATGGCATAGAAGGAGCAAAAGCAAATAAAAAAATACTATGAGGGGTACTGGGATCAGCGGAACAAGCGCATGCGCCAAAAACAGCGCGTTACTCGCTAGCTTATGGCAGTAAGCTAGCTAGCTTCGGCAGTGCATATTGGTCATTTTCGCAAAATTTTATTAGAGCTTTTTTTTTTTTAAATCAAAATTTTCTAAAACGGTTGAGCCAATTTTTTTACACAACTATGGCAATACAAGGGAGTGTTTTTAGGGGGTTTGGTTCGCTCTGCAATCTTTAAAATAATTCTGAAAAATAAGGCACTTAATCTGCGCATGCAATGACGACAGCGCTTAACTGAAGATGGCAGTTGAGGTCATTCGTATCGCCAACTCGATTTTTTTAAAAAGTCCTAATTTTCTTAACATTTAAATTCATTTTTATAAAACAGGTGTTTAAACGTTAATGACGACAGTGATATAAATTAAAAACAGGGATAATAAAGTGATATAAAACGGATAAAGTGACATAAATTAAAAACAGGTCGGTTTTGATAGTAGAGTTGTGCTATCAAATTTTTTTATTTTTTGGGTTTGGGTACGCTTTGTTTTTTAAAACTTTTTATTTTTAAAAATATTTCTTCCTCTCAACCCGCTGTCTTTTCATAAGCTTTTTTTTTTTTTTTTTTTTTTTTTTGAAAGTGATTGCTTTTAAAAGTATAAAGATGAAAATTGTAGACCGTTGCTACGTTTAAGTTTCCAATAATTCCGAAAGATGGCAGAGATGTACGAGTGGCGCTTGCGCATCGGCAAGGTAGATGGACAAACATGGCAGTTTATTTTTGACAGTCGAGCTGAACGCACGGTTTATGTTATTTTTTTATTTTTAAAAAAAATATCATTCCGATTCTTCGTTTCGGTCATTTGTTCAAGGCTATCAATACGGTTGGCTCGGTCCTAAGTATTAGTGTAAAATTTTTGAGTTTCGTCTAAAACAGTTAATCTAATTTTTTTTTTCTTTTAATTAATTTTTGATTTCAATTTTTTTTCTTGGTTTACGGTTACGGTTTTTTTTAATAACATAAGTCAAGTTTTCATTTTAATTTACATTCGGATTTATCGGCCTCAATAAATGGCCGCAGTAAGCTTTATTGTTACTCATAACGCGTGCAACATTTATTTGTTAACATTCTTTACTAGTCTTCTAATTTTGTCAGTTCGGCTTCAACCGTTGAGAAGTACGGTTCAGATTTTAAAATAATTTTTTTTTTTTTCCTATGTCGGCATTTTTTTTCGAATTCGGTATTCGTTTAATGTTATACACATATAGCTTTGTATATTTAAAATTTATTTATTCGTAAATTTCAGAATTATCGTGGACTTTTACTGGCGTTACTACTGTGATTTCCCAAATAATTCCGGTAGATGGCGACACTATACCAATGGCGCATGCGCACAAGTTCGCTAAAGCCAATGCACAGATGCAAATTTGACAGTTCGTTTTTGGCAACCAAGCTGAACATACCGTTGAATCGAGTTTCTTTTATAAAATATTATTTTACATCTTCCTGTAATTAATAATTACTATTAGTGCTGGTCGGCCCTTAGTAATCACTACCAAATTTTAAAACAATTAATTTTTTATCAACTTAAAAATAATCCAGTTTTTTTTTTCTGTTAGAAGGTTAGGTTGTGTCTTTTGTCGGTGAATTACTGCTTTCATCGAAAAGACGTTAGGAATAATTCTAATTTTTTTTTTTTTTTTAATTCGGGAGATAGCGTTATAGTGTTCTGGGTCTTATATACGCGTGTTTTATTTTAAGATTTATCAGTTTGGCTTCGACTTTTTAACGGGACGGTTCAACCTTTCAAATGTTAATTACCAACGTTATTTACAAAATTTTTTGGGCAGGGGGTTGGGAGCTAGGATTGCAGTTGAAAGACATGATACCTTTCGTAAAAAAAGTTTAAAAAGCAATTTTGTGAGATAAAAATGCAAGAAAAAAATTAACGGTGGCTGGTGTTGTTTCTAGAATTTATTGGTGAACAGATGGCGTGTTTAACGAATCGCGCATGCGCAAGTGTCGCCATCAGCGCTTTGAAAATATTAAATATGGCAGTCCGCTCTTGTCATCCGTGGTGTAAGGTCCATTTTTTTTAGATTCGCCTAATTTTTTGTGTACTGATATTCATTTCGGTCTTTCATATTTTTTTAAATTTTTTTAAAAATCGATATACCCGCTTCGAAAGGGGTAGTTCTAACCGGGATAGGAAGTGTTTCCGGATTTTTTTTTTTTTTTTTCCGGGAGTAGCGTTAGTCGTTCCTAGTCGTGCTTTATTTTAAACTTTATCGGTTTAAGTTTGACTTTTGATTCGTACAAATCGATTTTAAAGTAATATTAACCGGTTTCGTTTCTATATTCGGATGTCCTGCTTTATTTTACCAGCATTCGGACGTGCAACAGATAGGTCGTAGAGTATTCTTTAATTATTCAGTAAAGATCCCAAAATGGGAGGGATGAATTTAATCAAATGTTTAATTAAATCTGTTGCACGTTTTTAATGCTTTGCAAATTTTTTGACAAAGATCAGTGTATAAGGAAGGAAAGGAAAAAAAAAAAAAAAAGAAAGCGATTTTAAGAACTAAAATTTTTAAAGTTTTTATTAAAAATTGTTATCAGCTTAGAATAACCCATTTTTTTGGGGCGGGAATCGGGGGCTAGGATTGCACTTAGAAAAACAGGATTCCTTTCGTGAAAAAAGTCTAAAACGCAATTTTGTGACATAAAAATGAAAGAAAAAAAAATAAGCGGTGGCTGATGTATTTAGAATTATTGGGAAACAGATGGCGTGTCTAACGAATCGCACATGCGCAAATGTCGACATCAGCGCTTTGAAAATATTAAATATGGCAGTCCGCTCTTGTCAGCCGTAGTGTGAGGTTCACTTTTTTTTAGGATCGCCTAATTTTTTTGTTTACTGATATTCACTTCGGTGTTTTAACTTTTATTTATTTTTTTTTAATTTTTTTTTTTTTAAATTTTTTGAAAGTCGATTTAAGCTAGTATTATTTTAATTACTTAGCCCTTGTGGTTCATTCGTGTTATATTTTAACCTTTAGCAGTTTAACTTCGACTTTTTAACGGTACGGATCGATTTTTAAAGTAATATTTACGGATTTCGTTTCCATATTCGGATGTCCTGTTTTTATTTTACCAGCATTAGGACTTGCAACAGATAAATCGTAGAGTATTCTTTAATTATCAGTGAAGATCCCAAGATGGGAGGAAAGATTTAATCAAATGTTTAATTAAATCTGTTGCACGTTTTTAATGCTTTGCAGATTTTTCGACAAAGATCAGTGTAGAAGGAAGGAAAGGAAAAAAAAAAAAAATGAAATCGATTGTAAGAACTAAAATTTTTAAAGTTTTTATTCCACTGGTTTTTGCTGAAAGAGGTGCAGTCTTTTTCGTCTCGTTAACGTTATTCGGAATTCTGGGTTCTGAATAGACCGGCATGACACAGAGTTTTCACCATGATGAAAACCTGAATTTGTCTTGTGGGGATCTCCGAGCCTGGAAATTCTAATGCGGAACAAGACGAAAAGGAAAATTCTCCATTTATTCGGGATCGGGATTCGGATCGTGTAAGCATTTGGGCGTGCAACGGAAACATAGATCGCAAGGCGGAAGAAAAGATAAGAGTCTAAGACTTATTTTAAATCCGTTGCACGCTTTTAATGTTTCTGCAGATTTTTTGAGGAAGATCAGTTTTTTTTAGCTGAACTGGTCTTCTTGAAATCTTTGCAATCTATTTCGTCTTGTATGTTCGTTCGGAATTCTGGGTTCTGAATAGACCGCGGGACACAGAGTTTTCACCATGATGAAAACCTGAATTTGTCACGTGGGGATCTCCGAGCCTGGAAAATCTAACGTCGAACAAGAGGAAAAAGAAATCACTCTTGAGTTTAAGATTGAGTGAAAAAGTCCTGCGAGGTAGCGAAGCGGAAGGTACATTGTTCATGATTATGGTCACAATGGTCATGGCAATTTAACTTCTGCTGAACTGAACTTGTAGGTTTTTTCACTTGGTGTTAAACTTAGGAGAACTTAGTATTAAGGGTAGAGTTAGTGTTTTGTTAGCATCAGGGCGTGCAACAGCAACACCCATTTTTACGGAAAGACCGGCGTGCGGTCGCCACTAATTTTTCGCCTTTTTAACGGTTCGGATCAATTTTTACAATATTTACGGGATTTTTTTTAACTTTCGAATTTTAAATGCCCCTTCTCCTCGGGGGACCACGGTTTATTAATGCATTGATTTACATGTCCTAGCTTGAGCGGGGGAATTCTCTGCCTCGGGAAGGACCACTTCGAAACGGGTGGTCGTAATTGGGCCAGGAGAGAAAATCGAATTTTCTATTTTTATTTTATTTTATTTTTTTTTTAAACCTTCGTCAGTTTAACTTAGACTTTCAAACGGTACGGGTCGATTTTTAAAATACTATTTACGGATTTCGTTTTCATATTCGAATGTCGTGCGGGAAAGACTTAATCAAATATTCCGTTAAAGGGGTGGTCGTAACCGGGGCAGAAGGAAAAATCATTTTTTTTTTTTTTTTTTTAATTTTATTTTTCTTTTATTCGGGAGATAAAATTATAGAGTTCCTACGGGTGTTTTTTTTTTTACCTTCGTCAGTTTTACTTAGACTTTTAACGGTACGAGTCGATTTTAAAATAATATTTACAGATTTAGTTTCCATATTCGGACGTCGTGCGGGAAAGACTTAATCAAATATTTCGTTAAAGCTGTTGCACGTTCTTATTGCTGTGCAGATTGTTTAAGGAAGATCAGTGAAGAAGTAAGATAGGAAAAAAAAAAAAAAAAAAAAAGTTGTAAGATATGAAATTTTTGAAGCTTTTGTTTCGCTGGTCCTTCTTAAAGAATTTGCAATCACTCTTGTGCTTAACATTAAATGAACAAGTCCTACGAGGTTACGAAGCGGAAGGTGCATTGTTCATGATTATGGTCACCATGATCATGGCATTATACGTTCTGCTGGACTGAACTTGTAGGTTTTTTCACTTGGTGTTAAACTCAGGAGAAATCTTTCTCTAGGCCCCAATTCTCCTGGGGGGACCATTGGGGCACAGTCTTAGAACTATACTCCAGATCCCAGGGTGAGGGGGCTACTCTCCTTCCTCGGGGGGACCACTTAGGAGTGGTTTCAACCGAGGCGGGAGGGGGCGCTCTCCCCTCCCCCCGAGTTTCCCTCGGGGGGTGGGGAACCCGGGGGGGAAGGGGGGGCGCCGCCGCCTTCTCCCCGGGAAAAGAGGGGGGACCGCACGTCGGTCTCCCCTTGAAAATGAGGAGGGGCACCGCATGCTCGGTCCCCTCGGAGAACATAGAAAATAATGACATACAGCCCTACCCTTTTTCATATTCGAGGGGAGACCGACGTGCGGTCCCCCCTCTTTTCCCGGGGAGGAGGCGGCGGCGCCCCCCTTCCCCCCGGGTTCCCCACCCCCCGAGGAAACTCGGGGGGAGGGGAGAGCGCCCCCTCCCGCCTCGGTTGAAACCACTCCTAAGTGGTCCCCCCGAGGAAGGAGAGTAGCCCCCTCACCCTGGGATCTGGAGTATAGTTCTAAGACTGTGCCCCAATGGTCCCCCCAGGAGAATTGGGGCCTAGAGAAAGATTTCTCCTGAGTTTAACACCAAGTGAAAAAAAACACAAGTTCAGTCCAGCAGAACGTATAATGCCATGATCATGGTGACCATAATCATGAACAATGCACCTTCCGCTTCGTAACCTCGTAGGACTTGTTCATTTAATGTTAAGCACAAGAGTGATTGCAAATTCTTTAAGAAGGACCAGCGAAACAAAAGCTTCAAAAATTTCATATCTTACAACTTTTTTTTTTTTTTTTTTTTTCCTATCTTACTTCTTCACTGATCTTCCTTAAACAATCTGCACAGCAATAAGAACGTGCAACAGCTTTAACGAAATATTTGATTAAGTCTTTCCCGCACGACGTCCGAATATGGAAACTAAATCTGTAAATATTATTTTAAAATCGACTCGTACCGTTAAAAGTCTAAGTAAAACTGACGAAGGTAAAAAAAAAAACACCCGTAGGAACTCTATAATTTTATCTCCCGAATAAAAGAAAAATAAAATTAAAAAAAAAAAAAAAAAAAAATGATTTTTCCTTCTGCCCCGGTTACGACCACCCCTTTAACGGAATATTTGATTAAGTCTTTCCCGCACGACATTCGAATATGAAAACGAAATCCGTAAATAGTATTTTAAAATCGACCCGTACCGTTTGAAAGTCTAAGTTAAACTGACGAAGGTTAAAAAAAAAATAAAATAAAATAAAAATAGAAAATTCGATTTTCTCTCCTGGCCCAATTACGACCACCCGTTCGAAGTGGTCCTTCCCGAGGCAGAGAATTCCCCGCTCAAGCTAGGACATGTAAATCAATGCATTAATAAACCGTGGTCCCCCGAGGAGAAGGGGCATTTAAAATTCGAAAGTTAAAAAAAATCCCGTAAATATTGTAAAATTGATCCGAACCGTTAAAAAGGCGAAAAATTAGTGGCGACCGCACGCCGGTCTTTCCGTAAAATGGTGTTGCTGTTGCACGCCCTGATGCTAACAAAACACTACTCTACCCTTAATACTAAGTTCTCCTAAGTTTAACACCAAGTGAAAAAACCTACAAGTTCAGTTCAGCAGAAGTTAAATTGCCATGACCATTGTGACCATAATCATGAACAATGTACCTTCCGCTTCGCTACCTCGCAGGACTTTTTCACTCAATCTTAAACTCAAGAGTGATTTCTTTTTCCTCTCACAGTGCTCCTGAAGAAAAATATTATTCGACTAAAATGTCAAAAAAAACTGCTAATGAGGCTTTGTTAGGAAACATGTTAACAACCAAAATCCACTAAAATCAAAATCTTACCTGATTGTCTTCCCCTACCCCCCACAAACCCCCCGGCCCCTCAATTTTTTTTCAAGGCTTGTTGCATATCATATGAAAGCCTATTGGAAATGCTTTCAAATGAGACTTTGCCGAGGTGTGTATCTTTTGCCGGGACGGAGATATCAGATATTATCGTTTGAGAGATCTAAAATTAAACACTTAATTTTGGGCTATTGAAACGACGATATCTCCGTCCCTGTAAAAGATATAAATCCCGGCTAGGTCTCATTTTAAAGCGTTTCCAATGGGTTTTCATATAATATGTAACAAGCCTTGATATGCAACAAGCCTTGAAAAAAAAATTGAGGGGCCGGGGGGGTTGTCGGGAATAGGGGAAGACAATCAGGTACGATTTTGATTTTAGTGGATTTTGGTAGTTAATATGTTTCCTAACAAAGCCTCATTAGCAGTTTTTTTTGACATTTTAGTCAAATAATATTTTTGTTCAGGACCACTGTGCTCTTGTTCGACGTTAGATTTTCCAGGCTCGGAGATCCCCACGTGACAAATTCAGGTTTTCATCATGGTGAAAACTCTGTGTCCCGCCGGTCTATTCAGAACCCAGAATTCCGAACGAACATAACAAGACGAAATAGATTGCAAAGATTTCAAGAAAGACCAGTTCAGCTAAAAAAAACTGATCTTCCTCAAAAAATCTGCGGAAACATTAAAAGCGTGCAACGGATTTAAAATAAGTCTTAGACTCTTGTCTTTTCTTCCGCTTTGCGATCTATGTTTCCGTTGCACGCCCAAATGCTTACACGATCCGAATCCCGATCCCGAATAAATGGAGAATTTTCCTTTTCGTCTTGTTCCGCATTAGAATTTCCAGGCTCGGAGATCCCCACAAGACAAATTCAGGTTTTCATCATGGTGAAAACTCTGTGTCATGCCGGTCTATTCAGAACCCAGAATTCCGAATAACGTTAACGAGACGAAAAAGACTGCACCTCTTTCAGCAAAAACCAGTGGAATAAAAGCTTTAAAAATTTTAGTTCTTACAATCGATATCTTTTTTTTTTTTTTTTTTTTTTTTTTTTTTTTTTTTTTTTTTCCTTTCTTCTACACTGATCTTTGTCGAAAAATCTGCGAAGCATTAAAAACGTGCTACAGATTTAATTAAACATTTGATTAAATCTTTCCTCCCATCTTGGGATCTTTACCGATAATTAAAGAATACTCTACGATTTATCTGTGCAAGTCCTAATGCTAGTAAAATAAAAACAGGACATCCGAATATGGAAACGAAATCCGTAAATATTACTTTAAAAATCGATCCGTACCGTTAAAAAGTCGAAGTTAAACTTATGTTTAAAAAAAAAAAAAACACGAATGAGCCACAGGGGCTAAGTAATTAAAACAATAGTAGCTTAAATCGACTTTCAAAAAATAAAAAAAAAAATTGAAATACGGAAATGAATATTAGTAAACAAAAAAATTAGGCGATCATAAAAAAAAAAGGACCTCACAACACGGCTGACAAGAGCGGACTGCCATATTTAATATTTTCAAAGCGCTGATGTCGACATTTGCGCATGCGCGATTCGTTAGGCACGCCATCTGTTCACCATTAGTTTTAAAAAAAGCATCAGCCACCGTTTGTTACTTTCTTTCTTTGTTATCTAATGGAATGGCGTTTCAGACTTTTTTCACAAAAGGGAATACTGTTTTCCTAAGTGCAATCCTAGCCGCCAAACCCCCGCCCAAAAAATGGATTATTCTAAGCAAATAACAATTTTTTTTAAAAACGAAAGTATAATTGGATTATAAGGACTAGGCCGCACTGATACCTAAGCGAAGAATGAAAATGTTAATTTGAAAAATATATGTCGAATAACCGATACAAAAACAATTTATGGACAACTCGATTATGAAAAGCAAACTTTGTCTTATAATTTTTTTTTTCCGACAACTAAAATAAATTTTCAAAATAAAAATTTTTTTTTTTCACAACTGAAATACAAGCTGAAATCTAAAAATAACGGAAAAATCATGAACGAACACAAGGCCTAAGCAATTTAAATAATAGTAGCTTAAATCGATTTTCAAAAAATTTTTAAAAAATATGCAAGACCGAAATAAATATCAGTAAACAAAATTTTAGGCGATCCTAAAAAAAAAGTGAATCTCACACCACGGCTGACAAGAGCGAACTTCCATATTTAATATTTTCAAAGCGCTGATGTCGACATTTTTGCATGCGCGATTCGTTAGGCACGTCATCTGTTCACCAATAATAGGGAAGTTAAGTGTTATAGCAAGTGAGGCATATTCTGGTTAAAATGAGTTCTTTACTTCATAAAAATATTATTTTAATGAAAATCAAGAAGGGTCAATGAAACAAAGTCGGAGAAAAAAATTCCAAAAATTTCGAAAAAAATCTGACATTTTGAAAAAATTAAAAAGCGGCAAATAAAATGTGACGTCATTGTACTATATTTTGAATTTTAAAAGTTGGTTCCTGCTCGCGAGTCTTTCTTTTTTTGTTGGAAAAATTACAATCAAACATAAACAAAGAAATGGCCCATTCACGGATCAGTGTTACCAAACTTCTTTTTTTTTTTATAGTACAATTACGTCACAATTTTTTTCCCCGCGTTTCAAACGACTTTTTTTTACATCAAAATTTAACAATTTTTTACTATTATTTTCGGTATTTTTTTAAAGTTTTACATATACCTCGGTTATTAACTCATATTTAGAGATCAAAATATAAAATAAAAAAAAAATGCTTAACTTCCCTATTCTAAAAACATCAGCCACCGCTTATTTTTTTTTTCTTTCATTTTTATGTCACAAAATTGCGTTTTAGACTTTTTAACGAAAGGAATCCCGTCTTCCTAACAGCAATCCTGGCCCCTAGCCCCCAACCCCTGCCCAAAAAAATGGATTATTCTAAGCCGATAACAATTTTTTTAAAAACGAAAGTTAAAATTGGGTAATAAGGACTTGGCCACAATGATACCTAAGCGAAGAATGCAAATATTATGTTTAAAAAATATATGTCAAATAACCGAAACGAACAGCTCGAATGCCAAAGACGAACTGATATGTGCATTGGTCGTGCGCATCAGCTACCTCTGCGCCATCTTCCGAAATTATTTGGAATTATTTAACTGAAAGCTAATTACGGTCTGTACAAATTATTTTAATAAATACGAATTGATTAAAGAAAAAAAATTTGCTGTTGGTAGAATTATTCAAGCTGAAAAGAGATAATCGTCTCTTTTTCTCATACCACCCTCGACAAGCCCTCACAAACCCGAATACGCCGAAAAAGACTGTAAAACTTCCATGAAAGACCAGTTATGTCTTTCTATAGTGTCGTACTCTGATCTTCATGGCGTATCCATGGATGACGAAGCCCAACTATCTGCCCATCGCTTTAAGGTCGTCCTTGGGGTTGCTTCGCGATCGGTTCCTCATACCTTACTTTCTTAATGAGGCGGTCATCGGCTCTGTCAACATGCTCATTCCACGCTTTCCATCTCGCTTTTACAAATTTAGTAATGCCGGTGATATTGCATTCCCTTGGAATTCGGTATTCCGAACTCTATTTATATTTAATATCGTTCTTCCCGCGATAGTACATAGAACGCTCATTTCTGCGTCGTCAACATTTTTTTCGTGTCTACGGTGTCTGCTCTTGTTTCAGCTGCATAAGTTAGTGTGGGTCTAACAACAGCCTTGTAAATTCTGACCTTGCTTTCCGTCGACAGGTGTTTATTTTCCCAGACGGTATGCCTAAGAGCGCCGGCTGTTCGAGTTCCCTGGATGACTTGTTGATGAAATTCGCTGATATTATCCCGATCGCTGGATATAATTTATACCTAAATACTTGAAACTCGTCACTTGTTCTATCATTTTCCCTTCGATTTCCAGCTTGCAACGGATAGGCTCTTTGGATATAACAAGGCTTTTCGTTTTTTCGTTGGAAACAGCCATGTTGTAGTTCTTACAGATGGTGACGAATTTATGGAGTAGCCGTTGGAGGTTGTCTTCCGAATCAGCTATAAGTACTGCGTCGTCTGCGAATCATATAATGGTGAAGTTTGTGGCTTGTAGAATGTATCCCCGCTTTATTTTAATTACTTGAATAATTTGGTTCCGACTCACACTGATAATAATAATAATAATCAGATACACGGAATATGACATAAAATTTTTGTAAGAAACTTGATTCTACGGTATGTTAAGCTCGGCTGCCAAAAACGAACTGTCTTATTTGTGTTTGTCCATTGATTTTAGCTAACACGTGAGCGACTAGTATAGACTCGCCATCTTTCGGAATAATTTGGAAACTCTTTCAGTGTAGCCAATATCTCTTAACTGTAAATTTCATCTTATTTTTCTTTTGTTCATTAGGTTTGATCTTTCTCAAAATCGATACGAACATTATTTACGAGCAACAGATTCAACGAAGGCTCCCGAGAGGAAATGTCTTTCCTCCCGCCTTGGGATTTTTAAATAATTTTTAAAAATAAGCAATATTTAGCTATTTTTCTGTTGCACGCCCTAATGTTAATAGTTATATAACTACAAGTGTATAAGCTAAAGACATTTCTGATTTTAAAAAAAAGAAAATTCAGACACTGGAAAAAAAGAAAACGAAAAATTAAAAAATTATTTTAATGATTGAACCGCACAATCCGTACTATAGCCATGAACAAATGACCGAAACGAAGAGTCTAAATTATAATTTTGAAATAAAATAAATTAATCCGTGCGTTCAACTCGACTGTCAAAAATAAACTGCCATGCTTGTGCATCTACCTTGCCAACTCATGCGCAAACGCCACTCTTACATCTCTGCCATCTTTCGGAATTATTCGGAAACTTAAGACTTAGTAACGGTCTTCAATTCCATTTTTATACCTTAAAAAAAAGGAAAGAAAGAAGAAAAACCAAGGCTACGCACTACTCTGCTATCACAAATGAACTGTTTTTAATTCATCTCACTTTAAATCACCGAATATTGAAAGAGCGTTAAAGCAACTGTTTGATCAAAATCAATTAAAATGTTTAGAAATTTAAAAGGACTTTAAAAAAAAAATCGAATTAGCGATACGAACAACTCCACCGTACAATGCGAACTGCTATATAATCGGTTAACATCCATGCAGTGCTGTCGTCATCGCATGCGCAGATTAAGTCCGCTATTTTTCTTCAGAATTATTTTAATAATTACAGAACGAATTAAACCTCCTGAGTGATTCTATTTGATTGCCGTAGGTTTCTTTTTGTTAAAAAAAAAAAAAAAAAAAAAAAGATTGACCAACTATATTCTAGTCCTCGACTTCTTTTCTTTGTTCACTTTTACACTTTTATGTCTTGTTACCTTTTTTTTTTAAAATTCTAAACCGATTTGCTAAGAAACAAACACAAACTGACGCAAAGGCTGACTGAAAGAATCAACTTGGTTTTTTTTTTTCTGGACCTCGCTTCTGTCCTGTCTTGCTCGCGCTTCTTTTTCAAAATTTTCCGTAATGTGAATATCTGGTCGATTGTTCTGCGGTTCGGCCTAAAGTCACACTGATGTTCCCCAATGACTTTTGCGCTGCAGAATATTCGACAACACTTTGTATGCTGTGCAGAGCAACGAGATACCTCGGTAGTTCCACACTCCTTTAAATTCCCCTTTTTATGAAGAAGCATGATCATAGAGCCTCTTTAGGTCGAACAGTTCTTCGGCCTCCCATATTTTCTAAATGAGTTTGTGCACCACTTTGCTGGGTGTCTCCCCGCCATACTTCCACAATTCTCGAGAAATTTCATTCGCTCCACTTGCCTTCTGCTTGAGCTTCTTTAAAGCGTCCTTCAGGAACGCGAGGACGGTCGGCTGGGCCGTCTATTAGCTGTACGGGGGGTAGAGGGTTAGACCGACATTTAACAGGTCTTCAAAATATACCTTCCAACGTTCGAGTATGCCATGCGGCTTGGTAGTAGTTTGTCGTCCGAGGATCGTATGATCCCCGTACTGAGATGGAGTTCTTTCCTGCAGTTTTTCACTTGCTGGAAAAGCTTCCAATTGTTCTTTGCAGTACTTTCGGCCTCAAGTTCCTCCACCAGACCCCATTAAACCGCTATTTCTTTGTCTTAAATAGATTTTGCCTACCTCGTTGCTAAATCTCGTACCCCAGCGCTGAATCCAACATTCAGCGTTCTAAAGGCCTAGTAACATCGATTTGGCGCGTTTCTCAATTGTCCTATCGCAGTCCTCGTCGAACCATGCCTTAGTTCGACACGGTTTTCGGTGTCCGAATACTTAGTAATTAAAAAAAAGACCAGATAATGAAAAATAAAGAGTGTAAAGTACAACTAAGAGCATTGAACCTCACACTCTATTTTTCATCCTTTGGGCACGCCACCTGTGACGTGCCTCAGGTTAAAATAAATATACATTATATGCATTATGTACTGTACTTTATCAAACGTTTTATGTATTTTATGTATTACATTTTCGTATTTTAGATATTGCATTATAAATTGTATATATTGTTTTATGTATTTTATTTTAAATATATATTTTATTATTACAATTGCAAAACATTTTCTTTTTTCCGAAAGCTACATGACATAAGATTTCTTGAGAATTCTTAAAGGTTTTAATAGACCATTCAAAAATTGTACGTCTAGACGAACAATTCTTCCAATGGGAAGACATGGGGAACTTGAACCTCGAATAACTCGGAACCGGTTGAATCCACGAGGTAGCCGCCATTCAAAAAAATGTAGAGCTCGACGAGACGAATCGAATCGTTAAGAGCAATCGTCGATTCGAGTAAGTTGAAGTTCAACCGCGAATATCTCGGAACCGGTTGGTTCCACGAGGTAGCCGCACATTCAAAAAATGAAGAGCTCGACGAGACGACATCGAATCGTTAAGAGCAATCGTCGATTCGAGTAAGTGAAGTTTAACCGCGAATATCTCGGAACCGGTTGGTCCACGAGGTCGGCCCCATGAAAAAAAATGTAGAGCTCGACGAGACGAATCGATTCGTTAAAAGCAATCGTCGATTCGAGTAAGTTGAACTTCAACCGCGAATATCTCGGAACCGGTGGGTCCCACGAGGTCGGCCCCGTGAAAAAAAATGTAGAGCTCGACGAGACGAATCGATTCGTTAAAAGCAATCGTCGATTCGAGTAAGTTGAACTTCAACCGCGAATATCTCGGAACCGGTTGGTTCCACGAGGTCGGCCCCATGAAAAAAAATGTCGAGCTCGACGAGACGAATCGATTCGTAAAAAGCAATCGTCGATTGGAGTAAGTTGAACTTCAACCGCGAATATCTCGGAACCGGTTGGTTCCACGAGGTCGGCCCCATGAAAAAAAATGTAGAGCTCGACGAGACGATTTGAATCGTTAAAAGCAATCGTCGATTCGAGTAAGTTGAACTTCAACCGCGAATATCTCGGAACCGTTGGTTCCACGAGGTCGGCCCCATGAAAAAAAATGTAGAGCTCGACGAGACGAATCGATTCGTTAAAAGCAATCGTCGATTCGAGTAAGTTGAACTTCAACCGCAATATCTCGGAACCGGTTGGTTCCACGAGGTCGGCCCCATGAAAAAAAATGTAGAGCTCGACGAGACGAATCGAATCGTTAAAAGCAATCGTCGATTCGAGTAAGTTGAAGTTTAACCGCAAATATCTCGGAACCGGTTGGTTCCACGAGGTCGGCCCCATGAAAAAAAATGTAGAGCTCGACGAGACCTATCGAATCGTTAAGAGCAATCGTCGATTCGAATAAGTTGAAGTTCAACCGCGAATATCTCGGAACCGGTTGGTCCCACGAGGTCGGCCATGTGAAAAAAAATGTAGAGCTCGACGAGACGAATCGAATCGTTAAAAGCAATCGTCGATTCGAGTAAGTTGAACTTCAACCGCGAATATCTCGGAACGGGTGGTCCACGAGGTCGGCCCCATGAAAAAAATGTAGAGCTCGACGAGACGATCGATTCGTTAAAAGCAATCGTCGATTCGAGTAAGTTGAACTTCAACCGCGAATATCTCGGAACCGGTTGGTTCCACGAGGTCGGCCCCATGAAAAAAAATGTAGAGCTCGACGAGACGAATCGAATCGTTAAAAGCAATCGTCGATTCGAGTAAGTTGAACTTCAACCGCGAATATCTCGGAACCGGTTGAATCCACGAGGTAGCCGCCATTCAAAAAAATGTAGAGCTCGACGAGACGAATCGAATCGTTAAGAGCAATCGTCGATTCGAGTAAGTTGAAGTTCAACCGCGAATATCTCGGAACCGGTTGGTTCCACGAGGTAGCCGCACATTCAAAAAAATGAAGAGCTCGACGAGACGAATCGAATCGTTAAGAGCAATCGTCGATTCGAGTAAGTTGAAGTTTAACCGCGAATATCTCGGAACCGGTTGGTTCCACGAGGTCGGCCCCATGAAAAAAAATGTAGAGCTCGACGAGACGAATCGATTCGTTAAAAGCAATCGTCGATTCGAGTAAGTTGAACTTCAACCGCGAATATCTCGGAACCGGTTGGTCCCACGAGGTCGGCCCCGTGAAAAAAAATGTAGAGCTCGACGAGACGAATCGATTCGTTAAAAGCAATCGTCGATTCGAGTAAGTTGAACTTCAACCGCGAATATCTCGGAACCGGTTGGTTCCACGAGGTCGGCCCCATGAAAAAAAATGTCGAGCTGGACGAGACGAATCGATTCGTAAAAAGCAATCGTCGATTTGAGTAAGTTGAACTTCAACCGCGAATATCTCGGAACCGGTTGGTTCCACGAGGTCGGCCCCATGAAAAAAAATGTAGAGCTCGACGAGACGATTTGAATCGTTAAAAGCAATCGTCGATTCGAGTAAGTTGAACTTCAACCGCGAATATCTCGGAACCGGTTGGTTCCACGAGGTCGGCCCCATGAAAAAAAATGTAGAGCTCGACGAGACGAATCGATTCGTTAAAAGCAATCGTCGATTCGAGTAAGTTGAACTTCAACCGCAAATATCTCGGAACCGGTTGGTTCCACGAGGTCGGCCCCATGAAAAAAAATGTAGAGCTCGACGAGACGAATCGAATCGTTAAAAGCAATCGTCGATTCGAGTAAGTTGAACTTCAACCGCGAATATCTCGGAACCGGTTGGTTCCACGAGGTCGGCCCCATGAAAAAAAATGTAGAGCTCGACGAGACCTATCGAATCGTTAAAAGCAATCGTCGATTCGAGTAAGTTGAACATCAACCGCGAATATCTCGGAACGGGTTGGTTCCACGAGGTCGGCCCCATGAAAAAAAATGTAGAGCTCGACGAGACGAATCGATTCGTTAAAAGCAATCGTCGATTCGAGTAAGTTGAACTTCAACCGCGAATATCTCGGAACCGGTTGGTTCCACGAGGTCGGCCCCATGAAAAAAAATGTAGAGCTCGACGAGACGAATCGAATCGTTAAAAGCAATCGTCGATTCGAGTAAGTTGAACTTCAACCGCGAATATCTCGGAACCGGTTGAATCCACGAGGTAGCCGCCCTTCAAAAAAATGTAGAGCTCGACGAGACGAATCGAATCGTTAAGAGCAATCGTCGATTCGAGTAAGTTGAAGTTCAACCGCGAATATCTCGGAACCGGTTGGTTCCACGAGGTAGCCGCACATTCAAAAAAATGTAGAGCTCGACGAGACGAATCGAATCGTTAAGAGCAATCGTCGATTCGAGTAAGTTGAAGTTTAACCGCGAATATCTCGGAACCGGTTGGTTCCACGAGGTCGGCCCCATGAAAAAAAATGTAGAGCTCGACGAGACGAATCGAATCGTTAAAAGCAATCGTCGATTCGAGTAAGTTGAACTTCAACCGCGAATATCTCGGAACCGGTTGAATCCACGAGGTAGCCGCCATTCAAAAAAATGTAGAGCTCGACGAAACGAATCGAATCGTTAAGAGCAATCGTCGATTCGAGTAAGTTGAAGTTCAACCGCGAATATCTCGGAACCGGTTGGTTCCACGAGGTAGCCGCACATTCAAAAAAATGTAGAGCTCGACGAGACGAATCGAATCGTTAAGAGCAATCGTCGATTCGAGTAAGTTGAAGTTTAACCGCGAATATCTCGGAACCGGTTGGTTCCACGAGGTCGGCCCCATGAAAAAAAATGTAGAGCTCGACGAGACGAATCGATTCGTTAAAAGCAATCGTCGATTCGAGTAAGTTGAACTTCAACCGCGAATATCTCGGAACCGGTTGGTCCACGAGGTCGGCCCCGTGAAAAAAAATGTAGAGCTCGACGAGACGAATCGATTCGTTAAAAGCAATCGTCGATTCGAGTAAGTTGAACTTCAACCGCGAATATCTCGGAACCGGTTGGTTCCACGAGGTCGGCCCCATGAAAAAAAATGTAGAGCTCGACGAGACGAATCGATTCGTAAAAAGCAATCGTCGATTGGAGTAAGTTGAACTTCAACCGCGAATATCTCGGAACCGGTTGGTTCCACGAGGTCGGCCCCGTGAAAAAAAATGTAGAGCTCGACGAGACGAATCGAATCGTTAAAAGCAATCGTCGATTCGAGTAAGTTGAACTTCAACCGCGAATATCTCGGAACCGGTTGGTTCCACGAGGTCGGCCCCGTGAAAAAAAATATAGAGCTCGACGAGACGAATCGATTCGTTAAAAGCAATCGTCGATTCGAGTAAGTTGAACTTCAACCGCGAATATCTCGGAACGGGTTGGTTCCACGAGGTCGGCCCCATGAAAAAAAATGTAGAGCTCGACGAGACGAATCGATTCGTAAAAAGCAATCGTCGATTGGAGTAAGTTGAACTTCAACCGCGAATATCTCGGAACCGGTTGGTTCCACGAGGTCGGCCCCGTGAAAAAAAATGTAGAGCTCGACGAGACGAATCGAATCGTTAAAAGCAATCGTCGATTCGAGTAAGTTGAACTTCAACCGCGAATATCTCGGAACCGGTTGGTCCCACGAGGTCGGCCCCATGAAAAAAAATGTAGAGCTCGACGAGACCTATCGAATCGTTAAAAGCAATCGTCGATTCGAGTAAGTTGAACTTCAACCGCGAATATCTCGGAACGGGTTGGTTCCACGAGGTCGGCCCCATGAAAAAAAATGTAGAGCTCGACGAGACGAATCGATTCGTTAAAAGCAATCGTCGATTCGAGTAAGTTGAACTTCAACCGCGAATATCTCGGAACCGGTTGGTTCCACGAGGTCGGCCCCGTGAAAAAAAATGTAGAGCTCGACGAGACGAATCGAATCGTTAAAAGCAATCGTCGATTCGAGTAAGTTGAACTTCAACCGCGAATATCTCGAACCGGTTGAATCCACGAGGTAGCCGCCATTCAAAAAATGTAGAGCTCGACGAGACGAATCGAATCGTTAAAAGCAATCGTCGATCGAGTAAGTGAAGTTCAACCGCGAATATCTCGGAACGGTTGGTTCCACGAGGTCGGCCCCATGAAAAAAAATGTAGAGCTCGACGAGACGAATCGATTCGTTAAAAGCAATCGTCGATTCGAGTAAGTTGAACTTCAACCGCGAATATCTCGGAACCGGTTGGTTCCACGAGGTCGGCCCCATGAAAAAAATGTAGAGCTCGACGAGACGAATCGAATCGTTAAAAGCAATCGTCGATTCGAGTAAGTTGAACTTCAACCGCGAATATCTCGGAACCGGTTGGTCCACGAGGTAGCCGCCATTCAAAAAAATGTAGAGCTCGACGAGACGAATCGAATCGTTAAGAGCAATCGTCGATTCGAGTAAGTTGAAGTTCAACCGCGAATATCTCGGAACCGGTTGGTTCCACGAGGTAGCCGCACATTCAAAAAAAATGTAGAGCTCGACGAGACGAATCGAATCGTTAAGAGCAATCGTCGATTCGAGTAAGTTGAAGTTTAACCGCGAATATCTCGGAACCGGTTGGTTCCACGAGGTCGGCCCCATGAAAAAAATGTAGAGCTCGACGAGACGAATCGAATCGTTAAAAGCAATCGTCGATTCGAGTAAGTTGAACTTCAACCGCGAATATCTCGGAACCGGTTGAATCCACGAGGTAGCCGCCATTCAAAAAAATGTAGAGCTCGACGAGACGAATCGAATCGTTAAGAGCAATCGTCGATTCGAGTAAGTTGAAGTTCAACCGCGAATATCTCGGAACCGGTTGGTTCCACGAGGTAGCCGCACATTCAAAAAAATGTAGAGCTCGACGAGACGAATCGAATCGTTAAGAGCAATCGTCGATTCGAGTAAGTTGAAGTTTAACCGCGAATATCTCGGAACCGGTTGGTTCCACGAGGTCGGCCCCATGAAAAAAAATGTAGAGCTCGACGAGACGAATCGATTCGTTAAAAGCAATCGTCGATTCGAGTAAGTTGAACTTCAACCGCGAATATCTCGGAACCGGTTGGTCCCACGAGGTCGGCCCCGTGAAAAAAAATGTAGAGCTCGACGAGACGAATCGATTCGTTAAAAGCAATCGTCGATTCGAGTAAGTTGAACTTCAACCGCGAATATCTCGGACCGGTTGGTTCCACGAGGTCGGCCCCATGAAAAAAATGTAGAGCTCGACGAGACCTATCGAATCGTTAAGAGCAATCGTCGATTCGAATAAGTTGAAGTTCAACCGCGAATATCTCGGAACCGGTTGGTCCCACGAGGTCGGCCCCGTGAAAAAAAATGTAGAGCTCGACGAGACGAATCGAATCGTTAAAAGCAATCGTCGATTCGAGTAAGTTGAACTTCAACCGCGAATATCTCGGAACCGGTTGGTTCCACGAGGTCGGCCCCGTGAAAAAAAATATAGAGCTCGACGAGACGAATCGATTCGTTAAAAGCAATCGTCGATTCGAGTAAGTTGAACTTCAACCGCGAATATCTCGGAACCGGTTGGTTCCACGAGGTCGGCCCCATAAAAAAAATGTAGAGCTCGACGAGACGAATCGATCGTAAAAAGCAATCGTCGATTGGAGTAAGTTGAACTTCAACCGCGAATATCTCGGAACCGGTTGGTTCCACGAGGTCGGCCCCGTGAAAAAAAATGTAGAGCTCGACGAGACGAATCGAATCGTTAAAAGCAATCGTCGATTCGAGTAAGTTGAACTTCAACCGCGAATATCTCGGAACCGGTTGGTCCCACGAGGTCGGCCCCGTGAAAAAAAATGTAGAGCTCGACGAGACGAATCGATTCGTTAAAAGCAATCGTCGATTCGAGTAAGTTGAACTTCAACCGCGAATATCTCGGAACCGGTTGTTCCACGAGGTCGGCCCCATGAAAAAAATGTAGAGCTCGACGAGACGAATCGAATCGTTAAAAGCAATCGTCGATTCGAGTAAGTTGAACTTCAACCGCGAATATCTCGGAACGGGTTGGTTCCACGAGGTCGGCCCCATGAAAAAAATGTAGAGCTCGACGAGACGAATCGATTCGTTAAAAGCAATCGTCGATTCGAGTAAGTTGAACTTCAACCGCGAATATCTCGGAACCGTTGGTTCCACGAGGTCGGCCCCATGAAAAAAAATGTAGAGCTCGACGAGACGAATCGATTCGTAAAAGCAATCGTCGATTGAGTAAGTTGAAGTTCAACCGCGAATATCTCGGAACCGGTTGGTCCCACGAGGTCGGCCCCGTGAAAAAAAATGTAGAGCTCGACGAGACGAATCGAATCGTTAAAAGCAATCGTCGATTCGAGTAAGTTGAACTTCAACCGCGAATATCTCGGAACCGGTTGGTTCCACGAGGTCGGCCCCGTGAAAAAAATGTAGAGCTCGACGAGACGAATCGATTCGTTAAAAGCAATCGTCGATTCGAGTAAGTTGAACTTCAACCGCGAATATCTCGGAACCGGTTGGTTCCACGAGGTCGGCCCCATGAAAAAAAATGTAGAGCTCGACGAGACCTATCGAATCGTTAAGAGCAATCGTCGATTCGAATAAGTTGAAGTTCAACCGCGAATATCTCGGAACCGGTTGGTCCCACGAGGTCGGCCCCGTGAAAAAAAATGTAGAGCTCGACGAGACGAATCGAATCGTTAAGAGCAATCGTCGATTCGAGTAAGTTGAAGTTCAACCGCGAATATCTCGGAACCGGTTGGTTCCACGAGGTAGCCGCACATTCAAAAAAATGTAGAGCTCGACGAGACGAATCGAATCGTTAAGAGCAATCGTCGATTCGAGTAAGTTTAAGTTCAACCGCGAATATCTCGGAACCGGTTGGTTCCACGAGGTAGCCGCACATTCAAAAAAATGTAGAGCTCGACGAGACGAATCGAATCGTTAAGAGCAATCGTCGATTCGAGTAAGTTGAAGTTTAACCGCGAATATCTCGGAACCGGTTGGTTCCACGAGGTCGGCCCCATGAAAAAAAATGTAGAGCTCGACGAGACGAATCGATTCGTTAAAAGCAATCGTCGATTCGAGTAAGTTGAACTTCAACCGCGAATATCTCGGAACCGGTTGGTTCCACGAGGTCGGCCCCATGAAAAAAATGTAGAGCTCGACGAGACCTATCGAATCGTTAAGCAATCGTCGATTCGAATAAGTTGAAGTTCAACCGCGAATATCTCGGAACCGGTTGGTCCACGAGGTCGGCCCCGTGAAAAAAGTAGAGCTCGACGAGACGAATCGAATCGTTAAAAGCAATCGTCGATTCGAGTAAGTTGAACTTCAACCGCGAATATCTCGGAACCGGTTGGTTCCACGAGGTCGGCCCGTGAAAAAAAATATAGAGCTCGACGAGACGAATCGAATCGTTAAGAGCAATCGTCGATTCGAATAAGTTGAACTTCAACCGCGAATATCTCGGAACCGGTTGGTTCCACGAGGTCGGCCCCATAAAAAAAATGTAGAGCTCGACGAGACGAATCGATTCGTAAAAAGCAATCGTCGATTCGAGTAAGTTGAACTTCAACCGCGAATATCTCGGAACCGGTTGGTTCCACGAGGTCGGCCCCGTGAAAAAAAGTAGAGCTCGACGAGACGAATCGAATCGTTAAAAGCAATCGTCGATTCGAGTAAGTTGAACTTCAACCGCGAATATCTCGGAACCGGTTTTCCACGAGGTCGGCCCCGTGAAAAAAATGTAGAGCTCGACGAGACGAATCGATTCGTTAAAAGCAATCGTCGATTCGAGTAAGTTGAACTTCAACCGCGAATATCTCGGAACCGGTTGGTTCCACGAGGTCGGCCCCATGAAAAAAAATGTAGAGCTCGACGAGACGAATCGAATCGTTAAAAGCAATCGTCGATTCGAGTAAGTTGAACTTCAACCGCGAATATCTCGGAACGGGTAGGTTCCACGAGGTCGGCCCCATGAAAAAAAATGTAGAGCTCGACGAGACGAATCGATTCGTAAAAAGCAATCGTCGATTGGAGTAAGTTGAACTTCAACCGCGAATATCTCGGAACCGGTTGGTTCCACGAGGTCGCCCCGTGAAAAAAAATGTAGAGCTCGACGAGACGAATCGAATCGTTAAAAGCAATCGTCGATTCGAGTAAGTTGAACTTCAACCGCGAATATCTCGGAACCGTTGGTCCCGAGGTCGGCCCCATGAAAAAAAATGTAGAGCTCGACGAGACCTATCGAATCGTTAAAAGCAATCGTCGATTCGAGTAAGTTGAACTTCAACCGCGAATATCTCGGAACGGGTTGGTTCCACGAGGTCGGCCCCATGAAAAAAAATGTAGAGCTCGACGAGACGAATCGATTCGTTAAAAGCAATCGTCGATTCGAGTAAGTTGAACTTCAACCGCGAATATCTCGGAACCGGTTGGTTCCACGAGGTCGGCCCCGTGAAAAAAAATGTAGAGCTCGACGAGACGAATCGAATCGTTAAAAGCAATCGTCGATTCGAGTAAGTTGAACTTCAACCGCGAATATCTCGGAACCGGTTGAATCCACGAGGTAGCCGCCATTCAAAAAAATGTAGAGCTCGACGAGACGAATCGAATCGTTAAGAGCAATCGTCGATTCGAGTAAGTTGAAGTTCAACCGCGAATATCTCGGAACGGGTTGGTTCCACGAGGTCGGCCCCATGAAAAAAAATGTAGAGCTCGACGAGACGAATCGATTCGTTAAAAGCAATCGTCGATTCGAGTAAGTTGAACTTCAACCGCGAATATCTCGGAACCGGTTGGTTCCACGAGGTCGGCCCCATGAAAAAAAATGTAGAGCTCGACGAGACGAATCGAATCGTTAAAAGCAATCGTCGATTCGAGTAAGTTGAACTTCAACCGCGAATATCTCGGAACCGGTTGGTTCCACGAGGTAGCCGCCATTCAAAAAAATGTAGAGCTCGACGAGACGAATCGAATCGTTAAGAGCAATCGTCGATTCGAGTAAGTTGAAGTTCAACCGCGAATATCTCGGAACCGGTTGGTTCCACGAGGTCGCCCCATGAAAAAAAATGTAGAGCTCGACGAGACGAATCGAATCGTTAAGAGCAATCGTCGATTCGAGTAAGTTGAAGTTCAACCGCGAATATCTCGGAACCGGTTGGTTCCACGAGGTCGGCCCCATGAAAAAAAATGTAGAGCTCGACGAGACGAATCGAATCGTTAAAAGCAATCGTCGATTCGAGTAAGTTGAACTTCAACCGCGAATATCTCGGAACCGGTTGAATCCACGAGGTAGCCGCCATTCAAAAAAATGTAGAGCTCGACGAGACGAATCGAATCGTTAAGAGCAATCGTCGATTCGAGTAAGTTGAAGTTCAACCGCGAATATCTCGGAACCGGTTGGTTCCACGAGGTCGCCGCACATTCAAAAAAATGTAGAGCTCGACGAGACGAATCGAATCGTTAGAGCAATCGTCGATTCGAGTAAGTTGAAGTTTAACCGCGAATATCTCGGAACCGGTTGGTTCCACGAGGTCGGCCCCATGAAAAAAATGTAGAGCTCGACGAGACGAATCGATTCGTTAAAAGCAATCGTCGATTCGAGTAAGTTGAACTTCAACCGCGAATATCTCGGAACCGGTTGGTCCCACGAGGTCGGCCCCGTGAAAAAAAATGTAGAGCTCGACGAGACGAATCGATTCGTTAAAAGCAATCGTCGATTCGAGTAAGTTGAACTTCAACCGCGAATATCTCGGAACGGTTGGTTCCACGAGGTCGGCCCCATGAAAAAAATGTAGAGCTCGACGAGACCTATCGATCGTTAAAAGCAATCGTCGATTCGAGTAAGTTGAAGTTCAACCGCGAATATCTCGGAACCGGTTGGTCCCACGAGGTCGGCCCCTGAAAAAAAATGTAGAGCTCGACGAGACGAATCGAATCGTTAAAAGCAATCGTCGATTCGAGTAAGTTGAACTTCAACCGCGAATATCTCGGAACCGGTTGGTTCCACGAGGTCGGCCCCGTGAAAAAAAATATAGAGCTCGACGAGACGAATCGATTCGTTAAAAGCAATCGTCGATTCGAGTAAGTTGAACTTCAACCGCGAATATCTCGGAACCGGTTGTTCCACGAGGTCGGCCCCAAAAAAAAATGTAGAGCTCGACGAGACGAATCGATTCGTAAAAAGCAATCGTCGATTGGAGTAAGTTGAACTTCAACCGCGAATATCTCGGAACCGGTTGGTTCCACGAGGTCGGCCCCGTGAAAAAAAATGTAGAGCTCGACGAGACGAATCGAATCGTTAAAAGCAATCGTCGATTCGAGTAAGTTGAACTTCAACCGCGAATATCTCGGAACCGGTTGGTCCCACGAGGTCGGCCCCGTGAAAAAAAATGTAGAGCTCGACGAGACGAATCGATTCGTTAAAAGCAATCGTCGATTCGAGTAAGTTGAACTTCAACCGCGAATATCTCGGAACCGGTTGGTTCCACGAGGTCGGCCCCATGAAAAAAAATGTAGAGCTCGACGAGACGAATCGAATCGTTAAAAGCAATCGTCGATTCGAGTAAGTTGAACTTCAACCGCGAATATCTCGGAACGGGTTGGTTCCACGAGGTCGGCCCCATGAAAAAAAATGTAGAGCTCGACGAGACGAATCGATTCGTTAAAAGCAATCGTCGATTCGAGTAAGTTGAACTTCAACCGCGAATATCTCGGAACCGGTTGGTTCCACGAGGTCGGCCCCATGAAAAAAAATGTAGAGCTCGACGAGACGAATCGATTCGTAAAAAGCAATCGTCGATTGGAGTAAGTTGAAGTTCAACCGCGAATATCTCGGAACCGGTTGGTCCCACGAGGTCGGCCCCGTGAAAAAAAATGTAGAGCTCGACGAGACGAATCGAATCGTTAAAAGCAATCGTCGATTCGAGTAAGTTGAACTTCAACCGCGAATATCTCGGAACCGGTTGGTCCCACGAGGTCGGCCCCGTGAAAAAAAATGTAGAGCTCGACGAGACGAATCGATTCGTTAAAAGCAATCGTCGATTCGAGTAAGTTGAACTTCAACCGCGAATATCTCGGAACCGGTTGGTTCCACGAGGTCGGCCCCATGAAAAAAAATGTAGAGCTCGACGAGACCTATCGAATCGTTAAGAGCAATCGTCGATTCGAATAAGTTGAAGTTCAACCGCGAATATCTCGGAACCGGTTGGTCCCACGAGGTCGGCCCCGTGAAAAAAAATGTAGAGCTCGACGAGACGAATCGAATCGTTAAGAGCAATCGTCGATTCGAGTAAGTTGAAGTTCAACCGCGAATATCTCGGAACCGGTTGGTTCCACGAGGTAGCCGCACATTCAAAAAAATGTAGAGCTCGACGAGACGAATCGAATCGTTAAGAGCAATCGTCGATTCGAGTAAGTTTAAGTTCAACCGCGAATATCTCGGAACCGGTTGGTTCCACGAGGTAGCCGCACATTCAAAAAAATGTAGAGCTCGACGAGACGAATCGAATCGTTAAGAGCAATCGTCGATTCGAGTAAGTTGAAGTTTAACCGCGAATATCTCGGAACCGGTTGGTTCCACGAGGTCGGCCCCATGAAAAAAAATGTAGAGCTCGACGAGACGAATCGATTCGTTAAAAGCAATCGTCGATTCGAGTAAGTTGAACTTCAACCGCGAATATCTCGGAACCGGTTGGTTCCACGAGGTCGGCCCCATGAAAAAAAATGTAGAGCTCGACGAGACCTATCGAATCGTTAAGAGCAATCGTCGATTCGAATAAGTTGAAGTTCAACCGCGAATATCTCGGAACCGGTTGGTCCCACGAGGTCGGCCCCGTGAAAAAAAATGTAGAGCTCGACGAGACGAATCGAATCGTTAAAAGCAATCGTCGATTCGAGTAAGTTGAACTTCAACCGCGAATATCTCGGAACCGGTTGGTTCCACGAGGTCGGCCCCGTGAAAAAAAATATAGAGCTCGACGAGACGAATCGATTCGTTAAAAGCAATCGTCGATTCGAGTAAGTTGAACTTCAACCGCGAATATCTCGGAACCGGTTGGTTCCACGAGGTCGGCCCCATAAAAAAAAATGTAGAGCTCGACGAGACGAATCGATTCGTAAAAAGCAATCGTCGATTGGAGTAAGTTGAACTTCAACCGCGAATATCTCGGAACCGGTTGGTTCCACGAGGTCGGCCCCGTGAAAAAAAATGTAGAGCTCGACGAGACGAATCGAATCGTTAAAAGCAATCGTCGATTCGAGTAAGTTGAACTTCAACCGCGAATATCTCGGAACCGGTTGCCCACGAGGTCGGCCCCGTGAAAAAAATGTAGAGCTCGACGAGACGAATCGATTCGTTAAAAGCAATCGTCGATTCGAGTAAGTTGAACTTCAACCGCGAATATCTCGGAACCGGTTGGTTCCACGAGGTCGGCCCCATGAAAAAAAATGTAGAGCTCGACGAGACGAATCGAATCGTTAAAAGCAATCGTCGATTCGAGTAAGTTGAACTTCAACCGCGAATATCTCGGAACGGGTAGGTTCCACGAGGTCGGCCCCATGAAAAAAAATGTAGAGCTCGACGAGACGAATCGATTCGTTAAAAGCAATCGTCGATTCGAGTAAGTTGAACTTCAACCGCGAATATCTCGGAACCGGTTGGTTCCACGAGGTCGGCCCCATGAAAAAAAATGTAGAGCTCGACGAGACGAATCGATTCGTAAAAAGCAATCGTCGATTGGAGTAAGTTGAAGTTCAACCGCGAATATCTCGGAACCGGTTGGTCCCACGAGGTCGGCCCCGTGAAAAAAAATGTAGAGCTCGACGAGACGAATCGAATCGTTAAAAGCAATCGTCGATTCGAGTAAGTTGAACTTCAACCGCGAATATCTCGGAACCGGTTGGTCCCACGAGGTCGGCCCCGTGAAAAAAAATGTAGAGCTCGACGAGACGAATCGATTCGTTAAAAGCAATCGTCGATTCGAGTAAGTTGAACTTCAACCGCGAATATCTCGGAACCGGTTGGTTCCACGAGGTCGGCCCCATGAAAAAAAATGTAGAGCTCGACGAGACCTATCGAATCGTTAAGAGCAATCGTCGATTCGAATAAGTTGA
The DNA here is from genome assembly GCA_037577465.1 of Liposcelis bostrychophila. Classification (NCBI taxonomy): domain Eukaryota; kingdom Metazoa; phylum Arthropoda; class Insecta; order Psocodea; family Liposcelididae; genus Liposcelis; species Liposcelis bostrychophila. Next base: position 3,055,253 of record CM075211.1, read on the forward strand.
AGTTCAACCGCGAATATCTCGGAACCGGTTGGTCCCACGAGGTCGGCCCCGTGAAAAAAAATGTAGAGCTCGACGAGACGAATCGAATCGTTAAAAGCAATCGTCGATTCGAGTAAGTTGAACTTCAACCGCGAATATCTCGGAACGGGTTGGTTCCACGAGGTCGGCCCCATGAAAAAAAATGTAGAGCGACGAGACGAATCGAATCGTTAAAAGCAATCGTCGATTCGAGTAAGTTGAACTTCAACCGCGAATATCTCGGAACCGGTTGGTTCCACGAGGTCGGCCCCATGAAAAAAAATGTAGAGCTCGACGAGACGAATCGATTCGTAAAAAGCAATCGTCGATTGAGTAAGTTGAACTTCAACCGCGAATATCTCGGAACCGGTTGTTCCACGAGGTCGGCCCCATGAAAAAAATGTAGAGCTCGACGAGACGAATCGAATCGTTAAAAGCAATCGTCGATTCGAGTAAGTTGAACTTCAACCGCGAATATCTCGGAACCGGTTGGTTCCACGAGGTCGGCCCCATGAAAAAAAATGTAGAGCTCGACGAGACCTATCGAATCGTTAAGAGCAATCGTCGATTCGAATAAGTTGAAGTTCAACCGCGAATATCTCGGAACCGGTTGGTCCCACGAGGTCGGCCCCGTGAAAAAAAATGTAGAGCTCGACAAGACGAATCGAATCGTTAAAAGCAATCGTCGATTCGAGTAAGTTGAACTTCAACCGCGAATATCTCGGAACGGGTTGGTTCCACGAGGTCGGCCCCATGAAAAAAAATGTAGAGCTCGACGAGACGAATCGAATCGTTAAAAGCAATCGTCGATTCCAGTAAGTTGAACTTCAACCGCGAATATCTCGGAACCGGTTGGTTCCACGAGGTCGGCCCCATGAAAAAAAATGTAGAGCTCGACGAGACGAATCGAATCGTTAAAAGCAATCGTCGATTGGAGTAAGTTGAACTTCAACCGCGAATATCTCGGAACCGGTTGGTTCCACGAGGTCGGCCCCATGAAAAAAAATGTAGAGCTCGACGAGACGAATCGAATCGTTAAAAGCAATCGTCGATTCGAGTAAGTTGAACTTCAACCGCGAATATCTCGGAACCGGTTGGTTCCACGAGGTCGGCCCCATGAAAAAAAATATAGAGCTCGACGAGACGAATCGAATCGTTAAAAGCAATCGTCGACTCCAGTAAGTTGAACTTCAACCGCGAATATCTCGGAACCGGTTGGTTCCACCTTTGAATATTCAAAGGTTCCACGAGGTCGGCCCCATGAAAAAAAATGTAGAGCTCGACGAGACGAATCGATTCGTTAAAAGCAATCGTCGATTCGAGTAAGTTGAACTTCAACCGCGAATATCTCGGAACGGGTTGGTTCCACGAGGTCGGCCCCATGAAAAAAAATGTAGAGCTCGACGAGACGAATCGAATCGAATCGTTAAAAGCAATCGTCGATTGGCGTAAGTCGAACTTCAACCCCAAATATCTCGGAACCAGCTGGTTCCTGGAGGTCGAGGCAATTGAGAAACATTATTTATAAGCTCGACGAAACAAACCGAATAGCGTTTTGGACATGTCGATTTGGAAAAAGTTTAACTTCAACCTCGAATATCTTGGAACCGGTCGATTATATAAAGTTTAATTCAACCTCCATTTTTTGAACCCACGCTCTTGTTTGCCGATGTCTTACTAAACGACATCAATCTTAAACTAAAAAATTGTCTTTACCTACTAATCGAATTTGAAATCCGTAACACTACAAAATTATTTATTATTTCAAAAACATTCATTCAACTCCGCTAAATAGAACTGCCATAACTTTGCTCCCTGCCGACTAAAGTGCTATTATCGCCGTGCGCATGCACGGTAACTTCTACAAAAACGAAAATTTATTACCTCCTGGCATTAAACCAACCCTATTTTTTTAGCTAATTATTTTATTCAAATAGAATGTGAGTTTTATATATCCTGTAATTTAGATGCATATGGAGGCGATCGTTTTTCTTTGTCTTACAGTAAGATTCAAATTATCTGCAATGCACAGTATTTTGAGGTACTTACCAGCTGCACGATGTTTTTTAGTCTTCGAAGCAATGAAAGCTTTCTTCCCGAGCGTAATATCTTTTAAAGCTGAACTACTGATTTGGGTCTTTAATCTACATTCGAATTTTCCAGCAAAACAGTGCAAAATAGAAGAACTTAAATAATGCGAAGATCGAATCTTTTTTTAAACTAACATGCCGATCATTCAAGAATTCTAACGCCTAATGAAAATGATTAAAATATCAATCGATACCAAATTCAAAAAAAGTATATAGCCCCCTTTTTCCTGATTCTCTTTTTTCCCAAAACCTGACAATTGACTACAATAGCTTTTGAAGAAAAAAGTCATAAGCTAGACCTTGATCTGCCGGCAAGCTATAGATACTAGAACTATCTTATTCAAAAAATTAAACTCTACGACTATAACATCGAACGAGAAAGTTAAAGTAACAAAACGAATTTCCATTGTAAGCTTCAGATCGGATTTTATCGAAACTCTTTTTACGTTTTAAATCAAAGAAGCTTCGCCAATGTAAACGGAGAAGGTAAATTTTCGAACGAATTTTCGCGTTCGAAAAATTTCAGGTAAGTCATCACCACGATTTCCACTCCGGGATAATCGCGGTAGAAAGAAGACCAAATTCAAATAATATATTAAGGGAAGTACAATCAGTGTGGCGTCGGAGTCATGACTTTAAAAATGCAGTTGGACTTAGTCATACTTATTACAAAAATTCTACGAAAAAAAGAAATACGCCGAAAAAATGTTTCCCAGTTTTATGTACTAAAACTGAAGTAAATTAATTTTTCATTAGCAATGAATTAAAAAATATTTTGTCCAAAAAAAAGATGTAAAATTTGTACAAAAAGTGTGTTTTTGATATTGTCATAGACAGACTGGCAATATGATCCGTCTTCCTCCTATTTCCATTTAAAAAAAAAAATTAGGAATTAATTAATTAGTTTTTTTAAAAAAGTTCCGTTACTTAAATTTTTTAAAAGAGGTTTGAGTATAAACATGTTAAAATATTCCGACGCCACAGGGAGATTGATTCAATAATTTAAAAAAACAAAATCCATGATTGACCGGAACAGTAGACATCTATTTGCAGACCCTATTGGAATGGTTCTGGCAGGACATTAAAGAAAATTATCGTTGCCCCCTAAAAATCTGCCATGTTCTACTTGTTTAATTGTACAATACGAAATGTCAGGTTCCCAGGGGGGCGACGAAATAACGCAGTATCCTTCGCTTAGTGATTGAGTTTGAGTGTTCTGTTTCAGCCTGCATTCAAGTTGGTATTTCGCATGCGTAAATTTGTATCTGCAAGTGTAGCTGTAAAGAAAACATTTTCTTTTTTTATTTCTGCCATTTTTCAATTTAAATCATAAAACTTTCTATAAGTTTATCTATTACCATGCAGCTTTGCAGACTTTCTTTATCGGTATCTTCCTGTGAATGAAATCCGAATAAGGTGATGTTGCTACATCGCCTCCCCTATGGCGGAAATTATGTGCTTCGATCAATTGACGATTCCGAGACCTCACCATCACCTGAAAAAAAGTCAAACATACAGTTATATATTCATTGAATGGATCGGCTAAGCAAACTATTTAAGTTTTGATATACGTTTGAGTCTTAAAGCGAGTTATTTTGCAGAATTTTTCAATTGTGTACATCAAATTTAAAGTTTTGTTAAAAGCTGTAATTATTATGATTTATGTCAAAAATACATTTTAAATGTCACGATCATGAAGTTAACGGCATAGTCCTTTTTAAAACTTTCATAAGTCATTACACTAATAAGCTTTGTACAGAAAAAGTTCTCTTCTGTGAATTTTTCAAAGACAAAAACAATTACCTTTTTACTAGTTTGATATTCTGCACTTCGGACTTCTCATACGGGTTGCCTTGTGAACAGCGACTTCGAGCTCTGGATTTAAATTAATTATCAACTTCTGCCAGCAATTTAAAAAAAAAAACGCCAAAAAAAAACTGCTTGGAACATTTGCTCGTCCTTGTCGATCCTTGACACTCATTTTAAACATTATCCGGTTCCATCTCAATTTGGAAAGAACAACCGGATATGAATTCTGTACTTGAACTTGAACATGGACATGACATCATCATCTGAAACCGAACAAATGATTGTTATAATAGTGGCCATAGAAATCAGTTACGATTTAATTAAACATTTTACTTACATTTTTTCGTTATGTCCTCCGAACTATGGGAAAGCTCTAAAAGGAACCTCCTTGGAGGTATGGTAAACAGTCGACCTTCCGAAGATAGGCTCCTGACGAAGGTCCGGATAAAGGATAGTCGACCTTCCGAAGATAGGCTCCTGACGAAGGTCTAGGAAAAGGACAGCCGACCTTCCGAAGATAGGCTCCTGACGAAGGTCTAGGAAAAGGACAGCCGACCTTCCGAAGATAGGCTCCTGACGAAGGTCTGGGTAAAGGTTAAGCCCTCACAAGACAGGACCTCAGAACACAGGCTCCTGCCAGGGCTATGTAGGTTAACAGAGCTTTCAGAGCTTGAGTCTGAAGTAAAAGAAAGAACAAATTAATAATACAGCACATTATAAACGATTACGATTTTTATTTCAAATTTTCTCATAAATATGCGGCAGCAAAAATTCATGTCCTTTATAGGAGTCCCACATACATGGTATTACCTAACAGTATTTTGAAGAGGGAGGGGGAGAAAAAGGTGATTTCGTGTCATCTTAATAAAAAAAAAAAATTTCATTTTGACTAGCGAGAAAGGTAGAGTTATCCAAAATGTGCACTTTTGGCATTTTTCAAAAAAAAATTAGGAAAGAGTTAGCAGTTTTTCCTCCTGTTAAAAAATGTTTCTAAGTTTTTTTCCTTCTCCTTATTTTTCCTTGCAATCAAACCAGATACAATAATAACCTATTTTTCTACAGTTTCGGCTAACTATTAATTAAATTTTTAATTTCAGTTTCATTTTTTGTTTAAGTCAAATTTCTTCTTAAAGTCAAACAAATTTTTAAAAAAAACTGTATACTTACAATTAAAATCTCAGCTCCATACTAAAAACTGCATATATTAACTTTGCAGACATGAACAACTGACAACTGGGGCTCTCTTTTCAATTCCATTCGTGTTAGTACAGACATAACTCTGAAAATATAAAACATACTCTTAGTTTAAATATCAAAAAATTTAGACGTCCTGCTCCTTAAAAAAAATTCTTACCCAATTTTTAGTGGCCCCAAACTTTTAAATCTCTTCAAGTGACGTACGAAGAGATACATATACACTGATTTGCTCGCAATCTTGAAGCACAGAAATACAAATGCACCGAACATCTTGTAAAAGAAACTATCGTTTATGGCATCTATGGGTTTGTTAATCGTAAACCTATAAAATAATAAAAGATCACAGTATTAAAGTTGTGATATTTTTGAAAGAATATTTATGTAGGCATTTGTGCAGGGAAAGCATCATCTAAACTAATTTAGTTTTAGACAAATCTATTTTTTTTTTTTCTTTTTTGGTTTTAAACCAAACCATTTTGTTGACTTTATTCATAAAATAATATTGACCACAATTTTTTCGTTCATTATTCAAAACCTCTTAAAACCATTGTACATATTCTCCTTTCATTAAATGTATTTTAAAAAAAAAAAGCTACAGTGGAGGTTACCACTGTTCTATACTCTTTAATTTAATACAAGTCTTAAGAAAAAGAATGGTTAATATGCACACTTTTTTTGAATTGAAAAAGAGAGAATGACCCTGGGTCGTTTACCTCGACGGCAATAAGAGTTAGCAAAAAGAAGGAAATGAACAATAACAGGTCAAAAAAGGGCTTCTTCTTTTCCTCATTTTTCTTTCTTTCGGAAGTTCTCGGAGTCGATTTCGATAGAAATGTGTTCTCTCACCCAAATTAAAAGATTATAAAATTTTGACCTCATGTTTTTCAAAATTTCATTTTTCAAATTTTCAGGTACCTGATCTTCGGTTTTTCCTAATTCCATTCGTTTGCATTGCTTAACGAGAGTTTTTTCGGGGCAGTCATCGAGCAATGACGATTTAGTAAGTTTTTAATTTTTTTAAAAGTCGTGATTAATTTTGTGATTTTAAAAAAATTGCGAAAACGGCAGAGGCAGCAACAAAGACAAAGACGATTACAGGGGCGAAAAGAGACAGGTACGTGAGCAAAAAGTGGGAGCCGGGTTGTGTGAAAAAAACGTAAAATAACTGCTGAGAAAGAAAAGTCGAAATTATGCAGATCCACGAAAAAGTTTTTAGTGCGAAATGAAAGTAATAATAATAAGTTACAATTTTTTGTGTATAAAAATAAACCGAATAACTTTTATTTTGCTCTCCGTTCAATATTAACGGAGGTATTCCTCACTTATAAACCAAATTTAATACGTTTATGTTAGTTTTATAAAATTGTATAAAAAGTAGGAAAAGCCATTTCTAGGTAAGCTCTTTTTAATAAGTTCCTCCCTACAATTTGTATTTAAAACTCAATAATGAATGAAAGCTTTGAAATATTCATTTGACTTAAAATTATTTGTAATGTAATTAATTGCAATTATTTATTATCTATTAAATACATTTACTTGTGTTTTTATATAAAGTGAGTTATTTAATATCGTTAGCATTCAAATGTAGTAAAAAACTTCAAAATCCAAGTACCTATTGTAAAAAACCTTTAAGAGGCCGGAGGGGGGGGGGGGGACAGACTAAATCAAGGTTAAATTTAAATAGCATACGAAAAAAAAGGCATCGCAAAATGTTTTTTCTTGTATTCTTTAGTTGGTTTCCTAAGCCACTGGTTTTGAAAAGTTACCCCCGAAAAGTCTCGTTCGTTTTGCTCTTCGTTCAATATTAACGGAGGTTAACGACCCTAAACTCAAAACTAAATCTAATATACTCTTATATAAAATTGAAGAGTATATCAAAAAAAAAAAAAAAAAAAAAAAACTTACCACAATTCCAGCATGCCATATTTCAATTGTCTCTTCAGGTGACCAGAAGAAGAGACGTCGCAGCTTTCTCTTCTTAGGAGGAAAATCGAACACCTGAGAGAGATCCTATTTTGTTTTCGATTCCCTGCTATTGGATCAGGGAAGGGGAAACGACTCTAGGACCGCGCTCAGGTTTTCTCGATGAATCCAAGCTCCCAGAAAGAGAGGCGTACCGCCTGTGAAGAAAAAAAAAATTAATTATCTTTCAAAATGATAAAAAGGAGAAAAAATAATTCCTTACTCTGTACTATAATACGCCATAACAAATCACACGTATAGTCGACCTTCCGAAGATAGGCTCCTGACGAAGGTCTAGATAAAGGATGGTCGACCTTCCGAAGATAGGCTCCTGACGAAGGTCCGGATAAAGGACAGTCGACCTTCCGAAGATAGGCTCCTGACGAAGGTCTAGGAAAAGGACAGCCGACCTTCCGAAGATAGGCTCCTGACGAAGGTCTGGGTAAAGGTTTAGCCCTCACAAGACAGGACCTCAGAACGCAGGCTCCTGCCAGGGCTGGGTTAACAGAGCTTTTTGAGCGTAAGTCTGCAAAGAAAAGAAAAAAAATTAATTCAATGTATCAAATTTTTATTCACAATTTTTAACGAAACATATGGCAAGAAAATTGTGATGGGCCAACTTATTTATGTTAGGTTAGGTTATTAGCAATATCTATCCCCTAGACTAAATTCTTAAGAACTTCAAGTTCACTTGAACTCGAAGTCCTTGAAGGGCTTGCTGCTCAAAAATGATTTTAGAAACTAAAAAATCTGTTCTCCAATATACTAAAATACTTTAATATTCTAAAATATACAAATATACAGGGTTCTTCAAAAACTTAGTGCCCTAGTACGGACTTTGATTCATTTGAGCCTTATTGACAGAAGTAAATAGGGCATTGTTTTGTGATCAATAAAAAAAAATTAATCCTATTATTGGGTTGAACAGTCACGTACAACCTCATTATTTTTCAAGTACCTAAAGGTCCGTCTTAAAACTTTCTTTTGAATATTATACTAAAAATCATTTTATGCGGGTTTATTACCCTTTTTAAATCCCTTCTTTCTTGTTTCGTTTTTTTTTACTTTGCCGGTTTTATTTTCGTCTTTCTCCGAACTACAACTACCAGGAATCTTTTAAGAATTCTCTTTCTTACAGGTCGTTCACTTCCTTTCTTTTGGTTTCTTCACCCTTGTTAAAAAGCAACCAATCACTTTGATTTTTAAAGTATTTTGTCTTCTCCTTTGCCAAAAACTTTACAAAAATGTTATACAAAGTCATCAGTTGTATGCTATCGGTTTAAATTAGCGGTAATAGAATTTTTCGTTAGTAAAAATGAAGCGTTCAAAAATTACTGATTTTTTTGTTCGGAAAAGAGTGACAGAAAATATTTGTATGGCTTGTGAACAAAAATAGAATCTAAAAATAATTCGAAAATTAGTGACTTAAAAAAATGAAGTGAAAATAAATGATGTTGATGATTCTTATGAAAGTATGAAAGAAGAATCGAAAATTGAAAAAACAAAAAGCGACGATATCAGTGAACTTTTTTTAAAACTGCGTCAGAGGAGATATCCTTTGCTGGCATAGGTAAGTTACGAGAAAAAACTCATAAAAATTCAGAAAAAGTGTAATAATCCAAAAAAGTTATGAAATTACATCTCTGAAGGCAGTGTTCGGCCTTTCCCCTTTTCGTAAACAAAATAGTCTTTTTCCCAGGGAAATTTAACATTAAATATGATTTTAGAAATCCCCTTCTTTGTTTTCCCCCAGCTGCACGATTCCTTCGTAGAGTTAGATTTTCTAGATTTTACTTGATATTATTAATTTCAAACTTATAGACATTTAAAATCTGTATCCCTGAATTATTCCTATCGTAATTCAAATTATTAGATTTTTTAAGGACAGGACAAGTCAAGCTCGAGTTACAGTTTACCCAGTCTTATCATTAATGTAACTTCTTTCAGTTACTTGCTTGCTTCATCCATATACAAAAAGCAAACATAGTACTTGATTTTTTTTAGCATAACAATTTCTGTTTGTTTTTTTAAAAGCTTGACATCCTGTTAAAACCCATCATGTTAAAACTTATCATATTAAAACAATTAAGAGATACGCATACTTACAATGTTAAATCTCCGCTCCTTTACTACTAAAATCGTCTTTTGGACTTGACGAATTGACAACACTTTAGAACTATCCTGAAAATGTAACATCTAAATTTATTAAAGACCTAAAAATGATGAAAATTATACGTTCATTGAGAATACTTGCTATTGATTTTAGCTGGAAACGTTTCCGCACTTGATGTTCAATAGTTAAACTGAAGAAGACAAAAAACTTAGTGAGTTTAGCAAAACCTTTCAGACGAAACAGCAGTTGACCAACTCCTGCACCTCTCTGTTTTCCTTAAATGTATCTTTCAACCACAACGAACGTCTGGTTTTTGTACTTGAACGTGGACATGGACATATAGAGTTATTTATCTGAAATCATACAAATTCATTTAATATTCCTGTATAATTAAAAATGCTTTTAATATCACTTACATTTGATCGCTATGTCCCTGCACTATGGGAAAGCTCTAAAGGGAACCTCCTTGGAGGCATGGGTAAATAGTCGACCTTCCGAAGATAGGCTCCTGACGAAGGTCTAGATAAAGGATGGTCGACCTTCCGAAGATAGGCTCCTGACGAAGGTCCGGATAAAGGATAGTCGACCTTCCGAAGATAAGCTCCTGACGAAGGTCTAGGAAAAGGACAGCCGACCTTCCGAAGATAGGCTCCTGACGAAGGTCTGGGTAAAGGTTTAGCCCTCACAAGACAGGACCTCAGAACACAGGCTCCAGCCAGGGCTATGTAGGTTAACAGAGCTTTCAGAGCTTGAGTCTGAAATAAAAGAAAGAACAAATTAATAATACAGCACATTATAAACGATTACGATTTTTATTTCATTTCCTCATAAATATGCGGCAGCAAAAATTCATGCCCTTTATAGGAGTCCCAAATACACATCGTACTACCTAACAATATTTTGAGGAAGGGGGAGAAAAGTGTCCAATAAAAACATGACGCTGAGTCATCTTTATAAAAAACAAGCTAAGATTAAAGAGTTAATAATTTTCCCTCTCGTTAAAAAATGTTTCCTGTATCTTTTTCGTTCTCCTTCATTATTCCTTACAATCAAACGAGATGCAATAATAACCAATTTTTTTACAGTTTCGGCTAACTAATAATTAAATTTTGAATTTCAGCTTCGTTTTTGTTTAAGTCAAAATCTTATTAAAATCAAACAAATTTAAAAAAATTACGTTATACTTACAACCAAAATCTTAGCTCTATACTTGACACTGCACATATAAAATTGCAAACATGAAGGACCGTCAACTGGGGCACGATTTAAAATTCCATTAAAAAGCCGCTTTGAAGATTTGCTCGCCCTTGTCGATCCTTGATGCTCATTTTAAACGATATCAGGTTCCATTCCAACTTGGAAAGAACAACTGGGTATGACTTCTGTACTTAAACATGGACATGACATCATCATCTGAAACCGAACAAAAAAATGTTATAATAGTGCGAAAGAAATCAATTTAGATTCCAAATAAAATTTTACTTACATTATTTCGTTATGTCCTCTGAACTGCGGGAAAGCTCTAAAAGGAACCTCCTTGGAGGTATGGGCAAACAATCGACCTTCCGAAGATAGGCTCCTGACGAAGGTCTGGGGAAAGGATGGTCGACCTTCCGAAGATAGGCTCCTGACGAAGGTCTGGGTAAAGGGTTGGCCCTCACAAGACAGGACCTCAAAACACAGGCTTTTGCCAGGGCTATGTAGGTTAACAGAGCTTTCAGAGCTTGAGTCTGAAATAAAAGAAAGAACAAATTAATAATACAGCACATCATAAACGATTACAATTTTTATTTCAAATTTTCTCATAAATATGCGGCAGCAAAAATTCATGTCCTTTATAGAAGTCCGATATACTTGGTATTACCTAACAATATTTTGAAGAGAAAGGGGGAGAAAAAGGTCCAAAAAAATATGATACAGTGTCATCTTTATAAAAAAAAAAAAAAAAAAGATTTCATTTTTACCAGCAAGAAGGGTAGAGGTATCAAAAAAGTTAAATTTTTTTTGCATTTTTGGCATTTTTCGAAGACAAATTTGGAAAGAGTTAATAGTTTTCTTTTCTGTTAAAAAATGTTCCTAAGTTTTTTTCCTTCTCCTTATTTTTCCTTGCAATCAAACCAGATGCAATAATAACCTATTTTTCTACAGTTTCGGCTGTAAATTAATTATTTTGTAATGAATTAAATTTTAATTGTAATTAATTTTTAATTGTAATAATTAATTTAATTAATTGACTGTAATTAATTAAATTTTTAATTTCAGTTTCATTTTTTGTTTAAGTCAAATTTCTTCTTAAAGTCAAACAAATTTAAAAAAATGGTATACTTACAATTAAAATCTCAGCTCCATACTAGATATTGCATATATTTACTTTGCAAACATGAACAACTGACAACCGGGGCTCTCTTTTTAATTCTATTCGTATAAGTACAGACATAACTCTGAAAATATAAAACATACTCTTAGTTTAAATATCAAAAAATCTTAGACGTCCTGCTCCTTAAAAAAAATTCTTACCCAATTTTTAGTGGCCCCAAACTTTTAAATCTCTTCAAGTGACGGATGAAGAGATACAAATACGCTGATTTGCTCGGAATCGGGAATCAGATCGGAATAGAAATACACCGAAAATCTTGTAAAAGAAACTACCGTTTATGGCATCTCAGGGTTTGCTAACCTAAAAAATAATAAAAGACCACACTATTTAAGTTATTACGATTTTTTTGAATGAATATTTATGTAGGCATCTCTGCAGGAAAAGTATCATCTGGACATACGTAACTTTAGACAAAACTATTTTTTTTAAAAACCAAACTATTTTGTAAAGACTTTCTTCATCAAATAATTTTGACCAGATTTTTATCATTTTTTTATTATGATTTTTTAGATTTTTCATTATTCAAAATCTCGTAAAAACGTTGTCAATATTCTCCTGTATGTATAAAAAAAAAAAAAAAAAAAAAACTTACCGTAAAATACAGGAAGCCATATTTCAATTGTCTCTTCAGATGACCAGAAGAAGAGACGTCAGCAGATTTCTCCTCTTAGGGGGAAAATCGAACACCTGAGAGAGGTCCTAGCTGTTTTCGATCCCCCTGCTATTGGATCAGGAGAAAGGGAAACGACACTAGGACCGCGCTCAGGTTTTCTCGATGAATCCAAGCCCCAGAAGAGTGGCGTGTAAAGCCTGTGAAACAAAAGATAATTAATTTTCTTTCAAAACGCTAAAAAGAGAAAAAAATTCCTTACTCTGTAATATAATACGCCAAAACCTATTCACACGGGTAGGTGACCTTCCGAAGATAGGCTCCTGACGAAGGTCTGGGGAAAGGATGGTCGACCCTCCGAAGATAGGCTCCTGACGAAGGTCTGGGTAAAGGGTTAGCCCTCACAAGACAGGTCCTCAGAACGCAGGTTCCTGCCAGGGCTGGATTAACAGAGCTTTCAGAGCTTGAGTCTGAAAAGAAAGAACAAATTAATAATACATTATAAACGTTTTAAATTTTTATTTGAAATTTTTTCAAAAATATCCGGCACCAAAAATGTATGCCCTATATAGAAGTCCCACCTACTCGGTATGTCCTAACAATATTTTGAGGAGGAAGGGGGAGAAAAAGGTCCATTAAAAATTAAGAATAAAGTGATTTCATTCTTACATCGAGAAGGGTAAAGGTATAAAAAATGTGTACTTTTAGCATTATTCAAAGACAAATTAGGAACGAGTTAATAGTTTTCCCCCTTGTTAAAAAATGTTCCTGCATTTTTTTCGTTCTCCTTATTTTCTCTTTTTTCTTTTAAAATCAAACAAGATGTAATAGGCCTAATAACTTATTTTTCTACAGTTTTGGCTAGCTATTAATTAAATTTTTAATTCCAGTTCTTTGTTTTTTTCAAGTCAAATTTCTTCTTAAAGTCAAACAAATTTAAAAAAAAAATTACTGTATACTTACAATTAAAATCTCAGCTCCATACTAGATATTGCATATTTAAACTTCGCAAACATGAAAAACTAACATCTGGGGCACCATTATTTTTTGCATTCGTATTGGTAGAGACATATCTCTGAAAACATAAAACATACTATTAGTATAAATACCAAAAACTCTTTAACGTCCTGCTCCTTTAAAAAAATTCTTACCCAATCTTAGTGGCCCCAAACTTTTAAATCTCTTCAAGTAACGGGTGAAGAGATACAAATATGCTGATATGCTTGAAATCATGAAGCAGACACCGGAATACAAATTCACCAAACATAGTGTAAAAGGAACTATCATGTATGGAATCTCAGGCTTGTTGATCGTAAACCTATAAAATATGGGAAAATAATAAATGATAACAGTAATTAAACAGTATTAACGCTTTTGCATTCAGAAAAACACATTCGATATTTTGGAAAATGGCAAACCCGACAAATGTGCATTTTTGATTTTCTGTGTTGCAATCCCAATACTGATTTGACAATCTAAAAATCATTACAGTATTAGACAAGCATAAACAGATATAAGAATAAGACAGACTGATGAAAATATTATTAAGGAGTTTTATCAGAAATATTCAAAAACTGTACAGTGCAAAGTCAATCCTTTAAAATTGTAGATGAAAAAGATAGCATTCTCAATCATCAAACTCATTTAACAGTAATTACGCTTCCTGTTCATGTTAATATAATTTTTTTCTTCTGCATGTCTACATTTTTGGTGATATGTCTCTCAATAAAATTAAAAATCCTACTATACATTGAAACAACCCAACACAATACTATATTCCTTCTCCACAATAAATCACAGTAAAAAAATTAGACATCTGAAAATAAATAATTGCCCCATGCCTTGTTTTTCGATTATTACTAAGCTTACTTTATAATGAATTAATAAATTCAGTTTAATGGGCAGCACTCGTCTTAAAAAAATAAAAATAAAAAAATAAGTGTTGGAAAAAAATTCACTACACTTTATGCGTCTAATATTGCCTGCTTCTGAATACTGCAACGACCAGGGTTGCCAGGTCGAAAATTACAAATTTAAATACCGTACATCTCCATTTTAGATAGTGGTACGCCCATAAGCAAAACATTGGGGAAAAAATTGTTTTCGGTGTTACAGGATACCACTATCACGGATAATAGTGGTACCCCATAAGCCAAACATAGAGGCCTTTTCGTCAATAGTAATACATGTACCAACATGGTAATGCATCTGGCAACCCTGGCGATTACCCCCGTTCATTGCTTTAAAAAGTTTACTTCTTCCCTTTAAATAACTGCGCCGTTAAGCTCAGCACGGGAGATATTCAGGGGGGTTTAAGTTAAATGGAAGATTTCGTCGTGCGATACTAGCGCCAAAGTGGTGGGATTACAGAACTAAAAAGCCGTGTAAACTAAGAACCCTTAAAATCCCCAACCCATATGCGCAGTTCGGTAGCGCAGACAGCAACGGTCTGGACTCGCGAGCTAGAAGACTCGGGTTCGTAGCTCGGGCGTGAGGCTATTTTTTACTTTTTTTTCTGCATACAGCGCCCCCTAGTGGTTGGATCACATAACTAACACCCCACGGACACGACGAAATTTTAACACGGGAGTTACGTCTCTACTATTCTTTGCTCTGTGGGAGATATTTTTTAAATCGGAATCCCTCAAAAAGAACAGTTATCATATGCAATTAACTAGTATTTGTCATTCTTCTTATGCTTCCTACTTAATTTTTTAGAGCCAGAGAGATACGTGATTAAATGACTTTGTCAACAAAAACATATTACGTATTAAACCTATCCAACATGGCGTCGCATTCGCTTTGCTACTAATTACATTAATTCCGCTAGGAATATAATTTCATTGATATTTTTCAATCTTATTGGCTTTTTGCTGCAAAATTGAACATGATACTGAAATAGTCTGCCCCGAACAGAAATTTTTTTTTTGAAAGCATATGGCCCTTTGTAACGACTATTATCATATTAAAAAACAGCATCATAGTTATAACCTAATTCTCTGCTAATGTTAATGTTCGATATGTAATTAGACAATTTTAATTTTAAAGAAAAATGAAAAGGCATTATTTTTAAATGATGATGATATCTTTTTAAGATTTTATCAATTCCAATAATTCAATTTTTAGCAACAAAAGCTTGAGTGAAATTGAGTCATATCGTTAATATTATCTCAAGTAAAATCATATTAAAGCTTGACTTGATGCAGAGAGTAGTTAACAATTTAAATTTTCTCTGCTGTAAAATCTTTAAATCACTATATTCTCGAATTCAATTTTTAATTGTAATTCAAATAAAGAGAAAAAAAGAACTTTTCTTTTTAAACTTTGCAAATATCCCTAATATTGTGATACCAATAAAGTAGTTTAAAAATTCAAATAGTAACGTCAAGAGACATTAAAAACAATGTATGTACAAGGGATATATTTTTATTGGCAAACTGATATGGAATTGAGAAAACACTGCGTTATGTTGAAATTTATGTATAGTAAAGTCTAAACTGTTTGGCCATGCTTGTTTTTTTTCCCATGGCATGATCTTGAATTTTCAACATTTTGCTTCCTGTCTTAAAAATTAAATGATGAAAAGCAAACTTACAATAATTATCACAAAAAAAATGGCGGTCGACATAATGTAGGTGTTGCATTGTTTTAACTAAGATTATGTCTTTATGATTTAATACCTTAATGCCTTTAATTGATCGTGGAAAAAAAAAAAGAAGGTACCTAAGAGTAAACCTCGAAAATAAAAACAGAAAGATTACTTACAAGAAATTACATTGTCCGAGCAAGTTTCATCCCGATTGTACTGCAAAAGCACCCATTGTGATGTGTCAAGATGGCCCCTTTCATATAATATGGAAATGAGACCACCACTTAAGTTAACCGAAAAATTCATTTTGGAAACATCACAAAGCAAACCACTGGACTAGTAATGATAATTACTAATTAAAAAAGCTTCTGAAACCATTGCAAAAGCTAGAAACATAATTAAAATGAAATTTTATTCGACACGTGTATTCCCTTTTACTTCACCTCAGATATCGTGTTCGAGTGGAGCATTATGGGAATGAGATTGGATTGGGACTGAAGAAAATCGGTACTACCAACTGTAAATATGAATTTTTTCCCTGCCAGCTGAAAGGGTGAATTTAATTTTTAAAGGGATTAAAGGTAATTAACGAAATAAAAAATAAATAACACAAAAAGGAAAAAATCTTAATAGATTGATTTATTTATTATTTTTTTTAAATATAATGTTTACATGTAAATTTTCTGTAGATCGGTCGTCTTGCGAAAATTTATAAAGCCGAGTATTAAAAAACTCGTCGTGTGATAGCTTTATATAAAGCAGTTGTAATACCGCACATCCCTTTTTAATTTTATTATATGGCTAACATTTAAATTTCTTTTTTTTTTCTTTTTTTAAATTAAAAACAACAAATATTTCAAAATCTCAGCTTGTTTTTTTTTATGTACAATTTTTCTCCCTAAATCGTAATATTTTGTCCCCTGCCTGGTAAAAAGTTTTTTTTTCCTTTAATAAAAAATCTTTTAAAAAATCAATTTTAAAATAAAACATTTCGAACAAGGTAAAAATGTCCTATTTTAAATCGAAAAAAAAAAATTAATTTATCTAAAGAAAAAAAAAATGAATGAAAGTCTTGACTCGTGTAACTGATGTCTAAAGTTAGCTAAGAGAAAGAAACATTTAGTTATGTGTTAACTTAAAAAAAAAAAAACTTCGTAATATAATAAATCGATAATAAATAAAAAGAATTTGAAAAAAATGATACAGAGAAATTATATAAAAATTAGTATAAAGCGCGTTAGTGTTGTCGTGCGGTATAAGGGAGCGCTATTTTTAAAAAATTTTTTTTTTTTTTTTAATTTTTTTTTAAAGATGTTGACTGATGGATTGTGTAGGCGGATTATAGCTCTCCATCTGGGTGCAGATCGAACCTAGGCGGGAACGACAACCCGTCTAACTGTGGCCTAGCTTGTGGCCGATGATGCTGAAAAACAAAAAAAAAATCTCGTTAGTATATTTAAAAATTAAAAAGAAAAAAAAATTTAATCCCAGGGGCCCAAGCATCAATATCACTCAGCCTACAACTAGCAAAAAAAAATAAAGTCATTCTCCTTGCTATTTCTACCGATAAAAAAGCTCACACCGAGATTGCTCCGTTATGTAGGATACAATTATGCTTTTTTTTTTTTTTTTTTTTGGCCCTCTGGTCGTGCTGCGTCGTGTCGATACATTTTCTAAGAAAAAAAATTTTGTTCGCAAACAAAAAGAAAAAAAATTTTCATTCCATCCTTGCAATTTTTTTTTTTTTTAAATGTATTACCTACACCCCAAGAAAAAATGAATTATAAATTTTTTTTTGTTTAATTTTAGACGTGAATACGCCTTCAACAGAGAGGGAGGTGGGGTTATCTTAAGACGGGAAAGCACTTGATAGCATCTTATCTTAACCATCTTACAACTGGAAAAATTAGTTAAACTGCTGAATAATTTTACGAAAAACATGAGAAAAAATGGGATAATTTTTAGGAAAACGTCAAAGAGTAGAAAAGAGTATAAAGCTTAGAACTTGGAAAGAAAGGAAAAATTTCTTCTGGCTTGAGCAAATTTAAGTTTTTGATTAAAATTGAAAATATGGAAAAAGCTGCAAAAATTGGAAAAAATTTAGGAATTTGATTAAAAATGGAAAAATTAGGAAAAAGTGGTAAAGATTCAGTAAGAAACTGGACTTTAACAAAAATGATTATAAGCCAGACGTTCTCTTAGCTTATTCATAATTTTCGCATCACCAGGAACAGATCTGAAAATTTGATTAAATTCAATTTTTCTTGGGATAAAATTTATTAAACCAAAAAGAAAAAAAAATTTTCAAAGGAGGTAAACGTTAGTAAGAAACAAAAATTGATCAAACAAATGGATTGGGGCACAAAGGACTTACTATTAGCGTCGGTCATTTATTCCAACGCCAATTTTGGGCGAGATTTGCCCTGTTGTGGCTGTAGAGAAATAATAAAATGAAAAAATAAAGTTAGAAAAAAAGCTTATTGTGTTTTTCTTATTTTTTTTTAGCAGAAGTTATACAGAACGAAAATGATGGCTTCGATTAGAAGAAAGATGAAAAATTTAGTAAAAACAGATGAAAATTAGAGAAAATAAAGATAAATCAAGATTTTTTTTTTGTTTTCATCATTTCGTTCTTGTTTTAATTTTTTAAGAAAAGGGATTTAAAATGGAACTTACAGCTGGGCTCAACCCTCTGGAAGCTGATCCCGCTCTACCCTTTTGCCGGAATTTAGCGATGGCTTGTTCTGCCAAGTCCGCTCGTTCTTCGGCTTCTTCTAATTCTTGTTGGGCCTTTCTGAATTTAGCCAAGTTGAGTGCGGCAATTTCTTCCGCTTCCTCGATCTGCCTCTTGTATGTCTTGATCTTCTGTTGCAATTTGTCGACTAAGTCTTGCATTCTTTCGTGGTTCTTTCTGTCTTCTTCGGCTTGGAAGCTCAACTCCTTGATCCTTCTTTCGGATTTTCTGAGGTTCTTTTGGGCGTCGGCGTGTCGTCTTTGTTCTCCGTCGAGTTCATTTTCTAATTCTCGGACGCGTTGCTCCAATTTTTGAATGGCTTTCTTTCCTCCCTTGAGGGCGTTGCCTTCGGCTTCATCTAATCTGACTTGCAATTCCTTAATTTGTTGTTCAAGGGCCTTGCGCAATTTCTCTTGCGTTTGAGCGTGGTCTTGTTCGGCTCTAAGTTCGTCGGCTAACCTGGCGGCATCGACCATGGCCTTCTTGGCCTTTTCTTCGGAGTTCTTGGCTTCGTTTAGAAGTTCGTCCAAGTCAGACTAAAAAAGAAAAAAAGCAGTCAAAATTAGAAAGGGAAAAATCAAGAATTTTTTAAATTTTTGGTAAAATTTTCTAAATTTTAGGCAATTATTTGCTAAATTTTTGTTAAACTTACATGTAGAGTCTGGAGCTCAGATTCGAGTTTCCTCTTGGCAGCGCTAATAGAAGTATTCTGTGCAGATAATTCATTAAGTTGTTCGTGAGCATCAGATAATTCTTGTTCGGCTTGTCTTCGGCCGCGGTCGGCTTGTTCCAAAAGTGTTCTACTTTCTTCCAATTCGTTTTGGAGGGCGTTGGATCGTCTTTCGGAAATACCAAGTTGCTCCCTGGCATCATCCCTAGCTCTTTGTTCCTCTTCGAGGGCAGTCTGGACGTCTTTAAGTTGCTGTTGGTAGCGTTTGATGTTCTTTTGAGCTTCAGCGTTGGCTTTGTTGGCGTGGTCCAAAGCGATTTCAAGTTCGTTGATGTCGGCTTCCAATTTCTTCTTCATGCGAAGCGCCTCAGCCTTTCCTTTGGCTTCGGCTTCGAGGGAGGCTTGCATTGAGTCCAATGCTCTTTGGTGATTTTTCCTTGTGTTTTCGAATTCTTCTTCTTTCTCTTGGATCCTTCTGTCGATTTCTTGGCGGACCTGGGACAATTCGAGTTGGGAGCGTAAAACTTTGTTTTCTTCTTGTTCCAATGCGGCTTCGGCTTCCTCGAGGGCGGCTTGGAGTTCGTCCTTTTCGACTTCCAATCGTTTCCTGGCTTTTTCGACTTCATGAATGTTCCTACCACCTTCTCCAATTTGATCCAACAAGTCCTTGACTTCATCTGAAGGGGGAAAAAGAGCGATTAATGTTTAGTTCCAGTTTTTTTTTTAAATATAAAATTTGGTTACTTACCAGCCAAGTTCTTGTTCTCACGCCTAACAGCTTCCAATTGTTCCTGACCTTCTTCGTAAGCACCTTTAAGTCTGAACAATTCCGTGGAATAATTCCTACATTCCTTCTGGCTGGCGTCCAATTCGGCAGCGAGGTCATCGACCTTAAGTTTCCATTCTCCAATAACCTTATCGAAGGCTTTCTGTTTCTTTTCGGCTGCGTTGGCAATGGCAGTGGCTCTGTCGACTTCGAGTTGAAGATCTTCAACTTCGGTTGCAAGACGTTGTTTCGTCTTTTCGAGGGCAACGACCTTCTGGTTAAGGGATTCGATGGTCTCTTCGGCTTCGGCCAACCTGGCTTGGAGTTTCCTCTTGGATTCCTCAAGCTCTTCGGCTCTGGCGACACCCTCCGACTCGTATTTGCTTCTCCACAATTGAGCTTCTGCGTTGGCCTTGGACAATTGCCTCTGGAGATCGGCCTTGGCTTCGGCTTCTTCTTCGGCTTGTTCCCGGATGTTGTCCAAGTCGTGTTCGAGGTTGCGGAATTTGCCGAGGAGTGTGGCACGTTCCTGTAAAAAATTAAAATTTAATCCCAGCGACTTTTGAGCATGGCGGATTATTAGGATCATAGCTTCGATCACTAAGGAGATCTCATGGCCCGGAAACTCAGAAATCCTGGATTCGGGATTTCCAGTTTTTGAGAAAGAGTTCCCCGGAATTCAAAAAAACATTCACCGGGATCTCGGGTTATCCCCGGAAATTTTCTTTCAATATTTTTCCCAAAAATTTTCAAAAGCAGGAAAAATCCCGAGAACCGGGTTTGAAAATTTTCTGTATCCCGGGAATCCCCGGGCATAACGAAGATCGCTTCCAAAAAAAATAAATTAATAAAAAATTAATTATCATTAATTTTTATTAATAAGAAACTACAGGACGTTAACAGCAAATTACAATTTTCTCGAGGTCAAAGGTCACAAATTTTTACTTTTTAAAAGCAGAAAGACAGAATTTGAAGAAGAATTAATTTTTTTTAAAGCGCTAAAAATTCTAAAAAAAGCTTCAGAAGGAAAAACTAAGCGAAATCACAGATTTTTTTTCCTGAGGAATTCAAATTAAAAAAAAAAAAAATTATTGAAGCTTAAAGCCAGGAAGAACGCTATAATATTCCCGTTTCCCCTCGGATGTACTCGTTTTACGTTTCAACTCCGTCAAATGCGGAACCTCCACGTTTTTCACCTCTTCCACATTAATTTTCAATTTTCTTTCGTCTTCCGTCAGTCTCGTTTCGTCTTCGAAAATCTTCTTCGAACAATTTCTGCAGTGGACCGGTACATCCGACAGGTCTTTTTTGCAGCGAAAGCAAATGATCGGTTCGGGGATCACTAAGCTTTTTTCTATTTTTTCTAAAATAGGACTTACGCGGCCTTCCTCGTCGGCGAGCCTCTTGGTATCTTCGAGTTGAGTCGTCAATGAAATCTTGATCTTGCTCAACTGGGATACTTGAGATTCGGCTTCCTCGAGCTGTCTGAGGAGGTCGGAGTTTTCAATGGACAATTTCTTTTTGGCGGCATCGAAGTCGTTCAACGTCCTGTTGGTCTCGTCCAATTTGGATTGGATTTCGTTGTTCTGGTGTTGCAATTGTTTGGCGATCTTTTCAGCAGCAGCCTGGAAAATTGAAATGGAAAGGATTAGATGCTGGTTTATGATTTAAAAAATCTGGAAAAAAAAATGGATCACTCTGAAAAAAGATATTTCGTCCAAAAAAAAGGGATATTTGGGGATTATGACAAGATCACAAAAATTAAGAGTAGCCTTGGACCGAATTAGGCAAATACCCCCCTGCGCAATTCACTAAAAATCTTGATCGAGGATCGTGATCGAATTTTTTGGATCACTACCATATTATGAGAAAATTGGTAGGTCAAAGTGATCTTGTGATCTTGGACATTTCTAAAATCTTGTGATCTCTTCCAAGATCACAACAAAGATGGTTACGATCAAAAGATCACAGGAATCTTCTACTCTTTGTGATCTTTCCTCCGATTACAAGAGCTTTTTTCTCCAAGATCAAAAATGCTTGTCTAACGCTCATGATCTTCATCACTAAATGAAGAGTTTCAACATGTAAGTAATTTGAAAACTTATACAAGATCATGATATATTCCTTTGGTGTTTGTTTCCTATGTTTAACTTACGTAAAAAATCCTTCAACTTCACCTACGTCATTTTTTCTTGCGAGGACAGTAAATATTCATAACTAAGATCAGATATTCATAGTCAGGGGCTTGTTCAAATATTACTTAAGCAAATCTGCGGAAAGGGAGGAGGAGTCAAAAATCTCCAAAGTTTTGCTTACGCAATACCGCTAGATCTTATTCAAAATTTACATAAAAAATCTTTTTGGACGAAATTCTTCCCCCTTATCTTTATATCCACTCAACACATTTAACAACAACAACAATAAACAAAAAAAAGAAGCAACACGGCGATATTTTGCACTGCTAAAAAAAAAATTCAAAAAGTTAGTAGGCCTAAACTAAATTAGCTCAAACTTTTGACAAGTTACTTTTAAAAACAAAATTAGTTACGTGTTTTTTTTCTGCATGATTATTTTCATGTTTTAGATTTTGTTTCATTTTTTTTCTGGAATTTATTCCTGTATATCGAACCATCCATCTACCACTTTTGACCTAAAGCTTTTTTTTTTTTTTCTCTAAAACATGACCCAAAATATTTACAATGGCTTGTTACTTTGCATTTTTTTTTTTTTTCGCTGTCGAAAAAAAGCTAATAAATATACAAATAGCAACATATTTTTAATTTTTTTTTTTTTTTTTTCAAAGCTGTGAGCGACACTATAGCGAAACAAAATTCGCTAACAAACCTTCTCGTTTGTAAGATGGTCAAGTGTGGCTCGGAGGTCGTTGAGTTCCGTGTAGTATTGGATCTTTTCTTTTTCTGTTCTGTGAAGGAAATGATTTTGTTTACAAACATGCTCGTTAAAAAGAAGTAAAAAAAAATTCAGAAATGTTTAAATTTCGTTTTCTAAACAAAAGTTTTAGAAAACGAGAAAAAACAAATGACGATTACAAAAAAACGAATGAATGTAAAAAAAAACGTATTTCGGGGGGAAAGGGCTGAAAACGAGCAGGGGACATGCAATTTTTTTTTCTTTTAGGGAACCGTTTAAAAACGGTTACCTTTTCCCTAGCCAATTGGTCAGCAGCAGCTCTTGTGTTGTTAAGTTCGTTGTAGCAGTTGGATCGGTCATGTTCAGCCCTGCGGAATTATTTTTATTGAGTAACTGCTATTTCTTTTTTCTTATTAAAAAAATTTGGTAACAGTTCGATTTAGCAACTTAAATAATATTTTAAAAGTATTACGACTAAAAGATTTCTCCGAGAGTTGTCTTTAAGACATTTTAGGAAGTAAAGTCTTAAATTCCTTTTTAAGTCAAGACGTCTTTAAGATGCACCAGACGCTGTCTTAAGAGCGAAATAGTATTTTTCATACCAAGGACAGCAAGTGGCACCTTTCTGAACTGGAGACAGCGGGGTTGCCAAGCCGAGCCGAAGAAGAGGTTTGGCAATGCTGTCTCAAATCCAGATAAAGGCCCCTTGTTGTCCTTGGTATAAAAGTTATGCTTTTTGCTCCTCCGAACAGCACCTAAAAAGGGGCTTTCTTGCGTATGAGTAATGAAAAATTAATTTTAGATGAAATTAATATCTTTTTTAAGACATTTTTAAGAAGTAAAGTAATCCTGAGAGTAAAGTAATCTTAATACTTCTACTGAGTATTATGATCTTAATAAGGCATTGTAATTTACAAAGAAGATTGCCATTAAGACTCCTAAAATGTCTAATATTTTTAAGTAACATAATTGAAGACAATAATAGTGTACCTCAGTGCAGAACTAGACCAAGTCCATTCAAGGATTGCAACTTCTTATTTCAAAGCATATACAAGCGTTGCCAACTCAAATTAATGTCTTCTGCTTTGTTAACAAAGTAAACTTGATAGCAGAATGCATAAAATCAGCACTGCCAACCGTTGAGCTTGTATACCTTTAATTAAGTCGGGTTTGAAATAAGAAGGAGCAATCCTTGAATGGATTTGGTCTAGTTCTGCACTGAAGTACAGAATAAATATCATGGAGATCATAACTGCAATCACTGAAAGATCTTCATTCATCCATTCCTTGAACAACAATAACTAGTGATTTTCAGTCAATTGATCATCATTACCATCTCCACTTGAAGCAAAGATTAAGATTCCTAAATTTTCTCTCTTTTGAAAATCATTAGATCTTCTCTGGAATCCAGTAGCTAAATTAAACCGTTACCAACCACAATTTTCTTCGCCCACCCGATTTTTCTTACTCCTTTAAAATGTGATTTCAACTTACTTGGCTTTAAGTTTGTTCAATTGGTCGATTTGTTCGCTCATTTCGGCAACGACGTCATTGTGCTTCTTGCGGAGATTGGCCAAAGTTCCTTCATGTTGAATGTTAGCTTCTTCCAAGTCCCGTCTGAGTTTCGACAATTCGGCTTCTCGTTTCTTGTTGAGTTCGATTTGAGCCGATGTGGCACCGCCGGCCTCCTCCAATCGCTCACCGAGTTCTTCCAATTCCCTAGCCAGATGTGCTCTCTGTTGTTCAGCCTTGGCGCGAGCTTGTCTTTCGGCTTCGACTTCCTCTTCCAGTTCCTCGATCCTTGATTGAAGTTCCTTGATCTGTTTTTGCAATTTACCTACGAGGGATTGTTCGTCTTCGAGTTTGGCAGTGATGGCGGCGAGTTCCTTGTCCTTTCGCTGAATGGTCTGTTCAATTTCCTTTTTGTTCCTTTCGAGATCGGCAACGGCTTCCTGTGTCAATTTCAAATCACCTTCGACTTTCCTCTTGGCCTTTTCTACGTCACCACTGGGGAAGAAAAGAAAAAATGGGGGGAATTATTTGTAGGGCGTTAAGTTTGCGAGTTTTAAAGGGGATTTTCTTCTTTTTCTAGGGAAAATACGCCATTTGAGAGATGAAAGAAGGTAGGGAGAAGAAGATGGAATAAGGAAGAAGAAAGAAGAGTAAAGAAGCAAAGATGGAAGAAGCAAAGATGGAAGAAGCAAAGATGGAAGAAGCAAAGATGGAAGATGGAAGAAAGAAGATTAAAGAAGCAAAGATGGAAGATGGATGAAGCAAGAAGCAAAGACTGAAGATGGAAGGAAAGGAATTAAGAAGCAAAAAGACGAAGAAGCTTTTGAAGAGGAAATAAAATTAAAAAAAAAAGATAGCAAAAAATTGAATGTGGAATAAGAATGTTAAAGATGGAAGAAGATGAAATGAAGCAGAGTGGGACAGAAAAACAATATTAATTCGAAAGAAAAGTGAAAGTAAAGATCAAAGAAAAAAATTAAACATTTGAAGAAAGAACGAAATCAAACGTTAAATTTTGGACTGTTCGATATTTCTTGACAGGCAAATCATTCTAAATGATATTATCAGAATTTTACTTTTGATTCTTAAATTACACGACATATGGCACATATCCTGAGAATCTATTCCTAGTTCTAAATTTAAGAAGGAACAGCAGACACCGCGACAGTAACTGCTTATTTTTCAGGAAAAAAAAAATCTTTCGATAAATCATAGGGAATCGTTGTTGATAAGAAAAAGAATTTGTTTAAACATCTAAAAATTGGTACACAATGGTCCTTAGCTACTCCGCCTTAAGTAAAAAACTAAAATAGTTTAAGCAGGAGTCCATCTGAAAGCTCTAGGCAATGGAAGGGTTTCAATTTTGAGGAAATGGTACCGTAAGGGCAGAAGGTCTAAAAACATACCGTAATTTCTTTTCGCGTTCAAGCGAGTCCTCGAGTTCGTCTAAGGTTTGTTCCAACTTGGCTTTAACTTTGTTCAAGTGGTTAACCTTATCCTCAGCGGCTTGCAATTCCTCGGCCGTCTTCTGGTTCGTTTCCCCTTGCAATTTCTTTTCCTTATTCAATTTGTTAATTAATTCGTCTTGGTGAGCGATTTCATCGTTCAAATTCCTAATTTGATGGTCCTTGGTGGCCTTGTCCGCTTCAGATTTCTGCAGGGACAATTCGAGATCCTCGCAGTCCTTTTTGACCCCTGACAATTCCTGTTCCAATTTCTTTTTGGATTGGAATAATTGATTCCTAGCATCTTCCTCTTGTTGAAGCCTTTCTTGCGTGTCCTTTGAAAGAAAAAAAAACGAAAATAAAATTTACAGAAAAAATAAACGTATTTACGATTTAGTCTGACAGGTTAAAGCAATAAAATTTCGTTCGGGGAAATAAGAGCGTGGGAGAAAGTGATTACATTCTGGCTTTTAAAAAATTTGGAACCATTCCCGAGGTCGTTTACCTGGAATACATTCCACAACGTGACATTTAAAATCATTTTAATATTAAAAAAAATTCTTTTAAAATAATAAAAAAAAGGAAGAGGGAGAAAGAAATTCGAAATGCATTTTATTTTATTTTATTTTTTATTTTAAACGTTATTCAGCGAGATGAAGGGATTTATAAATAAACCCAAGGACCAAGCGACGGGGAGATCCAGGAAGAGTGGGAAGCCCACGGGTTACTCCAACGAAAAAAAAAATTTATAACGTGTTAATTTACACTTAATGACTAATGAAACATTTATATTAAAATGTTGTATTTTGAGGTCACGTTGTGGAACATTACGGGGCTTTTTGGAGCTCGAACAATAACACCGTCATTTGAAACCCTAAGATAAACTAATAATAGCAAAATTTTCGTGTAATAAATTTTTTTTCTCGGAAAAAATGCATTAATTAAAATCTATCAGCGATGTCGTTGTCACTTTAATGAAGTCAGGTTTGCCAGAGGAGCATTTTTTTTAAACAATTCACGCGACAATGGGCCTACGCTTTTTTCTTATCTCTCATTACCTTTGGCAACGTGATTTTTTTAATTAGCGCGAGTCTTTTTTTTTTCAGGAACCCGTTTTCCGGTAACCCAGTTTTTACGAATAAATCTGCCAAAGTAAGCAGTTTGGTTAATTTTTTTTTAAAGAAAAAAATGAAACGGTTCGGATGAGGTAACGAGAAAAAAAAAAAAAAAAAAAAAAAAAAGAAAAGTATCTCGTGAAAAATGATCAACAGATGCACATTTGTTAGCAATAACTCTTTCTAGCTCCACGTCAGGTGACATGTTACATAAATATGAGTCACGGCCAACTCAGATACATTTAATTAACACTCAAATCCAAAATCGGGTTCGTGTTATTTAATATTTATCTCGGCTTTTTATTTTTTTTTTTTTTTACTTTCATTTTTTTTCCTCCCCGATCGATTAAGACTTCATCCAAAATAAATAAAAATTTAAAAATGATATCTTTATCGATTTAAAGAAAAAAGAAAAATTCTTTTTTGAGACTTATCAGAAGTTGTTATCTGATATTATGTAATTAATCAAAACCTAGTGGCCACGGCATCTCGGGCTTCAAGCCAAATTTTAAAAAAAGATCCGCAATTCGGGTTTAATTTTTTTTTCTACCGATCAAAATTCCATAAAAAACTATTTTTAAAAATAAATATCGGATCTCATCATTTCCTTGAAAGAGAAAAAGCAAAAATAATCTCCATTAGTAACCGAGTTAAATATAAAAAAGTAATAAATACCGAAGCGGAAAAAAAAAAGATGTTTATTTGCACAAGTCGAAAAACTCGAATTATTTATTTAGCTCCTTTTGATTTTAATAACTTTGGAACTTGTAAAAGTTGCAATGAATCCGATGAAAGATTTGTATTCCAATCGGGATTAAAAATAACCTAACCTAAAAAAAAAAAAGTAAAAAATTTTTTTGACTCACCGAAAGTTGAGACTCAAGATCGTTCTTTTGAGCCTGGAGCTTGGCGCAACGTTCCTGCATGCTTCCAAGACTACCTTTCTCGCCTTCCAAGGATGAAAGGAGCTTCTGTTTCTCCTCCAACAATTTGGCATTTAAAGCTTCTAACTCCTTACGTGCTTTTTCCTCTCGTTCAAAATTTTCCTGAGCTTTTTGTACTTTTTCTTCGAGTTTCTGCAAAAAAATTTTTCTTTGTAAAAACGCAAATTAAAAAAAACCACACTTTTTTTTGCCAGCACTTCATTTTTTTTTTAATTTCCCCCCCACGAACCGAACCTCGATGTGAGCGTTCGTCTCAGCTGAATGAACGGGATCCATTGTAAGGGTCTCGATCACCTCCGGTTCGGCAACGACGGTATCCATTCGGCTCGCGCTTCCGATCTCGCACTGAACACCTTAAAGCTTTCGGTATATCCCACTCTCGAAAATTTTCGTAAAAAAAACACGTAGGACGGTAGGATGGAACTCTCACTTGGCAACGGGACAAATTAAAAAATATCCACAAATTTTATTAAAAACTTTTTTTTATGGGTTTGAGGGAAACGAGGGGAAAATTTTTTTTTTCTTCAAAAATAAAACTAAAAAGACTATTCATGGGTAACTGAAAATAAAATATAGTCCTTCTATAAAAAAAATGAAGGGGAAAAAATTTTTTTTTCATATTTGAGAAAAAATTTGCCCCCTTTTCTCCTTCCACACGTCTCTGTTTCCAGAAATAGACGGGAGAAAAGCCCCTCTCCCCTTTCCTTTTTTTTCAGAAATTCAGCCAGGTGAAATTTACCTGTCTTCGTGTTTTCGACCTCAATTTAAAAAAATTGCGACGTGTGGGTTTCCGGTTTTAATATATATATATATATTTTTTTCTTTTTTTTACCGTTACAAAACGCCTCCCCCTACTCGCTCCCTCCCCTCTTTCCTTTTGGGCGGAACTAATCAATTAATTCCCAATCGGTTTTTGCAAATGAGTTCCGTCAAATTGTAGGCGTAGTTATTCATATCCTGTCGTCTTAATCAAAAACAAATGGAACGTCTCTATCATATTTTTCTCTCGCCTTTTGATTAATTATTTTTGATGATTAAAACCTGTTCGTTCTGCGTTCGTGACTCCCGTCTTTTTTTTTTTTTTTTTTTTTTACTTAAATTCCCTTAAAATCGCCCCCGCGCTTCTCCCCCCTCCCTTACGTCACGCTGTCTTTCTTAATTATCGTTCGATACATCGAATTTTTTTTATTTTTCATTTTAAATTATTAACCGAGACTTGATTAGGAGAAGTTTATGCAGTTTTATATTTTAACTAATTTCTTGAAACTCTGCATTTTTTTTTTTTTTAATATAAACGAATATAAATCAATTTGGATGCACCAGTCGAGGTTCGGTTATAAATCAAGAGAAATAAATCAAAAAAATTTTATGGGTCGTTAAACTTAAAGAAAGTGCAGTTTCCTTTTACTTACCCTCATCTCTTCCTCAACATTGGTGACGTTAAGTAAAGGCTTAACTTTGAGCCACAATTTCCACCATGGCCAAGTCCTGAGTTTAAGGTATTTACGCAAGTTGCGCTGTACGACTTGCAATGCCAATCTGTAAACAAAAGAAAGCGAATTTTAAGAAAATGAAAAGCAAAATTTAAGTTTCGTTTTCAAAAAAAAATGTCATGGATCTATCTCTGATTTAATCATATTTTTTACTGTTAAAAAACGTTTCCCCGTATTCTTAACCCACGAATAGCCACTTACTCCCCGGTCAATTAAAAAAAAAATATATATTTTTTTAAATGTTCTTGAACCTCTCTTTCCGTACTACTTATGACCTTGAGACTTCGGAAAATTAAAAAAAATATATTTACCTTTGGTCTTGCAATTTCTTGTATTCCTTCCTTGAGAGGTAACCTCTGACGTAGGCCTGCATCCAGGATACGATTTTGCCCAATCTGTCATCACGGAGTTCCTCCATCTGACCCAAGACACCAGCTCTGAAGAATACCTAGACCCCGTAAAAAATTCTAATTATTATTTTTGAAAAAGAAAATGACTTCGATTTAAAAAAAAAAAAAAAAGAGACTAAATTACTTACAACACATTTCAGACTAAAAGAAATATTAGTCACAAAACAAATGAAAATTTGCTAGACTCCGCCAAAATTAGGACCTACATTTTTTTTTATATTTTTTCGGATCAAAAAGAAAAAAATTGCAGATTTTTCGCATCTCTTAATTTAAAAAGAAAAAAAAAAAAAAATACATCGTCCTTGGCCTGTCACCGGCGATGTTCCGACCAACTGGGTCATAAAAACTCGCGATTATTTTCAACATAATTTAAGGTGTTTTAAGATTAACAAGCGGAAAAATGAAGCGTAGTCTATTTTTTTATTAGAGACTCGAGACGGATACGTTAGCCACGTATCATTCAAAAATTTGTTGACGTTTAGTCACGAAAATATATAAATTTAACCGTTTAGCAACACTTAATTGGATTTTAAATTGCGGCGCGTGGTAGGATGGTTTTGCGGATATGATGGCGAGTAATGCATATACTTTCTTTAAAAAAATTATAGACGAGTCGAACACATTTTCTAGGACCTTCATCCCTCTACTACTTTTGACCTTGAAATTCGGAAAATTAAATAACTTGTTACAACTCCGCATTCTCTACTACTTATGACTTTGAATTTGGAAAATTTAAAACTCGCCAGAACACCACTACCTATACTACTTTTGATCTTGAAATTCGGAAAATTGAATAACCGGCCAGAACTCCACTTTCTCTACTACTTCTGACCTTGAAATTTGGAAAATGTTAAAAAACGCGCTAGAACTTCACTTTCTCTACTACTTTTGACTTGAAATTTTAAAACCTGCAATTTAGTAATATTTATATTTTTTTTTTCTAAATTTTCCCTCGTAATGTCGCATATTCACGGAATCCTACAAAATCAACATAAAATTAATTACACGACTAAATTTGATCTAAAGAGGCGTTATAATCAGATCTAATTAGATCCAACTTCGATCAATGTTTGATTGCCGTCCTGTGAGCAGGAAAAAATATTAAACTTCGGAAAATCTTTAACTCTGCAATTTTCTTCCCCTCGTATTTTTGTAAACTTCTGTATTTCTTATTTTTTATGCGTCTAAAAAATCTGCTTAAAACTTCAAAAATATAAAATTTTACTGAAATATTTTACTTATGTTCCTCCACTTTGAAAATCAGAATTTGAAAATTTCAAGTCTGCAACCAAAAAGCCAAATGTTTAAAAAAAATTAAAAATTAATTTTTTGACTAAAAAAATCCCCATAATTTAAATACAAAATTATTCTAAGAGTTACAAAATTTAAAAATTCATTATCCATTTTTTTAAACTGTCTTTCTCTAAGATTAAAAATGGTTTTTTAAAAAAAAGAAATAAATATTAAAAGTTAATCCTCCAATCCAATAAATAATATCTCAAATTTATAACTGTAAAAAAAAATTCGAAAGACAAGTCATAGGTTTGGAATCGAAACAGCGCATCCCCACGCACGATGACGTCACCAGACCACGTCACCGACTTCAAATCTATAATTTTCTTTAAAATTATCCTCAATACAAAATTTCTGACCTTGAAAATTCTCAAAATTTTCAAAGGAAGAACATAAAAAAACTTCTTTTAACTATTAATTTTGTTAAATTACCAAAATTTCATCAAAAGCATAAAACTTTGTGCCAGATTTTCGAAAAAAAATAATAAAATAAAATACTCGGGACAATTTTTTTACAGGGGATAAACACAAAAATCAGGTTCAAAAGGTTAAATTACTTAAACGATTATCTGACACCATAATCTAAGACTACTTAAACCAAGTTTTTCAATTTTTTTGTTCGGTTTTTTTGTACCTTCGTATGACCTAATCGATACGAATCGGGATCGAGTTTGATCTCTTCCATAATAATTTGAGCCGCTTTGGCGGGGTCGCATGGCTCTTTGATGGCCCAAGAGGCCAGCAGTCGATATCTGGCGTAATCACAATTGATTAGTTATAAAGGATGCAACAAAAAAAAAACATAAACATCTGCGTGTCTCGGATGCAGATTTCGAAAAAAAATAAATCACAGCTTCCGTTTTTTTTTCTAAAAAAATTTTCAGAAAGCCGCATCGATTTATTTTCTTCTACACAAAAAAATCGGAGAGGAAAAAAAATGAAACACAACACAGGAAAAAAAAATTCACAGATGTCGAGTATGACGTCACAATGCTGAAAATTTAAAAAAACATTTAAAATTTGTTAAGAGGCACAGACGGTTATTGGCCTAACCGGAAACGTAAAATTTTTCAAATTCGGAAAATTCTCAAAGTTTTTTTTGAGCGACGGCGTTCTTTTTTGCTCCGTCATAAGCTTAACATAAAAAATTCATGATACACCGCTGCCACCATGGTCGCCCCAGAATTTTGTATGTTTTTTTTTTTTTTTTTTTTTTCCATGTTTAAGCATGCAAAATGATAATTCTCGGACAACACAATTCAAAAAACTTTCGAAAGTTTCCGAATTTTTATTACTTTTTTTAAACATTTTTTTTTTTTTTTTTTTTGGGCACGTAGCTACACACGACATGGAACACAAAAAACGATCTTTTTTTGACAAGGAGACATGCCTTTGTATGGCCCAAACGGTAGGATTCTTGGTCCAGGCTAACAGCGTTGAGAATAATCTCAGCGCACTTCCTGGGATCGGCCTCCTTTCCTACTTCTTTCGGAGCTAAGATCTTGTATCTGTGCAAAGTACAAAAAATCAACCAAAAACCGTCAAGCAAGGAATCAAAAAAATACCAAGGGAAAATAAATGTTTTTTAAGGGTCAGGCTGTTAAATCATTCCTGACTTTTATACAACAATTGGTTGTCGATGATTCTACCATAACATGCTTCTCTGGAAAAAAAAAATAATTAAAAAAGGTTTGAAACTGGAAAATAAAACGTGTCATTTCGGTTTTTTTTTCGAAGATTCTTGCTTTTTTTTAGGGTAACCAAATTCCTACAGGGTAAAGAAAAAAAGGCACTCAGGGTCCCAAAAATTAAAGTATAATCCAAAAGATTCTAGAAATTTTTTTTTTTAGACTATACTTTTTTAATACCAACTTCTACGGGGTAAAAACCAAGGGGTAGAAAAAACCATATGTACACAAATGATTTTCATTCGGGAAAGTTGTACTCAGGGTTTCCATTCCCATTTTGGGGTGCAAAAAAAGGGGAAAATATCTTTTTTTTTTTATTACGACGTGCCTTGGTGTGACCGATTCTGTAGCTTTCAGGGTCTAAGCCGACTGATTCAAGACATTTTGAAGCGGCGACTTTAGGATCCTTCTCGGCTGTCATGATAGCAGGAGCCAAGATCATGTATCTTTTTTGTAAATAAAAATTTCATGTTAATGCCCTTCTTAGTGAGTTCTTCAAAAAGGTAAAAATTGAAAAAAATCAGAAAATGTTTTTTTTTTTCAAAAAATCACCCTTATTAGAATTGAAGTTCTTTAAAACAGTTTAAAGCTATACCTGTTTTAGAGGTAATGTTTGAGACTTTTAAAATATCTTTCAAGATTTTATCACATATCTATTCATCAAAGCAGAAACGTGGAGTTTCAAACTTGTCACGTCACCGTTTCTTGCGCAAAATAAATAAACAGCAGCCATTTTGATTTAGGGTCATTCAAATATAATTTTAGTACCTCAGAAGTTGGGGGGGGAGATCTGCCATAATCTGGCGCTAATGCTAAATCTTCATACCACAAAATCAATATTTGCTGACCTAAAAAAGGAGGGGGTTAAAAACTTTCAAAATTTTGCTGACGTAATATTTGAATGGCCTTTAACATGGTATACCCTAACTATCGCATTTGCAGTCGTACACACATAGCGGAAGTTTACTTTATTTATATTATTAAATTTTTATCTTTAAGTAGTTTTTTGAACATTTCCCTTGTAACAGTAAAACCTCCATAGTTGGAAACATCTGTATATCCTGAACCCCTCTTGATGATATTTCTATATTTTCCCAAGTTAATAAATTCTCCACTCTGTTACTCTAGAAGTCATATGTCCAATATTTGGGCTATACTGACCACTCAGAAAATAATAATATTAAAAATTTAGAAAAATTGAAGCATCTTGAAATACTGCTAAAACTTTTTTTCATAACTGTTATATTCCCGTTTACCCCACAACTGAAGGTATAAAACTAATTGAGATTTTACTTAATCTGATTCTTCCGAATAGAATATTAAATTCAAAATTCTTTTTGGGCATTCGAAAAATTCATTAAACTACGCATTTTTTTTTTAAACAGAACATTATACAAAATTTTTTTTTATAATACTTTTTAAACTAGAAATTTTTTTTACTGAAACTACCAAATTTTTCCTATACTAATCAGAAAAAAAAATTCAGTCTTTTTAACTTTTGGATTTGGGGTCTTAAGAATCTAAAACTCACCGAAGTTTGAAGTCAGGATACACCATCCTGTTGGGGAAGCCTTTACGGCAAATACGGATACCTTCAAGTACACCGTTACAAGTTAGCTGATGCATGACCAAGTGAGAATCAATAACACCTGAAAAATAATAAAAAAGACGGAAGATGGTTAGAATCAACCCGAAACTTTCAAAAATCAAGACGTGTTCACTTCAAAATAATTCGTAAACGAACCTGCTTGTTTCAATTCGTTGGGAATGATACAACGGACGAAATGAGGTTGGGTGCTTCTCAAGGTAGCCATCAAGTTGTTCAACTGTTCCTGTAGGGGGGGAAAAGGTGAAAAAAATATGTTAGAAAATATTTCGCAAAACTTACAAATTGTTTTTGAAAATAAAAACGGAAAACTAAAAAAATGCGGCTAGCAGAAAATCTACATTTAAAATTTTAAAGAAAAAATTCAAAAAATTGCAGCTTGGTTTTTTTTAAATATAATTTTTTTTACTGCCGCAACATATAAAAAAAGTTTGGAACATATAAAAACTTTCTGAGTGAAAGATCCGCAAATAGTATCGTAGTTCGATACACTAACTGTTTTAAAATTGCGAAGCTTTCAACTAAAAATTAAAAAAAAAAAAAAAAAAAAACATTTATGCTAGCTACATGACAAGACATTAAAATACATTACCAAAACATAACAGGGTTTTTCAAAAACCACCTAACTACGAAGTGGAATGTCCAGGAACTCCAGAAACGCCATGTCACTAATTATACTCACACAATCAAGCAAAATGCTAATGTCCCGGTCGCTAATTTTAATTTTTTTTAAATATTAGCATCGTCAATTTGCAAAAATTAATTTTTTGTAAAGACAGAACTACGCCTTTTAGGAGCCAAAAAGTTAACAGTTCAAAATATGAAAAATTTTTGGGGTGGGGATCAAAAGATCATTTTCTTTTGGAAAACCTTTTTACAAAATTTGTATCTTTTGATGATGGTTAAGGCGTAGTTCGCCTGTGCTATTCGGCCCTGTGCAATTTTTTAAAATCGAATCTCCCCTTTTTTAAGAGTGTGAAATATTTAGTTAAATTAATTCTATTTACGATTTCGTTACTATTTTCCTTTTGTTAAAAAAAAGACGTATTCACGTCAAAACGTTGCACCCTCCCCATTAAACAAATTAGACGATGCAAAGAAATTTTTTTTCTACGACGCATGCAATATTCCTTTTAACGAGTCTACTACAATAATAACGCTACTGTCCCAACAATCATCCTTTTTCATTCCCTAAGATTCGATCGAAAAAAAAAGGATCTCTGTAGATAAAATAATAAAACTCATCACAACAATCAATGAAAATGCATTTCCTCAAAAAAAGAAAAAAAAATGATTAGGCGAAGTTGAGAATTTTTTCCATCATTTTCAAAAAAAAAAAAAAAAAAAAAAAAAAAAAAATCAAGTTGAAAAAATCGTTCGAAAAATGATGAAAAATATTTCTGTTAAAAAAAATAAAAAAATAAAAAATAGGGTTTTCGCGAGAAAAAAAAAAACAGTTTCAGCGAAATCATGCTTGGTTCGAAAATTTTCCATAAGGTTTTCAAAAATCAAAAAGCGAAAAAAAGTGCGATAATCGAATATTTTGACGATCGATCTTTTAACTATTCTCATAACGTTTTGATCCATATTTTTTTTAAACATTATTCGAATAGTTACTCGAAAAAAAACCAAAAGTGCAAAAAAAAAAAAAAAAAAAAAAAAAAAAAAAAAAAAGGAACTCCGTTTCATTTGGTCTGGGGATCATGCTTGTATTTCTATCCAAATTCTGCAGAAGAAAGTAAAAAAGTAACTAAATACAGCATTCCTTCAAATAGGTAAGAAAATAAAAATAAAAATAAATAAATGAAGAGTTTTTCAATGCATTCTCGATTTGATAATTGTGATCCAATACCTTATATGACGATGAGACGGTAGCGAAGCCACCACCTTTCTTGCCTCTGCCACCACCTGCTCAAACAAAATATAGTCCGTTGAAACAAAGTAGTAAAAATTAGTAGCGAAAGCGAGTTTCAAAGCGGACCTAAGATTCAGTTTTTTTTTTTTTTTTAAACGTCTTTTCTTCAAAAATAATTTTTAAAAAAAAAGTGAATCAAAGTTCCGAGTGTCCAGTAGAACATAAAAAAAAAGTCGATACACCCATATATTTTTTTTTTCTGATTTAACAATTTTACCCTGTATAAGGCAGATACTGTCATGAATCCAGACCCCTTCTGCCGCTTACCACCTACACCAGGAAAATAAAAATCATGCTTAAATATTTTTTTCGAAATTCGTTCAACAGGTCAAAAAAAATTTTGAAAAATTAGCCCGGAAAACCTGGAAAAAATTCAAGTGAATTTTAAACGTCTAAAAGTTGTAGCGCCTGCTTGCCAAGGTAACGAAAATCGTTGCCGTGGTAACAAACCTTGATAACGTGGTAATAAACTTTTCGTAATTCATCGATTAAAGAGCCACTTCCCATCAAAATAAACCGGGAGGGAAGGCCTATTTCCTGCCCTCCAATATACTATTGTTGACATAACAAATTTTTTTGCAATGGTGACAAAATCTCATTGTGATAACCATCCTTCGTAAACAAGTTTCGTTACCAAGACGACGCGGGTAAGTGGCGCTTCACCACCTTAATTTTTATCTGCCTTTTTAACTAATTAAAACTATTGGACAAAATTTTATTTTATAAATGGCTACGTTTTCGTTTTTTTTTTTTTTAACGAAGCCGTTTGCGTAAGAAAAATACATGCCTTTGCCACCAGCAGCAGCTGGAGCCGGATCAGCCGATTGTCCGGGGTGATCGGCGAAGATTTCAACTACCAATTTGTTTGAGCCCTTCTTGAACTGATCGACGACGGTGTCGTTCAAGGGATCCTTGTTCTTTTCAAGCCACCCACTGATGTTGTAAGATACCTGAAATCGAAAAATGGAGCGGAGTTAGAAGACAGCCCCACGAAGTCTGAGCAAATTACGGTTTTTAATTTAAAACTTACAGTGCCGGCATAGTGAGCAATGGCGAAGTGGGCTGCTTGGCAACCTGGTTTTGGAGGAGCCGGTTTACGGAAAGGAGCAGATTTGCCCAAGTGAGTGGACATCAATTTGTCCTCAAAGGTCTTGTCAGTAGCCTTGGGGAACATAGACTCTTCTTCTAAGATGGATAAGATACCCATAGGCTGAAAGGAAAATTATAAAAAATTTATTAGAAAAAAAGGAAAATAAAACTCGAAAAATCAACTAAAAAAATCGTATTTTTTTTTTTTTTTTTTTATATGGACTCGATTACACGTTATGAAAATACGATTCTATATAAGCTTGTTAAGCAAAGTACGAGTTACTAAATTCGAAAACATTTATTTTTCTGCGCTAATTTTTTTTTCCTAAAATAATTTCTAGTCTAACTAAACGATTTAAACGCGATTTTTAATTTCCACAAAATTAAATTTTTCTTAAAGACATAATCTTACCGAACGATCGTTTAAAATCCTGGATTCTGAAAATTAAAATAGAGTTGAGCTTACCTGAACACCATTTTTTTTAAAATTAATTAGGTGAAAATTGTTTTACATGAAAATAAAAAGTGATAAATGTGCGAGTTACAATGAAAAAGTGTGGTGGTTTAAACTAAAATTAGAACGTAACATAAATTACTTCGTGCAAAAGAAAAATTACGCAACGTTCTAATTTTGAAAAAAAATAAAGTAGAAGAATCCGAAAGCAATAAAAAAAAAATTAACAAGATAAATTCGGCCAGTCGAAGCGAGCAAAACTGAAACAATTAACAAGTAAAGCAAAGAGACGATTTAGACAAAAAAAAAAGTTCAGCCGCTTTATGCTTTAAATTTTGATTTTGGAATGTTTCTTCTGTGTTTAGTTCAGTAGGATTACACATATTTTTTTACTATTATTTAATGGAACGATTTAACTCCTCTTTTCTTTTGGAATCCATGCAGAATTCTTCGGTTCTCCTTTTTTTTCTTGAAAATGTTGTTACGTAAGCTAAAGCGGCACCTGTCCTTTAAAAAAAATGGCGAGCTTTTAGCTTGAGAAAATGTTTCTGAGGAGGAATAATATAGTTTTGAGCATTGAAGTCGAAAAAAAAACTTTCGCATTCCTCTTTTCTAAAAAAAAAAATGTTAAAAAATGAATCGTGTTTTTTGAAAAGCTTTTTTTTTTTTTTTTTTTTTTTTGAAAATGAATATTCTAATTATTAAAAATAATGAAGAAAAAAAATGTTTGGATTACAATGTTGAGTGCCATTTTCCAAATCCTTTAAAATCTGATTTATTTGAACTTTAAATAATTTTATTAATAAAAAATAAAAATAATTCAAAACAATGGCAAATCTTCGTATTTACTAAGGAAAATCGTAAGTCATCTTACGATTCCAACTTGATTGTAAATGCATAAGTTTATCATAGTCGCTCGAAACATAAGAAGAACAATTAAATTTTTTTGCTGTTAGTAGTTAGGGAATAGGTATCGTAGGCCGTTTTCCGGAATAAGAAATTTTTCTCGGATTTCAGGACAACAGAATCTTTCTGAAAAGCTCGGTTGATTTCCGGGACTAAAAGAAATGTGGGGACTTTTTTTTCTCTTTTCGGACAAATTTTTTGTGTCATTGACTTAGAAAAGGGTGAACTATCTCCCGGACCGGGAAATTTGGACCTTCCCTAAGGTGGAAACGATCCAACCTTCCCAACAGCACATCTTCGTCCGAAAAGAAAAAAATTCCAATAACTTTAGAATCCCGAAAATCATGAAAACTGTGTTACCCCGGAATTCCAAAAAAAAGTCCTATCGAGGAAAATGCTTTGGAAACTCATTTTCCTAGCTACTAATGGCATTTTATTTATTATATTTGCCTTGCACGTTAATACCTTATCAGCGAATTAAAAAACTTATTTTAAAGGATTAGTCAAATACCCCAACAAATAAAAAAAGATTGAAAAAAAAAAACACGATTGTTAAACTTGTGTACTAATGTGTTTTACCTCATAAGTTGTTTGTGTCTCTCATATATTTTTTTTTAAAATTGTTTTTCATCAAAAAAAAAAAAATTATCATCAGTTTGTTAGTTTTTGCTACCAATTCTACCAAAAAATAAATAAAAAAAGAGGAGTTGGGATAGACCCGAAACTAGTAGGCGTCCCAACCTTCTCTATAAGCTCAATAGTTTGCTGAAGATCCATTCCAAAATCGATGAAGGTCCATTCAATCCCCTCCCTTTGGTATTCCTCTTGCTCGAGCACAAACATATGGTGATTAAAAAACTGCTGAAGCTTTTCATTGGTAAAGTTGATGCAAAGTTGCTCGAAACCATTGAACTAAAGTACACAAGGAGCAACATATAAATCAAACACCATTCCATAAAAAAGGTACAAGCAAGCGATTATTCCGTCACTTTGGAATTTGATTAAACATAAAAAATATTAGTAAAAGTGGAGAAAGCGAAACATTTTCCGATCGTCATAAAAAAATGTTTCTTAGGAAAAAAAAAAATGTTTCGCCAACAAAAAAAAAACACATAGAAGAAGAAAACGTTGAATCATCAGCCAGGCGGATGCTGAAAGTTTCAAGGAAAAAAACATACAAAAAAAAATTGTTTTTGTGAGTCACATTTTTTTTTTGGCATTCGTTCCGTTTTTTTTTTTTTTTTTTTTTTGAGAAGATCCAGTCTTAAATATACCTTCTCAATTAATTCGATTGTTGCAACTAAATCCATGCCAAAGTCAATGAAGGACCATTCAATCCCCTCGCTTTGATATTCCTCTTGTTCTAAAACGAACATATGGTGATTGAAGAATTGTTGAAGCTTTTCGTTCGTGAAGTTGATGCAGAGTTGTTCGAAACTATTAAACTACAATCAACTCAAGGGTAATAAAAAACGAACATACACACAGGATAAAGATGTTTTTTTTTTCTGCTCTTGTTACTTAAAGAGCTTTTTTGTTCCGGTTGGCACAGATCTTAGAAAATCAGTGCTGATTTTAATTAATATTATTAATGATAAAAGACAATGTAATCAAAAAAACTCGTCCTCTTGAGTTTTTTTTTTCTGATGAATACCTGAGAAGTAAAAAAACTGTAAATGAGTGTAAATTTTTTTTCTTTAATGAAAAAGCTGTTTTATTGTTTTGAGATTCCTGCAAACCGTTGGCTGGTGTTTGGTTTTTTTTTTCGTTGAGACTTGTGAGATTTTCCATCCGACTTTACCTTTTCGATGAGTTCGATACATGCAAGAAGATCCATGCCAAAGTCAATGAAAGCCCATTCAATGCCTTCACTTTGATACTCTTCTTGCTCGAGTACGAACATATGATGATTGAAAAACTGCTGTAACTTTTCGTTCGTGAAATTGATGCAAAGTTGTTCAAAACCGTTGAACTGGACATACACAAAGATAGTAACAAAAAAAAAAGAAACACAACATTTACTACACAAAAACATATAAATGGATTCGTTTGAGGGTTATTACATTTTTTTTTACAAAAAAAAACTCCGTCCTGATGATGAAATCTGTGATGAGCCACCTTTTCGGAATGAAAATTTTTTTTTGTTGTCTGAAAGAGTTAGAATTAGTTACATTTTTGAGTTTGTTACTCTTGTTCTGTAAAGAGTTTGCGTTTTATTTCTAAATAAATATTTGAAATATTTTGAGGTCTTTTGTGGGGGGGAATGTCTCGAAAATTCGGTGCTGAAGAAAGTGATACATATAGAAACGCTTGGGAACCAACTTAGCGTTTCGGTAACAAGTTTTATTTTGTGTAGACAATGAATGATGAGCGTGATGATTAGAATTTTTTTTTTTTTTTGCAAGAAAGATGAAGATTCAGAGAAAGAAAGAAATGAAAAGGAAAGGCCTCAGATAGCAATTTTGAACTTTGGAGAGGCAGCTCGTGCTTGATTTTTTATAACGAATAATATTTGCCTAACCGGTACGAAAAACCCTCACCCTCACCCTCCCACTCCTTTCTTTCCATAGCAGCGGGAGTTCAACTACTGCGACAGCGAGTTCTACGCTTTCTTTGCCATTAATCCCATTAAAGAGCACTGACGTTATTCCGGTTCAATGCATAAAGATGACGAGAAACCCAGTCAGCAGTCTATCCAGTTTCGAGGACGTCTTCAGGACGTCATGAGGATCGTTCCGTGCGTCGGAGGTGGACTAACGTATCTCCATTGTAAATATAATTGGAGATAGTCTGTTTCGAGTGTTTATGAAAATCACGTGATCATGCGACTGCAAGTTTTCGCTCATGTTGCCGTAAACTTGAGGTCACGCGACACTTCCACGAAACGTCGAAACAGACTAACTCCAATCACATTTACGATGGAGATACGTTAGTTCATCTCCGATGCACGGATTTATTGGACGTCCATTAGATTTCCCTACGGCCGCACTGATCCAAAAAGAATCCTTTGGACGTTTTATGGATCCTGATGGATATCTGATGGTCAATCCAATGAATTAAAAATGCTATCTGGGGAGCTAGTACTCTTTATCTCTGAGATAATGAATTCAATTTGATTTTACCTCTCGGGTAGTAGGTTTCATTTCCTTAACCCCTGAGGTAAAATCATCCTGATTTAATATCCGAAGAGATAATGCCAGTTACCCTAGTTAAGTCTGTTGCTTTATTTCTGAGGTAAAGTTTACCCGTTAAAAAGAGCGTCGGAGCCGGCACTCTTTACCTGTGAGGTAAATGTAGCATTAATTCCGATCTCAAAGGTAGAGTACTAGGACTAACGTCATCTTAGTTTAAAAAATGATGCCAGACCTAGTACTCGTTACCTCTGAGGTAGTCGTTCCCGGTTAGCAAATAAAACGCGTCTTTTCTATTAAATGACTGATCATGGACTGAGTCGAGCATAGTTGTAATGAATTACCCTAGATGGCATGACGATGTATCTTTTAATCAATGTCGCAAAAATAGGTCGGTTATAATTTCCATCGATAAAACTAATCTTCAAAGTGCAGGCACTATCAATTCATTATTTCAAAGGTGCATAGCTCTTCAGAGGTAAGTTGTTAAAAATCGGATTTAGAAAAATACTTGGAAATGTCAAATTATGCTCTTGGTAATTCTGTACCTCAGAAAAGAACTGGACAAAGTCCATAAAACCCCACTGTAAGGTGACGCCTTTCATTGCGCAGATACAATGCTTAGAACATTCTTCTTACAATAAAATTTCCTGAACTTAATCTAATACTTTTTTGAAGCACCAGACTGTCTCCGAAATGAAAATGACATTTTCAGAATTTAAAGGCCCTTTTTTCTTGAACAAAGTCAAAAATGCTATCTGAGCTAAGAAAACAGAAGAAGAAGACATAGAAGAAAAAAAAAAAGAACATAACAGTGAATTTGATGCCGATGCAGAAGGCAATGGCTACCTAAAAAATAACATTTCGAATTAAATTTCTCTATCCTCTCAAAATTTCTTAAATCAAAATGGCTGTAGATATATTTAAAAAAAAAAAAAAAAAAAAAAAAAGAGGGGAGCTACTAATATTTTTTTTTTTTTAACCGCGACCTCATTAATCGGCTTTGGCCGCATAATTCAAATTTTTTAAAATTAAATGTTTCTACTACTTGGTTAAGACACATAAAGTACTACTACCACATGTAGGACAGCCTAAACGGATTTTTATTTTTTTGTTTACCAGCTTCGCATAAGCTGTTTTACCTTCTCGATAAGTTCGATAGTGGCTAAAAGATCCAAGCCAAAGTCAATGAAAGTCCATTCAATCCCCTCCCGTTTATATTCTTCTTGTTCAAGGATAAACATGTGATGATTGAAAAATTGTTGGAGCTTTTCATTTGTAAAATTGATGCAAAGTTGCTCAAAGCCATTAAACTAAATCCAAGAGATTCGATAAAAGAAATAAAAGAAAGTTAAGTAAGTAAGGTAAGTGATAGATTTAAAAAAAAAAAAAAGTTTTTTTTTGTGCTTTTAATGACATAAGTGAAAGATGAACCTGTAAAAATGAAAATGAAAATTAATAAAACGGACATAGGACACTTTGTGCAAGAAAAAAAAAATACAAAGTGCAAAGGAAAAAATCGGTGAGTCCCCCTTCGAAACAATTAGGGGTTTTTTTTGCCTGGGAAAGAATTCGGGTCCCTTCGTTTTTCGACAGAATAGAATAGAAAAGAATAGAATAGAATAGAGAAAAAACTCCAAACCGTAGATTACTGATTTCTGGATTCCTTGCCTCGCCGCTTTTATTTTTACCTTTTCGATAAGTTCAATACAAGCAAGCAAATCCATTCCGAAATCGATAAAAGTCCAATCGATCCCTTCCCTTTTATATTCTTCTTGTTCAAGGACAAACATATGATGATTGAAGAATTGTTGAAGTTTTTCATTCGTAAAGTTGATGCAAAGTTGTTCAAACCCGTTAAACTAAATTTAGCAAAAATCGGATATACGAAAAAAAAAAAAACAGACAAAAACAAAAAAATAATTAATATCACACTTGTAGGTGAGGGCTTGGTTTTTTTTTCTTTTTAAAAAGAATTTTTCGGCTTTTTTTTTATCCTGCAGAAAAATACTACTGAAACAAAAAAGAACAGGGTGACATTTGTGCGAATCGACGCTTTCCAACCCCTGGAGCTCGATTTTATGATGATAATGATAATAATAATAATGATGATAATGATGATGATAATTTTCCTGAAAGCCAGAAGCAATCGGCTCAGGCAAAATGCGGAAGAAGGGTAACAAAATGCACCATGCGACTAAATTTTTTTTACTACCTTAAGCAGAAGATACTTTGAGCGACAGATTAAGCTTTTTTTTTTTTTTTTTTTTTTAAATTGAGCAGAAAGCTACCTTCTCAATTAGATCAATGCAAGCGAGCAGATCCATTCCGAAATCAATGAACGCCCAGTTAATGCCTTCTTTCTTGTACTCTTCTTGCTCGAGTACGAACATGTGATGGTTGAAAAATTGCTGAAGTTTCTCGTTGGTGAAGTTAATACACAGTTGTTCGAAACCATTGAACTACGCAAATTATCAAAAGCAAAGAAAAAAAAAGCGTTTAGGTTAGTAAAAAAAAAAAAAAGATAACTTTTCTACTTCTAATCTACAAAACGATCATCTCCCAATAAATTTCCCTGAAAAAAATACATAAATTTCCAAGATTAAAGCTACGGGGATCTATAGATACTTGAAAAAAAAAAGCGAAATAAACTGGTCCAAATCCTACGGGGATAGAGAAAGGGCCGAAAATTTTTTCTACTTGGATGAAGAAATTGGAAATGGGGGCTAAATACCTAATTACTGTACCTTTCCACAAAGAGAATAAGACCAAGATCGAAATTTGATTTTTTGGGAGGAAAAAGGGAAATAAATTAACCTTTTCGATAAGATCGATACAAGCAAGAAGATCCATCCCGAAATCGATGAAAGCCCAAACGATCCCCTCTTTTTTATATTCTTCTTGCTCTAACACGAACATATGGTGATTGAAGAATTGCTGAAGCTTTTCATTAGTAAAGTTGATGCAAAGTTGCTCGAAGCCGTTATACTGAATATCAGAAAAGTAAATGTTATTTTGCTTTTTATAAAGCGGTAAG
This sequence comes from Liposcelis bostrychophila, assembly GCA_037577465.1. Classification (NCBI taxonomy): domain Eukaryota; kingdom Metazoa; phylum Arthropoda; class Insecta; order Psocodea; family Liposcelididae; genus Liposcelis; species Liposcelis bostrychophila. The sequence continues at coordinate 3,100,097 of CM075211.1, forward strand.
CGATTTAAGAAGCGAAATAAAAGCGAATAAAAAAAAGGTAATGGATTCCTGAAATAAAACATTGCAAATACCGTACAAAAATATCAAAAAGAGAAAAATCCTGAAAAAGAAAGTTTTTTTTTTTTTAAATTAGTCAAACGAAACTGAAAGGTGAACCTTTGCTGCCCAACAAGTTTGCGGTCAGATGCCAAATGTAGAAAGGCAACTTTTGAACTTTTTCAAAAGCTTTTCTTGCTCTGCATGACTTGCAAAAAGTCGTAGCGCTTCAAATTCTTACCCCCACAATGTCCAAAAAAGATTTAAAACTAATACAGCCAGATTCTCGCTTTTTGGCCAGCAAAATTTCGCCTTAAAGGTGGTAAAAGAAAGAAAAAATGAAGCCTTTCTGTTTTAAAACATTTTTCTTTTACCACCTTAAAACTTAAAAACTAAAAACAAGCAGCCAGAAGATGAACATTTTGATAACTCATAGTAATAACCTTACATGAAAGTGATTTAATTGATCTCCTCCTGGCTACTTATGAACATAAATCAATAAAAATTAATTTTAAGTACTTAATAAACCCTATGTAAAAATTAACAATAAAATAAAAATTAAATTTTTAACTAAGGTTCTAAACCAAAATTTACACATGGGGCCCAATCAAGAATCACAAAAGTATAATTTAAGTAAATTTTCGATCCCCTCCCTCCCTTACAAGCATTACAGGCTTCCTGTAACGGATTTTCTTTTCCTTTTTACGTAAAAATCAGCCTGCCAATGCCTCAGTAATTAATTCAAATCTTAGAGATTCCCTCCCTCCAATTCCTTAAAACAAATTCACAACCAGCTCAACTTTTCTTAAATTTCTAATTAAATATTCCCGATAAATACCTGAAATTACATTGTATCCATGGGGACTTTTACTTCCATGTTCCCGGGAAACAATTCGTTCCGAAAACAGAAATGTCCGAGTTAATTTTAATGTTGAAGGATTTTTTCAAAGTAAAATTTGGGCAATTTTTTACCACTTTCCTCCCTTTATCTTATCCCTCAGATAAAACCTTGCTTAAGATTTTTAGTTAAATTTTAATCTAGAACCTCCCACTTCCCACTATCCAAAGCGAATTTAAACAAAGTTGCTTGATTTTAATTTTTTCAAATTTTCAACTTCTTTAGAAGGATCTCAAATTCGAAGCTGAAAAAAAATCTTTTCTCAAGAACTTCACTTTTTTGCTTCTTAATTTTAAAAAAAAAAGGTTTTTCGCTAAAACTTTCATCATCTAAAAATACTTACGTCGAAAATTTCGAAACCAGCAATATCCAGTACACCGATAAAGTGTTGCCTTTTCTGTTTGGTGTCCAGTGTTTCGTTACATTTCTTGACGAGCCATTTGAACAATCTGTCAAACATGGCCTTTGACATGGCACCAACGGAGTACGATACCTTAACGCAAAATAATTACCAACAAATCAGTATTTTTTTTGAAAAATTCTCTGAAGCGTTTCATAAAAACTTTGATAATTACCTGATCCTTGTTCCTACCCTGTGTTACGAATTCGTTACCGACCTTGATTCTGGGTTTCAACAAGTTCTTGTACAAATCTTGAGTGTCGACACCCAACAATTTGGCGACGCGGTCACCTTCCTGAAAGTCGAAAGAAAATTTGTAAGAAAATTATTTCAATAGTAGATTGCTTTAATAGGGAGGAAAACAAATTTTCTGAAACAAGTTTAGGAAAATTTTAGGAAAAAATCAATGAAGATGGGGAGTAAATATACAATTTTTTTCAACAATTTTCCTAACATGTTAAGGGGAAATGAACAAACATGTTGACATTCCTACAACCATTCGGCTTTTCTGACATGTAGGGAAACATTTTTACCCGATATGTCTAAGATTGAATGTTTGAATATTCTCAGAGCGGAGCGTGTCTGAGAAAATGTTCGTCCAACATGTTGAACAAACGCGTTCGTCATGTCCACTTTACATGTTCGACATGAACACCAAACATGTTTGCTCCTTAACATGCTAAATAAATGTGTTTATCACACATTCTTCAACATGTTATGTTAAAGCAACTTGAAAAAGCAATTCTTTAACATATTCAAAAAATGTCGGGAAAAATGAGGAAAAATTTTCCAATATTTTTCCTTGACATATTCGTCGAAAATGTTAGATAACATATTCCTTGCTTATTTTATTGCCTATTTACCTCTGTGCCATCGGCTTCAGCCTGCTCTTCACGACCCCTTTGCTTAAACTTCATACCACCCATATGCATGACAGCAGCTGTGATTTTGTAAATATTGTCCTTCTCTTCTTGAGTGAAACCCAAGACGTCGAAGGCTTGCTATAAAATAGAAAAAAAAAATACATTTAAACCAACTTTAACAACAAAGTTCGTTATTCTTTTTGTTTTACTTTGGGCATGCAAATTAATAAGCTTTGATAGACTTGTTTTGATTTTGATTTTTTTTCTTTTTCGTTTGAAGTTACTTACATCTGTCAGCAAACATTCTTCACCGTCATCAACGTTGGGAATGGTAATCTTACCCTGTGAGACGTTGTAGTAGTCGTAGATGTTATCAGACAACAAACACATTTCTGTTGGAAACAATATTAGTTCAGCAGTCAGTTACAAAGCGACAGAATTGTTTTTTTCTTAACTTTTTTTTTTTGCGATATAACAAGAATAAAAAATTAGCTATAATTATAGTAAGCATTGTTATAACAAGTGTTGTTTTAAAGCAGCTTTTATATCAACAAATACAATAATTAATTTAGCCGAAGAGCAGAGCGTTCAGCAGCAGCGAAAGATCCTGAAAAAAATTAAGCCGATAATTTGTTTTTAAACACAATTTTTCAGTAGCGATATTTTTTTTTTTTTTTTTTACGAGAAAAGATGAAAGATGATTAAATGATTTGGGTTAGTGAGGAAAAGAAAAAGCGATTTAAAGCTTAGTTTTATGGAGGAAAAAAAAGTAAAACCATGAATGAAAACAAAAAACTACGGACTTACATCCGTAATTTCCATATTTTCACAGTCGTTGACACCTGGGATTCTAGTTTTGCCTTGGTTAATAAAAGGGTAATCTGCCATTCTGTTGCTTAACATGGTCATTTCTGTTATACACAATTACAGAATTTAGTATTTTTGAATTTTATTAAAAAAGAGTTTTGAAAGCTCTTTGAACATTTAATAAGAAAAAAGAAAAATGCTTTGATTACATGGGTAAAGTAGGTCGTTTATAAACTGGGAAAGTTGATAATTTTCTTTAAAAAAATTGTAATTTGCAAATTTTTACACTTTTTAGATGGTTTGTTAATTTTTTCAAACTTTAACCACCTGATGGGTGGGACTTGGATCGCTAGTGAATAATGTAGTGGTCGATAGTGAATGAAATAGGGTCACACTGTTATCGTCCAATCCGATTTAAAGTAAGCAAAGCTTTTATTGAACGTCAATAACGGGGCGCTTTCAAGCAGACGAAAAACGTAATTCTTTTTTTACTCAGTAGATAGCGAATAGGACCACTGCGGCAAGTCAATCTAGGGATGGAAAATCTACATATATTTTGGTCTAATATATATGCCAACCCATAAGCTAAGCATAGGCGATTGTATTTATATTTAGAGAGTAAATACATACAAAGTGAAATAGGTTATAGCATTGGAAAAGTAAACAAAAACCTCCGATTCTGTACCGCAGAGTAGAACTGAGCCAAGTCCATCCAAGCAACGTTAAAAGCTCTCTCTACACTAAGTAGTTAACCTCTTTATCTTTTCACCTGATAGTCGGATTCCCGTACTTGTTCCATGTGCTTAGCTTATGAAAATTCCATGGAATAAGTATGGTAACTAAGGTATTTGATGCATGGCTACGCTAAGTGTAGAGAGAGCTAAAACCCGACTTTACAAAATGGATTCGCATTTTGTAAATATTACATTGTTTCAATGGTTGGCAACATTTAGTTGCGTCTTCTGCTCAAATAATATTTGAAGGAAACCCATTGATATCTATTATTTACGCTAGATTCCCAACTGACGGGCAAAATGGCGAACCAAAATTTGACTCCAATGCACTACCTTCTTTATCATTTTTTGTAAACAATCGAATAACGATAGTATTTGCTTTCCGTATTTTTGAGGAAAGATTGCCATTGCACTATTTTGCGATGTCGTGATATCTAGTTGCAAATTTCTGATCATTTATTTTTTCATCTTGTACACAAAAATGTTTAAAATCATTTTGCTAATTAATGAAAACTGGATCTCGGAGGTAGTGCACTGGAGTCAAACTGGGTTCGCGATAGCTTTTTTTTATTTCATAAGTTAAATATAGGTGAAGAAAATCAGTTGTAAATCTAGCGTATATAATAGAGATCAATGAGGAAACCGGATAAGTATAAGCAGAAGACATGAATTAGCCAGGCCTAGCAATACCATACAAATCTTTTCCAAAAACATTCGACTATTAGAACGTTCCGAAACGTCCGCCATATTGTTGGGAGACAGCATATTTTTAGGTTAGTTTTGCGCAAAAGTCCATAAACACCCTCAACTTAAGAAACCAAAACTTCGTAAATTTATAAATTTTTAATTGTTTAAGTTGGCAGTTTTTAAGGACTTTGCTAAAATCCAACCCACGATCTTTCACACAGGTCAGGCAACTGCTATCTTAAAAAGTGTCCCCCGAGTTTGAAGCAGAAGAGTAGTTTCAAATTTGCTCGATAGATGGCTGGAGCTGTAGTTAGGGAATCACGTGATATGCCCTCCATCCAATCAACATTTTCAAAACACTTTGTTTTATGATGGCTGCCAGAGCGCGTGATTCCCTAACTACAGCTCCAGCCATCTATCGAGCAAATTTGGAACTATTCTTCTGCTTCAAACTCGGGGGACACTTTTGTCCATATGAGGGATACCCGAGTTGCCTGACCTATCCAACCTAGAAGATACATGTTCTCCAACAATATGGCGGACGTTATAATAGTCGGACATTCCCACAGGAAACATGGTAACTGAACAGACTTGCCGCCTCTAAATCTTGACTGATTTTTCGCTTTTAAAAATAAATTTAAACCCAAGATTTGCTGTTCTTTTCTTTTGCCCGAATAAATTTTTTGGGGAAAATAATTGTAAGAAATTTCTTGATTCTACGAGCTGAGATTCCAGAGGTAAAGGACTTCAAACTGACAGGAAAAAAAAAAGCCTCAGAAATTCAAGGTCGGAGTCTTGGGAATCCCGAAGCAGAACCACAAGTACTTTCAGCATGGTATCTGCCGAGCACATGCGAGTCTTTTTTACAGCTTTAACGCCCTTTTTTAAAGCCTTATAAAGAAAGTTTTGGGAAGAATTTCTTTGAAATGCGGTTTCGTAAAAATTTGCAAAAACAAAAAAAGAAATGGAATTTTTAGAAATGAGTTACCTAATTATTTTCCTTTACCCAATAAAATAAAGTATTTTTTTTTTTTTTTTTTTTTTAGTCGCTGCCAAGAACTATCGCTGAATTATTTTCTTTTTTTTTTAAATAAAAAAGAACATATATACACCGTTGTGTAATTAATCGCACGGTTATTTTGGATTTCGATCAAGAATTTTCAATCTGGGTGAGAATAAATTCGAAAAAAAAAATGCAGTCACAAAATTCTTCTATCCCCGGATTCAAAAAATAAAATAAAAAATAATCTTGGCGGTTACTAAATTAAAAAAAAAGACAAATAACAGAACATGCACCTACAAAAATATTTTTTTTCGCTAATCTAAAATCGAACTACCGCATGTAATGATAACTTTTCCAGTTATCTGCAGTGTTCCGCCATTTGTCTTTTTTAAAAGTTAAAAAAAAATGAAAAAGCTATCGATTACATGCACTAATTCACACAAAAAAACGACATAAAAAAGGTATACACATAATAAAAAAAAACAACTACGAGGTTATGAGACAAAAAAACGATGGAGAATTTGAGTGACATATAAACAAAGGAGACATCACAAAGGACGATTTCTTTCAATTTTTTTGCAACGACAGAAAATTTTTTTAATTTAATTTTTTTTTTTCATCCCCCGTTTTAAGGGAACTGAATGTTAAGTGGTCAGCACTTACATCAGTTACCAAAAGTTCTTCCCCATCGTCGACGCCTGGGATGGATGTTTTTCCTTGTGACACGAAGTAGTAATCATTGATGTTATTCGATAGGAGACAAATGTCTAAAGGATGAAGAAATTTTTTGTGATAAAAAAAAAATCAAATCGGTCAGTCTCTGTTGACCTTTTTTCATGTCAACTACAAAAAAAATATAAAAAAAAAAAGAACAGGTTCTTGTGTCCTTTGTGGTTCGCCGGAAGAATCGTGATCGTCTTTCTAAAAAGAAATTGTGATGTTTTCTTTTTTTCCCAATCAAACCAAAAATCGTCCCACAGATTTTTGAGATAAAGAAAAAGGGGGGTGGTGCCAAAGGGTCTAAAAAAATAAGGGAAAACTACTAAAAAAAAAAAAAAGCAATCCGAAATCTACTGGAACAAAAAAGCATCTAAAAAAAACCGTATCTGACGTTTGGCAGCAAGGAATCAACAGCTTTTTCAAACTCAGATACAGTGCAAAAGTTGTAAACTATCATGGCTAAAGTACCGACCATGATCGGTTAATAAATTTTAAGAAAAATAAAAATCTATCCTAAAAACCAACTAGGTATATTCCCAACCTAATGAGAATTTTCATTAAACAGAATGGAAAAAAAAAATGTAAAAGAAAAAAAAATGACTAATGATTTTCGAAACTACAAAATTCTGCGTAAATTCTTCAATTTGAAGTATACTTGAAGCCAATTGTTCTAGTCTCGACCGAGAGGGGGAACTTACGTCGGTTAATTGCAATTCTTCACCGTCATCTACATTTGGGATTGTGGTCTTGCCCTGAGATACGTAGTAGTAATCCATAATGTTGTTGGAAAGGAGGCACTGCTCTGTGGGTGTCATGCAAAAATTTCGATAAAAAAAAAGAAGATTAATAATGGAATGAAATATGCGGGTGGGAGGGTGCGAAAACGATGATTAAAAAAAAAAAAGGCTGAATCTGTAAAATGAGAAAGAAAAAGATTTCGAAGAAGTATTGAAAATTCTTTGCTCGATGATTTCTGAAAAAAAGAAATTGATTTGTAAAAAAAATAAATATAAAAGAAGCGCCAAAATTTATTATTGCATGAAAGCCATCAGGGCCGGACTGAACCAACATCGATCAGCCAGTCAAAAAAAAAAAAAATGGTTATCCGATTCTGTAACAAATGCTGAAGAGGTTCCAGAAAAGCCAGTCCGGCCCTATATGCCATAGTCTCTTATCTTTTATATTCAAAAACAACATCAAAGTCATTTGGCGTTTCCATTATTAACTATAACTAAATTTAAAAATTATCCTGTGCTTGAAGAAAAATTCTGAAATGAAACACTGATCAAGTCATTTAAAACAAATTGGAGAAATAGTATTTTTTATACCAAGGACAACAAGTGGCAGTTTTCTGAACTGGAGACAGCGGGGTTGCCAAGCCGAGCCGAAAGCGAGGTTGTTTGTAAACGTTATCTCAAATTCAGATAAGGGCCCCTTGTTGTCATTAGTATAAAACATATTTTTTATTACGAATGAACATAGAAAGATTTCTTTTCGGTTTTCTTATTCTATGGTACTAAAAAGTTAACTTTTTAGTCCACTCTCGTTATTTTAAAAAGTTATGCTTTTTGCTCCTCCGAACAGCACCAAAAAGGGGACTTTCTTGAGCATGAGTAACGAAAAAATATTGAAATGTTAAATTTAGCCAACTCGTTGCTACGGTAAAAGTGATGCCTAGCAACCGTTGCTAAGGTAAGAATTATCACTATCGATACTTAGTAATCAAGATCCTAAGCAAAAGTTATTGCGTTTAAAAAAAAAAAAAATCCTTCAACGGTTTTTAAGCCGACAAAGTCATCACAATCGTTCATGTCCACATTATCAAATTGAAGCTATTCAGGGATAAATGTCAACAAAGACTTAAAATGGCCGTTGAAAAATCGAATGAATCAAAATTGAAAGAGCAGAAAAAGAAAAATTCATCTGCTTTGTAATCGATTTGCCGGAATTGATCGACAAACAGGTCAATAATATTTAAAAAGAAGAAAAAAAATACTAAGGGAGATAAGAATCTAAAAACAGCTTCTCCAGAAAAGAAAAAGTGAAACGTAAAATTTAGAGCCCGAAAAATGTTGCAATTTTAATAGAAACGAGTAACGGGAAAAAAATTGGCTTGTCCATCATTGCCTTTTCCTTATCCCCCAAAATTAAAGAAGTGTTATAAAATACAGCTGCTAAATTTTATCACCAGGATCACTATATACTCTTAACGGTAACCAATCGAAACAAATTCTCTTCAACGGCAGGAGCACCGACTTAAGGAAGAGGGAACCTAAAAACTTCCCATGATACAATATTTGCTTAAGGAAAAATTACCATGGGCTTGGCCCCGTTAAATGGTAAGTTTTGATTAGTTACTGTTAAGGACATCCAGCGCCCCCAGCGGAACAATTTTGCAACTGCCGTTGTCATTTTTTCACTTTATGCTTTTATCCGATAGTCTGACATAGACAAGTATATCATTTTGTCCCTTGTAACGAAGGTCCGTTGTTTCGGATCCAGATATTTGATAATCGTTGGCTCATAAACACAACACCTCTGGTAGGCTTATCGTAACCGCAGCAAATCCTTAAGTTCAGTTAGGTCCAAATGTTTCAAATAAAAATGTCAAAATTTGACCTCAGTACCTCAGGTTTTGCTTAAAAATTATCCTATTTCATTTTAACAAAACGAACCTTTAAGTCCAGGGACGGAGCCGGACATCATTTGGTAGAAAATGTGGTATGACCGTTCCAAAGCTTGTTGGGAGATGACACGAGCTTTCTCCAACAGATCTGTCAAAAGGAGAAAATTAATAATCAGTAAAGTGCTTCAGATTTTATTGAATTTTCAAAGGGCAAACTTACAGGTTTCAATATCAGCACCGGCCAATTTACCAGATGGGCCGAAGTGAATACGGATGAATTTACCCTAAACAATTGAGAAAAATCAAAATTAGAATTTTTTTTTGTTTCGGAGATTTCCCAAAGTTTTAAAAATACTTACGAAACGGGAAGAGTTATCATTACGCACGGTCTTGGCGTTACCGAAAGCTTCAAGTACGGGGTTAGTCTGTACGACTTGATCTTCCAAGTTACCCTAGGAAATAACAAAATAAAAAAAAATTTTTTTACTCCGAATAAAGATTTTTCGGACGAATTTATGGATGGACTTTTTACCTTCTTCTGGCTTTCGTCCTTCTTGCTTGTGCTGGCGCCGACAGTGGCGAAGTACGCAATTACTTTCTTCGTGTTTTCAGTTTTCCCGGCACCAGACTCACCGGTAATCAACATAGATTGATTTTCACGATCTGAGGGGAAAAAATGGAAGTCGGTGAAAAATTTCGTCCCCGGGAGAAAAAAAAATATGATAAATACGGGGTGATGTCGGTATGCCATACTGGAGCAAACGGTACACAGTTAAAATTTTATGTAAAAAAAGGTCTGCATAGAATTTATGTTAAATCGACATATTTTCATGTTAATTTAACATAACAATTAACATAATTTTTAAGTAGACGTTTTTTTTACTAGTGAATTTTTTACCGTGTACAGCGTCAAACGGCATGGCCAAAACCTCCATGGCATAAAATCACCCCGTTTTACGGTACTGAGGGGTTTTCATACTTACTTGTTAACATGTTTACGTAGGCACCGTCAGAGATGGCGAAAATGTGAGGTGGGACTTCACTACGCCTTTTACCTCTGTAAATCTTAGCGCAACGATTCGTGTAGACGGGGTATCTCTTGTAAGGGTTAATAGCGACGCAGAAAAGGCCGGAATATGTCTGTCGGAAAAAATTCATAATTTTATAAGTAAAAAAAATAGACAAATAAAAGAACGCAAAAACAAAAACAAAAAAAACCAGGCGGTAACAGGTACAAAGTTCCTTGAGTACCCTGAAAAAAAAAATAAAATAGACATCACAAAAAAAATCCCAATAATGGTCCGCATTTTTTTGGGATTCACAAACCGTGAAAATTTGAGGCGTAAAAAGAACATGAAAAAAAAAAAATCGTACGTCAACATGGAGTCTGTCCCAGTGACGAAAAGGTGGTTATTACTTGCAAAAATTCAGAGCAAAAAAAAGGGAGAAAAAAAAATTGTTAATTTTTGGAAAAATTTTCAAAGTCAGGATAAGGAAGCGGAAAGTGGAAGAAAAAAAAAAAAAAAAAACTTGGTGCCGCAAAAAAAAGAAAAAGCAGTGAAGGAAACCTTTTTTTCGTGCCTCTGGGACTTACGTAAATAAGCTTATGGTAGTATCTTTGTTTAAGATTGTACAAGACGGAGGCATCGTTAAGGTATGTCAAGTTAGACATATCCTCACATTTCTCGAATTTCGGTGGGTTTACTTGACCAATTTGTTCTTTCTTGAATGTCTTCTCCTGTTTTCCGAAGGGGGAAAAAAAAGAGAAAAACGATTAATTAACATCTTGTTGGAACGATACTTACGTAAATAAGTTTGACGAAATAACGGGATTTGAGATTGTGCAAAACGGATGCTTCGTTTAGATATGTTAAATCGGCCATATCTTCGACGCGTTCGAATTTTGGCGGATTGACTTGAGACATTTTATCCTTCGGAATTGTTCTCACCTGTTTTGCACGTATAAAAAAAATAAAATAAAATAAAAAAGTTGATTAAGTGGGTGAAAATCTAAAGGCGGATGTTAGGGTAGCCAAATTTCTAAAATATAACTAAAGACATATAAGCACAGTCTTTTCGGCAAAATTTGATATAGTTCTAGGCCAAGGGTTGTTAAAAATGAAAGTGTTTTACATTTTAAAAAAACTACGATCATTTTAAACAGTAAAAATGATCCCTAGCAACCGTTGTTGCGGTATCAATGATCCCTAAAAGCCAACAAGGCTGGGGTAGCAATGATCCCCCAGATGGTGGTAATAAGAGACCTTTTGCACAGCAGCTACGGTACCAAATCTTGCCGTTGAAACGGTGCCATAAAAAAATTTCGGCAAATAATACCTTAACCAAGAAGAGTGAAAACTATTGGCAGTCGTTCCGACTGGGAATGGCAAAAAAGCAGATTAAAAATCTCTAGTCAACATTTTCGGTGACTAAAAACGACTAATTTATACCAAAGCTAGCCCACGGGAATTTCCGACGCAAAATTATCCAGCCAGTGGGCGCTGCAAGTCCTTAGCGGTAACCAATAAAAATTCAGCGTATCAGAAAATCGTAGAACATTCAGCGCTCTGGTAAAATCTTTCGACAAAAATCCCATTTCGGTCAATCGTAAGGCACGTTAAGATAAATATGAACGTTGCGCCACATAGCCAGGTTTAACTTTAATGACTGCATTAAGTACAATCAATGAAAATTAGGTCTGCCTCAGCAGTACCCAAAGCCACCCTCCTGATTTCATTTAGTCGATTTTAGTCGTCACCGGAATGTTAATACTAATATTAATCTGCTCTTGTAATCCCTCTTTCGATTAAATTTTTCATCAAGCAAAGTGGCACAATTGAAGCCCAACCTCTCAGATCTAGCTTAAATTAAATTAAAAATTTGGCTTAGCCTAAGCTTCCAAAGTAATCACTAAACCTATTGCATACGTAACCTCAGCTAATGAAAATTCGTAAGCAATCAAAATTTTGGAGTTTTCGAGAATTCGAGAGTTAAAATTTGAAAACATTTAACCAAAATTAACGTTTAACCAAAAGTTTAACGAAAATCCAATTCCTCGTTCTCGAAATCTCGACAAAACTCCATAAACGACTTCATCTGATTTTTCCATATCACTGAGGTACCTATACCCAAACCCTCAGGTATGGGGTCCTCATATACTTATCCCCCTTACCTCTCCTCCGGGAAGAGAGACAGTAACCATGTCTCCCTTGGTTGCTTTGATTTCGCCCAGCAAGTAGCCCTCCGCCTCATCTGGGACCCAGCAAGCTTTTTTGCCATCGTATGGCTTCGATTGATCGATTCGCTTTTGTTCTAGGGAAACGTACAAATAGGGAGTTGGATCGGGATCCTCTCCTTCCTGCTTTACAACTTTCGGCATGTTTCGTTTATTTTATTTATCAGCGGCAGAGGACTATTGGGCTGGTATTGCGGGAGAATTTGTAGTACAGCCCTGAACCCTTCCTATAAAAAAAAACACAACAACATTACAAGCCTGATGGGGGCAACGAAAAAAAATTCCACTGCACACGATTTTTTTTTTTTTTTTTGAAAATTTTTTGACCTTTGATAAAAAAAAAAAAAAGTTCATTTTATTTTTATTTAACGGAAACTTGGATTATATCCAGTTAAAATGTAAAATTAAAATTTGCGTCAGCGTGGGATAACAACTCCATGTGAGCGTCAAAAAACTTTTAAGGAAAAAAAAATCGTTTGCAGTTTAAAATTTAAAATTAAAAAAAAAAAAGTCGACTATTTTGAGGGGAAATTTTTCAAAGAATTTAAAAAAGAAATCAGTGCCTTTGATTTTTTTTTTCCAAAGAAATTATTTGCCAAGTTACGTAATGAAAAAAAAACACACAGATCCATCAAATGACAAATATTTCAAAAGTGCAAAAAATAACCTTGGATACGTGTTCGATTCATAAAAGCAGAGCAAAGCAAAAGAAAAAAAAAAAAAAACAATTTAAAAATATTAAAAATAGAGCGGAAGTGAGCCGTGTGGGGTTGGATCCGGTCCAGTTTTCTTATTTAAAAAATATTTAGAGTACAAGCTCACGGTTCGAAGAATACAAAAAATTTGGCGTTTTTTTTTTTAATTTTAAGCAACAATCAAAATAGCAAAAAAAAAAATGTGGCTAAAGCTGATCGTATTTGAATTAAATGAAGTTAAAAGGCCATTGTACTTTTTCGTTATCGAGAACTGGGGGCGGTAAGGAAGTCGATGAGTGACCGTAGCATTTTAAAAAATTGCGAAAGGGGGGTGGGAAGAGTAACGTATAATTACATTCCATAAAAATTAGAAGGTTATAATCCAGTTCCCCAATCTATATAAATTGCATTTAGTAGGAAGCTATCATGAAAAATTGGGAGAAGGTAATAGTTCAGTAACTTAAACTCATAGGCTTCGACCCCAAATGACCATTATGTAAACTCAACTCTTATCAATCCCTCTAAGCTAAAGTAACTAAAATAGCTGACCACCCCCACCTTCCCTCACAAGGGGAAAAAGTGGGGGACCCATATGACAGCTTCTTCTTATCAGAGACTAAGTCCCTAGATTAGGGTATTTCCTGATCCTCGTGAACCTACAGCATTTCACTTATCGAAGTTTTTTAAGCATGAAGCATAAAAGTGAAGGGTTGGGGGGTGAAGTTTCCCGACAAATATATAGGCATCCAAAATAAGAAAAAATCCCATATAATTAGTCACTTCGGCTTCCCTGATGAAGTCTCCAATAAATTATAGGCAGGCATAATTAAATTATTTTAGCAATTAATCCCTAACTGGTCCCCAACCTGGGGGTCATCCGGAGCTAGGAGGTTGACCCCCATCCCCCCGGTAAACATTTCTTTCGGTCTATATGTCCCTTCTTTTTATCTTCTTCATTTCTTTTAATCTTGCTTAATTCTTTTATGATCTTCCTTTTTACCTCCTCTACTTTCTCTGGTAAATTTAACTTTAATATCAATTCATCCCTATTTAATTTAAATTAATCCCTGTTTTAACCCAAATAAATCCTGTTTAAGAATGAAACCAAGCAGTCCGGTAGCCAGCAAATCGACAATAGCCCCCCCTTGAACTCTCTTTTCACTAAATCCGAATAAATTTTCCACTGCTCTACTTGCCCCCAGAAGGCGATGGATGTCATATTATTCTATTAATATGCACGTTACCTCAGAAATTCCAACAAAATTTTTTCCGGAAAATTCAATTTTAGTTTCTTCCAAAACAATTACAGTCCCTTGCTGTCCCTGAATACGGGTCTGAATCCCAGTTAAAGCTACTCCCTCCCTGTCAATTAAATTTCATGCCATTCTCTTCTGCTTCCTGTAACCCAAGCTAAACATCTCAAATTACTTGAAACTGAAGTAAAGCAAAATATAAAAACCACGAAACAAAAATAAATAATGCAACATCCTAAATCATTTTTTCTGGGATTCAAAAATAAATTCTAAAAACGAAAGCTTAGCATAAATATTATAAACCAACTAATTAAAATTCCTTCTCTTTTAAAAGTGATTTAAATTGTTTTCGTTAAAATAGAAAAAAAAAAAATCAACTTGGCCCAATATCAAAAATACAAAATCGAATTTTTTTTTTTTCTCCAATTGCAAATGCTGGCAAATGCTGGGTTTGATTATTAAATGAACTTTTTTTATCATTCGATGACTCAACCATAATTTTAAAAAAAAAATTAAAATGACGTAATGATTTATTTATTTTTCTAAAATCCCCTTATTTATAAATAAAGAATGCAAAAAAGCGAAAAAAAAAATTAAAAATTAAAAATTAAAATGCAATTCCATTCATTCCGAAAAAAAAAAAAAAAAAAAAAATTTCGAAGGGTCAAGGAGAACCCCCGGAGGGTGGATGTGGCAAAAAAATTTGATCCCTGGGAAGATTCGCCTGGGCAAAAAGCAAAAACGAAAACGAGGTCATAAATTTCGATTAGTCATCACTAAGGAAAAGTAAAAGTATGCAAGGTTACAATGCCCTCCCCCCTAAATCAAAAAAAAGAAAAAAAAATTTTTTTTTTTTTCATTTGAATGTAAACTTACCACCTACACCTGAAAATTATCTTTCACCAAAATGCCACCTCCCCAACTGACCAAACAACAAACTCTAACCTATATTCAATAGGAAACCCGAACTCAAAGGAGAGATTGGCAATGCAAAGTAATTTAATAAAAGGAAAAAGAGAAAAAAAAAGAAGAAAGAAAAAAAAAGAAAAAAAAACGAATCAGTTGTCGCAGCTAATTTGGGGCATGTGAATCTTGGGCATGATGGCCCCTACTCACGTTTTTGTGTCCCCCCTACTCCCCCTCCTTTAAAGTGCCACGTCACCCCCGTCAGAATAAAAATATCCCCACTTTCTAGACAGCGGACATTTTTCTTTTTAAATAAAAATAACCTGCTGATAATTATTTATCAGGAATAATTTTTACAAGAAAAAAGAAAATAATTTAGAAAAAGAAAAAGAAAAAGAAAAGCAATTTTAAATTGAAAATTTTTACAAAAAAAAAATCTAATTGAAATACGATAGGTTAAAGCATGTCACTCATGCGCGCTACATAAAAAGCTAAGTTAAGTGTTGCTTAAAAAAAACAGGACCAAACCGTGAAATTTATGAAAAAAATTATTCAAATTCATTTTTTTTAAAGGGATTATCCAATTATTCCAGAATATCTTCTTTTAAACCATACGTACACACAAAACAACACTTTTTTATTTAAAAAAAATTTAATTTAATTTTTTTTTGTAGCTAAAACCCGTCTCGAAGGTTTAGCTGATTTCCTAATTTTTTTTTTTTTTTTTTAAATACTGATTTTTGCTCAGAAAACCAAAATTTTCCCACTGCAAGCAAATTTTCCACTTTTTTTTTTACGAATCGAAAGCACAAAAAAAATCAACGGCACTTTTTTTTTCGAAAAAAATTTTTTTCTTTACACTTTTTTAATTCAATTTGTAAAAAAGAAAAAAAAAAGAAAAGAGAATTTAAAATTCGGAATCCACCTTCTCTGGACGAAGCCCCAAAACAAAATGACCAGAATAGTTACACTTTCCCCTCAAAAACGAGTCACATGGACACCAAAAATAAAAGTAATATAAATACGTGTTGTTTGAGACTTACGTTCGAAAGGCGTTCTGTCAGGCGGGCGATGGCAGATAACCAATATAAATATCTGCAATGTGATCCCGGATTGTAACAAGGATTTTGATTGGTTATTATTATTGACCAATAACAAATCCCGTTACAACGGATTCCGATCTACCATTTTAGGTGGAACGAGGTCAAAATGCAGACGAGGATCTCGAAATAGTCGAGCAGAAGACGCTGACAGGGAAACATCATAACGACGCCTAATGACTCACATAAGAACTAAGTAAACGTCATCAAAAAAAAAAAAAAAAAAAAAATCGACCTTGATCTCAGTTTATTCTTCCCAAATTTTGTCTTTTTCTAATTCGAAAACCAGGACGTTGAACTTTCTTCTTTTTAATCCAAATCTTTTTAATCGAGGAGGAGAAATTTTTTTTTTCTTTTTGTTCTTCTTGTTGGAAACTCCAAGAGGGTCAAGTTTTTCCCTGTTTCACCTCCTTCTTCGTCCGTTTTGTTGATGGTGATGATTTGACGATTGAGTGGTTTGCTTAATAAAGCGGAAGCGATCCCGATGGTCCAGAACGTGAATAAGATTGACATCGACATTAGTTTTTTCGGATCTGGCTCAACGTGTGCTCGAGTTGATTTTTCTGCCTGCAAAAAAAAATATTACATGAGAATTTTTTTTTGTTTTTAAATAATTATATTTCAGCGATGATGTTTTCATCTAAAAATATTTTTCCATTCGAAAAAGAAATTCAGAATCACCGGCAAAAGAAAAAATATTAATCAAATTAAAAAAATATATGTAAACATAAATTTATTATGAGTAATTTTTCATTCATTTAAATTGCAAAATTGGAGTTAAAATAATATTGTTAATTAACATGATCAACATCGTTAAATGTGCAGAGGAAAATTTTTGTGAAAATAAAAAAATGATATGTAGGAAACGAGATCGCAGTGGCTAAATTTTTCCGCGAGGAGCGCTGCATGTTTTTCCGCTTTTATTCGTTTACCTGGCGGAAAGCTATTCTCGCGATGAAAATCCTAAGCCATTCGTAATTTCCAGGGCAAGTTCGGGCTTCTTGGTTGTTCCACTGACGTCCATAGGAGACCCAAAGCTTTAATGAATTGATGTTTCCATGAGGGTGAGCTTTGAGTTTGAACTGGTGAGCTTTCAGAAAAACATGCCTCAAAAGTTTGAACACTTCACTGCACCGCAAGCTTCGCCCGCTGCACGCCAGCTTTTCATAACTCCCATCAAAAGTCGGGAAAACTGTAAAATACATAAGTACATAAATAAATAAATAAATCAAAACAAATGAAGAAGCACAAAAAGTTCGATATCCCAGTCAAAAAAATTGTGGATCAAAACTGGTATACACGTGAATTTTAAGGCTTTTTCCACCAGCTCGTGATAGGTGAAAACTGGTGGAAAACTGGTGGAAATCTCCCGGAAAATTAATGGAGAAAGCTTTACATCCACGCATTCAGGTGAATTTTTGTCAGGAATGAAAAATGCATGCTTAAGCTGAACGTTTCTTAAATTTTCAAAAATGTCAGAGAAAGGTGAAAACTCAGAAAAAATAAGAGATTCACGCAAACCAAATCCGCGCTAGGGGCGCCCTAAAAACGACGGCTAAAATAAGATTGATTTTTGAACATCAGGATCACAGACAGATCTGGAAGCTCTTATCTCTAATGCATGAAAGGTGATGTTCCGCTAAACTAAATTTTAATTCACAATTTTACCACTAGCAGCGCTATTTGATTGTTAACTAGGCATCTGAAATTTTTGGAATCTTCTAAGCACTTTCGACTTCTCAAGGGATTCACTTACATTGCACTGCCTGGCAAACGGGTATATTAAGAAAGCATCGAGTACCGTATAGTCCTTCATTCATTCCAAGCAGAAGTCTAAAAAGGCTTTGAACGAGGATCGATCAAAACCCACGATTTTAATTTCAAAATACCGGTTGCCGTCCAAAAAAAGCTTCCATGAAAAATTTGCTGTGGAAAGCTAGCACTGTTCTGCTGTCGCGAATGGATTCTCCAACTTTAAACAAACACGCTTCATCGGCTGAGGGGTTTATGTTTTAGCTCTGAGATACAATTTTTTAAAATTTCCTTAATGCATTTCAGTATTTAAATGAAGGTGTAATTTAATAGTGTAGTTAGGTATTGCAAAAATTAGGACATTAATCCTAAATTAATGATTAAATCTGAAACATTCATCGGCTGCTAAATCATAAACCCCTTTTTCCCTTCTTTCTGGAGTTTCTACTTTGCATGGGTTATGAAATTTAAAAAAAAAAAAAAAAAATCTACTAAATGAACAAAACAAAAAAGAAAGAATAAGTATATTTCACTGCTAGAATCTAAAGAGAGACTTTTTGAGTCCGAGACTGATTTTGCTGCGCCGAATGCGACGAGATGCAAAAAATGGTCTAGGGCTCAAAATGTCGAGATTTAGATTCGTAGTTGTGAAACATAGTTTTCAGGGCTAGACCCGAAAAGTATACTTTCGAGATCATGTAAACAAAACAAATTTCGTTATTCTCGCCCTAAAAACTACATTTCCAAGGCTGGACCGGAAAATTTCGATTTTTTACTCGATCCTCTTGCCGATCCTCCTCGCCTTCGGCTCGGATCGGCAACGGTCTCGTAAAAAATCTCACTTTTCGGGTCCAGCCTGGAAATCTACTATTATATTTCAAGTGCCATAATCAGTTAAAGCTGCTTGCATTATCAGCAGAGGTCTTACTGATTTTGGATGTCTTTTTTTGAGCGCAACACCATAAATGTTTACTTTTAGGCGCCTTTTTTACTGACCCCTAAAAGTTCAACTTTTGGAGCAGAAAACGGATGTGAAAAGTTCTACTTAATACATTCGCGGAATAAAAAATTTGTTTCATAAGTGATTACCTTATCTGCCATGATGAATATAAATTTCGGATGCTTAACCTTGAAAGCCAATCGGTTGTCCAGTGGGATTCACTGCTGTAAAAGAGTAAAAAAAAAGTTATTAGCTAGCTGAGAGGAATTGTTTATTTTTGACCTGGCCTCAACAACGTTTCAGATTTAATCATTAATTTAGGATTAATGCCCTAATTTTTGCAATACCTAACTACACTATTAAAATTACACCTTCATTTAAATACTGAAATGCATTAAGGAAATTTTAAAAAATTGTATCTCAGAGCTAAAACATCCAATTCCCACCTTCAAAGATAACTGCTAAATTTTGAAATCTTTCATTTTGAATTTTATATTGGCTCTGGGGGACAGAAATATTTTTCTGAGAATTTTTTTAAATCATCTATTTGCGCTTTTTCCTTAAGTAGGATAAACCCTTTTTAATAATGTACTTTGGCCACGCGGATTTAAAACAAGAAGATGACGCGATTTGACGTCCGAATAACGAATTCCTGATTTATGATAAGATAAAATCAATAGTTACAATAGTTGATAAACATTAATAGGTGAGGCGAGTGCTACTGCTTTTACTTTTATTGTTTTAATAAAAAATTTTAAATATTTATCAAAAAAAAAATTTGCTTTTTATCAAAGCAAAAATTATGAATGATAGCTCAGAAAAGTCAGGTATTTATTATTTTGTGACAGTTTGTCTTTTTTAAATTGAAACACTTTTTTTAAGTAGAAATATTGTTGGCAGGAAAAACTGGTGAAAAACCTTATGGAGAAAATGCTAAATTCATGGACAAAACGGATAATGAAGTAAAAAACGATGACGGGATGGACATCATAATGGATGATGAAACAGAACCATTTTCAAACAATTGCAGAAATTCAAATCCTTCAAATTTGCAACACAAAAAGGAAGTAAAAAATTTTTCTACTAAAAACTTGGCCGACGATGAAATAAGTTTATTGGAAAATGGTCTTCAGTTTAATTTAAAAAACACAAATGAAGATTTTATGGAATTAATTTGCGCGATTGAAAAGAGGATACAAGAAGATAAGGAAAACGGAGATAAAATTCGAAAAGAAATAGAAGAAATATTAAAAGAAAATTTCAGAAAAGCGTCTAAAGAAGAAGATTCCAACTGGAAGACTATGGAGAAAATGAAGAAGAAAAAATGTTCGTACGTGGAAGTGCAAGTAAAAGATAAAAATGCAGTGATAGTTTATCAGGACTGTCAAAACGATTTTAGTGCCACGGTCTATAAGGAAGCAACAGAGGCCAGGGAAAAATTTGCAACATTTGTTTTTAACCCTTTAATAAACGCAAAATTTAACATGCAGTGGTGGAGGTTACAACAAGTCGATCCTCTTCAATTTCATTTAGATCCTATTCTCACGAGTAAAAATATCAATAAATATTATGTTGGGTTTTGAGTGAAGTGGTTCTTAAACACAATACGCTGACAAATCACACTATTCTAGAATATTTCGGAATTTTGCAGAATGTTCCAGAATGTAGTAAAATGATATAGGATGTTCAACAAAATTGCAAACATGCGAAATGAAAAAAAAAATGGCCAGGTCCTAACAAATGAGATAAATTACAAAAACCGTTCGATTTCGATGTACGGACAACCGTTCACTATATCGAAACGTTCAATCAGATATGAAACGCATAATTTGATCTCATGATAACAAAAATGAGAAAGAAAAATGAGTTAAGAAATGTAAATACTTTTTTCTTTTGTCTGCGAAAATGATTTATCACACATAGGGATTGCAATACCGGGATCACCGGATCCGGGATTCCGGGATTTTGGGTCTTTTTTCAATCCCGAAACAATCGGGATTTTCAATCGGGATCCCGGAATCCATCGGGATTGAAATAAAATTAGAATTTCCGCCCTTCACGGTAAAAAATGATATGTTAACACCCTAAAAAAGGGCTACACATTCCATATGTAACACTTTTTATGTTAAAAGTTGAATGTAAACATTTTTATGTTGACAAATGACGGTTGTTTATTGGTTGATTAACAGTCAGATTGATGCAACACAAGCGTTTTAGGCCTATGTAATATTTACATAGAAAATATATGTAGCCTCTTTTTTTACTAGCGAATTATGTTCCTTTTAACATAAAATTTTTTACCGTGATTAAATTATAAAATGTTTAACAAAAAAAAGCAAAGAGGAAAGATGCTTAAAAGGAAATATTTATTACAGTTTTACCATTATTTGTACTATTTCTCATAGGGAGCGTTCAAGTATTACGTAAGGCCGAAATAGGGGAAGGGGGTACTAGAAATTCTTACTATTTTTTACTTAGGGGAGGGGGGGAGTTTGGCAAATCTTACGTAAGAATTTTCATTATAACTTATTGTTGAGAATTTTTTTTTTTAAGTTCAAAAAATTAAGTTGTTTTTATGTTTTTCTCGAATTTCTAAAGTAAAAAAATTGAAAATTTTTTTTAAAAAATTTTAAGAAATAAAAATTTATTTTTTGATGAGATTTTGTGCCAATTGTAGCCATCTTCAGGGATATGAGTATGAACTATAAATCTAGATTTTCAAAAATACTATTCCAATTTAAATTGGCGCTAACAAAAATAGGGGGGGTCCTCGAAAATCTTACGTAATATAATAGGGGGGGTCAAGGAAATCTTTCAATTTTACGAAGAGAGGAGGGGGTCCAAAACCCCGAAAAAAAGTCTTACGTAATACTTGAACGTTCCCATATTTTCAGAATCAGAAGGATAGTACTGTTTATGACTTTAAGGTCAGTACTGTTTTAAATACGCTAGAGCGAATAAAAAAATCTTTTTTTCTGATATGCAACATGCAATTTTTTTAAAATCCCGATTAATTCCGGCATCCGTACCGGGATTATGCATTTCAATCCCGATCCCGATTCCGGGATTGCAATCACTTATCACACATTCCGGAAATGTGAGATAAAAATTTTTTCTGACATAAGCTCGAAAGCAAGAGCGATATCTATACTTGTATGTATGAAAAACAAAGGTAAGAAAAAAAAAAAAGATTCCCGCTTTGTTAGATTTATTATTATACATTTCGAACGGCTGCCGTTCTGCTGTATGCGAACATATTTAGACCAAAGGTTATACAGTACCTAGCCGTTAGTGCCCCCTATTCATATACCAAATTTTTGATCGATCAGGCTCAAATTTCGTCTCCAATCGAAGCACGAAAAAATGAGGACAGACGGACAAACGGACGGACAGTCAAGCGTAAATAGCTTTGGATTGAAAAGTTACCCCCGAAAAGTGCCGTCCGTTTTGCTCTCCGTTCAAAATATACACGGAGGTACCTTTCACTCAAAACCAAATTTAATATATTTTTCTTATGAAATTGAAGAGTATAAAAATGACACCAGTGTTGCAGCTAAAAATAAAACTATCAACTTTTATAAGTTGAGAATAAATACTGACGAGACTTTTCCTTCGAGATGGAAAACTTTACAACTTTTGAAAAAGGAAAAGAAATCGAAAGAAAGAGAAAAACGCGAACAAGAAGAAATCGACAAATATTATCAATATGCGAAAAAGGAATACCTACGTAGATACATTTCATTTTATGACGAAAGTAAAAGATCAAATGGGCAGGTATTTAAAGTACAAAATCCCGTTTTCATTTTTTTCTTGAACCTTCATGTGACTAGTATTGAAGATGAATTAAAAGAAAAATATAGAGACTACTTTCCTAAATATTGGGTAAGAAATGAAACAGAAATTCTGACTTATTCATTGGCTGAAACGGATTTAAATGAATTTTTGGAAAAATTTAATCAATTTGCTGAAATTAAAACTTTATCAATACAGTTAAAAATAGAAAAGTTAATGAGTGATGAAGAAGGATATTACTATTATAATTTAACAAACAAACAAAAATTTATTTCTAAACAAGAAGACATTCAAAAAGAACCGGAAAACAAACAAAAATTAATCGAATTACCCCATAATGAAGAACTTTGCGAAGGGTTAAGCGATATTTTTCGTAAATTTAATTACATAATAAAATATAAACACATCAATACTCTCGATATTCTATTACACACAAGTGATTTTAATCCAAATGATTATTCTGCACCGGGGATATACTGTATATTGTGCAAAGATTGCTCCAAATTTTACATCGGTATGAGTGAGAGAAGTATTTTAAAGAGATATAAGGAACATCAAAGAAAAAGACATCAGCAGAAAATCAAACTTCCTTAGAAAATCATTTTTTAGAGCAAGGCCACGGAATCCCAGAAATAGAAGTGGTAAAACATCTAATAATTTATTTCTCTTTAAAAAAATCGAAGGTAATAAAATAAAAATTTGGGAAGATTTAATTATTATGATTAATTCAGAAAATCCAAATTGTTTGAATGAAAAAAAACCTAAGCAAAAAATTCTTTATGAATTGGCTAGAGATATAAAAGATTGTAGATTTAAATATTCGGATAATCCTCCTCCAAATTTAAACGGTGAGTCCAGTGATTCCCAGAGCTGCAATTCCGATACCGATTACGATTCCGATTCCGATGCTTATTCCGTATTAGAGAAATTTTTCATTAATTACTTCAGGGAATTCTTTGATTAATTATGTGAGCCATTTCTAAAAAACGGCGTTTATGATCATTGTCTTCCCTATCTATGATTTTAACATCATTCCAATTTATTGAATGTCCAGTTTCAAACACGTGTTCAGACAAGCCTGTATTAGAATTACCGTTTTTAATATCCCTTTTATGTTGATCAATTCTACTCTTTAAATATTGCTTGGTCTGACCTATATAACTCTTATTGCAAGAACAATCTAATTTATATACAACAACACTTGACTGATTATTTACCGGGACTTTATCTTTGACTTTTCCAAAAATTTTGCTGAAGTTTTTGGATTGTAACAGGCTAAATGAACGTTGTTGTTTTTGAAAACATTATTAAGTTTTTTTGTGATGCGGTTATGGTAAGGAACTTCAATGAATTTTTTTACTTCATCTTTATTTTCATTTAATTTTTTTTTAGGCTGGCTATAAATTAGTCGATTTATCAAGCCCTTAGGAAAGTTATTTTGACGAAGTAATTCTTTCAAGTCGGCAATATTATGTTCTATGAATTGTTTGGAGCATAAATTTCTAATCTTATGTAAGTTCTGTTTAACTATGGAAATTTTTTGTTTCATGGGATGGTGCGATCGAAAATTTAAAATGCGATTACTGCTCGTTGGCTTACGGTAATAATCAATCAAGAGAGTATCATTTTCACGAATCAACAGCAAATCTAAAAATGGAATCTTATTATCTACTTCTTTCTCACATGTAAACTGGACATCAACTGATATTGAATATAACGTATTAAGACATTTATCAACCATAGTACTAGGTACGCAAGCTATGACGTCATCAACGTATAAGTATAAAAAATGAATGTCTACTCCAATTCGTTCTTCAAACTCTTTTAGTATATCGAACATGACTATAAATTAGCAAAAACACAACTAGACGGAGATCCCATTGCTGATCCTGAGATCTGTTGGTAAATAACATTTTGGTATGAGATTGAGAAATAACTGCTCTCAAAAATGAAAGATACAATTTCTTTAAATTCATCTAACGATAACGAGGTATGATTGCTAATTTCAGCCCAATGGTTCCTGTTCCTCTTCCCACGAAATAAATACATGAATAAATAGGCTGGAACGCGAATTGTTTACATATAAAGGAAAATTGATTAACTGTAAAACGCTATTTTTTTGCTTTCTAAGTCAATATGAATCGAAAATATTTTTTGGATGCCGAGTCCGATTCCGATTTCAGTTACTTTAGAAATAGCAGATTCCGATTTCAGTTACTTTAGAAATAGCAGATTCCGATTTCGATTTCGATTCCGATCCCGAATAAAAATTAATCGGAATTGCAGTCCTGGCGATTCCAATGGCTCTAATCCCAATTCCGGCAGTCCTTCTAATTTCTAAAATTTGTTAAATTTCCTTGGAATTTTCGCGTTGTAAATATATATTTTATATATTATATTATTCCCTATGAATTTTTTATCATTCAAATATTACATCAGCATAATTTACACAATTTTTGACCCCCTCCCCCCTTTGGCAATACTTAAGATTTGGGGGAAATCGATGATTCTGATCCCTTCCCCCACTAACATGTTGATGTAATAATCGAATGGCCCTTATTGTTAACTTTAAATTTTAAGGAGATTAATGTTATTCGTGTAAGCTTAATGAAATTTAAATTTGAAACTAAAACCACTTTATTATGTCTTATTTCACAAATTATGATTTTATGTCTTTCAGCTAATATTGTCATTGGTATTTACATACTGTTGTGTTAGCTGTAGCTTAAATAAATAAAAAAAAATAAATAAAATAAAAAAAATTAAAATAAAATAGTTTTTAAAAAATTTTAGATTTAATTTTATTTTGGCTGTAAATTAACAAATCCATTCCCTAAAATATTGGTCTACTGTTTAGCTTATAAACTTGGCAACCCCCAGTCCAAGTTTCACAGTTCGTGGCGCGTTGAAAAGGCTTTTTCAAAAGCTAAACATAAACATTTTACTTAACTTAAACTTAAACATAAACATAAACATAAAATTTGATGATGATTTACGTGAACACCCTCCAACGCAGGGCTGCATATTTATTAGAATACGGGGGGGGAGACATATCAATATTTGCAAAAGCCAATGTTTTTATCATCTTTCACTTATGGGCTTTTTTTAGTCTAGAGGCGGGGAAGAAGACTTCTCAATCTCAAGTCGGCGTTTTGCTCCAAGGATCTATGGAGCAAGAACCCTCCTAGTCATTCACAAAAAACTAGCTCTCCTTACGGACATATAACAGAAGCGTAGTCCCCTTCCTCCCTAAAATGAGACCTTAAATAATGAACAGTCCCTTACGCCAAAATTTCAATTCATTTCTGACACCTTCCCCCTTTTGGCTATCGACAGCCATTAACACCCAGATCTATCCATTTGAAAAATTAGCCTTCATCTCTGAATTTTTCCCCTTATTTAAATTTAATTTTTTGGCATCAAAGGGCACAATCTTAGATGAAACCAAAATTTCGTAGCAAATTTAAAAAGGTGTTCGTTTAGCTAAGAGATAATGTGTCGAAATAGTGTTTGAAAACTGGGTCACTTTATTTTCAACAAACACATAAAAACAGAAGGAATTTTTAATCTCATAAAAAAAAACAATTTTTTAATCTTTTTGAAATATTAAGTGGAAGATTCCCAAATGCAAAGGAAAACAAAATGAGAAATTTCCAGAAAAAAAAATATCAAATTTAAGGCTGACAGCCTTGAGAATTTTCTAAAACAAAAAAAAATAAAAAGTTCATCAAATAATTATTTCCGAGCCAATTATTTTAGAATTACATTAAGAAAATCCTAGCAATGCGCAAACGTTTATTTTTACGAAGCTTTTGTTTTTTTAATTCCGCTTTAAAAAAAAAAATTGATAAGGGAAAATTTTTCGAAGATCAAGGCTGGTTTCTTTTAAAGTTTCAGTTGGTGGAGTACGCTGCCCTGAATAAGAGTAACACTAATAGCATTAAATGCACCATTGTCTTGAATCACACTGGTCCGAATATCGTGGTGTCCGTTGTGCATGTCAGCTATTTTCGGAACCGGTCTCAAATCTGAATTCTCGTATTAAAAAAAAAAAGATTTCAAACCCAGTTTTTTTTTCTTCGAAAACCAAAACGGAGGTTTGGGAAGGGGGGGCGGGGAGTGCTATTAATCATCGGATAAATAATTCAACCGCTAAATGATTTTCATCAATTATGAAAAAAAAAAAATTTTTTTCTTCGATTTATTACAGCTTTTAATTTGAGTCAGCACCGGGTTAAACTGCTACTTCCTCTAACGTTGCGGGTGGTTTATTTATTACCAGAAAGATTTGCCAGAATTGGACGAATTTTTAAAACAATTCTAAAATAAAGAAATTTTTGAACGCGAAAATAGTCTAAAAGAATTTTTTTAACTGTCAACTATTTGGCAAACATCAGCTGTAAGGATTCTTTCTCAAATGAGGCCACATTATCGCCGCGGTTATTATTGTGTGATGTCACTTGAAATTTTTTAAATCGATTCATACGACAAAATGAAAATGTAATTGCACTTCCTTGAAACCTTGAAGTAAAAAAATAAAAAACTGAAATAAAAAAATTATTTTTAATTTTCTTATTTTAAAAAAAGAAAAGGATGAGTCGACCATTCTAAAAATTACATAATCAAGCGGGCCAGGACCCTAATCAGCTCCCCACCGGTCTTTGTTGCTGCTTTTTTCTGCACTTACTGTACAACAAGAAAATTTTGTGTGAATCGCTGTTTTTTAAATTTTTTTAATTTCATTCAAATTGAAAAAAAATTAAATAATGCAAGACTGCCAAATAATCAAAATTTTTTCTTATCCCCAGCAATCCCTGACTTCATCGATTAA